>VBSM01003176.1:7076727-7137783 GCA_008086735.1 Cheirogaleus medius | reverse complement strand
AAAAAAAAAAAAAAGGATTGATGATGAAATCTAGCCAAATGACAAATCAAAATAAAGAACTCTGGAACAGAGAAACCACATAGAGGAATAGATAGTGGGTACTAAATCCGCTTAAACAGACAGCCAGGACTAAAGGAAAATTAATATAAGCAAAAATTGGGAGGTGGGGAATGGGAGAGGGTAGGCAATGGAACAGCATTAATCACTTGGTCCCTTATAGCTCAGAATAAATCAATTCTGTCTAAAATTGAAATGTCATTTCAAAAATTCTAATGAATTCGACCTCTCATGGTTTTCATTATCTTTTTCATTCTTTCTTTTTTTCCTTTTTTATTTTTTTAGCCTTAAAAGACTATTTCAGGAATAGTCTCTCTTCTATAGCATCTCTTGTGGTGAAGAAACATTTATTTTAAGCTCAGCAATTTCTTCAGTTTCATATTCTTCTGTTAAATACAAATAAAATTGAATAGACTTTGGATTTAAATTAGTATATGTGGTAGATGCATTCGTTTTCCCAGTTCTTCAATCCTCCCTCCATCCATGCCTGTTACTTTATAACTATATAGTTCTTCTCACAAGAGACAGAATATTTTCTCCCACCCCACTGACATCTGGCTTGGCCATGCACACCAGTGGGGGTCCAATCAAAAAAGCATACTTAGTATAACTGGCAGGGGTTAGTAAGTTTTTTCAAGTGCCAGATAATAAATATTTTAGGCTTTGGGGTTATATAGTCTCATCATGCCTACTCCACTCAGCCATTAAACAGCCATGGATAATATGTAAATGAGTAGGCGTGGCTGTGTTCCAATAAAACTTTATTTACACAAATAGGTAGCAGGCTGGATTTGATCCATTGCAAACCCATGAGCTGAGGTTTGCCAACTCCTGAGTTAATACATAAGATATTTATATGTGGAGTTAGACCTTACATTTGGGGAAGTGAAGGTCCAGGAGGGATGTTGGAAGAGTATAGATAGGTCACCAACTAGTCAAATTGAAACCCAAGCACATCCAGCCACCAACAAGGGACAGCAAAGGGGAGTTTCCTGGGGTTATCCACGGGAAGCCACGACTCTCAGTAGCTGCTGCCCAGTGACTGCTGGGGGAGACTGAGGCCAGTGTCAGTCAGCAGGGTCAGTGCCACCCATACTTCTGATGTTTGTCATTGCGTTCCGTTTTTTTTTTGGTTTTTTTTTGAGACAGAGTCTCACTCTGTTGCCCGGGCTAGAGTGCCGTGGCATCAGCCTAGCTCAAAGCAACCTCAAACTCCTGGGCTCAAGCGATCCTCCTACCTCAGCCTCCCAAGTAGCTGGGACTACAGGCATGCGCCACCATGCCCAGCTAATTTTTTCTATATATATTTTTAGTTGTCCAGCTAATTTATTTCTATTTTTAGTAGAGACAGGGCTCGCTGTTGCTCAGGCTGATCTCGAACTCCTGACCTTGAGCGATCCTCCTGCTTTGGCCTCCCAGAGTACTAGGATTGCAGGTGTGAGCCACCACACCTGGCCCCCTTTGTTTGTTTGTTTTTGCAAACTCCTTAGAGCTGGATACTAAGGCAATATCTTCTTTTCCCCCAGACAAGTGTTGTCTATACCTGTGGTCCCTAGTCCTTTAACTAGTTAACTTTTTAAAAAGGGAAGGCGGTTGAGGGGCTGAGGGTCACTTACAGTTGCTAATTTGTTATTTAATACATAAAGGAGGTTTTTGTTTTTAAATCTCAAATATAATGTTACTATCACCAACATTTCATTAAAATGCCATCAAAGGAAAGGCCATCTTACCAACAAAAAAGTAAGAGGGGCAGAATCTCAAAATAAAATGTCCTGACAAAAAAACCATAATAGCAACTTATTCTGATATGTCAAAAAAAAATTAAAATAACATAATAGCCGTTTTAAAAAATGTCAAGCACAAGGAAATCACAACATAAAATGTTACCTTAAGATACTACATTGCATTTTCATTTTTAAATTGTGAACACTGCGTACAAGTAAAAAAAAGTGCAGCTGATGTGAATATATACAAAGAGTGACAATAAAATGCACAGCCATGTACCCTCAACCTAGCATAAAATATGGAACTTTCCTGGTACCTTGGACAGCCTTAGTGTCCCTCTCCCCAACCTCTCCTGCTCTAGCCTGTGTATGTATTAATCACTTCCTGTCTTCTGTTTATATTTTACTACCTATGTCTCCATCCAGGAACAAGTAATTGATTAGTTTGGCCTGTCTTTACTATTTTTGTTTTTTAGAGTCAGGGTCTTGCTCTGTGGCTCAGGATGGAGTGCAGTGACCCGATCATAGCTCACTGTAACCTTGAACTTCTGGGCTCAAGCGATCCTCCCACCTCAGCCTCCTGAGCATCTGGGACTACAGGTGTGCACCACCATGCCCAGCTGATTTTATTATGTGTGCATAGACAGGGGGTCTTGCTATGTTGCCCAGGCTGAAAACAATGGTTTTCTTGATATGAGTTTGGTGTTTTGGGATTGTCTTAGTCTGTTTGGGCTGCTCTAACAAAAATACTACAGCCTGGGTGGCTTAAACAACAAATATTTATTTGGACTTCTCTGGAGACCAAGAAGTCCAAGATCAAGGCCCTGGCAGATCAGGTGTTTGGTGAGAGCCCTTTCCTGGGTCCCAGATTGCCATCTTCTCACTGAGTCCTCACGTGGTGGAAGGGAAGGAGTGAGGGAGCATGGTGGGGGCTAGGATCTCAACCTATGAATTTTGGGGGGACACAAAAATTGAGACATTACAGGGATCTATATCTTACAGAGTCCTACATAGAGGAACGTCCACTTGACTCATGCGCATCATTGCTGAAGACCCAGTTTCCCCCACGCCGTGGATGCAGAGGGAAGTGAGGCTCCTAATGTGCTTGTCGTGCTCTTTGGGCTAACAGCCTTCAGGCCTCCAGTGATGTCTGAGGGGCAGGCAGGCAAGGGACCCTAATGTGGCTGCAAGGGCTGGTCACCAGAGGGGCACTTCACTATGGTGGCCCTATACAGGCTCTGATCACGACCCAGCAATCATAAAATCATCCTCGAAGATGCTCTGAGCCGGTGAACTTCACAGACCCACAGGAGAGCACAGGCTGGCCTTGGAACCCGCTGCTCTGCCAGTTAATAAGCTAGTATATTAACATCCCTGCATGCCGTGTCCCTAGCCACATGCCAGGATAGGCCCAGAGTATTTTCACCAGACCCCTGGATCTCTCTTTAAAAGAGATCCTGAAGATTCCAGTCTCCAGGTCTTTCTAGAAATATAGAATCTCATGCCCGACCCAAGAACAAATGAGTCAGAATTTTGCATTTTAATAAGATCCCAGGTAGCTTGTACACGTGCTCAAGGCTGGAAAGCCCTGGGTTACATCCTTCATTGTGTGTGTGTGTGGTTTTTATTTTATTACTATTATTTTTTAGAGACAGGGCCTCACTATGTTGCCTGAGCTGGTCTCAAACTCCCAGCCTCAGGCAATCCTCCCACCTTGGCCTCCCAAAGTGTTGGAATTACAGGTGCGAGCCACAATGCCTGGCCTGTGTGTGTCAGATTTTTAAATAAATATTTTGACTGAAGTATAACACACATACAGAAAAATGCTATGTCATAAGAATATCATTTGATGAATTATCACAAAGGAAACCCACAGGGGTATCCAGCACCCAGATTAAGAAACAGAATAGGGTTACCAGCACCCTAGAAGCTCCCTTTCCCACATACTCACTGCTCACCAAAGGTAGCCAATATTCCCATTTCTCCCATCCAAGTACTAACCAGGCCCGACCCTACTTAGCTTTCAAGATCAGGCACGTTCAGGGTTGTTTGGCTGTAGACCAATATGCCTACTGCTCATGCATAATTTGGTCCATATTCATTCTTCATATAATGGAATCATATTGCATGTATTCTTTTGTGTCTGGCTTCTTCTATTCAATACTTTCCACCGTGTACTTACACGTTGTGTGCTGATCCCTCTCCAGTTTCCTATGTCTTCTGTCTCCAGAAAACTGTAATGTTAAAGAAAGCCCATTTATTCAAATAGATATTTAGTGAGCACCTAGACAGCGCCAGGCCTGTTGACAAATTGAGAGATCTGATTGAGCGAGGCATCTTGCCTGAGTGTTTTTCAGGGATATGGGAGGTTCACGTTGGTGTGTGAACTCAGTCTTTGGAAGGAATTTATTACCTGCCCTTACAACACCAGCACTGCAGTTTAGCACTCAGCTCCCAAGGAGAGCAGGCTGCCCACTCATGTCTTTTGAACATATCATAAAAGCGAGGTCTGAGAAGTTTCTGTCTCAATTATTTATTTATTTATTTATTTTTTGACAGAGTCTCACTCAGTTGCCTGAGCTAGAGTGCCATGGCATCAGCCTAGCTCACAGCAACCTCAAACTCCTAGACTCAAGTGATCCTCCTGCCTCAGCCTCCCAAGTAGCTGGGACTGCAGGCATGCGCCACCATGCCCGGCTAATATTTTCTATACATTTTAGTTGGCCAATTAATTTTATTTCTATTTTTAGTAGAGACGTGGTCTCACTCTTGCTCAGGCTGGTTTCGAACTCTTGACCTTGAGCGATCCGCCCACCTCAGCCTCCCAGAGTGCTAGGACCTACGACCACCCAGCCTGTCTCAATTATTTCTACTTCTCTTCCAATGTTATTTGGTTAAATATTGGGTTCTCCCAGCTAAACGTTATAATTCTTTCAAGAAGCCCTTGATGCTTGTTCTTCTCAGGGCTTCAAGAGATAAATCACGTGCAGATACTTTCCCCGTAGACGACTGTGGTGCTTAAATCCTCCTGGTTCATGAGTTCAGGCAGCGTTGCCACGAGATCAGTGGTCAGTCACCGTCCTTCTGGGCCTTGATTTTCTCATCGCTAAGAAGGAAATGTACTACATCGGAGGTCTTAACCGGGAATCCCTCAATCCCTGGAAATGATACGGAGGATACTGTGTGTTATTGAGGGGAAGGAGTCCAGAGTACAACTCCCCCCCCCCCGCCAGAAAATTACCCACCACATGTTTGATGATCCACAGGCACATTTCTAGCACTAACATTCAGCAATCGTGTGACTGCTTGTATTAACCCGGCAGCTTGTTTCTTGCTAAGTGTCCGGCTCTGGCTGAATCTCAGAAAGAAAAGATGTTTTTGCCTTGTCTTTTCCTTTCATAAACTTTTCTGCCCTCACAGAAAAGAGACTGTAAACCTGCAGCAGCTCTCACTCACCTCTGCGGGTGAGAAAACATCAAGGGTTGTTTCATTGAAACTGGCAAGGTCTTGGATCAAGTGCCTCCGTTTTCATATGACCTCAGTCTGGGTCCTATTGTATTTGGCTGGCTTGTTTTCTAAATGCTGTAGCTATTGTAACCCTCAGAACTTGTTTGCAGGTCTGGTTCTCATAACCAAACAGATGGGAACATTCCAGTACATTCTGAATAGTTCAACAATCCAATTTTCTCTACCCAGAAAAACAGCCCTGCAGCCACCCTGAATGGCTAAATGCGCCGGGTTTGCCTAACCGGACGTGGTGCCAGCCGGTCACCTGAGTAAAGGAGGGCAGCAGAGCCCTTCCCACCTGACTGAGCTCATTAGCTCACACACAATAATATTAGGTTACACAGTCCCTCTGTGTGGCTGGTTCCCCTGGCAGCACCCTGGCAACAACACGAGCCAACAGTTTTCATTACAAACTGCCCTGGTCAGTGTAAAGGCGCCATCTTGCATTGCTCACGGACAGCAAAACATGCTGGACTTGTAAAGTGTCCTTAATAATTATAGTGGTTTCACTGCAGATGAAAGACGCGGCTCCAGAGCTCATCCCCTTCCTACAAATATATTTCTCTGCTCTTAGTTATCTAAGGAAATAGAGCCACGTGAGCCATCCTTGCCACTCCAGGTGTGGTGCACAGAACAGCAGCCGCAGTTAGAGAGTGTTAGAAATGCGAAAATCTCAGCCCCACTCCAGATCCCCTGGACATCCTAGAATCTGCATTTTAGCCAGATCCCCAGGTGATCCCTAAAGGCGGGCACATTCAAATTTGAGAAGCACTCCTGACAATCACCCAAGACCACACTAGCAGCCAGACCTGACTTATACCTGTGACCTTCTAGCAAATAATTAACAGTCAACAAATGCAAGCCTCTTTCCCTCTCCCTCCTAAAGCCCAGGAGACCACCAGAGAAGCTCAGAGGAGGGAGAGGAGGAGAAACGGGCCTGGAAGAGGAAGAACTCAGAAAGAAAAGAGAGAGGGAGTAATGAAGAGGGAAGAGGAAAAGGAGAGGGGGCAAGGGTGGGGTGGGTGCCAGAGCCCCTACCAGGGACAGACTGAGGCCCGTGCGCTCCACCTTCCGGGTCTTCTCCATAGTCACGCGTCGCCTCCTAGATGAACCTAGTTAACAGTTTCAAAATATGATTCACGTTTCAACTCCGATGACTTTTGAAAAGAAAGTCCATGTCTCGGGTTTTATGTGCTTGTTATACTTTTTCTAATACACATTAAAATAGATTCACAGCTATTAACATTTTGGCAACTGCTGTTCATCCCTGGCAGCGTGCCCCCACACCTGGGGACACCTGCTCCAGAGAAAGGATCATCCAAGTGGTGCAGGCAGCCCCGTGAGAGCTGGCACGAAACATCTGAAACTGCGTCGCAGGACACAGGGGTGTGGTGTGACACTTGCGGTTCAGGCAGGCTACTATGGCAGTCGGCTGCAAATCAGGCTCTTAGAGGGCCACCTGCCTAGAACCTGCTTAATTCTAAAGGGTAGTGGCAAGAACTTGGGATAAAGACCGCAGAGTAACAAGCAAAGGTTCACCAAATACTCCAGGTTAACGTGAGGCGTACCCATCAGGGTGACTACACACCTCGCTAGAGCTGCCGTCTAAGACCACGGTCTGGGTTCAAAGCAACGGTCTGGACGCTGCCTGGCCGGAAGGAGTCTGGAGCCTCTAGCTCCTGTAAGTTATCACAGCTTCCTTCACTTAGCAGCTGGTCTCCACGGGTTTTCAGCAATTTGTAAAGATTGTGCTTCCCTTTATCCTTTTAGAAATGGGAGGTGCAAAACAAGCCAAAAATGTTACAATGTCAGTACACCGAGGTGCTACTTTTTAAAAGAAACATAAAGAAACCCCAAATTCCAATAGGAAACAGAAAATAACCAAGAGGTTAGACGCAAACGCTAGAAAAGAAGTTGGTGATGATTTAAACGTGAGTTAACAGCAGCTGCCGGGAGCCGGCCAGGCTGTGTACCCAGCCAAGGGCGACTCTTTTACGTCTCCCCTGAGAGCACGACATAAAAGGAATAGACTCCAACCATCGCCAGGGCTAAAGAGGACAACTTTGACTTGTTAGGGATATCAGACTCTGATCCAAACTAACAAAGGAAATAATGTGCTCTCCTTGGAAAACCTTTTTTTAATGGATAGCCTTAAAAAAATGTATCAGCCTGGCTCTATTGTGGGTTAGGGGAGGTCCTGGCTAGATGTTAGAGGAAGAGTCTATGGTCCCTTTCAACCCAGTTATAAAAAGCTCCTAGGACGTCAGTCCGGTCTTGTACAATTAATTCTACCGCACTAAATATTGCCTGTGCTAAGTGGGCCATCGGTGAACTTCAGGCTTTCTGTTATTTCTGTTTCTGTGCTTTAAAGAAAGGGATCATTTCACAGAGCCCTTTGTAAACAGACATTCTGCAAATTGTATACCATATATTAATTGCACCATAGGAGGAGGAAGAACTTATAATGTACAGCAGTTCTATGACGACACGCTTTATTGTAAAACAGAGAACCTGTTGTAAATCTGGATTTTGAAAAGCAAGATGGGGCCAGGCGAGGTGGCTCACACCTGCAATCCTAGCACTCTGGGAGGCCGAGGCGGGAGGATTGCTTGAGCTCAGGAGTTCAAGACCAGCCCGAGCAAGAGCAAGACCCCATCTCTACTAAAAATAGAAAAATTAGCAGGTGTGGTAGCACACACCTGTAGTCCCAGCTACTTGAGAAGCTGAGGCAGGAGGATCACTTGAGCCCAGGAATTTGAGGTTGCAGTGAGCTCTGATGACACCACTGCACTCTACCCAGGATGACAGAGGGAGACTCTGTCTCAGTAAAAAAAAGAAAAGAAAAGCAAGATGGATGAGCCCATGCCAGGTAAAAAAGTGAATTCCCATCATACATAGGCTAGAGATGCAGGGTAGTTGGCAGGTGCCCCAAGTGGCAAAGCTGTTAGCACAGCGTCTACCCCCTTAGCATCCAGGCAACACATGGGAGCTCTTATAATACTACTATGGGCCTATTTAGATACTGCTATTCTCTTAACCTCACTTCTACTTAGGGACCACTGGTGACCCAGGATCAAGATTTCATCTAACAGGCCAGGCACAGTGGCTCATACCTGTAATCCCAGCATTTTTGGAGGCAGGAGGATCACTTGAGGCCAGAAATTTGAGACCAGCGTGGGCAACATAGCAAGACTCCGTGCCTCTACAAAAAATTTAAAAAATTATCCAGGTGTGGTGGTGTGTGCCTGTACCCAGCTACTCGGGAGGCTGAGGCAGAGGATCACTTAAGCGTCTGGAGTTCAAGGCTGCAGTGAGCTATGATCATGCTACTGCACTCTGGCCTGGAGGACAAAGTGAGATCCTGTCTCCAAAACAAAACAAAAAATTATTTCATCTCATCAATATCTTATTTTTTTAATTTTTTTTTTTTTTTTGTAGAGATGGGGTCTCACTCTGTTCTCAGGCTGGCTTTGAACTCCTGCCCTCAAGTGATCCTCCTGCCTCAGCCTCCCAAAGTACTGGGATTACAGATGTGTACACCGGGTCCAGCCTCACCAATCTCTTAAATCTCTCTTCAGGAATGCTCAGTGGTTCAAATCCAAGTTCCCCACACCAGCAACCAAAGTCCTCTCTGGCTGCCCTCCAACTTCTGCCCTCCTCTCCCTCCACTTGGGTCAGGACAACCTCCTCCCTATCCTCTGCAAAACTTCAGCTCCTTCCTGCTCGTGTCTTTTCCACTCTCCTGAGAGCAATGTAATGAAAACAAATGGGTTGAAAATGACTCCCATCGATTGGAGCTGAAATACAGGTTGAAGCTAACCTTGGAGGAAGTGCAGGTGAATGAGCCCAAATCCAGCCCCTCCTCCCTGCCTTCTGCTCCCCTCAACATCCTCTGGAAGTTGATCAACAGTAAATGGCCCTCAAAGTTCAGAAAGTAAGGAGTTGGCACTTTTTCCATGAAACTCTTTAAGTGAACATCTGAAAATACATTGCAATTATCAGACATCTGGTTTACTAGAATAATATTATATATATATTTGAGTACCATTTAATATAGAAATCAGATTTTATTGCTTTGGGTCAAAGGCCAGAGTAAGATTAAAGAGCAAAGAACAGCACAATGTAATCTCATGCTAGAGTGGTAGTGAATAACATTTCAGAGGAAATTTCAAAGGAGGAATTATTTCTGGGTCAATTTAACCGTAGAGTCTAAAATAACTTCTAGCAGCCAGCTCAAAAGATAAACTCTTAAAAGTAATGTGCATGTCTGTGTCAAAGAGTAACCTTTTCTGAAACATCTTAAGTGAATACTTGTTAGAATCATCCTCAAGAACTTTCTGGTGAAAAGAGTTGATGGACTGGAAGAGTCTAGATGTGTCACTCAGCAGACTAGATGCCATGTGGAAATGGGCTCCAGAAGAGTCTTGTCTCAGTTCAGAAAAGACAACGCTGGCCGGCACGTGACGCATTACAGTCAAGTCCAATCACTGTAAACCTCGCGTCCACACAGCCTGTCTGCGGGACAGCCGGAGGTTCGGCCAATCAGATTCACGCTGCTAAGAATCTGTCTTATTGACACTGCTCATCCTGCCCCGTGCCCTTTTGTGGGTTGAGCTGTGTCCCCCAAAAGATATACTGAGGCCCAACTTCCACCACCTGCAAACGTGACCTTATTTGGAAGTAGGGTCTTTGCAGATGTAATCAAGTTAAGATGAGGTCATATTCAATTAGGGTGGGCCCGAATCCAATATGACCGGGGTCTTTTAAGAACAGAAAACAGAGACAGAGACACACACAGAGAGGGGAAGGCGATGTGACGTGATGACGGGGGCGGAGACTGGACTGCTGTGTCTACAAACCAAGGATGACCCAGGATTTTGGCAACACCAGGAGCTGGAAGAGTCAAGGAGGACCCTCCCCTAGAGCCTTCAGGGGGAGGCTGGCCCTGCAGACACCTTGATTGCAGACTTCTAACCTCCAGAACTGTGAGAAAATACATTTCTGCTGCTGTAAGCCCCCAGTTACATGGCCCTGGCAAGACAGTACATCTTCAAAGTGCTTTGGCCACTGCTTCAGGTAAACCCTCCCCACCCTTGTCCGCAGAGATCCACGCGCCTAAGGACAGCCACGTGCAGGCCACCGCCACCGTCCTCCACACAGAGCTCCCCGAACAGGCACACACGTATTTTGTGTGCAACTACTGAACTGCAGATGCTTTAGAGCTCTTTTTTTAACTTTTATTATGGAAAAAAACATTTTTAACATTCACAAAAATAGAGCAGTAGAACAAACGCCCATGTGCCAAGCCCAGCTTCAACAATTACCCGCATTTCGCCCATTGTATTCGCCAGGCCCAGCCGAGGTTGTTTGCAAGGAGGGGGGTGCAGAGCGTTTGAAAGCAAACCCAACACATCAAGCCAGGTCGTCTGTAAAGCTTTAGTCTACACTTTTTCAGACACATTTTTTTGGTCACCTTTGAGCATTGTGTATTTTATTATTTACATAAAAGGAATGAATAGCATTTTATATCTGGGTCCTCTTTCTGCTCTTTTCTTTGACAGTACAGTGATTTGGCGTTTTTTGTTTCAGTTTTTTTATTTAATGGTTTTTAATATATTCACAGAGTTGTGCAACCATCACCACATTTTGTAACAGTAGAACATTTTCATCACCCCCAAAAGAAACCGGGGACCCATGAGCAGTCACTCTCCATTTCCCTCCTCCCCGGCTTCAGACAACCACTAATCTGCATTCTGTCTCTGTAGATTTGCATATTTTGAACATTTACATGAATGGGATCATACAATATGTGGGCTTTGTGACTGGCTTCTTTTACTTGGCATAAGTTTTAGAAGGTGTGTCTATGCTGTGGTGCACATCAGTACTTCATTTCTTTTCATGGCTGAATAATATTCCATGGCGTGGATATACCACATTTTATTTATACATTCACCAGTCGATGGATGTTTGGGTTGTTTCTACCTTTTGGCTGTTATGAACAACCCCCCAGTGAACACTTGTGTACAAGTGTTTGTATGGACATAAGTTTTCATTTCTCTTGTGTGTATTCCTAAGAGTGGAACTTCTTGGACATATGACAACACTATGTTTTAAACACTTTGAGGAACCACCAAACTGTTTTGCAAAGTGGCTACACCACTTTACAATCCCACCGGTATGTTTGAGGGCTCAAATTTCTCCATAAATTCACGAACACTTGTTATTCTCCATCTTTTAAAATTATAACCATCCTAGTGGATATGAAGTGATATCTTATTATGGTTTTGACACATTTCCCTAATGACTAATGATGTTGAGTTTTTGATGATGTTGTACTTGTTGGCCATTTGTAAATCTTCTTTGGAGAAATCTCTTCAAATCCTTTTCCTGTTTTTTAATTGGGTCATGTCTTTTTATTGTTGGGTTGTAAGAGATCTTTATATAATCTGGATACAAGTCCCTTATCACATATATGATTGGCAAATATTTTATCCCATATGTGAGCTGTCTTTTTACTTTCTTGATGGTGTTCTTTGAAACACAAAAGTTTTCAATTTGATAAAATCCAATTTGTCTATTTTTTCTTTTGTTGCTTGTGCTTTTAGTGTGTATCTAAGAAACCACTGCCTGACTCAATATCACAAAGATTTAGTCCTATATTTTCTCCTTAGAGTTTTATAGTTTTAGCTCTTACATTTAGATATATGATCCATTTTGAGTTATTTTTTGTATATGGTGTGAGTTAGGGGTCCAAAGTTACTCTTTTGCTTATAGATATAGACATTACATTTTAATTATATTTCTTATTAACTTGTTCTATGATATTGTACCTGTTTTCCATAAGTTACCTTTTAGACGATTTTCATCAGACTACAGGCAAGAGTAATAAAAAAGAACACCCTAATGAAGAAATATTTCAAATGAGGAAGTGGTCTGCCCTTTCCCCATTGCCTGTAATCTGCAACTCATTTCCCCAATTTTAGTTTTTCTTCCTTTCTTATAATATTTTACAATGCAGTCTAGTACTTGGTTGATTCATTCAGTTGTAATTGTACCAACTAGTTCTGCCCTTAACCTCAACTATTCAATCTGAAACTTCTATTTGACAAAGACTTTGTGGACCAGCAACATGTCTGTTGGTCTGTTGTAAATCAGAGATGAAAAGGCAGGTACCCTTCCCTGAGACAATGACTTCCTAGATAGAGAGAGGTTTGGCGTATAAACAAATAATATATAGTGAGTACAAACACAGGAGGGAAGGAGTGATCGTATGAGAGGGCTTGGAGACCTCATGAAGGGAGGGGGTCAGAGCAAAGGCCAGAAATGGGCCCAGGCAGAGAACACCAATGCCTGCTGCCGGCCAGGTGAGGGCCTTGTGACCTGGACACCACTGCCCCGTCCAGGGGATCCTGTTCCCATTCATCTCCAGCAGATCATGTCCCTACAGAGAAGTGGACCCAGGAGTGCCAGACTTCTAATTTTTTTCAAGAGAAGTTGGAAAAAAACCCTAATTTTTGTGTGTAATTCCTCATTTTTGAAAGTTGTTAACTAATCTGAACTTTAAAGACGCTACAGTGGGTTCCTCAAAAAGCTAAACATAGAATTACCATATGACGCAGCAGTTCCACTCCTAGGTATATTCCCAAAAGAAGTGAAAACAGAGACTTGAACAGGTATTTCCACACCAATATTCATGGCAGCCAAAAGGTGGAAACTGTCTATCAACAGATGAGCAGATAAACAAAATTGTGGTATTTCTACACAATGCAATATTATGCAGCCATTAAAAAATAAAGAAGTTCCGATACATGCTACAACATGGATGAAACTTCGAAACATTATGCTAAGGGAAATAAGGCACAAAAGGACAAATATTGTATGATTACAGTTACGTGAAATACCAAAAGTAGGCAAGTTCATAGAGACAGAGAGTAGATAGGAGAGTGCCAGGGGCTGGGCCAGGGGTGGGGGTGGGGACTTATTGCTTAATGGTGCAGAGTTTCTGTTTGGAATGATGAAAAAGTTTTGGGTGGTTGCACAACACTGTGAATGTAATTAATGCCACTGAATTGTATACTTAATAATGGCCAAAATGGCAAATTTTATGTTACATATATCTTACTACCAAAACAAAACACAACACCTCTAGAGTGGCGGGCAGAGCACAGCAGGAGTGGCTACTACCTGAGCTGTGGGCTCGTTGTTTGGGCCTTGAGCCATTTCATCTACACTGAGAACACTTAGGTGCAAGGACTCAGCGACTACCCAAAGCTCTACACTGGCCCGCGGAATGAGGCTGGGGAGGTGGGTAAAATTAAAACTATATATTCCCAATCCTCAAGGAGATTAAGGCAAGAAATAGACCTAACAGTAGTGATATGGCAACATGCTTTCAGGGGGTGCCAAAATGTGCCTGGGGAGAGGCGGAGAAAAGGAGATCACGCCTGTGTGCGGGGGTCCCGAGCTGAGCACGGAAGGACAGGGGAGAAGGCGGATGCTCCGGAGAAGAAACAGCTCATGCAAAGGCTGGGGGAGGACGCAGAGGGTGCGACTGAATACAGTTTGATCCGAGCAGAATTCAGGGAGAGAGGCAGCCGGGAAGGGGGAAGGGGAACGTCACTGCCAAATCAAGGATTTGCCACTTTGTTTTGAGCAGACAGCGGAGTTCTCAAAGCTGTCCGTCCCTGAGAGGATTCGCCAGGCATCCGGGTTAATATGGATGGACAGAGTGATGAGAGAGGTGGGTGGAGGCACCTGAGCAGTGGCCCAGAGGGGGCTGAGTGGCTCCCGTGGAGGAGTGACAGACGGAAGCTGATTGCCACAAGGGCAAGGAATGTCCGGATGGGGCCTAGGGTGGTGGCCACGAAGGTGAGGAGAGACGGCTTCTGTGGCTTCCTCCTGACGCGCGGTTTTGTCTGTTTTAGGTTAGGGGAGACTGAAGGAGCAGAATCAGGGGGTGCTGGGGGCACCAGAGAAGGAGCGAGAACGTGGGGCGAGCTGACAGGCGGGAGGCACAGGAGGGTGCAGAGCGGGAGACCTGGCAACGCTGGGAGGCCACAGACAGAGGAGAGGAAGGAAGGTGGCTTCATACTTATCAATAAGATAAAAGAAGGAGGGGACCTGAGTGACTCTGATGGCTCCGCAAGGGCGTGTCCCAGAGGAAGAAGTACGGCCAAGCCTGGAGATGCGCTGTGGCCAGGCATCCACACTCGGCACCCTAAAGGGGCAGAAGGGACAAAGTTTATGGCCTGGGGCTGGTGGCCAAGTGTGCTCAGGGCCAGTGTAATAAAAGTCCAAGAGGGAGGGACTGGCCGGCAGAAAAGGCACATTCTTACGGAATTGTTTGTTTGGGTTCAAAGTCTTTTTTCCCTGCAATGTACTTTTTTTAAACTGACAAATAATAATTGTACACCATATATTTATGGGTATAATAGGATGTGCTGATATATGTTGTTGGGTGATTAAATCAAGCTAATTAACTTATCTGTCACCTCTAATACTTATTTTTTGTGGTGAGAATATTTAAAATTTGCTCTTAGCAATTTTGAAAAATGCATTATTAATACACATCTTTGAAATGGCTAACCATGGAGTTTTCTGGGCTTTGCAGAGAAACAAGAGAGGGTAGTCTCAGAGTGACCAGGAAGGTGAGAGATGGAGATTTTGAGCTGAACGTGTTAGAGGAGGAACAGTCCTGTATGACTATGAAGTCCAGGAAGCCTAACTGCCCTGCAGACTGAAGCATCCTGCGAGTGGAGGCACCACAGCTAAGAACTGGACATGTCTTTGACAAGGATGGCAGTGGAGAGGACAGGAGCAGATCAGTCCCGCACTAATATCATTATAGGAAGAGAGCTTCCCAGAAGTGTGTGGATGGATTAGACAATGAGCGATGATACAATCACAATTCAGAACTTGCAAGGGAAGAGGCTGTTGAATAATGGTGATGGAATCCAAATTTGTCTCCAACACTAAATTCTAAGTCCTCAAGGGCAGGACCCATACCTTCTCCCATCCGAGTACTAACCAGGCCCAACCCTGCTTAGCTTTCAAGATCAGACACGTCCAGGGTGGCATGGCCTGTGCTTTCTCTTTGTATCTTCAGACCTAGCAAAGAATCTGATACTTGGCAGGTGCTCTGTGACATGCAGGATGGAGGGACGCTTCTAGGGAACACGGAACGGACCATTCCCCACACAACAGGGAGCTGGCAAGAAAGGGAGATATTTGATGGGAAGTGACATGGTCAAGAGAAGGCCAGGTGGATGCCAGCAGGAATGGTCTGGGAAGGTGTGGGCAGCGCCAGGGGAGGTGAGGCCTATGCAATTGCAGAGAGGAAGCCTGCTTCCAGGATGTAGTGTAAACTGCAGATGAAATAGACATAGTTCTAGGGAAGAGCATGTGAATAATTCAGCGAAACTCATTTCTACTTTATCAAAAAAAAAAAGTTTTTACTTGCAAGTAGTGATAAATAAATAATTTTTCCCCAGAAAGGGGGTCTCCTCTGTCACCCAGGCTGGAGTGCTGTGGCGCTATCATAGCTCACTGCAGCCTCGAACCCCTGGGCTGAAGCCATCCTCCTGCCTCAGCCTCCTGAGTAGCTGGGACTACAGGCAGGAGCCACCACACTTGGCCCCATTTGCACTTTAATAAACCAACTCAGAGCACTGGTCCTACTGGTGGTGGATAAGTTTCATCTTTCATGTGAAAAAGGTTTACTGAAAAAAGAGCAGTGTGCTAGAAACCAACACAGATCGGGGCCCAATCCCAACTGTGCTAACCAAGTCTGTATGCTTTGGAATTGATGCTGAATGACCACCTTGACATGCCTCAGTGTCCTCGCTTGACCATGGGCTGAACCTCTGACCTGCCCATTTCCTGGGATTGCTCTGCTGAGAAGAAGGAAAGATATTCCAACACACTTCACATTTAAGTGCCCCAAATTATCCCATGGCCGTGAATCTTAGATAACTATCCCTTGTGCTTTAAAATGTTATATAACACGTTTGAAATAAGTGGGTCATCCGCTGGGGTTTGGGATTCGCTGTGATCTGGAGACCTGGTCGTATTTATTCTAAGTTTTGACTCCTGTATGAAAGTGAAGCATTATTCACACCCAGCCTCCTCCTGCTTTCTATCCACATGCAGGACACAATCTCCCCAGCACGAAGTGCTTCATCTCATGTTGCTCTTTTTGGATACAAGTATATTTGGATGCTTTGTCACCAAAGCTGCCTTCTCCCCAGAGCGTGCGCTGTGCGGCAGCAAGGAAGGGAAGACAGGAAACCTCCAAAGCAATCACTTCTCACTGTCACGCAGACAGGGCCCCTCAGCCTAGACAAGGCCCCGAGCCTGGCTTTCTGCAAAGCGCCCTGGAACTGTGCTGGTACCGATGGCCCCACGCAGAGCTGTAAGGCAAAGCTCCTTCTGTGAGGGAGGAATGGGGACAATTCACAGATTTAACTTCAGTGGATACAAGAAAACGAGTTTTGTGAACGTGGCAAAGGAGGTAAAACGGCTTGCGACACAGGTAAAGTGGGACACCCGGCAAGCGCCATGCACGGATCTGTGAGTGCCCCGCTCAAGGAAACCATTCGACCTGTGACCGGCTCTGGCTGGGCAGATGAAGAAAGAGCCATTTCTAAGCATGATATGGTGCTAGGATGATTTTTCCACTAGTGATTGCGTTGCAGGTCAAGGGGGTCAGATGTGGCCACCCTAGGCCTGGATCCACACTAAGGGGTCTGTCGTTGCCGGCAATGGGCCACCCTCTTCAGCACTGGCCGGCAACAGACGAGGACCAACCAGGAGGCAGGGATGCACCTGGCTGAAAAATTATCCCAGGAGGCAAATGACAGCTGTGATGTTGTAAATAAATATAATTCTTGCTGAGCAAGGGAAGAAAGAAAAGAATAAAGAGAACAGAGTGGAATAAAGAAAGAGAATGCAGGTTAGATTTTCAAGGGGCACAATGTGACGATGAGGGATGGTGTGATTGGAGGGGCTCTGCGGGGCTGTAGGGCTCAGCAGGCCCCACGTTGAGATCAGTCCCTAAAGCTAGCGGCGAGAATTCCCTTCTCCCCCACATGTGCCTAGGCCTTAATGCGGGGGAACAAGAAGCCCTTTAAGAAACCACTAAGGCTTTACCCAGGACAGACCAGAGCAGGCACCACCTCCTGTGACATCGGCCTCCCCTCTGCTCGGTGGCCCGTGGAGCCTGGGCAAGGCACAGAATGCAGCCATGGGAGGAAGATGTATGTGGGGCAGGGGGGCTGCCTGACTCACCCCATCCTCAGTCACTCGGATCACGGGTGGGCCGGCCTGCGGATGATGAATCACCGAGAGCTGTGAACGCTATTCTGGGCTCTGCCAAGGACACGGATGCTCTTGTTGGCACCCTGGCAGCCTTCACAGTTTCTCTCCTTCCTGGTCTGGCTGCCAGGAGACAAGCGTTGCAGGAACCGGGTATTTGAGTATTTTTAGCCTAAGACAGAAAGCATCTAATTCTTTCTATTCTTCCTGCTTCCTTCTCAGTTCCTGGAAATCACTGATGGGAAACCGGAGCTGAGAGCCACGTCCTTCCCAGCCCACTTGGGGCAGCCATGCTGAGAAACCCTTGCAGGGCAGGGCAGGGCAGGGCAGGGCAGACCTTGTGGAATTTACCAAATGAATCACCTGCCTATTTATTTGACTGAAAGTGCCCAGGAAATGTGTAAGTGTAAGTCCTAGATTCTATAAGGTAAAATCACACTGGCACCCTCAGCCCTGTAAAACTGCACGCCACTTGGTTAATTCCTCAGTCTATCTGGCTCCCACACAGTCCATGACGACATTCGTCCACACGAGCCACATAGAGTTAGGTGCCATAGAGACGCCATCAAACCCAGCAAATGCTGCTGGGCTCAGTTACCGGGAATTTAAGTGAGAACCTGTCTGAGTAACATCCTCCCAATGCTGCAGGCTAAATTGCAAGAAGACTCACAGGGGAAAGTCACTGTCCCCCATCCTCTCACTGTCTGTGTCATAAGCCCTCGTGGGTGGGCATTTGGAAAAGCAAAGGTCATGCCTGTGTGCTTAGGAAGATAGAGGATGTAATACACTCCGTTAAGAAACATTTGCTGAATATGAGCGAGGCATTTTGAGGGTTACAGAGATGAAGGCGGCCCCCTGAAGGAGATTAAATCCAACAGGAGAGATAAAACTTGTACACAAATCATTTTAAATAAGCACTAAGTCCTGTGGGATAGGAGGGAGGAGAGTTATCGGGTTTGATGACAGGCAGGCAGGATTTGCGTCGTGTGCCGTGGAGAACAAGCACGATTTCCACAGAGAAGGCACAGAGGTGCTGCTAACGGGGCAGAGGACTTTGTCCAAGGGTGTGGGAGACGAACTGGAGAGGCACGTGGGTGTGGACATGCCGTGCCCTAAATGACAAGCCTAGGCATCATCCACACGGTGATGATCTAATCAGAGCTTCTAGAAGCTCGGTCTAGCAGTTTCATGCGGGATGGCGCAAAAGGAAGAGAAACCAGAGACAGAGAACCTGTGTTTTAATTCAGAGGGAGTGATGAAGGCCTGGACAAGGGCAATGACACTGGGCTAGAAAAGTAAACTGGTGTGTATGATGTTATGGGGGTGATTGCACAGAGGTCGAATATTCACTGGATGTAGAAAATGAGAGGAGAGAAAGGCATCAAATGACTCTGAGAAACTCAAAACCACAGAGGTGGATGTCTTTTTCAACGAGAGATAATGATGTTAAAGCTGTATCGACTGCGAAGATGGCAAAGCCATTAATAGGCAGATGGACCTCAGGAAGAGGAGGAGATCTGGGGATGGTTCTCCCCTGGGAGAGTGAGGGCCCAGTAGATGACCAGGACACAGTCGAAAATGCCTACAAGATTGGGGCTGGAGAGAGGGATCTGGGAGCCATCCATACAAGGTCACAGTGGGAGGTGTGGGACACAGCAAAGAAAAGCATCCCAAAGGTAGAGCCAACCAAATGAAGACCTCCACTGTGAGAATGGAGGGAACAGAAATAAAAAGGGGTGGGGAGAATGAGTATCTATTGAGTCACAACCATATGCCTGAGCTAAGAGATGTACATATGTTATCTGTAAAGTATTTTTTTCATTTCACAAATGAGAAAACTGAATCTCAGTCAGTTAGGTTAATTGACTCAACAACCCCGATTCCCACATTAGAGTCATTCTCTATAAATCTATCTCCCTTTGTCTCTCATAGTCAATTGCAATATACCTTGTTAATTCTACCTCCTAATCTTCCTTGACTCTATTCTCTTCTTCCAACCTTACTTGAGGGCCTCACGTTAGGTCCTCAATTGCTCCCTGCTTGGGCAATAGCTTCCTGTCTCCGGGTCTCTCTGTTCATGTTCTCACCCACTACCAATCCATCCCCCACCACCTGCTGTTCTAGCACGCAAATCCAGTTCTTGCTGCGCCTTCACAAGCTTGCAAGGTCCTTGGTGAGGTAGCTCTCTTAACTCTCTAGGATCACCTCAAGTCCCTCACTTGCAGGCACTCCACAGTCCAGCCTCAATGACCTACCTGTGGTTCACAGAATACAGCTACCTTCCCATCTCTGCGCATGTTCCCTCTATTCCAAGACAATCTCCCTTTTTTAAAGAGCAATTCAGGCATCATATCCTCAAGTTCCCATCTTCCCAGGGGCCTATTTTCTGTGCCATTCACTGCTCTGGCTATACCCTCATAACACTGTAATATTAATCCACATAACGGTCTTTCTCACTATATCAACAGCAGTTTAGAAGCAGGGACTTTCTTTTATACATTGGTGTCTAACACTCAACATTTCCTGGGAGAATTAATGAACTAATCAATTCAAGCCCAAGTCTGATTCTGAGGTTCACATCCTTTCCACTATACAAAGTAGAAAGAAAAACAGGATAGTACAAAATGACAAAAAGGCAAGAGGCCATCCCCAAAAAACTCACAGCTAACATCATACTTTAATGGTGAAAGACTAGATGCTTTCTTCCTAAGATCAGGAGCAAGACAAAGATGTCTGCTCTCAACACTTCTACACAACTATACTGGAAGTTCTAACCAAGGAAATTGGGCAAGAAAAAGAAAAAAAGGCAACCAGATTGAAAAGGAAGAAGTAAAGCTATCTCTATTTCTAGATGACATGATCTTTTATATAAAAACATACTAAGAAATCCACAAAAGAATTATTAGAACAAATAAGTTCAGCAAGGTTGCAGAATACAAGATGCATATTCAAAACTCAATTGTATAACTCTTTATACTAGTGCTGAACTATCTGAAATGAAATTAAGAAAATAATTTCATATACAATAAAACCAAAAAGAAAAAAATACTTAGGAATAAATTTACCAAAAGAAGTAACAAGACTTATGTACTAAAAACTACAAAACATCATTGAAAGAAATTAAAGAAGATATAAATAAAAGGGAGGTCATCCTATATTCATGGATTAGAAGGTTTAATATTGTTAAGATGACAATACTCCCCAAACTGATCTATAGGCTCAGTACAATCCCTATCAAAATCCAACTACATTGTTTTGTAGAAATAGACAAGCCAATGTTAAAATTCATATGGAAATGCAAAGGATTCAGAATCACCAAACCAAAGAACAAAGTTAGAGAACTCACACTTCCTGATTTCAAAACTTATACAAAGCTACAGTCATCCATACTGTATGATATTCACATAAAGACAGACATACTGATCAATGGAATAGAATTGAGAGTCCAGAAATAAACCCTGACAATTATGGTCAATTGATATTCAACAAAGGTGCCAAGACAATTAAATGGGGGAAAGAATAATCTTTTCAACAAATGATGCTGGGACAACTGGATATCCACATGCAAGAGAATGAACTTACCTCCCACCTCATACCATAACAAAAATTAACTCAAAATGGATCATACGCCTAAAAGTAAGAGCTAAAACTATAAAACTCTTAGAAGAAAACATAGGAGTAAATCTTCATAATAACCCTGAATTAGACACAGATAGAGGTGACACCAAATTCAAAAGTGACAAAAGAAAAAATAGACTAGGATTCATCAAAATTATAAATTTTTGTGTTTTAAAGGACAGCATCAAGAAAGTATAAAGACAACCCACAAAATGTAACAAAATGTTTGCAAATCATACATATGATAAGGGAAGAGACTGTCCCTTTGTATCCAAAAAAATATAAGAACTTTTACAACTCAACAATAAAAAGACAACCCAATTAAAAAAATGAGCAAAGGAGACATTTCTCCAAAGAAGATATACAAATAAATGGCCAATAAGCAAACGAAAAGATGCTTTCATGATTAGTCTTTTAAAAAATGTAAATCAAAAGCACAATAAGGCACCACTTGAAATCCATTAGGACTATTAAAATTTTTAAAAGACAGGCAATAACAAGTGTTGGTGAAGACACAGAGAAACTAGAACCTTCACAGACTGCTGGTGGGATTGTAAAATGATGCAGCCACTTTGGAAAACAGTTTGGTGGTTCTTCCAAATGCTAAACATAGAATTGCCACATGAACCGGTAATTCCACACTTAGGTATATACTCAAGAGAATTTAAAATATCCATTCACACAAAAACGTGTATGTGAATGCTCAAAGAAGCATTATTCAAAATGGCCAAAAAGTGGGGATAACCCAAAAGTCCATCAACTGATGAATGAATGAACAAAATGTGGCCTATCCATATAATGCAAAATTATTCAAGCCATAAAGAGGAATGAAGAACAGATACACATTACAACATAAACAAGCCTTTGTCTCAATTGTACCCGCAGGATTTTAATTTATGGAGGTGACAGAGCGATAACACGGGAGGTCAATGCCACTGAAAGAAGGCTTTTATTACCCACAGCTTGAGAGAGGAGTGGCGTGCTCTGCCATGCAGGGCCACGTGGGAAGCACCAATTTTGGTTAGAAGGCAGAAGGGGCAAGGGGAAAGCCAGGGCCAGACACTTTGTGTTTTCTGCTGGGAAGGCAAGCAAGACACGGAAGCAGTTTAGGATTGGCCAGTCTGAATAATTCCGGCAGGGCTTGGGGTATAGGAGCTGTCCCTAATTATCTGGTACCTGTGCTTGGGTTGATTTAGGGCTGCGTATAAGAGTTTGATAAATTAGATGGTTGGTTTAGTTCATGTACAAAAGGCGAAAGGCGTTCTCCTGGGCATGCCTGCTGCTATCTCTAAGAATTGGCTAGCCCTGGAGGGACAGTTTCTTCCCAATCCGTGAGGCCACAAATGACAGAACATCAAGATTACAGAAAATAAGAAAATACAGTTAATACAGTTGGCTCTGTGATGAGTGGATGCCAAATAGACAAATGCAGAGCCTAAGACAAGACAGATCTCACTGGAGTTCATCAACTAAAAAAAAAAAGAAAGAAAGAAAAGAAAAGAAAGAGAAAGGAAAGAAAGAAAAGAAAAGAAAGGAAGGAACAAAAAAGAAAGTTAGAATAGCCTTAAAAACATTATGTAAGTAAAAGCAGCCAGTCACAAAAGACCACATATTATATGACTCCATTTACATGACATGTCCAGAGTAGGGAAATCCATACAGAGAGAATGTAAATCAGTGTTTGCCGGGAGCAGGGAGTGGGGAGAATGGAGTGACTGCTAATGGGTTGGGGTTCCTTTTTGGGGGGATGAAAATGTCCTAAAATCAGAAAATGGTGATGGTTGCACAACTCCATGAATAAACCTAAAAAAACCAATGAATTGTACGAAGGGGTGGATTTTAAAGTATGTGAATTATATAAAATACAGACAACCCAGCGTTCATCAACTGGTGACTGGATGAATAAAATGTGGTATAACCATACGATGGAATATGTTTTGCACAATAAAAAGAAATGAAGTCCTGATGCATGCTTCAACATAGATGAACCTTGAAAATATTATGCTATGGGAAAGAAGACTGTCACAAAAGGCCACATATTGCTCAATTCCATTTAGAGGAAATGTCCTGAATGGGCAAATGTATAGAGACAGAAGGTACATGGGTGGTGGCCAGGGCTGGTGGCTTGGAGGGAATGAGGAGCGACTGCTAATGGACATGGAGTTTCCTTTCAAGGTGATGAAAATGTTCTAAAATTGACTGTGGTAACAGTTGCACAGCTCTTTGAATGTCCCCAAAACCACTGTATACTTTAAGTGGGTGACTTGTATGGCATATGTGAATTATATCTCAATAAAGTTGTTTTAAAAAAAAAGACAAAGGAAGAGAAGTGTTCAATAGTATTACAAACAATACATCAGCAGAAGAGTAGTGTAGCCCCTGCTTACTCACACAGATCCCTGGTCTCTCAGATTGTCTAGCTAGAGGTGAGCATTCCCGCAAGATCTCATAATTAATCCAGTAAACAAGAGAGTCACTCGCTGTCTGAGCAGGGGACCAACACCACAAAGGTACTGTTAACAGGATTATTCTAAGAGCTGGGCATGGGGCAGACTGAAGCAAGGCAAGGCTGGAACGGCAACAGGAACAGCAACGATAAGGCTGTTGCCAGTATTTGGGTAAAAGGCAGCTTGGAAATCAAAATGAAAGATGAATTGGAAAAACAAGGAAAAGAATGAATCAGCAACCCCTGGAGGCTGACTACAGGGAGAGAGAAAGATGTGTCAACAAGTATCCTTAAGGCCGCGGGGGCACAGGGGGCTGGAAAGATTGTGTCGCCAGGGACAGTTAAAGAGAAACCAGAAAGTGTAAGAGTCATGGCACAGTGAGGGCCAGAGAGAACTACTTAACAAATGAGAATCTAGATCATCTCAGCACTTTGGGAGGCTGAGGCAGGAGGATCGCTCGAGTCCAGGAGTTCAAGACCAGCCTGGGCAACATAGCAGGGCCCCCATCTCTACAAAAAAAATTTTTTAAAAAATTAACGCAGTGTGATGGCACGCTTGAGCCCAGGAGTTTGAGGATGTGGTGAGCTACAATGATGCCACTGCACTGTAGCCCGGGCCAAAGAGCAAGACCTTGTCTCAAAAACAAACAAACAAAAAAAGATATGCCTTGATGCCTAAGGTTACTCAAAAATGTTTCAAGCAGCGTATTAAACAAAGAACACTAGGAAAGTCATATGGGAAGTGGGTTTGCAGAGACTAGAATCAGAAATCTAGCTATATTAAATTGGGATAGTGTTTACCCAGGTCATTTAAGATCAGAAAATGAGTAATAAATTTGGACTAGAATGAAATATTTGGTAGTCATCTGTATGTTTCAGAAAAATATGAAAAAGTAAACTTTCTAAAAGTAGAACTAGGCCGGGCGCGGTGGCTCACGCCTGTAATCCAGCACTCTGGGAGGCCGAGGTGGGCGGATCGCTCAAGGTCAAGAGTTCGAAACCAGAGCGAGACCCCATCTCTACTAAAAATAGAAAGAAATTAATCGGCCAACTAAAAATATATAGAAAAAATTAGCCGGGCATGGTGGCACATGCCTGTAGTCCCAGCTACTCGGGAGGCTGAGGCAGAAGGATCACTCTAGCCCAGGAGTTTGAGGTTGCTGTGAGCTAGGCTGACGCCATGGCACTCTAGCCCAGGGAACAGAGGGAGACTCTGTCTCAAAAAAAATAAAAAATAAAAAAAAATAAAAGTAGAACTAGAAGAAAGAAAATTAAATATTTACTAACATTCTACCTCCCATTTACCAGGTACCATAAAAGGAGATTTTAAAAAATACTTAGAATGTAGTCCTAACTTTCTAGAGCTTTGTAGACTGGTGAGGACACTGGGGAGGAAGCAGACTGAGCTCCCTTTTAGCTCTAAACTCCTAATGCAAAGCTGAATTCCAGGTTAGGGAAGGAATAGTTGGTGAGGGAAAAAATGAGGTTTGCACAGACCATCCACGTGAAGAATTTGTTCACTATTCGAAGCAGAAGGATGGCAGCTGCAAGGATTGGGGTGATCACTGAGGGTCTTCCCTTTCCCCTCAACTGCTTCAATTTAGAGGCCTGGAGACATAAGACTGAAGAAAAGGGTGGGGAGAAGCTAATTCAGCGGAATGGGATTAGAGTGAAGCGCAGGCGTCAGTTCCTCTGGGATGTCAGCCCAGGCTGAGACCCGGGGCTCCAAGTGGACAACCTCCAGATGATCCTGATCCTTCCGAACAGCAGGCTGGGGGTTCTCGGCCCGTAACAGGCAGCTGGGGAGGGAACTGAGGACTGAGAGAGGGGGAGGAGGGAGAATAAATAACCAGAAGGGCTTCAAAACAAACGGACACAAGTAACGGAATGAAGAGGAGGTGGCCCTTTCTGTGGGGACAAGTGCAGCAGCGCTGTCTTTGGAACTCTGTCTCCCCCTGCTGAGCCAAGAGGTCTGAACGGCCTGTGACAGAGAAAGGGCCTTGACAGTGCAAGGACTGTCTTTCGAGGGCAAAGAGGGAGGAAAACATAACCGATGATACGAAAATCTCCTTATACATCGGACGCCACAATCCCACAGCATTAAATAGTAGAAAGTGACCCAACTTGATCTGCAGCTGCAGACCAGACACATGCGGAAAGACGACAGCACTGGTTGTCCCCATGGGCCACCCTTGCTGGGCTTCTCTCTGAAAGGCTCCTTTCTTAACCACAGACCCCATCCCTTTATCCAGAGGCTGTTTCAAAGGCCTATAATTGATTGCAGAGGCTGGGGGTGGGGGTGGTCTTGTTTTAACTTAATTAGGGATCTTTCCTTCAGGCAGGACCCAGGCTTGTTTCTGAAAAGATCTGTTAAATGACAGATCTGAGGATTATGCACCACTGATATGCTGGCCAGGAGCTTGTTCATGGATGGAGCCCAACAGCGATGGAACCTGGCCCACACTGCAGTCCCTCTGCGGCCGCCCCTTCCTCACTGCCCCACCCTCCTGGCTCCAGAGTGGTTGCTCTTTCTCTAGTTTACAACCCCATTAACATCTTCTATGAAACAGAGGGAAGTTACGCACACTATTTGTTAGGCACTGCTTTTTAATGGAAATCAACTACAATGCTGTTAGGTTCCTGAAACTTTCTATCATGAGTCTAGGAAAACAAAATGCTAAACAAACAAATGCACGCACACACACAAAAAATCCTATGACTATGGTATCCTGATGTCCCTCTCTAGGGCATGATAATAACTATGAAACAAGGTAAAGGTCTTTGAAGTCCTCAGATGAAAGGTTCTACCTAAAAACAATTATCCCATTAAATCCGTAACAACATTCCTATCAAACAGGGTGGCCCCTTTTATCTGCATTTCTCTGATGATGAAGTCCTGAGATGACAACTTCCTGAGCCACAGTGATAAAGGAGACTGAAAAGTTTCAAATGTTTTTGCTACTTTTTATCTAATTTCTGAAAGGACAGAAAAATAATTATTTCCTTCATCGGAGAGCTAGAGCAAGCAGTAAAAAGCTAAGGGCATTTTAGAAGCAAGAACCTCATTCATAGTTAGTCAGACATTCATTAGGAACAAGGGTACCTGAGCAGGGACCCTGGCAGAAGCAGCAGGTCACACCTGGGTCAGCTGGGCACACAAAATGACCACATGTCCCCTGACTTTCTGGGGACACAGAATGAGGGGAGAGATTACAACACATGAGTCTACTGGGGGCAGAATTCTCCTCAGATTCACACAGAAGGATCAGGAAAAAGAGTGAAGAGGTGCTTTTTCTTAAAAGGCAAACCTGGTGCAGAAGGCCACTTAGAGAGAGGCTAAGACCCCGGGGCAAGGCCAGCCAGCTGGGGTGACCCAGGTCTCTGTAGAGCCCGAGCCTGCAGCAGGAGCCGGGCTGCAGGTGGCTTCCACACAAAGCCTCCTAGCATCTGACAGTTCTGAGACTCCGGCCCTTGAGAAAGATGAGAGTGGCTGCACAATTTACTTCTTGGAAGTAAGCCTAGGGTAAGAGTCAGTTAAAAGGGAGGCCACGTGGCAGAACAGAAAAAAACACGAGCTAAGTCAAAAGAACTGGGTTTTAATTTAGACCTAGTTCTGTCATTCAGATGATGTGATCCTGGGTAAACCACTTCACTCCTCTGAGTCTCAGTTCTCACGTGGCACTACAGAACCACGTGCTGCCCTCACAGAATCTGGAAGGAATAAGAGTGGGCAATAACAAGACAGCAGTTTTGAAAGATTGACACACAGATGAAGAACCATTTTACAAACGATTGAAAGGCCACACCATGGGGCATCCAGGTACATACTTTTCAAGTATGAGACTTGTTTTAACTATATACATAAAAAATATATGTAACTATGTTATATGTAACTATATGTTGTTACACATACATGTAACATGTATCTTCTTGCTTCTAAAATGCCATATAGTAACAAATAATTATGTTACATATAGTATACACATATATAAAACCCTTTAAGTGATTTGCATTATATATGGTCACACACATACAGTTTATATTTAATCTAATTTATTCTAGATATATGCTGAACAAACTTTATGTCACCGGAAAGGATCAGGGCAACAAGGAAAAGCAAAAGGAGGATGACATTGATTCTACGAGCACAAAAGAGGCGATGTGGGAAGCCCATCTTGATTAAGTGGCTGCTGTGTCCTTGGACATGGTGCCGACTCTTGTGACTCTCATGATTTAATTGAGGAAATGACAACTTAGCCAGAAACAACCAGAGAACAAAATAAGGCAGTAAAACCAGTGCACCCGGGGCAGACTGTGTGGTCTAAGGATAAAGGCTCTAGAAGTTTCCAGAAGGAAAAGAGCATTATACTAACAGGGTAATCAAGAAAAGCTTCATGGAGGTGGGGCACCAAGAGGGACTGAAACGAAAGAAGAGGATCTGAACAGCTGTGGAAAGAAGGCGGTCTGGGCGAAACACGCAGCAGGAGTGGAGACAGCAGCTTGACCACCATGGAAATCGTACAGTGAAGCAGCTCACTGTTCGCGGTTGCTGAGATCTCTGGGAGGGCTGACAGGGCTGCTGCGGAGCCGGAGGACGAGAGAACGCACTCTGAAGCCACACAGCCTGGGAACCTGGGCGGCCCTGACAGTCTGTGGCCACTGACCGCAGGCAGACAGTGTCATGTGTACAGCATGTGGAAGGGCAACTTGCAGGGCCAGGAAGCCACAGCCTGCTTTGCCCACAGCCCACTCTCTCACCTTCCTTCCACCTTTTCAGACATGATCCACATTTATTCAGCACCAACCATGCAAAGAACCAGGCACTGAAGAAAAAGAGCAACTATTTCCTCGGAGGGTTAGATGTTAGATATGAAAATAGGTAAGGCAGAAACAGCGAAGCAACAAGTAAGTAAAATATTACTACCAAGGAGAGGGAGAAAGCAGAGAGCTAGTAGGGCTGGCTGGGAAAGGTTTCTCAAATGAGATGGTGCTTGGCCAAGCCTTGAAGGAAAATTAACATTCAGAAAGTTGAGAGTATAAAAAGGGTATTACAGAGAGGTGTGTAGACACGAAGGTAAGAATATGCACTGCCATTTGTAGCGAGCAGCGAGCAACCCATCTGAGTCTGCAGAAGTTTCATGTAGGAAGAAAATGGGAGAGTCAGGAAAGAAATCAACCAGAGCTGGACTGTGGAGAACCTCAGTGCCAGGCACTTGATTCTCTTGACCAAGGCTTCTAATTTTGTGGTTCAACAGCGGGCTTCAAGGGTTGACCCATGAAGACACAATATGAAAATTCGGAATGTGTTTTCATATGTGCATTTTGATCTGGGGAGAGGATAAGTGGCTTTCAGATTCTCAGAAGATTCCCTAGAAAACTTGAAAATTATGAATGCAGCAATTGGCAGAGCGATCTGCATGGGGCTGGGAGAGGGGCTGAGGTTACACAAATCGAGCCTGTTTCTTTCCCTGGACACCTGCTCTTAACCATACACTGGACAGTAGCTGAACTGATGCCATTCCTGTTAAGTGGTTTCCTATTCACGAAGTATTTAGTAGAACTATTGGTAGGTTACAAAAACAGTTCATCAGGGAAAGTAGAAAGGAAACCAGCAGGGGGTGAGCAGAGAAGATAATCCAGAAAAAGAGACAAGAGGTAAGAGATCCAATAAATTCAAATGCCACAGAAGCCAAAGTGGAAAAAAAAGTCTTGGGAAAGAAGTGGTTACCAGCATCAAGTACAAGAGATGGCGCGCAAAACACAAGAAAACTCGTGAGCGGTCCTTAACACATGGCGCGCGAAACATGAGAAAACTCATGAGTGGTACGCAATGTGTTAAGAAAGATAAGGAATGAGGGAAGAAAAAAAATCTCCAAATTCAATGACATTCAGATACCTGCTTTCTGTAGGGTGATAAGACTTCAGAGGTTAAGGTGTCCAAACCAGGGCACTTGGAGAGCAAAAGGAGGTGCCATTGATAACTAAGGCAAAACGACAGACACAAATCAGGACTGTCCTGGGCAAACAGATAATTTGTTACCTAGATGAGAAAGAAGTTAATATAATAGCATAGCCAGGAAGGCAGCAGATATTGTCCATTAACTCAAAGGGTTTGGCTGTGAAAAGAAAAATAGGACATTAGTCAGAAGAACTAGGAGGGATAAGAAAGGCTTTATCAGTTACTGATCTGGGAGGCAGGAGGGCTTCTGGAAGTTTTAAGGGGAAGAGAAGGAGCAAAGGCTGAGAGCATGTTCTCTCCACCCCCGCGCATAGCGGGGGGCTCAGAGGGCACTCTGCTTGGCAGGAAGCAGGAGAGGACAGAATACCCAGGAGTAGGGAGAGACATTTCCTCCTTTGAAACTATAAGGAAGGAGAAAAGAAAACACCTTCTGAAAAAGAAAAGACAAGTCACAGCATTTTATTTCAACCTATAGAGCATCAGCGATCTAGCTGTCAGGGGAGGACGCATTTTCAAATTAGCTTTCATTATGACCTTTTCTCCAAGGGAAAAAAATTAATAAGAAAGTGAACTCTTAGATGTTTGTTAAAGTTAATTCCTACATAGATTGACAGAACTAGAATAAGGAAATTTATCCATACGGCAATGTATCATTTTGTCCAGTGCTAAGTACTTATTTATATTAATAATTTCATTTCAGGTATAGCTTGAGGGCCATAGAGAGGTCAGGGGAATACTCACCCACCTAAGGTTAAACTGGGTGTAAAACACTGGTTGGTGTCAGGACACAAACATGCAACCATACTGATGGTGTGAGCAACAGGAAACTCTCTGAACCAGATGTCAGCATGAGGTTCAATGATAAAATGGGGTTCATCCACAGATAGTTCTTAAATTACAACTAAGCAATTCACCCAAACTGAGCACCATCTTCCACAAAGAAAAAGGGCTAGTTTTCACAGAACAAAAACAGAGCCATCCCAGCATCTCAGGTGGAGAAGCTGTGTGACCTGGCAGTACTGTGGGGTCAGTGCCAACTCGCCCAGGAGCGCTATCACTCAGTGTCAGGAAACCTAAAGGCACTGATCACATCCTCAATCTCAAAGCTCACAGCATAGATTTAAATAACCAAATGGACAGAGATTTATTATAAAAGTCAGTTTATTTTCCCTTCCTGTGTTTCATATTTTCCCTTTTTGTCAGTAAATGAGCAATACACTGATTGGAAATCTGCGTGATTAAATAACAAGTTCATAAACACACCACATTTCAGAGTATAAAGCAAGAGGTTGAAAAATATTCCCTAATCCAATGCAAATTAGGTATCTCTCAAAATTGCACACTTTCCTCCTAGTTCACTTAATTTAAAATATATACACAGAGTGATCTTAAAATATTGATAATTGGTACAGAATTCACAGCCTTGAAGACATATACTCCACAATCTTCTAAAGAACAGACACCCCTCAGGCCCTAGTAATCCACTGATTCAATCTCATGTGCAGACAGTCCCTGACTTCCAACTGTTTGACTTTAAATGGTGTAAAACTATTGCAATTTTGACATAATATACAGTATTCGATAAATTACATGACATATTCAACAGTTTATTATAACATAGGGTTTGTGTTAGATGATTTTGTCCAACTACAGGCTAATGTAAGTGTTGTGAGCACGTTTAAGGTAGGCCAGGCAAAGCTGCGATGTTCAGTAGGTCAAGTGTATTATACGCATTTTCAACTTGTAATGTTTTCACCTTATGACGGGTTTATCAGGATGTAACCCCATCATAATTCAAGGATCGTTTATACTTAACACTAGGATAAAAGGTCTTTCCCTTTCTCTAATTCTAGTCTCCTACTGAGGTAACTCCAGGTACCTGGTTGTAACAGATCAATCCTCTAAAAACAGGACTGAGCAGATTAGCTTCCTAGAGGATCCTGAAGTTCCCGGACAACAAATCTGGGGTGGAGTGCTTCAGTTGTGAGTTACACAATGGAATGTTCAAGATAACTGATGTACCTTATGGTCCTTGAATGGAAGACTAAACACTTCCAAGAGTCAAAGCTAATCTTGAAGAAAGACGGATGAAAACAAGTTGACAATAATTTGAAGATATTTCTGTTTCTCAAACTGAATGACTTTTAGATCAGAGAGAGTGACTTAGCCAACAGGCATGTAGTGTGATCTTTCCCACCAGAGTTAACAGAGGGATTCTTTGTCCAAGGCAGGCTTACAGCTTGATCCAGCTCGAGCAGTTTATAAGGGTTTGATGCTTCAAAGATGAGCCACTCTCTGCAAACACATTACCAAAGCAAAATCCAACGATCCTTTCTATTCGTGGAACACATTGTCAGTGCAAACCATGCATGGCTCTGCCTTCTGTTTACTCAACTTTCGAGGCTGCAGAACAAGGCTCCAAGTCCAATGTGACATTTAAGGTTAAAGGGATAAACCTCAATAGGCCAAACAAAGGCCATTCAGTACATTCATGAAACAATAAAAATCATCAACAATAATTCCTGTAGTGTAGAAAAATAGCCCAGCCTTCAGTATTGGTCAGCATCTTGGGTGGCTGGCAGTGTTGAAAGAGGTCTGACAACCTGAGGTTATGTTGAGCTCTCAGCCCCAAAATAGAGTGAATTAAAAGCCCTAATAGTCCTGATGTGTCTTCCACTGTTCTTTTTGTCTTGTGGGCACCAACCAGTCACTCACTCAATATGTGAGCTTGTCTCCTTCGCACAAGATAGAGTATTTCCCTCACTATTAATGGTGAGATAAATAAAATTGTACAACTTGTCTGTGAAGAGAAAAAAGTATTAAATACACAGCAACAATTTAATTACTTTTTTTAGAGCATCACGTTTTGAACATAATAATGGATTTGGACAATTACTTTCATCTTGACTTCCTACAAAGATAACTTTTAATCTTCAATTATAAAATGATTTTGAAAATTATAGTTAATATTACAAAATACTTAATGTCACATGAAAGTTGTCAAAAAAAGAACAAAGTACACAAATAATTTGCCACGGGTACAGCAAAAAACTGATGCTGGAGCTCAGATTAAAGACAGTGGTTCTTATAATCGATCCAGTTGTCTTTCCTAGTGTGGTCACACCAGCAGGTTCATCAGAAGATATTTCCCTCTACTTAGCATGGATGTCAGGAATGGAAAATAAGAGTTACATGGCCCAGTCTTTGGAAGCTAGATGGCAATTAGAAGAAAGCTCCAGGGAATTCCTGGAGTTGGACTGTCCCAGGGCTCCTTGGACAAAGCAAGAGGACAGCTGCCTGGACTCAGGGTAACTGAGGCTGCCTCCAGTTAGGATGGCCTGGATTTAAGAACAGTCCACATTCCTGGTGGACAAGGCCATCACCAGACTCTTTCAAGTAGAGAGTCTCAACACATCTTAAGCACTGTCACATCAATAATATGATTATTCAACAGACAGCAACATTTGAAAAGCACAAGGCCGCCTTCTGTACTGGCTATTTCCCAGAAAATACAGAATCCCAGCCAGTGTCTAAAAAGCATAATAAATATTTCCTCAAGAAGCTATCACCACTTTAGAACCTGCACACATGATGGTGTTAATTATAACAATCCTTCTTTCTTAACTCTACAATGCTTCTTTTTTAACCCTGTGGTGCTTGGCGCACATTGTAATTTCCTTCAGAATTCCCAAACTATATGTAGCAGATAGAGAGCCTGGAAGAGTATACTGATTAATGGTTGGCAATGCTTTAAATAAGTCTCTTGTTGTTCTTCTGGAATTATAAATGGCAATTACTCATTAAACTCAGGCCAAAGGCAAACTGAGGGCCTTTTTCCTTCTTGAAAAAAGAACGTGTCTTTTAGACTAATAAAATGTTACTTTTCACAAAAAGGTCTTTAAAAGCAATCAGCAATTCTGCTGGTTTCAAGAAGTGACTTAAGTAAAGGCTTTGAACTAAATTAATAGGAAAAAAAGACTAGTTAAAAAACACACACACACACACTTACCATGAGAATAAAAAAATAGAAAACCCACATCCATCCTAGCTTGTCCTGGATCAAAGACACTAAATACTAAAAGGGAGAAAAAGAAATTACAATATTATAATTCTTTATAAGTTAATAAAATAAAGCAGCCAAAAAGTAGATTAAGCCTGGCTATTTTAGAGAATAAGAAGGGAGTCAGAGTTTGGACCATGTTTTGCAGATTACAAAGCTCTTCAACAAACATGTTCCCATTTCAGCTTTATTAACAGCCTTATTTTGTAAGTTTGCAGAATCCAAATACAAAAAATTGTATACTATAAGCTGTACGTTCAGAAGTGCTTTTTTTTTTTCCCTGCCTTTTTCCTTTCTTTTTTTTTGGGCAGGTGAGCTGTTATACATTCCTTAGCAGATTCCGACTTCCATGGCCACTGTCCTGCTCAGAAGGTTTCTTTCTATTCACTTTGCTATTAAGAGAGGAAAATTAATGTCCGCAGGCCTCTTATGTTTAATCATTCTTTCTTCCAATGAAAGGTACTATGATTGATGCTTCAAAAATTTGTCTTTTAAGTACGCCACTCATTTTTTCAATTATGCTATGTGCTCGTAGAATTGCTATACTACTTTAGCATTCTACAGCAAATTTTTTTACTTACTTTCAATTATTGAAATAGATCTAAAAGCATATAACCCATTTTCCTTTTTTCTATTATGGTAAAATATATCTGACATAAAATTTGCCATTTTACCAGCCTGAGCAACAGTGAGACCCCATCTCTACTGGAAAAAATAGAAAAAATAGTCAGGCATGGTGGCATGCACCTGTAGTCCCAGCAGCTACTCTGAAGGTTGAGGCAGGAGGATCACTTGAGCCCAGGAGTTTGAGGTTGCTGTGAGCTAGGCTGACGCCATGGCACTCTATAACCCAGTCAACAGAGACTCTGTCTCAAAAAAAAAATTGTCATTTTAACCATTTTTAAGTGTACAATCCAGTGGTATCAGTTACATTCACAATGTTGTACAACCATCACCACTGTCTCCAAATTTTTCATCACCCAAATAAAAACTCTGGAAAAACTAAGCAATTAACTCCCCATCACTCCTTCTCTCTAACCCTGGTGCTCTCTTATCTACTTTCTATCTCTATGAATTTGCCTATTCTAGATATTTCATGTAAAGAGAATCACAACAGTTGTCCTTGTGTGTCTGGCTTGTTTCACTAGCATAATATTTTTAAGGTTCATCCATGTTGTAGAGTGCATTGGAACTTCATTCCTTTTTATGCTGAATTTTATACCACACTTTGTTTATCCATTCATCTGTTGAAGGACACTTGAGTTGTTTCCATCTTTTGGCCACTATGACTAATGCTACAATAAACATTGGCATACAAATATCTGAGTCCTTGTTTTTAATCTTTTGAGGATACACCTAGGAGTGGAATTGCTGGGTCATATGGTAATTCTACATTAAAATTAAAATATCAATCCTTCATTCCTTCTTAATTGCTGAATAATATTCCATTGCACAGCTATACCACATTTTGTTTATCTATTTATCAGTTGATGGGCATTTGGGTTATTTCTCTTTTCACAGCTATTGTGAATGATGCAGTTGTGAACTTTCACATACAAGTTTGTTTTTTGTTGTTGTTTGTTTTTTTTGAGACAGGGTTTTGCTCTATCACCCAGGCTAGAGTACAGTGATATGATCATAGCTCACTGCAGCCTCGAATTCTCGAGTTCAAGCGATCCTCCTGCCTCAGCCTCCTGAGTAGCTAGGACTACAGGCACATGCCACTATGCTCAGCTAATTTTTCTATTTTTTGTAGAGACAGAGTCTCACTATGTTGCCCAGGCTGCTCTCAAACTCTTGGCCTCAAGCGATCCTCCCACCTTGGCCTCTCAACTTTCCAGGATTACAGGCATGAACCAACACATCCAGCCACATACAAGTTTTTTTTTATTATTATTTGAGACAGAGTCTCGCTCTGCTAGCCCTGTTGCCCGGGCTAGAGTGCCGTGGCATCAGCCTAGTTCACAGCAACCTCAAAATCCTGGGCTTAAGCAATCCTCCTGCCTCAGCCTCCTGAGTAGCTGGGACTACAGGTATGCACCACCATGCCCGGCTAATTTTTTCTATGTATTTTCAGTTGTCCAGATAATTTGTTTCTATTTTTAGTAGAGACGGGGTCTCGCTCTTGCTCAGGCTGGTCTCAAACTCCTGACCTCGAGTAATCCTGCCTTGGCCTCCCAGAGTACTAGGATTACAGGCGTGAGCCACCACGCCCGGCCCACATACAAGTTTTAATATGGACATTTGTTCTTATTTCTCTTCAGTAAATACTGCAATTTAATCTTACAGAGCCCCCGAGTGTGCGTCAAAAACGCACTAAACACTGGTAACACAAAGATGAAGGAAACAGCGTTCTGTTCTCAATGAATACAGAGTCCAGAGGACAACAGATAAACCCGTAAGGGTGATATACCACGATAAGTGCTTTGCTAGAGGTGTGCATGGCGATGGCAACCAGAAGGAAAAACAATTCTTTTCTTAGGAAGTCAAGGCAAGGTGGGGACAACAAAGTTATTCAGGGTAAGGCAAGTGGTTGAGGACAAGGCTGACAGAGTTTTAATATTAAGTCGCAGAGTTTGAGATTCCACCCCTTAGGCAATGGGAAATCATTTAGAAATCAACATGGAAGCAGAATGAGCAAAGCTAACAATGATTTACTGTGGACATGCTTCCCCAACCGTGAAGGTCAGTCTAATGTTGACCCAAGTTCACAGGTAGAGGTCTGAACACTGGCAGGGGAAGCATTCTAAATAAAAGTAAACTCCCTGAAATGCTCATTAGAATCCACCCATTTAGTTAGTGAAGAAAAGGCTCATGAGGAAGGATAACTTAAAATCCCACAAAGTCAGAAAAGGATGCCCAATAGTCACCCTTTACAGTACACCATATATGAAGACGTCTGAACTGGTGTCCAAGAGCATTTTTTGATTCCTAGTCAAGAGCATGATCAGGTTAGCAGACTTCACCTACCTCTGCTAAGTTTTTTTTTTTTTTTTTTTTTAATTTTTGTCCTTTGGTCTTACAAACAAATATGATAAGCATATCAATCATTCATTCTAAAATCATTCAATAAACATTTGAATGTCTACTGTGTGCCAGGCACTGTTCTAGGTACCCGGGCCACAGCAAAACATACGAGAAAATGCTGCTCTCCTGAAGTTTACGTTATAGTGGGAGAGAGAGACATTAACAAATGAATATATACTACATGGCCTCATTGCAGTAGGTATTAGGATGGTTTACTTTACCTCAATACTTGCTCTCTCATTAGCCACTGGCAATCAGACATCAGCAATCTACCCTCACTAAGAAAGCAAAACAGCAGTCTTCAAGGCCACTGCTGATCTTCTCAATGTCAAAACTAAGAGCTCTTCTCCTTCAGTTCTCCTTCTCCTGACCTCTACATCTGTTACCTTACTAACACCTTCTCAAATGCTATCCCCTTGTCTACATGTTGCACTGCTGGCTTCCTGTTTCTTTGACCAATGGGCGTTCCCTGAAGTTCTGCTCCATTCTTTTTCCCCATTAAATAACTCATCCACTTCATGTTTTATCCATGCAGATGATTCCGGAATCCGTATTTTTGCAAAATCAGTGCTCCATGACCTGGAGTGGTGGTATACCCTAGAAAAGGCATGACTCATGACTGTCCCAGATAAGACATACCTTTCTGAGAGACAGCCTGAAATTATGCAAAAAAGGTCAATTTGAATAGCTCTGACTAGGTATAGCACAGGCCGATCTTAGCTCAAAAGATCTCAAACGTCAGAGTGTATAAGAATCACCAAGAAAGCTTGTTGAAAATACAGATCCCCAGGCTCTAACTCAGCAAGTCTGTAGTAAGCTCAGTGTTCTGTACTTTAATGAGTATCCCAACTGATTCTGATGCAAGGCATTTATGAACCACCCTTTGAAACACAATCACAGATTTTTGGACATGGAGGAACCAAAGAAAGTGACTCAGGCAGTTGCAGAGTCCATGGCCATGTCTGGGGGAGATCCATGCAAAGAACACGTGTACACATGAGTGCTTGGTAGAGGTAAGCAGGAGAGAGGCAAAAAGGTGGGGGTTCAAATGCCAGGTGGGGATAATGAGAAGCATGTGTCTCACTCCCTGCCCTGCGGAGTGCCAAGTTCAGACTGGAAAAGGAGGCTGGCAGGCTGGTGCAGAAGGATCTATCTGTCTTACAAGGTTTTCGCTTATTTGCAGACAAGAAGAATCTGGAAGAAAGAATGGAAAGAAGAAACTAAAAAAGGTAGAGGGCCCTTCCATATTAGGGCACATCAGCCGGACCTCAGAGGAGACTAAAACCCTCAGGCTTTCAGTATAGAATTGTATAGCACAAGAGTGCCACCTACTGTGGGCAAGCAGGCAGGTGTAAATTCTTCAACCTTTGCAGGAAGACAACATTCAAATCCCTGCCCCACTCCTGTTCTCTCACCTGGCCCACGGCAGCTCCAATGCTCCCAGTCCCATCAACGATTCCTGTGACGGTCGCCAAAGCCTCACTGCTCCCTTGGATCAGCTCTTGGCGACCCAGGTCCGCAGAAATAGCAGAGCTAATCATATTAGAAGGTCCACCAATAAAAAATCCTGAAGTCATAAACAGAACAGGTTCTTATGAAAACATGATTCATAATGCCATCAGGAATCTACTGGATAAGGCAAAATATTATTTCAAAATTTTACTTAATATATTGGAGAGAAATGAATAAAGGAGGGGAGAACTCTCTCAGAAAGTATCATCTTCAAGTAGTTAGCATTCACTTTTCTGAAATCCTTTCTTGAATTATGTGACATTTTAGTTTATTTTATAGAACCCAAAGATATAAAAACTATAGTGAAACACCAGCCTTTCTAATCCTGTGAAGTTTGCATTCATTAATAACTGATTGAACTAACTTGTCAAACAGATTCTATTATGGTAGAGTTGCATCATATGAGCATTTGATTATCTAACTTTACCAAACATTGAAAAAAAGAGAGAAGAGGAAAAAGCTATTGAAGTAGTGCAGGTGATTCCATCTGCCGCTGTGCTCAGTGAGGCTGCCCCAGAGTTGAGCATGGGCTGGCCCCTGTGAATCTGGGCCACTGCTGGAACTACTTCCATGTGCCTCATGTAGCTCTCCCAAGTATAATCTAAAGCATAAAAATAAGTAATTTTTCTACAGCACAATCCCTAATTGCACTCAATTATTTCATCTAGTGCTCAAGTGACAAAATACTGACCAATTCCAACACAGGAGGAAAAATTAGCTATACTGTCCCAAGTATGATCTAAAGCATAAAAATAAGTAATTTTTCTACAGCACAATCCCTAATTACACCCAATTATTTCATCTAGTGCTCAAGTGACAAAATACTGACCAATTCCAACACAGGAGGAAAAATTAGCTATACTGTTTTGAAAGCTGGTGAATTGGTTTCCAACATGGCATCTTTCTAAGTCACTTCCAGAAGTAATATCAGAAGCTGAGGCAGCAATAAAAATTTTTAGAAAACCTCCATCAACAAAGACTGCTTCTGTCATAACAGGACTGAGGAGGTCATAAAACAGCACAGAAAAAATCTGGAAAAGGAGCTGTCATTCCTTTTACCGTTTGAGTTCTCTGTAATTCAGGTTTTAATATTACTCAAACTGAGGGAGAAAAGAGCTTTCCTTTTTCCTCTGAATTTACAGGAATAGCATAGTGAAGCAGAGCCACATGTCATACCTGTAACAGTCATCAGCAGTGCATTAATGGACTTATCGTCTGGAGAACCTGTCAAAGAAGACACAGACATGCACAGTGACTTGAAAAGCGGATCACATGTGCCTCTACTGAACAGTACACAAAGATCTGAATCTCTGTGGCCTCACAAATCACTCTCAGAGACAACAAAGAGACACAACGCTTTCACTGCCTCTTCCAACTTTTATTTGTAATGTCTGTTTCTTGCTGGTGCTCAAGCTAATGAGACTTCTAAAAGCTCAAGAAAAACTCTACTCCCGTCACAGCAGCATCTTAAGGGATGTATACCAAACCTACTAATTACCATCTTTCCGCTTTTGAAACCTGTCCCCCTTTTATTGTTTTATTGGCTATAATGCTGTCCCTCTGGAGCCTCCCCTCAAACAAAGCATATACACTCCCAAGCAAGCTTTTAAACAAATCAACAAAGCAGTAGAGATGCCAGTTTCCTCCCGACACAAACAAAACGATGTGATGACAATTTTCCCAGGCATTCACAGCACAACACAAAGGGAGCACATCATGCCTTGTAGCTGGTCTCAAGGCTCTCCCCAGGGCCGATCACTGACTCCAGGCAAATGCCTATTCCTAAGAGATCAGTGGAAAACCATAATTACATAGGAATACTTACGACTATACCCGATGAGGGACCCAATCGCCAGAAGCAGACTTAAAGCTAAAACTGGAGCTCTCTTTTGCAATATGTCAGAGATGAAGCCTTGCAAAGTTCCACCTTCGAGCACAAAGCATATCATAATCAAAATCATTTATAATTCAGCTCAGTGACCCCAGGCACGTTCCCCATGTACCCTTTAGTCTCATTGGCAGGATCATAACATTGGTCTATCCAAAAAGACAGCTGACTCTCCAAAAACTTTCCTCCATAATTTCCTTTTAGGAAGATAAACTATTATATCGCCATGATGGCCAATGGGGATAGGCTACCACAAATAGGAGAAATCATCAAAACCATCCTCTATCCCTTATGAAAACAAGCTGTGAATGCTATTCCTGACTTTTCCGCTTTTTAATTTAAAAGATGATGAAGAACCATGCTTCACAGACTATTAATAGCAGCCACTAAAATTCACTAAAATTAAATGCAATTATGGTTTGGTAATAACTAATATGTCAGGATGCTTAAAAACAGGCAACATAAATCCTTCAAGCAACACTGTCACATTTAGATAAGTACCATTGTGAGTTCTAGGACTATGGCACATCTGGTACATCCACATCAGGCAGTGGCACCTAGGCAATTTTAACTTCAGAGGACACAGAAGTATGGGCAGGTCTAAATTGGCAACCTCACCTGTGACTCTGGATATAGGAATAAGGACAGCCAAACTGAAATACAATAATGGTATATCACCTAAGGATATACTGTGTGCTTTCATGTGCTCAGAGCAGTTGAGTTACACCACACTTCTAAATGTAAACATTATAGAAAGGATATTAAGGTTTTACCATAGATATACGAGTAATACCCACTAAAATGTATTGTTTGTCTGTCTTATTTAAGTTTCTTACTTCCTTGTTCATATTTCTGGCTACAGCAAAAAGTCACTCTTAAAATCTATTGTTTACAATGAAGCAATTGCAAAACACTCACAAAAATTAATCCCTACTATTTTTCCTATCTCTATGATCTGACAATCTATACACTAAGGTATACCTGTAGTACTCCCTTATTCACGGAGGATATGATCCAAGAACCCCAGTGGATGCCTGAAACCATGGATAATACCAAACACCCTATATATATTTTTTCCTACACATACACACACATGATATAGTTTAATTGATAAATTAAGCATAGTAAGAGATTAACACAATCAAAAATTATAACAATATACTGCAATAAAAGTTATGTGAATGGATTTGTCTTAAAAATTGTTGAAGATATCTATTCCACTTGTTCTGTTCGCAAAAGTGCCCAAAGCGAGTAACTCTTCATAGCAAAGAAAATCTTCTGTTATGACCCAAATGAAATATAAAACCTGTGCCAAGCCGGGTGCGGTGGCTCATGCCTATAATCCTAGCACTATGGGAGGCTGAAGCGGGAGGATCGCTCAAGGTCAGGAGTTCGAAACCAGCCTGAGCAAGAGTAAGACCCCGTCTCTACCAAAAAAATAGAAAGAAATTAATTGGCCAACTAAAAACAGATAGAAAAAATTAGCCAGGCATGGTGGCACATGCCTGTAGTCCCAGCTACTCGGCAGGCTGAGGCAGAAGGATTGCTTGAGCCCAGGAGTTTGCAGTTGTTGTGAGCTAGGCTGATGCCACAGCACTCTAGCCCAGGCAACAGAACGAGACTCTGTCTCAAAAAAAAACAAAACAAAAAAACCTGTGCAGAGTTAGTAATATCAGTCGCTTCATCCAAAGCGACTGGATAATTTATATTTTCCTTTTGAAGTATTTCATGAAGGTGTTAAGCTGAAGGCTAATTCATGCTGCCCATCATTTATGGTTCTTGAAAGAGGCAGTTGTTTGTACTTTGAAATGTTATCGATGTCTAAGCATCCTACAACTTCCACAATGCATTCTTTCACAATTTCTACATCACTGAATGGCTTCCCTTTTTTCCCGTGTATATAAGCTACTTTATAAGTCGCTTCAGTGGCATTATTTCCAGGTGTTACTGCTGTTTGAAAGAATTGTCTTTGCTTTTGCTTTTTTATCTTTTAATTTCTTGGTTTTTTTTCTTTTTTTTTGTCCTCTGGCCACCTAGGACTCCATGAATTCAGACATCTTTTAATTTCTTCAATACAACCTTTCACGCCTCTCCCTCTAATTTAAAATATTTGTATCATCACGTAATAATCAAAAATAAATTTTTAAAAAAAGGTTATGTGAATGGTTTCTCTCTCTCTCTCAAAATCTTACCGTACCGCAAGTAATGAAACTTTGGAAAGCAAAACGATGGATACGAGGGAACTACTGTATTTTTCCCGTCTTTGGCTGGGGATGGTGAGGATGGTGGGAGGTAGATAAAATGAACATATTCACATTCTTACTTCGATCTCTGTTAGAAGATTTAGAGTTAGGATATCAGTGAAAGGGTACGAAACAGTTGCATTTAAAGAGATTCCGTGTGTTTTCCAAGAGAAAAGAAGTGATCCATCAACAAAGGACTGAGAAAAAAGGGCTATATAAATCACAGCCCTGCCTTGGGTTCAGTCTTCCTTTCTATGGACATCTTTTTTTTTTTTTTAAGAGTTTGGCTGTGTACTAGTAGGACAGTTTAGGAAAAATGGCTGTGAAATAAGTAATAAAACTTTAAATGAAGCCAGATTTTATAACCCAATAAAAGAAGACTAGTGAGTCTTTCTTATGGAAAAAAGATTCATCACCGGCATACCTATGATTCCTCCAACATCGTACCAAATGGACAGCTTGTCAGCTTCAGCCTCCTTCCATCTAAAGTTGTTACTCAGATAAAAGGGCAACCAGAAGAAGAAGGAGTAATTGACTAACTTCAAGCAGGCATAGGCCAGTGAATACTACAAGAGAAACAGTCAACTATCAGTAAGAGAGAAATAGCACAGGATGACCACAATTTTTAATGTCATTAAAAAGCAAAACAAAATGAAGGAGCTTGAGATGAATGGTACCTAATTTTACAATTAATCATTTCTACAAATTCTCACATGCCTGGCTTTACCTAGTCTCCCCTGCTCCTCATTCCCGTTAGCTTCTAGACAGGCATGGACAGCAGGCCTTTGAAATAAAACACACAAATGGCTATTTCTTAATTGTCCCCAGTTTCTTCTCCTATCAGTTCTCTGGTAGAAGCAAACCAGTGTTTTGAACCTAGAAGGCAGGGCACATACCCACATTTCTTTATTCACACAAAAATAACTGGTATTCATGCCACCAACCAGCATTAACCATAGACAAATAAGTCCAGGAAACATCACGGCCTTTTTACTGCAAGCGGCCAAACTTGTTTGGTTATTCTACTTCCTGCGAAGTTAATAGTGTGAACAACGGAGAGCAAGGTGACTACAGTAGAGTTTCAAGGTCTAAGAAAAGCATCAACATTAAAACTGCTTTCACATCAGAGTTTCCAAAAGTCCTATAGTGCCCCATGCAGTGAAAAAGAAGACAGTATCTCCGGTGAGTCAAAAATGACAGAGCACGGTCGTCACCATCCTTGTGGCTCTCGGAAAAAAAAGTTGCAGCTGCCTTAAGATGGTGGTAGGGCTGAGACTCTTGTATTCAACACGTTATTACCAGGAAATCCTGACATTTAGCATCAAAGGCAAAAGGGGGAGGAACAGAGGGGCTGACTTCAAAGGGTGTCTGGCTAGTATATTCTTTTCCCTGGAGCTGCCAGTTATTCCCTACATATCACTTGTTTTAAAAGAGCTTCCCTGGCAGGCAAGAGCCGCCCCCTAGAGAGCCAAATCCCAATCAGGAGTGTATTTTGTCCAGACAGCCTACTACAAAAACAAAAGAATTAAGTTAACTAGATTTCCTTTACATTCCTGCCCTTGTCGGAGAACAATAGTTTGTGAAGCACAAAGGAACAGCAAAAGATTTCCATATTTAGTCGCAACAATTTTAAGTTCTGTCTCAAAAATTAAACTATTGCCAGCAGAATATTTTAATAACTAGTTAAAAATAATCATTAGCATAAGAACAGGCTTAAAGGAACCTGTATTTCCCTTCTATTATATATCATCTTTGGGTTAAAGAATTGTGGAAAATTACACTCACATTTTAACTCATACTTAAACATCTATTTGAAATGTTAGTTCTTAGCTTGGAGGCACAGGCAGAAGGGAATTGGTAAGTATGAAATAAGATGGTCTGTAGACTTTGAACCTACCTGAGGGATTACATTCATAAAGCACCATTAAAAAGTGAAATAACAAAAACAGGTGCTTGTTTACAACACAGTAACCCAACGTTACAGACCCCAGGGATGACAGGCATAATTTCTATTCCACAGGAAGGGGAACTGAGACACAAGGATGGGTTGAGTGACTTACCCCAGGTCTCACAGAAAGTTAGTGGGTAAGCTGGAAACATAACCTAGGCCTCTTAGCTTCCACTCCAGTGCTAGAGCGCCCGAAACATCAAGACAGAAAAACTGCAGCAGAAGGGATTCAGTTTAGACATGAGAAAGTTTTCCTGACTGCAAAGGTTGTGGAAACACTGGAATGCATTACCAAGAAACACTGTGGAGTGCTCTGTTCTAGACCTTTTAAAAAAGGGCAATTTTTTTCCCCTGGAATGATTAGAATGTAGGCAAATAATGCAAACTTAATGAACCATTCAAAAGCCTTCTTGGTCCATATGTAATTCTATAATACTTTAACAGGACTCAAAATATGTATTTAAGAATATCAATTTTGCATGTTTAGCCACATGCTAGATCAGGGTCATCAAATCGGGGTTTAGGAGCCAAATCTGGCCACACCCATCTGTCCCATATTGTCTTATGGCTTCATTTACTCTACAGAGCTGAATAGTTGTGGCAGAGATTGTACAATTCACCCAAAGCTGAAAATTATTTACTCTGGCTCTTCATGGAAAAGGTATGCTGACCCCCGAATTAGATCAGATAAGCTGGGGGCACTACACAATATTCTTCTGAACATATATTCCTAAAATAAATTATCAAAGAGAATCTAAATACTTAAAGAAGCTTTATCCCAGGCAAAGTAAATATCAAGGGCTATAATATCTCACTGGCTGTGTTAAGGAGATTTGAACAGTCCTTACCGGTATGACTCCAGGAAGGCAACAAGCCTGATAAAAGCTTATAGCCTTGACTTGGGTAATAGTACTGTCTTCTTGGATTGAATAATTAGGCTCATAGTCATCTTCATTTTCAGTACCATTAATTAATGGCCTGTGTGAGTCTTCTTCAAAATTTTCTTCTGCCTCAATACCTGAGAGACCTAAAACAACAATGACAGCTACCTTTTATAGAGTGCCTATGTGCCTGGCATTGTGCTGAGGGCTTTGCATCTATCACTACTTACGGGGTCGATATTATTTCCATTTTACAAAAGAAGCAACGAAGGTTCAGAGACCAAGGTCAACTAAGGTCAATTAAGTTCACGTAGCCTATTTAAAAATACCCAAAAGATACAAGAATTGTACATCTCTTCGCTTCTGTGGTTTTGCTTGGACATATTCTGTATTTAACCATAGGTAATATCAAACTGAATCATTTTCATGAATGAAAAAAATCTGTCTCAAGAAGTGAAACTAGAAATACATCCATGCTAATTCCTAGCCAGGGTGACAATTCCAAAATTTGCAAATGCTGAGTTTTTCCTGTTCTCTATAAAAGGAGGGCACCACTCCCTCAAACATGTGCAGCTGTGCCAGGAGTTGGCTACAATGTAGACAGGACACAAACAGCAATACCATTCTCCTTTAATTCACTAAAAGGAGCACACAGTTTTCCTAGTAAAAAAGAGATGTGATTTCCTGGCCTCAGACTTCCCTTTGGCCATGACAGTAAGAGATTCTGAATAGAAAAGACAGCTTCTCACCAATTTCTTCTGGTGACACCAGGAGTCCGAAGATGATGATGATCCCACCAGCAAACTGCACAGATGCTGTCACCAGAAAGGCATACTGGAAGAAAGGGAGGAAAGGCGGTTCTCACACATCTGGGGATAGTCATCATTGACACAGTCATTAAAGGTGCACATGTGGGAGGTGGAGGGAGGGGCGGGAAGGACAAGGAGACTGGGAAGGAAATGAGCACTGAGCACTGAGTGTCTCCCAGGAACTATGCAAAGTGTTCTACTCCTGTTTTCTCATTTAATTTTTCCCAGTGACTCTAAGAGGCTTAGAGAGGATAATCAAGGTCCCCTGGATATGAAGTGACACTATTACAACTGTGAAACCAAGACTATCTCCAAAACTCCAGTTCTTTGCATCACACAGGCTCCCACAAAAGACACAGCATCTGTCCTCAAAGATATTATAACTAATATCTTTGAAATGAAATTCAAAGAATTCTCATTGAAATGCAAATGAAATTCTCAATATCTTTGAGGAGTTTAAACAATACACAAAACAGGCTGGGTACATTGGCTCTGTCTGTAATCCTAGTACGCTAGGAGGCTGAGGCAGGAGGATTGCTTCAGCTCAGGAGTTCAAGACCAGCCTGAACGTAGACCCCTATCTCTAATAAAAATAGAAAAAATTAGGCCGGGCACAGTGGCTCAGGCCTGTAATCTTAGCACTCTGGGAGGCTGAGGCGGGAGGATTGCTCAAGGTCAGGAGTTCGAAACCAGCCTGAACAAGAGTGAGACCCCGTCTCTACTAAAAATAGAAAGAAATTAGCCAGACAACTAAAAATATATAGAAAAAATTAGCCGGCCATGGTGGCACATGCCTGTAGTCCCAGCTACTCAGGAGGCTGAGGCAGGAGGATCACTTGAGCCCAGGAGTTTGAGGTTGCTGTGAGCTGGGCTGACACCACAGCACTCTAGCCTGGGCAACAGAGCAAGACTCTGTCTCAAAAAGAAAGAAAGAAAGAAACATATAGGAATTTATAAGGAGGAAACAGCTAAAGAGGCTGAAGCAGCTAGACAGTGTTTTAGGGAAGAACTGAAAAAGCAATGGTCCATCTTTCCAGGCACAGTGTAAGCAAAAGGCTGGGAGGGGAGAGGACAGGGTGGGGAGGAGACAGAAAGCTTGCTGCATGACGGAAGTAGAGGTTTTCTGCTAGGGGACAATGGGGAATAAACCTGATTTGGAAAGGTGATAGCAAGATTAAAGACTCTCAACTGCCAGGCTGCACAGCTGAATTTTATTCAACAGAGAATAGAGCCTGACGTGGACAGTCGGTCTAAATTTTAAAACAAGCAAGTGACAAATTAAAGCAGTGTTTCCAGAAGTCAAATCTGGGAGCAACACAGAGGGTAAAATGAAATTCTCAACTGAAGTAATTAGTACAATCCAGGTATGAGACTAAGAAGCCTAAAATAAAAGTGATCATGAATAAAAGACTTCTTATTGGCTGCGGCGCGGTGGCTCACACCTGTAATCCTAGCACTCTGGGAGGCCGAGGCGTGAAGATAGCTCAAGGTCAGGAGTTCGAGACTAGCCTGAGCAAGAGCGAGACCCCGTCTCTACTAATAAATAGAAATTAACTGGCCAACTAAAATATATAGAAAAAATTAGTGGGGCTTGGTGGCGCATGCCTGTAGTCCCAGATACTAGGGAGGCTGAGGCAGAATATTGCTTGAGCCCAGGAGTTTGAGGTTGCTATGAGCTAGGCTGATGCCATGGCACTCTAGCCCAGGCAACAGAGTGAGACTCTGTCTCAAAAAAAAAAAAAAGACTTCTTATTGACCATACATAGACCAAAATTTCAGGTGAGCATTCAAAAATGTATTTACTGGCCGGGTGTGGTGGCTCATGGCTGTAATCCTAGCACTCTGGGAGGCCAAGGAGGGCGGATCGTTTGAGCTCAGGAGTTTGAGACCAGCCTGAGCAAGAGCGAGACCCCGTCTCTACTAAAAATAGAAAGAAATTAGCTGGACAACTAAAAATATATATAGAAAAAAATTAGCCAGGCATGGTGGCACATGCCTACGGTCCCAGCTACTCGGGAGGCTGAGGCAGGAGGATTGCTTGAGCCCACAAGTTTGAGGTTGCTATGAGTTGGGCTGACGCCACAGCACTCTAGCCAGGGCAACAGAGTGAGACTCTGACTCAAAATAAATAAATAAATAAAAATGTATCTACTTTTAAAAAGAGCAACTTATTTTTAATTATTTAGGTTTTTGACTAGGCAATACATTCACATGATTTGAGCAACAGAAAGTATGAGGATGTATACAGTGAAAATTCACCCTCCAAGCCCTCAATTCTCTCAATTTTCCCAACATATAACTAGCATTATTTAATTTTGATTGTCCAGAGATTGTTTTGGGAACATACAAACTAATACAAATGCATACTCTTTCATTCTTCCTTTTTAAACAAATGGCATCATTCAATACCCAGTTTTGCACCCTTGCTTTATTCACTTAACATGTCTCTGAGACCATTCCAGTGCACCAATCTCTATCAGTAGTGCATAGAGCGCTTCCTGATTCTACTTCACAGCTACCGCACTCTCTTGAACAGGTGTATCACAGTTTATTTCCCTATGGGTTGACATTTATTTTCAATCTCTATTATAAGCAATGCTAAAATAAATCACCTTGTATGATAGATACATCATTTGTCCATTTCCAGTCTATTCACCTATGTGATTAATTCCTGCTCAGTTGTAATTTTGATAGACACTGCCATACTGAACCCCTCAAGGGGTCAATTACTCTCCCAAATGCAATGCCAGTTTCTTCAAGTCCCCATAAACATAACACGTTATCAAACTTTTAGACTTTTACCAATCTAGTAAGTACACAGTGTAGTTACGGTATAGTTTTACTTTTTTTTTTTAATAGTGTAGCTTTAATGTGCATTTCTCCTCCAACTAAGCTCCATAAGGAAGAGATTTTTGTCTCTTTTGGCCAGTTCTACATTCTCCAGTGCCTGGGGGCACACAGAGGGACTTAAAATATTTATTGGATGAATGAATAAGCAATGAGTGAGTTGAATATCTTTTCATATGTTTACGAGCCATTTCTATTTCCTTTCCATGAATTATACATTCAAATTTTTTACCCTTCTTTCTGTTATTGGACTTTTTCTTGTCAATTTGTGGGTGCTCTTCATATATTAGGGATATCAGCCCTTTATCTGTAACATGAGTTGCAAATTCTTCTTTTCAATTCGTTATATGTCTTTAGACTCTCTTATGGTGTTTTTGTCATGAATAATTTTTATGTGTTTGAATGTATCAGAAGTTTGTCCCCCTTTAATACAAGCCTTGCCTACCCAGACACAGCTTTATGTAGCTTTAAATGGCCATAATCTATAAAAAGCAATACATACGTACATACGTACACACACACACACACACACACACACACATACAAATAAAAAGCCAGAAAAAGTACCTACCTCATAACCATACTGCAGGACAGAAGAGGCTAGGCACGCTCCCAAAATATTGCCCACTGACGCACAGGCACTCCAGAGACCAAAAACAACTCCTCGTCTGAGATGCAGAACAAGGGAAGAGAGAAGACAGTAAAGTCAGAAGGGATTCTGTATGCAGTTCAAAACACAAAATGGCCAAAATGTCTTTAAAATACACAATAATGACAAAACATCAGGTCTCCTCTAAATCTAAGATTTTGTTATATTAAAGTTAAATTTGGAGCTCACAGGAAGACACTGATAAGAGAACTTAAAAAGACAAGCCACAAATTGAACGGAAATATTTGCATATCACTTATCTGACAAAAGACTCAAAACTAAAGACTCACAGTAGCTTTATATGTAATAGTCCCCAAACTGAAAACAACCCAAATGTTCAACAGGTGCAGATAAACAAATTATGGTACAATGGACTACTCAGCTATAAAAAGGAATGACCTACCAATACATACAACTTGAATGAATCTCTAATTATGAATAATAGAAGACATAAAAAAAAAAGAGTACATACTGTATGATTCCATTTATATAAAATTTTAGAAAATTTAAATTAATCTAAAATGGAAAAAAAACAGATTAGTGGTTACAGGCAGCAGTAGGGAACTATCGGGAGAGGAGGTCAGGAGGAATTAACAAAGGACATGAAGAAACTCTTGGGGGTGATAGATATGTTCACTATCTTAATTATGATGATGGTTTCACAGGTATACAGGCCAAAACTCAAAGTACACATTTTAAACACGTGCAGCTTATTGTATCTCAATAAAGATATTTAAAAGAAAAAGAATGGAATGTGCAGAGGAAGAGTCCGGTGGAAGGGAAACTATTATAACAATCCTGGAGAGAAATGATTAGCTCTAAATACAGACAATACCAATAACGCTGGTGAAAGAAAAAGGATTTAAGAAAAGGTAATTTTTTGAAGTTCAAATTTGGATTTTATTCTATTTGACATATTTAACAATGAACTGTGTTATTCTACATTTTTTAGCTCTTTAAACATTTTTCTAAGCGCACAGAAGGAATTTTAGAAATGAACAGGGAGACAATATAGTACCGTGAAAAAGAAAGTCTGTTTTAAAGTTCGAGGAGCCCTGGTGAAACTGTAATTGCATACAAGTCACATGAGACTCGGAGTTCTCATCTGTAAGAAGTTGTGTTCCTCAGAGGATAGGGTGCAATAACATAGATGAAAGGGCTTGATGCTATACAAATGGAAGCATTATTATTGCCCAGTTTAAATCTGTTTTAAAAAACCACAACCCTGGCCAGGCAAGGTGGCCCACCCCTGTAATCCTATCACTCTGGTAGGCCGAGGAGGGAGGATCACTTGAGCTCAGGAGTTTGAGACCAGCCTGAGCAAGAGAGAAACCCTGTCTCTACTAAAACAAACAAACAAACAAACACGATCCTGATAACCAAGAGCAGCAACATGATGCATCCAAGGTAACACCTATTTAGGAGCAATGTCCTCAGGAGGACACTTAATTTCTCTGGACCCCAACCCTTCTCATCTGGAAAACAAATGAACTGAACTAGATAGTGTCTAAGTTCCTCTCCAGTTCTAAAATGTCTCAATTACTATGAAATCTTAAAGCCTATTAAGAGGGTCATGGCGGGAACAGTGAGAAGGTCAGGATCTGAACAACACTGGCTGATCAAAGACCTGATTTTAGAAAAAACTGGCTTATATCAACCGTGATTTTAAACTGCCTTTATTGCTACAGTTCACACGAAGCCACGGTGTCTAAAGCAGTGCATTCTAATTTCACTCACAAGTATCATTTGTTTAAAAACAAACTAACTTTCAAAATTTAACTGTAATGGCTTTCTTTGTCTTTGTCACTGAGCCACAGAAATAATGAAGCAGATTGCTCAGTCATTGCTATCACAGACCCAGTGTCATCCAATCTATAAAAGCTCAGAATTCTCTAATAGGATACATGTTAAAACTAGTAATTATATTTGAGTGACAGGATTTCAGTTGGTTTAACCTTTATCTCTCTTTGTTCATTTATATTTTCTGACTTGTTTAAAATAAACAAGTATCCTTTGTATATTTTTTTAAAATCATGAATGGAAAAAAATGACCTTAAAAATCTTAATGAAAAACAGCATATGAGTAGACAGTATCATCTACTCCAAATGAAAACTAAAGTATCATAGGGGAACGCCTTTTACAATAAAATTGTTAAGCAGTGACACTCGAGTTAGAGTGAAATAGAAATCACTAGCACACTGAAATGTAATCAGAGCATTCTTATTAAGTGGTGCTTATCCTAACCACAGACATTTTATAGATGAGCTTTCACAATGTTACAGATCATTAATGAGCAAGCTAACTCCCATATAAAACTGTGGAAGCTGGGTTATTAGAACTTATTAACATTAATGTCACTAAAGTTAGTATTCAACCCCCCACTACTAAATTTGAGTGGCTAAAGAAAAAAAATAAAATAAAATAAAAACAAAAAAATGAAACTGTGGAAGCTGGAACACTGAGAGGAGTCAGCCAGAGCATGCACTGAACACGAGGTGGGTGGATCATGTCTGGTGCATACTTGGTCCTCACATAAAAGAGTAAACATTCAAAAAGAAGACAGAAACATCAATGAGATAAATATGCATCTGATATGACATAAATATTTATCTAGGAAAAATAATAAAAACCCAAATTAATAACATTCCTGAAAACAAAGTATCGCAAACAATGATAAAAAAACAAAATCTCTGGTTATTTCAACTTATTTTCCACCCTATAAATTAAGTATGGGGCCAGGCGTGGTGGCTCACGCCTGTAATCCTAGCACTCTGGGAGGCCGAGGCGGGAGGATCACTCAAGGTCAGGAGTTCGAAACCAGCCTGAGCAAGACCCCGTCTCTACTAAAAATAGAAAGAAATTAATTGACCAACTAAAAATATATACAGAAAAAATTAGCCGGGCATGGTGGCACATGCCTGTAGTCCCAGCTACTCAGGAGGCTGAGGCAGTAGGATCGCTTGAGCCCAGGAGATTGAGGTTGCTGTGAGCTAGGCTGACGCCACGGCACTCACTCTAGCCTGGGCAACAAAGTGAGACTCTGTCTCAAAAAAAAAAAAAAAATTAAGTATGGCTCTTCTTCCTGAGTGGCCTAGAGAACACCTTAGTAGGTACCTATCTTGACCCCACAGGCCCCACACACAAAGTCAAATATAATCTAACAACTACTTGAAGCTTTAGGGGTAAAAAATATTCAATTTGACTAAGCCCCAAAGTTTGGCATTCTTCATCTGAATCTTATTAGAGCCCTTGTCATGTGACCTTAGGCAAGTCACATGGATAACTTTTGGCCTCAATTTCCTTATCTTTACTGTAAGAAGGTTAAATTAGATTACCAAGTCTCAAAAAAAGAGAAGAGAAAGGCTAGGCGTAGTGGCTAACGCCTATAATCCTAGCAGTTAGAGAGGCTGAGGCAGTGGATTGCTTGAGGTCAGGTGATCAAGAGCAGCCTAAGCAAGAGAGAGACCCTGTATCTACAAAAAACAGAAAAATGAGCCAAGTGTGGTGGCATGTGCCTGTAGTCCCAGCAACTTGGGAGGCTGAGGCAGGAGGATAACTTGAGCCCAGGAGTTTGAGGTTGCAGTGAGCTATGATGACACCCCTGCACCCTAGCCCAGGTGACAGAGTGAAACCCTGTCAGTCAGTTAGTCAATCAATCAATATGGGAAGGGAAGGCAAACCCAAAGGAAGACACATGATGAATGGTACATGAAATTTTTATGTTCTCTAAAAAGATCATGAGTTAAAAAATATATATATATACAGTCTCACCCACACTCAGAATCTGAATATGGCAGTCAGGGTGTTAGAAATGTGTCTCCTGGGCTAGACCATCCCTAAGGGCCACACCATTTCCAACACACACTGATGTGAAACCTTCTCTCTGAACTATTATGACTTTCTCAAATAGAAGGAATATGTGGGTAGTGTCTAGGGCATCAAGTTAATTGACTTTGACAAGTCTGAATAATCCAAGTCTGTTAAACCACTTAAACAGAGAAATCAAAGAGGAAGGAAGTGGCATACCCAGCTTTCCCAAACCAGTTGCCCATAACAGCAACCACACAGGGCCAACCAGTGGACTGTAGCAGGCCATTCACAATCCACAGGCAGCAGTACAGCCATTTGTTGTAGAAATGCAGCCATTCTGTGACAGTGCCAAAGACAAATACCTTAGAGAAGGAAGAAATAAAAAGGGACATGTGACATTCACATAGATACTTTTAGTAGACTCGACTGCCCACCACACTTATGCTTCTAAGCAAAAAGACTATATGAAGAATACATTCAAACAGCAAGTGCCCAAGACACATGTGGCTGACTCTGACAATGCTTCTGCTCAGAGCCGGCACTGAGGAGGCAACCACCAAATCACGACTAACCCGAGAGGCGAAGATGTCAAACAACATAAAAGTCATTAAGTTATCAGCCCTCCAATGCTAAAAAGTTAATTCCTCATTTTTTACCTCATCTTATATCTCTTTCCACCTCCTGGCTCTCCGACTGCGTGTGGGGAGGGAAGTGGCACTCTCCAGAGGGCTGCAGTGAGGCCCAAAGGAGCCCACGTGGGAAACTCCCTCCAGACAGCACCAGGCACTGCCCTGGGCTAAGGTACCGGGTAAGTGCTAGTCACTGTCAGGACTGCAGCTAAGTTGATTAGGGTAAGTGCAATCTAACTTGTGATCTGCTCAATCATTTAGTAGCTTTCATCAAGTGGCTGCTTTTCTCCAGGCATTTTGCTCAAGTGGACATTTTATTTACAGTCAAAGTCTATTTCAGGAATACTTCGCATGATTAAAAAATAGTATGTATGATACTGTCTGGTTCCAGTTATAAGACATTCTAAAATAAGTAAAACTGTAAGAACAGAAAAATGGTCAGTGGTTGCCAGAGGCAGGGAAAGGGGAGGTAGTTACACGACCATACTCACTGAGTTGAAATTCAGTTCAGAATATATACTAAAGAGGGTGAGTTTATATACGTACTTCAATTTTTAAAAATATATATATATAAAAAGAAGTATATATACAGGTTTAAAAATACTATGTATGTATGTGTGTGGGCAAGCAGCTTATAAATAAAGTGCTCCAATCTCTAAAATTTCAAGGAAAAAAGGTTTTTCCTGCACTCGAATGGCAGATATTGAAAAACAATAATAAATCAGGGTCTTACTAAACTCCATAGTTTTATTCAATCAACAAAAATTCCTTACTAGAAGCCAGTAAATAAAGATGAAGGAGATACGGACCTTGCCCTACATAGCACTTACTACACCAGGCATTATTCCAAATGCCTCACACACACAAACTCATGTAATCCTCACTACAACCCTAGGAAAAGGTGACGTGCATATCCTCTTTTGCAAATGAAGAAGTCGAAGCACAGAGAAATCATAAGCTAGGAAACTGCAGAAGAGGAACAGAAACCCAGGCTGTCCCGGTCTAAGGAATCTGTGATCTTAACCACTATGCTACCCACTCCTGGGGAAAGCAGGACTGAAACAGAAATAACCAGGCTAAGCAGCAATTTCAAGTGCCTGCAAAGAAACACAGGCACAGGAGCTCAGAACAGGGAACAACTGATTACTTCCAGAAGTAAGGTCAGTAAGGTCAGGCATTCTGAAAGAGGTGTCACTTGGCCAATGACTTGAAGGAGACAGTAAGGTGGGCTATGGAGAGCTGAAAAGAGGGCCATTTAAGGCAGGAAGAACAGTAGGAACAAAAGCACTGAGGTAGAAGGGAGCAGGATGTTAGGGGCACAGAAAGCAGTCTGGTTTGGCTAGAAAAAAGGAGTGAAACAGAGTGACAAATATGATTGTAAAGGCAGGCTGGGATCAGGTTCCAGAGAGCACTGAATGCCATGCTACTTATTCGGACTATTTATTAGACTTTGCTGGTGCCTGACAGTCAAGGAAGGGACCTGATGAGAATCATACTTTAAAAAAAACTCACCTAAGTGAAAAGGCAGACAAGGGATTAGAACACTAAGAATTTTACTATTTATCCTACATAGAGAAGTAGGGGGGTTCCTTGCATTCTAAAATACCTGACCAAAATAACAAAGTAATTATAAGACCTTTCCAACTTACCACTAATGCAGAAGAGCACATGCCAAAAGACAGAACCCATCGTAAATTCAGCCGATCCCCAACGATGCCACTGATGAAAAGGCCCTAAAAAGGAAGCATTTTATTTTTACAGCTCAAAATAATAACCTAGTCTGAAAAAAATAACATGCATTACAAAGCAAATGAGGCAAACAAAACAGTGAGATTTAAAATTCAATCTTATTCACATGCCTAGACTAGCTGTCTATATGAGTTTCACAAATGTTTCATGAAATGGCAATGGGCTTCTGCACACTGTACTGCAAATACACCACAATTCGGAGCAAACTTTGGTCTTACTTGATTCCCTAAATGGAAAAAAAAAAGAATGACAATAAAACAAAAACACACAAATATATTTCATTTTCTAGAATAGACTGATTCCTAAACATCAGTTAACAAGCTTTCCCAAAGGGATTCCTCTTAGCCATTTGCATTCTGAGTTGTTACCACATGTCCTGCAGTTTCAGTTCCGACCTTGTAAGAAGTGGAACAGAAGCTTCTAGGGCACACTTGCTGCCTGTTTAATCTGACCCTTGGGTTTGATGATATCCCAAGGCAGGAAGAGTAGGGAGGCAGAGACGATAATTAGGTGGAGACAGGTACAAACGTTCTGCCTCCTGCTCTCCCTCCCACTGAGTGGCAGGAATTAAAACACTAAGATCATGGCATGAAGAGAAACTGAACACCTTAAAGGCAACACACTTTAGGTTTCTTCCATAAATACATAAAGTAAATTAAATGTCTTGACTTAAAAGCTGAAATTCAGATAGGACCAGGTTTTTCTAATAAATTGTCTATCTCTATATCAGAGAAAATCTAGAGGATGTCATCATAAATGTTTCTGCCTTGTTATCATCAAGCTTTCCCGTCCTCAAAAGAGGCACACAAGCATTAAAGTGGATCCATCCAATGTTCCCTAGCTTCCCCTCACAGTCTTGCACTGCACAGAACAAAGGAGATGAAGAAACTCTCTCAATTCTGTTTACATGAGGGAATCCATTTATTCTGTGATGGTTAAGAAAGCAAAACGCCTGGATGTTACAGAAGGAAATGCAACTCAAGATGAAGAACTATAACCATTGATTTTTCATGGCACTCATCTTTTTATCTCTCTACTTAATCCTGAAGGTATTGTCATCTCAACTCTACAGATGACAAAATGTCAAAAAAATTCCATTTTGAAACCAAGTTTAACATAGCTAGTTAACCATTGCAGAGCTGGTCTTTCAACTAGACTATACTGCCTCTTAAAATAGCCCCTGAAAGGAACCGGTGGCTCAAACAGAAGCAAGCACCCCATCGCTGGGATTGCTGGAGCCAAAGCCCAATGACTCTACATTGGGATTTTTTACTTAAATGCCCAAGGTGAGAAGTTAGGCTAAATGAATGAATGATCTAAAATCTGTTTCAACTGTTTCTGTAAGTTTCCTCTTTGAAGAAAAGACACTCTAATAATTACCCAAATAAACAGAGATTACTTTGGGACTTGCGCCCAGTATTTCACATTGCCTGGACATTCATAATTAAAAGGCTTTTTTATTAGTGGACAAACTTTAAAGATAAGACATAAGATGCTGATGCAGAAAAGGACACCGCTCCTACTACCCGTGGTTCCAGCTGTTGCCACCATCAGTCCCTCAAATCTAATGTGGCAGCCACCACAGACGTTCCTACAGCCAGACAGAGACCCAAACTGCCTAATCTGAGACGACTGCAGACACCAGCCTGCCCTTTGCCATCTTGGTAGGAGCTCAGCACACCACTCTCTCAGTCTCCACCTCCTTACTACTCCACCTCAGCCTCTAAAGACTGGAAGCCCCAGGGCTCAGTCTTCACACCTCTTCTCCATCCTTACCTATTCCCTTGATAATTTCATCCAGTCTCACAATTTTGAAAAATTTCTATGCCATCTATATGCCAAGGACTCTGAGATTTGTATCTACAGCGTGGACCTTTACCTTGAACTCCGGACTCATATGACCAAACATCTGCTCTTTATCACTTGAGCAATAACAGGCATCTCAAATATGACATGTCGAAAAGGGATTCCTCCGAAACCTTCTCTTCCCATAGTCTTCCACTCTGCCATGACATTTCCACCTTGTAGTTGTCCTTGATGCCTTTCTCTTATATTCCACATTCAATAGGAAAAATATTACTGGCTTTACCTTACCTCTAAAACACAGTTACAATCTCCTTCCCTCACCCTACTTCTGCTAGCCTGGACCTAACCACCACCTTCCTCCCCTTCAAGATGGGAAGAGCCTAACTTGTCTCCCATTTCTGTCTCTGCCCTCGAGCCTCATCTCCCAGAGTGGCAAGCACACCTGTCCAGACCTAAATCAGATGTGGTCACTCTGCACAAAACCTTCCAGTGGCTCCCATCTCACTCAGGGTTAAAGCCAGAGCCCTGACAAAGGCACCAAAGCCCTACCAATCTGAGCCTATTGCCTCTCGGCCTCCCTTCCAGCAACTCTGTTCCAGCCACACTGACCTCACTGACCTACCTCAGCTCTCCACTCAAACACCCTTCCCTCGTGCTATCCTCCCCAGCCATCCTACTTAAAATGACGAGCTCCCCCTCAAGCCTATTTAGTCCCCTGTCTCTGTTCTGTTTTATTTTGTTTGTTTGTTTGTTTTGAGACAGAGTCTCACTTTGTTGCCCCAGGCTACAGTGCCTTGGTGTCAGCCTAGCTCACAGCAATCTCAGACTCCTGGGCTCAAGCGATCCTTCTGCCTCAGCCTTCTGAGTAGCTGGGACTACAGGCATGTGCTACCATGCCCGGCTAATTTTTTCTATATATTTTTAGTTGGCCAATTAATTTCTTTCTATTTTTTAGTAGAGACGGGGTCTCGCTCTTGCTGAGGCTGGTTTTGAACTCCTGACCTCGAGCGATCCGCCTGCCTCGGCCTCCCAGAGTGCTAGGATTACAGGCGTGAGCCACCATGCCCGGCCTCTCTGCTCTGTTTTTATCCGTAGCACCTATCACCTGCAAAAATATAATGTATTTATTTTTAGCATTTTGTAAATATAAGCTTTATAAAAGTAGGGATTTTTTGTATTGTTCACGATAAATTCCCACTGACACCTGCTAGATGTTCAAATGAATGAATGGAAAGGACATGAAATATACACTTCAGAAACACTGAAACTCCTCCTCAGTCAGCAAATTCAAAATCCCTGACAAACTTCATAGGGTTTACATTTTTCCTGAACTTAAAACTCTAGAATTGTAAAACTTACCACAGCATAGGAGAAGAGGAAAATAGTATCCAGCGTTCCAAGGAAAAGGGTGGCTTCCTCTGCACTGGGAAACAAATGGTTGCTGCTCCAGATCTACAGAAATACAACAAAAACAAGTCAGTCCCTGTTGGTATCTGTCAGTGCTTTGTTTCTCAAATCCCCTTCACAAACACTTTGAAAAGATCACTAATGGTAAAGACCAACTTTTTTGTTGTTGTTGTTTGAGACAGAGTCTAGCTCTGTCTCAAGGGCTAGAGTGCAGTGGCGTCATCATAGCTCACTGCAACCTCCAACTCAGGGGCTCAAGCAAGCCTCCTGCGTTGGCCTCCCAAAGTGCTAGGATTTATAGGTATGAGGTACCAGGCTGGGCCTAAAGACCAACTTTTACTTCAAATGCATTTTGAAAGTTCTTAACTAGTATACTTATTTCTTATTTTTTTGCTTTTACTATTTTTAATTGACACATAATAAATGTACACACTTATGGGGTACAGTGTGATATTTTGATACATGTATATAATGTGTAATGATAAATTGGTGATTAGCATATCCATCACCCCAAACATTTATCATCAAAATGCTCAAATGCTAATCGTCAAGTACGTGAGAAAGCTGGATAGTAAGTATAAAAGTTGATATTTATAAGAAATAAATTCTGATTATAATCTTTTGTTTGGCAGAATTCACTATCCAATAAATTAGAAATTATGTTTACCATCTACAGCCATACTACCCTGAATGTACTCAATCTCATAAGCTGAGCAGTGTCAGGCCTAATTAGTACTTGGATGGGAAAAAGTATGTCTACCTCCATCTAAGAGGAAACATTTTATCATACTCTTCAAAAACAGTTCCCTACAGATCAGTGGCTGCCTGCGGCTGAGGGTAGCAAGAAGGGTTGACTACAAAGGGACACAAGAGAATTCTGGGAGGTGATGAAAATGTCCTGTATCTTGATTGAGGTAGTACTTACAAAACTGTATGTTTGTCAAAACTTGCAGAACTGTAAGTTGCAACTGCAAGTTGCACAACTTGTAATCCTAGCACTCTGGGAGGCCGAGGTGGGAGGATCATTTGAGTTTGACATCAGCCCAAGCAAGAGTGAGACCTCATCTCTACTAAAAATAGAAAAAATTAGCTGGTTTTGGTGGCACATGCCTGTAGTCCCAGCTACTCAGGAGGCTGAGGCAGGAGGATCACTTGAGCCCAGGAGTTTGAAGTTGCTGTGAGACAGGCTGATGCCAGGGCACTGTAGCCCAAGCAACAGAGCAAGACTTTGTCTCGAAAAAAAACAAAAACTTGCAGAACTGAACACTAAAAAGGTATGTAAAAATCACATCTTAATTTCAATAATGGAAAGTGTCCTTTCATTAACCTACTTCAGTCAAATCACAATGTCTTGCTAACTTAATTATCCTTCTGGTCTGGTACTCAGAAAACTTATTATACCAATTCTAGTCCTAAATATCTGTTACCCTAGAGAAGCCACTTATCTCAATACTTCCCAGCCTATTCATAGGCACACACAGAAAACAATCTGTGTACAACACACTGGAGTAAACTAAGGAAGCTGTTCAAGGTCAGTCGACTGGCCTAGGGATATCACCCAACCCATCATCCAGAAGCCCATCATCAGGAGGCCATCCCAAGACCCACCTGGCAACTCCAAGGGCTTACGGAAAGGATATCTCAGCCCACCCACAAGTCACTAATGGCAAACCAGCTGAGCAACTCTCACAGACCCTCAGTGGCTAGTCTGCAGATCTAGAAAATGAGATAGTTAAGTCCTTTTGAACTGTAAAATGCCATGTATAGGAAGTATATGATTCTTTAGTCAATGTTTATATTCTTCAGCTATGTTTAAATGAATCCAGTTTTGGGGGGTTTTTTGTTTTTTTTTTTTTCTTTTGAGACAGAGTGTCACTCTGTTGCCCGGGCTAGAGTGCCATGGCGTCAGCCTAGCTCACAGCAACCTCAAACTCCTGGGCTCGAGCAATCCTTCTGCCTCAGCTTCAGCCTCCCAAGTAGCTGGGACTACAGGCATGCACCACCATGCCCGGCTCATTTTTTCTATATATTTTTAGTTGGTCAATTAATTTCTTTCTATTTTCAGCAGAGACGGGGGTCTCGCTCTTGCTCAGCCTGGTTTCAAACTCCTGACCTCAAGCGATCCACCCACCTCAGCCTCCCAGAGTGCTAGGATTACAGGCATGAG
>VBSM01003176.1:7003604-7015477 GCA_008086735.1 Cheirogaleus medius | reverse complement strand
AAAAAAAAAGAAAGAAACAAAATACTGCAATGAAAAAATTGGCAGAGAGCAAAATGATCTGACTACTAAACGCAGGTATCAGGGATCCACCTCTGAGCTCCTAGTCACATGAAAAAGATCTTTCCTCCCTCTATCCTGACTGGATTTCCTAATATAGAGATGTGCTTAACATTAATAATACCACCTATCCATCAATAATTTCCTATTCTTTTTAACTCTAAGCATTTCAACCTAACAGTTGGCACATTTTTTTCCCTGATAACACTATAATTGGCTATGACACTGCCAAAAAGTCTTACCTAGGGCAGTGGTTTAAAACATGTCCAAAGCCCTTTGACAAGTCTCCCTTCAAAAGGTGGAACCTAATTCCTGTCCTCGTGAATGTGGGCTGGGCTTAGTGGCTTAGTCCAGCACTAGTGAAGTGACAGTATGTGCCGACTGAGACTAGGTCATAAAAGGCATTGTGTGGCTACTCCATGCCTCCTCTCTGGATTCCCTTGCTGTGGGGAAACCTAGGTGCCTAGCTGTAAGAACACTCAAGCAGCCCTATGGAAAGGCCACAGTCTCCTGCCACAGCCAAGTGAGTGAGCCCTCTTTTTTTTTTAACACTAGTCTAGTGCAGTAGTGAAAGGGGGGAAGAGTAAGCCCTCTTAAAAGCAATTCTCCAGCCTGCATCAAGTCTTCATATCACTGACCCTGGCTGAAATCCTGACAGACATCTCATGAGTCTGAGCTAGAACCACACAGCTAAGCCACTCACAGATTCTAGACCCCAAGAGACTGTGTGACAATAAATGTTCCTTTAGTTTTTTTGTTTTGGTTTTTAGAGACAGGGTCTCACTGTTGCCCAAGCTTAAGTGCAGTAGTGCAATCATAGCTCACTGTAAACTCAAACTCCTAGGCTCAAGCAATCTTTCCACCTCAGCCTCCCAAAGTGCTGAGATTACAGAGATATGAGCAACTGTGCTCAGCCTATTATGTTTTTTTTTCTTTTTATTTTATCATGTTACATATATTGCCCCCTACTCTGTTTTAAACTGCTAAATTTGGGGGTAATTTGTTTAACATCCATAGATAATCAATATACCTAAACATTTTCTGAACTGGGAAAATATAAGGCTCTACCTAGTTTTTAAACAGTACTTAAGGCCGGGCGTGGTGGCTCACCCCTGTAATCCTAGCACTCTGGGAGGCCGAGGCGGGCGGATCGCTCAAGGTCAGGAGTTCGAAACCAGCCTGAGCAAGAGCGAGACCCCATCTCTACTATAAATAGAAAGAAATTAATTGGCCAACTAAAAACATATAGAAAAAGTTAGCCGGGCATGGTGGCACATGCCTGTAGTCCCAGCTACTAGGGAGGCTGAGGCAGGAGGATTGCTTGAGCCCAAAAGTTTGAGGTTGCTGTGAGCTAGGCTGATGCCACGGCACTCACTCTAGCCTGGGCAACAGAGTAAGACTCTGTCTCCAAAAAAAAAAAAAAACAGTACTTAAACCCACTACTGCTGAATTGCAATTTAACAGGATTATGGTACCAATTCAATGAATACTACTAGAGTTTACTTAATAGCTACTCCTTGTTGGTTCTCTAATATTCTGAGATAGACACTAGAAGCATTATTGAAGCATTTTTCCTAGATCTTGGTTGCCCAAGGGCCTTATTAGTTTCGTGAGCTGGGGGGCATCAGACAGAATGACAAGCCCACTAGCAACCTAATGCACCATTCCAAATGCCTAAAATCCCTTTCTCTCTCTGTAATTCATAGTAGTAGAGAACAACTGAAACCAGTCCAATTTGGTCAAATATGTACTTCATTCTTGGTTTTGAAAAAGAAATGATACATATAAACATACCTTCACCATACTCTACTCCTAGGTTTGCAGAAATTGCTCCTCAGACATCAATCAAATTTAGGCATTACATAAATCTCTAAGCAAAGACATTTCTGTCAATGTACTAATATTCCTAAGGAGTACTTTTTTTTTCTTTTTACATTTTTTTTATAGAGATGGGGGTTCTCATTATGTTGACCAGGCTGGTCTTGAACCCCTGGCCTCAATCCTCCTGCCTTGCATTAGGGAGTTCTAATCTGTTATGTCTAAAGCTATTAGGACTATGTATTTTGCTCTCATTTTTTTCTCCCAACCTATCCCCTGAACAAAATGAATTCATAAACAAATTCTTACCTGCAGCGGTCTCCATAAATACAGTATCCTCGCTGAAAATACTTGCACGCTATACCATACGGACTGTCAGCGAGGTCATGCGAGTATCTACAGTTATCTCCTTCTTTACAAACCCCGTGCATAAAATACCTGTGAGACAAAGGACCACAACATTAGATTTTTTGTTTTTTGGTTTTTTTTTTGAGACAGAGTCTCACTCTGTTGCCCAGGCTAGAGTGAGTGCCGTGGCGTCAGCCTAACTCACAGCAACCTCAAACTCCTGGGCTCTAGCAATCCTTCTGCCTCAGCCTCCCCAGTAGCTGGGACTACAGGTGTGCGACACCATGCCCGGCTAATTTTTTCTATATATTTTTAGTTGGCCAATTGATTTCTTTCTATTTTTAGTAGAGACGAGGTCTCGCTCTTGGTCAGGCTGGTTTCGAACTCCTGACCTTGAGCGATCCGCCCGCCTCGGCCTCCCAGAGTGCTAGGATTACAGGCGTGAGCCACCGCGCCGGCCAACATTAGATTTTTAAAAAAAGATTAAACCCAGTCCTCAAAGAATTCATAACTAATGTGTTCTCCCAATATATATACAAACACACGAAATAAAAAAGAAAGTGGAACTAGGCCGAATGACCATAAAATGATGCACCTAGGTACTACAGGAAGGCTGTCCATAGACCCAGGTACCAATCTCGGATTTTAAACATTCATCTTGTTATTAGTTAAGTTTGATCACTGGCCTCAGTTTACACTCTGAAAGGTAGCTTCTTATTTTCCACTAACTTTGGCCATAATAGCAACTCTATTTGTAAAAACAACAATCAAAGATAAAGCAAGAAACCACATAGACTGGAAAGGGTCAGAGTACTGTACGTATTTCACTTCCACAACAAACCATTTTAATTCTTTCAAAGGCACATGAAAACACAAACTGGCTACAAAAGACAAAGGAAAAAGCTCTGCAAGCTGCCTTAAAGGAATACATGTGTCATTTCCAAAAGCCAGGTATGGGAATATAACTCAGTAGTTTCTATTTATCTTTTCCTTGTTTTTTTGAGACAGAGTCTCACTCTGTTGCCCGGCTAGAGTGCCGTGGCGTTAGCCTAGCTCACAGCAACCTCAAACTCCTGGGCTCAAGCGATCCTCCTGCCTTAGCCTCCTGAGTAGCTGGGACTACAGGCATGCGCCACCATGCCCGGCTAATTTTTCAATATATTTTTAGTTGTCCAGCTAATTTCTTTCTATTTTTAGTAGAGACGGGTCTCGCTCTTGCTCAGGCTGGTCTTGAACTCCTGAGCTCAAAGGATCCTCCCACCTCCGCCTCCCAGAGTGCTAGGATTACAGGCGTGAGCCACCGCACCCAGCCTGCTTTTTATAATTCTCTCCCTTAACTGCACGTCATTGATTTGATTCCCAGAAATAGTGGATTTTTTGCAAGACAAAGGAGCTGAGATTCTGAAGGCCCCAGGGCAGACTTCCTGACACCAAACCTCGCCATCCCCTAACACCTGCCCCAAGGCATGTGGCCCCGCCTCTAAAACCCCTGATCTCCATTATTTGGAGAAATGTTTGAGGCAGCTTCTCCCATTCCCTCGACTAGAAGTATGTCTTTCTTTCTTTCTTTTTTTTGAGACAGAGTCTCACTCTGTCGTCCAGGCAGCCATGGTGTCAGCTTAGCTCACAGCAACCTCAAACTCCTGGGCTCAAGCCATCCTACTGCCTCAGCCTCCTGAGTAGCTGGGACTACAGGCACCAGCTACAGGCACCTGCCACCATGACTGGCCAACTGGCTTCTTTTTTTGAGCAGGGTTATGAAGTTTTAGTTTTGATAGACCACAACTCCCAAAACATCTATTTACATAAAACTGGTACAGAGTAAGGAAAAACTATGTCCTGGGTGTAAATGTGGTTAGTCTTATACAGCAGCGGTCCCCAACCTTTTTGGCACCAGGGACTGCTTTCATGGAATATTTCCACCCATGCACAGCGGAGCTCTGTGGTCTAGTTCCTAACAGGCCACAGAGGTTGGGGACCGCAGTTGTAGTTGTAGCGGGACACTGCTGTATCCAAGAGCACAGTTACCTGGAGATGGTGTGCAGAATAGTTAAGTACATTCCACTTTGCCCTCTGAATTGAATGATACATAAAAAATAGATTTACAGGCCTGGCACGGTGGCTCACATCTGTAACCCTAGCACTCTGGGAGGCTGAGGCCCCTAGCACTCAACCTTCCATGGGACTGTACAACATGAAAAGAAAAGACATTAATATCTTGGTAGGGGGCCAGGTGCCCTGGCTCAGGCTTGTAATCCTAGCACTCTGGGAGGCCAAGGCTGGCAGATCGCTCAAGGTCAGGAGTTGGAAACCAGCCTGAGCAAGAGTGAGACCCCGTCTCTACTAAAAATAGAAATAAATTAATTGGCCAACTAAAATTATGTAGAAAAAATTAGCCGGGCATGGTGGCGCACGCCTGTAGTCCCAGCTACTCGGGAGGCTGAGGCAAGGAGGATTGCTAGAGCCCAGGAGTTTGAGGTTGCTGTGAGCTAGGCTGAGGCCATGGCACTCACTCTAGCCTGGACAATAAAATGAGACTCAGACTCAAAAAAAAAAAAAAAAAAAAAAAATCTTGGTAGGAACAGTTACAATTACCAAGACCCTAAATGCCCTAGGGTTGCAGTCCATAACAAAAACATAGTAGGAAGTCAAATTATAGGTATAATTAGGTTCATTTCAACTGTTATTAGGCTTAACTTTATCTAACTCAGTTTTGAACTTTTGCTCAACTGCAGTGCTATTAATGCTTTCTACAAGCTTTGAAGATGGCTGAGCTCTACATAACCCCAATTTTTCTATTGCTTATGAAAAGAATCTTTTTTAAGACATATTTTGGCTTTGAAAAATAAGTCTGATAAAATTGTACCAATAGATAATTTCTGGCTACAAAAATAAATGAACATCCAGTGCTTGAAAAAGAACTGCTTTTCTTAATTAATTAATTAATTAATTTTAAAAAATGATTAGAAGACTTTTTTAAAAATGCAACTAAGTCAATGATACATTGTAATCACCACTATCATAAAACATGCTTCAAAGTATCCATGAAAGTATCTTCAAAGTATAAAAGTTGATACTAGGTTATTCATTTGAAGCAGTGTCACCGAGCCACAGTTGTTTGCTGATGTACCCTCAGTGAAACACTCTTTACTCTCTCAACATTCCACATACACAAGACAAAGGTGAACCTTCAATATTACTTTGGGTTCGATTTGAAGTCAGAGATAGAGATACTGATACAGTTTAGTTTGTTTATTTATTTTTGAGACTTGCTCTGTGGCCCAAGTGTCATCATAGTTCACTGTAACCTCAAACTCCTGGGCTCAAGCAATCCTTCTGTCTCAGCCTCCCGAGTAGCTGGGACTACAGGCACGTGCCACCATGCCCGGCTAATTTTTTCTATATATTTTTAGTTGGCCAATTAATTTATTTCTATTTTTAGTAGAGATGGGGTCTCACTCTCGATCAGGCTGGTTTTGAACTCCTGACCTTGAGCCATCCGCCTGCCTCGGCCTCCCAGAGTGCTAGGATTACAGGTGTGAGCCACGGCGCCCGGCCTTAAGGCTTTCTTAAATGGTATTTTGCATGCTCTCATTCACTCCACTGCTGCATTCGGTTTATGATACTATTAATTATATCACTACATTGATTGCTGCGGACCTTGTTTCCTCAACTAGCTACACTTCAAGGTGCTTAACTAACCTCCAATACTTGAACTTCTAAAATTCAGCATGTCACTCTTAGCCCTTTCGTAGACCCACACCACTATTACTTTGTGACATCCCTGATCAGTGAAAACTGTTCTCTAGAATCTAAATAACAGAGCAAAATCAAGTCAACAAATAGACTGGCTGGCTTAGGACAGTGTGGACAGGCTATTAGCACTTTTCAGGAAAGAGAATATAGCATATGACCAAGTTAGTTGTCACTGGCTGAGACCACAGGATAGTGCTCTACTTTTTACATATTTTTATATTAAAATATTTGGGGGGAATCCAGGATTATAAAGAATCAATGCCATACAAAGCAGCACTATACAGGGTCTGCACTTCCACTTACTTTACAAGTAAGAAAATGGAGATTAAATTACTGGAATAGGGTCAAATTCCAAAAGATGTGAATGCATCAAGTTTGTAATCCAAGGCATCCTAATCAACATTCAGCAAAAGGAGCTCCTACTATCTGTCTACCATGTGCAGTAGGTAGTAGGGATTTGATGGTTGAGTAAACTAGGCATGGTGCCTCCTTTCACAGAACTTGAATATTTAGTGGAAGAGACAGGACAGCAAGTCAAATAATCTTACTAATAGGTATAAAAGTATACAATTACTAAGAAAAGTTAAGTTTTGCCATTAAAAGGGAGAGATGACTTGACCAGGTAGCTTAAGGAAGTCTTCACCAACAAAGTGATGTTCGCTCTAAAAGTGGGTGGCTGAAAAAGTTCCTGTTAACCTATAATAAAAAGGAAAAGAACATTCTAGGCAGATGGTCAGCATATACAAAGGCCCAATAATAGGAGAGAGGTACAGTCACTACAACGAACTGAAAGAAAGCTAGCAGAGAGTGTGAAGAGAACAAAAGTAAAGTTGGGGGAAGATGAGGCTGGACAGTTAGGGAACAGATTCTTCAGGGCTTTGTATCTTAAAGGAGTAAGAAACCACACTGAAGGATCTAAAACAGGGAAATGTCAAAATCAGGTTTAAAGTTTAACACTATATTAAGCTGCCATCCCGATGACCTGCCTTGGCTAACTGATTATTATGCTTAGGTCTAGGCACTTCACTTGATCACAGGTTTCAAAAGCCAACAATGAATACAGCCACCATAACAGTCAATATGATCAGGCTGCATTAGTAGCAGCAGATTGTTGAGTAGCAATAAAAAGCACAAAGGTTTAGAATTAGGAAGCTTTCTTCAAATTCACTTACTAGTTGTATGATCTTCAGTAAACTACTGAATCTTAAGTTTCAACACCCTCTTAGATTTAAAAACTTAAAATCAGCCAGTACATGCGAAGTAAATGGCATACTGGTATAGTGTCTCCACTGGTGCTCTTGTTCATTCTCATGCCCTTCCTCCACATCTCTCCTTTGCCCTGCCAGACCCCACCTAAATACATTTGCTTCTGACAATGTAGTTTAAGAGGTACACATGAACAAATCAGTTAAGAATAAGGCCCAGCCTGAGCAAGAGCAAGACCGCATCTCTACTAAAAATAAAGAAATTAGCTGGACAACTAAAAAATATATAGAAAAAATTAGCCGGGCATGGTGGCAACATGCCTGTAGTCCCAGCTACTTGGGAGGCCGAGGCAGAAGGATTGCTTGAGCCCAGAAGTTTGAGGTTGCTCTGAGCTAGCTGGTGCCTTGGCAACAGAGACTCTGTTTCAAAGAAAAAAAGAAAGAAAGAGTAAGGCAACCAAGAGGGCAGGAGAGCTAGATATCATGGCATAAAGATTCCAAGTTTACAAGCAAGCCATCCTTAAACCATTGTAGTTTAGCCAGAAGACAAAGGAATAACCTTTTCCAGCACTATGTTGACAAACTGAATATATGTGGGAAGCTGGCTCAACATAAGGACTGAGAAACAAATTACCCAGCAACAAAGTAAGTTCTAGAACTAGCATCACTGAAGGAACTCAAGCAGACACTTAATCACCCAATACTGCAGAATCCACCGAAACACTAGAATACAAGCCCTAATTAGATACTGCCAAATACTAAGCATTATTTTACATGGTTGTTTGGTTTTCTGGTTTGTTTTACTTGCCTTGCCTCTCAGTGATACAGACACTGTTGGTTTACCCAGAATTATTAACAGTCCTCACAATAAAATCCCCTCTTGCCAACCCATATATGTTCAAGTCTAAGAGAATATGACATAATAGCATGACTTATAACAGATAACAGAAAGAGGAAAAAAAACCCATTTCCAATAATTTCTCCCCAACATAAAAATCAGTAAAAATAAGTACTTGCTTTGCTTTTAAATGCTACCACCAAAAACCACCATCCAGATTCACCTTGACGCCACTGCCTAGCCTGAACTTACCTTCAGTGACAGGCTAGGCCACATGATTTCTTTTTTTGTTTGTTTGTTTAACTTTTTTTCGACTCTGGTGTCTCAGTAGGCATGATTTCTAAAGTTCCTTCTACTACAAAGATTCTGACTCCAAGCAGGCATTGTCCAATTAAGACAAATACCATTTACTAGACTCTCCCTAGTGCTGTACTTCTTGGAAATCTAATCATGGTCACCAAGACACAGAACAAAAACCATAATGAGTAGTTTGTGAGGGTACAAGAGACCCAAACACCACCCTCATCGTATCGCTAGGCATCATAACAACCTCTGGGGATTTCTAGAAATTACAGAATATTAACTGTGACCTTTAATCACGTCATTTGCTGTGACATTTCTTAGTTTGATATTTAATTTTAAATCAGTGTGGGTACTCTGTTTCTCAAACTAGACTGTAAATTCCTGGTGGGTATAGAAATCGCCTCCATTTCCCACCAAAAAAACACTGTATCAGTCAGGGCAAACTTACTTTAAAAAAAAAAAGCCAGGCGTGGTAGCTGATGAGGTGAGCGGGATTGCTCAAGGTCAGGAGTTGGAGACCAGCCTGAAAAAGAGCAAGACCCGTCTCTACTAAAAATAGAAACAGATTAATTGGCTAACTAAAAATATATAGAAAAAATTAGCCAGGCATGGTGGTGTACGCCTGTAGTCCCAGCTACTCGGGAGGCTGAGGCAGAAGGATTGCTTGAGCCCAGGAGTTGGAGGTTGCTGTGAGCTAGGCTGACACCAAGGCTGCCGGGGCAACAGAGACTCTGTCAAAAAAATAAATAAATAAAACACTCTAGTCTGGGCAACAGAGAGATCTTCTCTCAAAAAAACAAACAGAAAAAAACAAAATGAAAATAAAAGACTATAGTTTGGAAGCAATAAATTTCACCATTGACATCACAGCACTTAGATAAAAATTATAGATTTCCTTTATTTTTAAGGTATTAGTCCTGGCTTTGGCAGCACATATACTAAAATTGGCTCAAAAGGAAGATTAGCATGGCCCCTGGATACAAATTCATGAAATGTTCCATATTTTAAAATAAATATAAAGCATATTAATCACTTTCTAAAAATAAACTTTTTTCCAAAAAAAAAATATCAACGTTTGTTTTGTATTAATATATTATTTCAATTTGCAGAACACTCATCTATCATTGTAGAAGCACTCTAATAAAGCAGGATCTAAATGTAAAATTACAATTTGCAAATTACAACTTTTCTTTAAATATTAACTGCTGTAACACCACACACTCAAGGAAACTAGAAGCAGCAATAAGCATTTCTAGTTCAAAGTATTCCTCCACTAAAAGATATGAAAAGCAGCCTGGTGGTGGCAGCATAATACAGCTCCTTAGGAAAGATATTCTTAGGTATTTTTTAAACAGCAGGAATAAAACACAAGAATTTAAGAGAAACATTAAGAAAATTGCAACCAGCATGAAAATACAGATGATTCTGAACAATTAATAAAAACAAATATCTTTACCCAAAGAACTAACTTTTAAGAGGATTACACCTAAGTGAAGAAAAGTCTTAGTCAAATTCCTAGATATAAATCAACACAGACACTAGAAGACACCATTACCTTGAATTCTTTTCAAAAGAGGTGTAGCTATCAAACATATTAATAGTACTTATTTATAATACAGTAGACTTGTACATTACCTTTAACATCTAGTATTTTATCTCTCTTTTTTTCTGTTTTTCTTTTTTTTTTTTTGACAGAGTCTCACTCTGTTGCCCCGGCTAGAGTGCCATGATGTCAGCCTAGCTCACAGCAGCCTCCAATTCAATCCTTCTGCCTCAGCCTCCCAGGTAGCTGGGACTACAGGCAGTACCACCAAGTCCGGCTAATTTTTTCTATATATTTTTAGTTGTTCGATTAATTTCTTTCTGTTTTTAGTAGAGACGGGGTCTCCCCCTCTTGCTCAGGCTTGGTCTCGAACTCCTGACCTTGAGCATCCTCCCAGAGAGTACTAGGGTTACAGGCGTGAGCCACTGCACCCGGCCTGCCCGCCCTTTTTATTTTTTCCAAGACAGTCTCCTTCTGTTCCCCGGGCTACAGTGCCATGGATGGCATTAGCCTAGCTCAAAGCAACCTCAAACTCCTGGGCTCATGCTATCCTCCTGCCTCAGCCTCTCAAGTAGCTTAGATGGGACTACAAACGCCACCATGCATGCTAATTTTTTCTATTTTTAGTAGAAACCGGTCTCACTCTTGCTCAGGCTGGTCTGGAACTCTTGAGCTTGCCTGGGCCTCCCAGAGTCTCAGGATTACAGGAGCCACCGCGCCTAGCCTAGTATTGTATCTCCCACTGTAGACACGCAATGCTTATTTACTAAATGATTTAAACAGCGTAGTCCTAGAGATATACACACGTTCTATTAAGTCCTTTGTCTTTGCTAATTTACAAATGGTTTCATAGAAAAGGAAAGCAGGGAAGCAGAGGAATCTTACAAAATGGACAATCTTGGCTCACGCCTGTAATCCTAGCACTCTGGGAGGCCGAGGCGGGTGGATCGCTCAAGGTCAGGAGTTCGAAACCAGCAGAGCTAGAGCGAGACCCCGTCTCTACTAAAAATAGAAAGAAATTACTTGGCCAAATAAAAATATATAGAAAAAATTAGCCGGGCATGGTGGCGCATGCCTGTAGTCCCAGCTACTCGGGAGGCTGAGGCAGAAGGATTGCTTGAGCCCAGGAGTCGGAGGTTGCTGTGAGTTAGGCTGACGCCACGGCACTCACTCTAGCCTGGGCAACAGAGTGAAACTCTGTCTCAAAAAAAAAGGATAATCTTAAGTATGACTTTATCAACATCAATTCGAGCATCTACGGAGTATGTGCTCTATGCTGGGTGCCAAGGAAAGCCCTGCAAGTACAATGATAGGGCCCTACTCCTCTTAAGAGAGCTCGAATTAAGATATCATAGTTGATATTCCTCTACCTAATGGAGAAAGATTTTTTTTTAAAATATGACCTCATACTAGTACCTAGAACGAATGATGATAATGTCAAACATTAAAACCCAAGACATATGAACTAACCTGTACTTTTCAAAGTAACTGTCTCAAGCAAAAGCTATATACAGGTTACACAAAACCAAAAACTAGTACATCTAAGCCTGTTATCTTTTACATAATGCTTTTTCAAATTACTAGGTTACTGAACTATGTAAATTTGTTAAATACATAAGCCTATTGGTTCATGGGCAAAGAATTCCCACTGCACTGGTCCAGGAAACATCTAGAATTATTTCACTAACTCAAATATACTAAAGGAAGGCAAAGAAGAATATCAACCTGGTAAACTGTTTAGATTCTTATGATACAGGGAAGGAACTAGATAAAGGAGAAACAGGGAAGAGTATCTAACAGAGGGGAAACTACAGGGTTGAAAGTGCTCTGGAAGGCCGAGGCGGGTGGATCGCTCAACGTCAGAAGTTCAAAACCAGCCTGAGCAAGAGCGAGACCCCGTCTTTACTAAAAATAGAAAATTTGGCCAACTAAAAATACATAGAAAAAAATCAGCGGGGCATGGTGGCTCATGCCTGTAGTCCCAGCTACTCAGGAGGCTGAGGCA
>VBSM01003176.1:6969362-6979873 GCA_008086735.1 Cheirogaleus medius | reverse complement strand
AAAAAAAAAAAAAAGTATTAAAAATCAAAAAAAGAAAAAATAAATAAAAGCAAAGTTGGACAGGCAGTTGCTGGGCAGATGTTCTCACAGAAGTATTTTTTTTGTGGAAGGTTGCAATGGCCTTTGTGCACGTTTGTAGTTTCTGCAGTCTTTGCGATAGTTCTTGTTATCGGGCATTTGTGCATGAGATCCCTCCCTTCATGGCCTTTAACGCACGTGACTCCATCTTGATTCTGGCAACTTTCACGTGGTCATTTGTGAATGTTCGTTAGGCTGTAGACTCACGCTCTGTGTGTTTATTTTTCTGTATGTATTTTACTTCAAGCAAAAATGAAAATGAAAATGGGGCAAGTGTGCTCAGACACTTGTACAAAGATGCTTTTTTCAATGTATTTATGATATTAAAAATTAGAAACAGCCTGCGTACATACACAGTAAAAGATTGGTCAGGTACCTTGTAGTATACCCATAAAACAGAATATTATACAATCATTAGGAGTGTTGAAAAGATGTATATTTATTCATTTAGAGGTATTAAGTAAACAACATAATGTGAAATAAGTTAGGAAAGAAAGTATATTCCAAAATATCAAAAGTGATCATTTCTGGGCAATATAAAAATATGCAGAATATTAATAAAGTTCACTAATCGGAGGAGCCTGTTAGATAGTTACACATTCCTGAGCCCCACACTCAGAGACTCTCATTCAGCCTCCCCCTAAGCGCCAACCACACACATTTACCCAGGCTAATTTTTATGCATAGCCTGGTCCCTACCATTCTGGGAGGCCTTTGAGAATCAGATGTAGAGTAAGGCTCCTCTCTCCTGAAAAATAAATGGACACACCAAATCTCAGATGCAATTCGGGAGTGGTCCACAACTCCAGCCAAGCGGTAGGTACCCCTAATGCAGAAGGAGAGGTCGGTTCCCTTTCCCATTTTTCCTCCGAAGAGCCCTTTGCTCCCAAATTCCTAAAGGCTGAGACCCTCTGCCAGGCAGCACAGGCCCCAGGTGACATCCAGAGGGGATGTACGGTGGGGTCTGCAGGCACAGGGCTGCCCAGGGTGGCCCTGAGGCCAGCTCTGAGGACTTGCCTGTGCTGCGCTCAGGACTCCTCCTGTCTCTGCGCCGCTGGCCAGCTCTCAGGTGGTCCTGAGGTGTGGCCTTCTCCTGCACCCTCCCTGCTTTTGGTGCAGAGGATGGGAGCTGCCTCTCTGGCTGCATGAGTCGGATGAAGCCGCCCCAGCGTGTTGACCCTCCCCGGCACTGAGCCTGCACAGGCACTATTCCGCGTACGCTGGCCCGGGTTCCTGGGGTGAGATGAGGATACTTCACATAGTGAACATGGGAATGGGGCCAAAGTGCTGGCCTCTGTGTTGTGAGGTGGCCCTAGGCAGTACCATAAACTTTAGGACCCCAAGAACCTCTTTAACAGATCTTTTTGTGTATACCTCTGAAAGCCATGGACTTAGGCAATAGATGGTTCTATGGCTTCTTTTTATTTATTTATTTTGAGACAGGGTCTCGCTGTCTCCCGAGTGCAGTAACGTGGTGACAGCTCACTGCAGCCTTGGACTTGGGAACTGCTCCAGCGACCCTCCCACCTCAGCCTCCTGAGTAGCTGGGACCACAGGCGCAGGCCAAGCCTGGCTCAGTTCTATGGCTTGTAAGAGGAAAAAGGCACTCGAGAAGAGTCAGGTCTATCTGGGAAGAGAGCAGTCCGTGGCCTCGGCCACCAGGTGGCATCACTGACCATTCTGGAAGAGCAGCTTGCCCCTCTGGGAAGCCACATCCCCTAATGCTCCCCTTGCTCCCTGGCCTCTCTGCTCCAAGGGAAGGGCCCATCTGTCCACCAAGGGGATCGTTCTGAACCTGGGAGCACCGATGTCTGCAGGCATCGCCGGGCTTCCCATCCTCCCTCCCCGCTCACGTCCCACGCCTGTCCCCAGTCCTGCCCAGAGGAGAGCCTCATTCTGATCCTTGGGCTGCTGCTCCGGGCTCCAGAGCTGAGCCGCCGGACAGGATGAACCAGGGCAGGACAGAGTAGTGCAGGGTAGATTTTTCCTAGCTCTGGCATAATAAAAAGAAAACCCACACACTTTTCTTATTTTTAATATCTAAGATTAAAAAACCCCGAATCCCCAAACCTAAACAATCCGTGTGCGTGTCGGCGCAGGCCTGCTCTCGGGCTCCCCTTCCATGGTGTCTGCTGGGCGGCTCTCAGGCCCCGGTCCGGGGAGAGCTCGGCAGTGGCAGGAAACTGTCCTGGTCTCTAGCCCAGCACTGGGACAGCCAAGGACCTAGCCTTTCAGAAAGGCCACCAGGAACTGTTTTTAAAGCATGTGGTCGCACTAGCAGGAAGTTGTCCCTTGAGGCTGAGCTGAGGGTTATTTCTTGTGGAGAAACTTCATTTTATTGCCTACAAAAAAGAAAATGAGAACATTTCACTGGCAGACAAAGAAGGGTGAGTTAAATCTTGCCCTTTTCATCCCAGATGTGGTGTGGGTAACTCGGCCCCCCATGCCACCCACGGGAGTCTCATCCCTTGCTCTGGAGAAGTTGAGAGGGTTCGTCCTGAGTAGCCCCCCTGGGGCTCCAAAGGGCTCTTCCTCAGACTTGAGGGGGTTTGGAAGGACGAATGTCAGAGCTGTGGAGGACGGCTGGTGTCTGCTGTGGTAATAAAGGAAGCACTGAATGTCGCACATCCCTAAGGAGCCAGGTGAGGAGAAAGGTCCTCTTCCAAGCAGCCCTCCGGCCTGCACCAGGCATGGACTGGCACCTGCTGGCCCCGGTGTGGGTCCCTTGGGCCTCTTCTTTTGCTGTCTTCTTCACCCTCCCATTTCCAGTATGAGCCTTCTTACTGACAAAACCACAGGCCCTATAATTCTTCCGCCTCTCCTGGCCAGGGGCATCTGGAGGCCGGGACACGCCTGTCTGGCTGCAGCCATGCTCCCAGCGCAGCTCCCCAGGGGACGTGAGAGTGGAGGAGAGGATGGAGAGAGAAGACCGCTCTGGGGCCCAGGAAAGGGGAGGGGGGATGTGTTTCCTTGTTTCCTGGGGTCAGATTAGAACACGAGGTTAAAATACCAGTGTCGCCTGCCCAGTGCAGGCTGCAGAGCTCTGTGTCACCGAGGGCCGTGGCTCCAGTGGAGGGAACTGGCCAAGATGCCACCGCAGACGTTTGGGAGGAACAAAGGCCGGTGATGGGGACAGAGACCTCTGGGCCTTACCTAGTCCCTTCAGGAACTTATTGACACCGCTGTGCTCTCCACTGGGGAGCGTTTCCAGATACTCTTGGGCTCGGACCTCAAACAGACCTGTCAACAAGAGAAATCCCAGCCATCTCAGTTCTTAGTTTTCGCACTTCTAAACACACCTATTTCCTAACCACCACAGAAAAGAGACCTTGCTTCTGAGACGAAGCTGCTCCTATAAACATGCTCTGAATCATGAGGTTTATAAGAGTTTTTATTACCCTTATAATTGCCCAACCTTGTGCAATAACTGTCTTTGGAAAGTTATAAAGCTATCTCATACATTACATCCTATTTTTATTCAAAAAACACCTTCTAAGCTTCTACACTGTGCCAGGCATGCCGTTTTAAAGATGAACCTGGCTGCCATAGCGGTGGCTCACGCCTGTAATCCTAGTACTCGGGAGGCTGAGGCGGGAGGATCGCTTGAAGCTAGAAGTTCAAGACCAGCCTGAGCAACATAGGAAGACCCCATCTCTGCAAAAAATAAAAAAATTAGCTGGATGTGGCAATGCTCGGGTGACAGAGTGAGAGCCTGTGTCAAAAACAAAAACAAAAAACCCAGAAAAGATGAATCAGGTGGTCCTGGACCTCAGGAGTGGTCATACTCCCATTTCCCTGCATCCTCCCATAAGAGGACCCTGGACAAATGGCTTGGTTTCCTCGGAGCTCACCTGTGAACTGAGGGCGCTGGACAGGCCACCTCACAGGCCCCTTCACCTCTCACCCCTGGGGTCTGAGCTTTAGGCACTATCTTCGCTTCTGACTGATCTTCCATGCACAGAGGGTTCCTCGCAAATTATTATTATTTTTTTTTAAAGATAGGGTCTCACTCTGTTACCCAGGCTGGAGTGCAGTGGCAATCATAGCTCACTGCAGCCCTGAACTCCTGGGCTCAAGCGATCCTCCTGCCTCAGCCTCCCCGAGTGTCAGGATTACAGGCGTGAGCCACCGCGCCCGGCCTCCTACCCAGGTTTAACTCCCATCTGTAGCCGCCCTTGCCAACATTTCTAGATTCTGGATTCCCCAAAGGGCTTACAGTGATGTAAGAAAGAGACAAATGATTTCTCTCGTTTCTTACTCCTCTCCCTTTTCCGTCCCTATTAGTATGATGGAACCCAGGCAGGCAGGGACAGGGAGAGGCAGACAAGAAGAATTCAGAGACGAGCAATGGAGGGGTAAGAATGGGTGGTCTGCAGCGGCGAAATGAAGTGCAAGCTCCGCGGGTCCTGCTCTCCCCTCCACACCAGGCCAGCTGGGGCAGGTGCTCACACAGGGGAGGGCACTGGACCGTTCTCTCCTCCTGCTTTTCCCAGCCCCTGCCCACACCTGCCTGCCCCTGCCCTCTCCTTCCACTCCCTGGGGAGAGGGGGCCACCCCGAGGAAAAGAAGCCAGCAACAGAGAGAGGAGGAGGAGGGTGTTCTTGAGAGTTTCGTCAAGTTGCAAAGAACGGAAGAGAAGGCGCCCTTGCCACAGACACCGGACTGTGGTCTGGGAGAGCCCAGCAGAGGGGACACAGAGGCAAGGGAGGGGCTGTGGCATGGCCACAAGCTCTCCGGGAGGCCACATACTGCTCCCGTCCCTGCCTTTGCCCTGAGACCTTTCTCCCGGCTCCTCAGTGTCTGGAGCCTGGGCATCTCTAGCCGGCTCGGCCCAACATGGAAGACGCCCCTAACCCTTGGCATCCTGCTGGCGCAGCTCCCGCTCCTGGATGAAGCCCCGAAACATCTGGGTCTCCATGAAGACCTCCAGGAAGCGGCGGAGGCTCTTGGAGGAGACAGCTTTGCGGAAGGCCTCTCGCTGCAGGGTCCTCTCCTCGCGCTCGCCTGACGTCAGGAACAAGGAGTAGTGGCCCACGGTCTCCACGAAGAAGCGGACAAAGGCTTCGGACACCACCTGGTTCAAGGGGCTGGACTCGGGGCCTGAGCAAGGGGGAGAAAGGCCGGGCTGGGCGAGGGCAGCGGGCTGGGCCAGAGCCCCTGAGACAAGCCAGCTGGCAGTCAAAGTACAGTAACTGCTAGCTCCCTTGACAGGAACTGGGATTGTCCCAGAAAAAGGTTATCTTAAGTTTTATTTTTACATTTTGTTATTAAAAATTTTTTTTTATTTAAAATTTTTTCTTTTTTTATTTGGCCACAAGAAATTCAAGAGAAACCCTAAGTTATTAAGTAATTTCTTCCCCCCTTTTCCCCCAGAGCCATCAGTCAGGGGGATAGATCTTTTTTTTTTTTTTTGAGACAGAGTCTCACTCTGTTCCCTGGGCTAGAGTGCCATGGCATCAGTCTAGCTCACAGCAACCTCAAACTCCTGGGCTGGAGTGATCCTTCTGCCTCAGCCTCCGAGTAGCTGGGACTACAGGCATGCGCCACCATGCCCGGCTAATTTTTTCTATATATTTTTAGTTGGCCGATTAATTTCTTTCTATTTTTAGTAGAGATGGGGTCTCGCTCTTGCTCAGGCTGGTTTCGAACTCCTGACCTCGAGCGATCCGCCCGCCTCGGCCTCCCAGAGTGCTAGGATTACAGGCGTGAGCCACCGCGCCCAGCCAGGGGGATAGATCTTTCCCTGCTTTACAACAGATATTTTAGGGCCAAAATGGGAGAGGGGGGAGAGTTTTTCCCACAATTCATTGTTAGGGTGAAGTCCCGATGAGGCGGCTGAGCTCCCAGGTTCTCTCCTTGTGTCTCCCTTGCCCGTTTTCCCACTTAGCACAGGGTCAAGAGGAAGGGAGGCCACTGTCCACTTGATCCCTGATCCTAATGGTGGAAGGGGAGGGTCTGGGAGGTGGCCCAGCACTCACTGTGCTTGCAGTCAGGGGACCCTTCCTCCTGGTCACAAGCCAGGTCGTTCCTCTGTTCCAGAATGTGTTCCAGGGCTACCTGTAGCTTGCGAGGCAGGATGGAATCCTCGTCCTCCATCTGTAAAGCAGAGGCAGCAGGTGGGCCATCGCTCAGTGCTGCTGGGGATGGTGGCTGCGTCCTGGCGGGCAGGACACACTGGGTACGACGCAGGGCAGGCCTGGCTCAGTTCTCAGTTTCGTGGAAGGAACACAACTTAGAGCCAGAGGGCTGAGGGTTGAATCTTTTTTTTTTTTTATTTCATCATATTATGGGGGTACGAATATTGTTAAGGTTACATATATTGCCCCCACCACCTGAGGGTTGAATCTTGATTCCACTTTTTACAAGCTGTGTGAGCCTCAGTTGCCCTATTTGTAAAAGCTCCCAATCAATATCTACCTTCTTGTGAAGATTAAATGCAATACAACTACTTCACAAAAGTGCTTGGCACTAATGGGGCTACTCAATAGATGTTTCCACTGCCCCCACCCTGTAGGCTGGCTAGTGCTAACCAGGGGACCCTGGCCAGGGCAGGGGACTGGCATGATCCAAGGCTGCCTTTATGATCTGGGCCTTAGAGCAGGCGCATTTTGGAGAAGGGCCTACTCTGCAGGCCTTCGGGAAGCAGAAGTAATGATACAAAATAGCATTAACACTGCTCAACTTTCCAGCAATGTGGCAACTCCAAGTTTAGAAGCAATCCATTGGAATGCCCAGAAAACCTTTCTGTAATTATTCTTTGCAAGATCTGATAGGAGTTAGACCTCTCTGGCAAATGATGGAAAGAAAACACATGTGTATTAGTTTCTCTGCTAATGAAAGTAATTTATGATCAGTATAGAAAACACATGAAAGTATTAAAACAATTTAATCGCTCCTAATCTGTTTTCTTGTCAGTTTACCTTCCCAAAACAACCAGCTTTGATGTTTTGGTGGGTTTTCTTTTCAATCTCTTTAAGATGCACGTATATATATTTCTTTCTCTTTTTCTCTTCTTAAAATAAGATCAGCAAAATAATGTATACAATTTTGTTTCCTGACTTAATATTATATCATGAACTTTGTCATCAAATATCCTTTAAAAGGATGTTGAAAAAGACAAGTGCCTATAGTCATACGCTGTACAAAGAGTCTTGTTCTAATTGTTATTTAGGAATCATTTTATGTCAGAACATGTGGAAATCAACTCCTTTGCCCCCTGCCTCTGTCTTGTCCCCTGGCCTGGGGACACAGGGCTCAACCAGCCTGTTTTGCAAGGCCAGGCCTACCAGGAGCCTTTGCAGAGCTGCACAGCTGAGCCCAGGACAAGGAAGAGGGAAGGAGGGAGGGAGCAGAGGGTTGGAACTGTCTTCACTCACCTGTCTGAGGAAGCGACTGTTGACCAGGTCGACCACAAGGACCTACAAGATGAGAGGAAAAGGGACTATTATTGTCACCAGGGCTTCTAGGATACAGAGGGACTCTTGGCTTTCCTCCTCCTTGGCATCAGAGAGGCAGCTGGGGTGGGGGTGAGGGGCATTGGTGCTTCCTGACATTGCCACCATAGCCACAGATGGTGAAGGGGTCGGGGAGGGGCTTTCCTGAGCTGCATGCTCTCAACACTGAAGCTGCAGGCTGGGCTCCCTGCCCTGCTCAGACTGGCTAAGGCAGAGCTTCTGAGAATGTTTTTCAGGGTGTGGGTTACTAAGGTGGGCAAAAGATGCCAGAGGCCTCCCTTGTTCCCATCCTATGTCTTCTCCTTCCTCTTTCCCCCAGCTGCCCAGTTAGCCTTGTCACTTCTCTCCAAGGGACAGGAGGAGAGTCAGGCTGCAGGCAGTGGCTTTCACTGGTTAAGGCTTTCAGGATAAGGAACCTTCCCTCCCGCCCCCGAGTGGGGCTGAAACCCAGCGCTAGGACCTGGGTGGACAAGTGAGGTGTGTGGGGTGTAAAATTGAAGGAGACACTCGTGGGGTCCTCGCTCAGACCTCAGCCAAGGCCACTGGCTATGACAGAGGGAGAGCAGCTGTTAACGTGGGCTCTACCATATCCCCGGGAGCTGAGGGATGGCTCTCCTTCCTTCTCACTCACACCCTTTGGGGCTGAGTGGAGCCATCTGCGGGAGCACATGGTACGCAGACGTTCCTCACAGCCCACGAGACCTGAGGCTCGGGGTTAATATTGAAGGGGGCGTTAGGACTATCCGGGCAGTTAGAGGAACAGCACCTAGAGACCAGGGAGAACTGCAGGACAAACAGACATTCCTTCCAGTGCTTCAGGGCCCAAGTGGCACAATTTAGTCCCCTAAGGTTCCTTCTCTGACTGCTGAAGCGGCCAGTACGCAGGGCATTAACTGTTTAGAAGAAGGGGTTAGCAGCAAATAACTCCGGAAACGCCAAGTAGGACTTTTCCCACTTGGATGCTAAACTGAAAACCCAGAATTTGATAATTAAAACATTTTGGGCAGGGAGAAGTGGCTCGTGCCTGCAATTCCAGTACTTTGGGAGGCCCAGGCGGGAGGATGGCTTGAGGCCAAGAGCTTGCGACCAGCCTGGGGAACATAGAGAGACCTCATCTCTACAAAAAATAAGAAAAATCAGCCAGGTATGGTGGCGCACGCCTGTAGTCCCAGCTACTCTGGAGGCTGAGGCAGGGGGATCCCTTGAACACAGGAGTTCGAGGCTGTAGTGAGCTGTGATTGTGCCACTGCACTCCAACCTGGGGGACAGAGTGAGACCCTGTCTCAAAACAAAAACATTTTGGTGGTGTTTTTTTAACTGATATGAAAAAGGACAAAGGACCTACTGGAGGAGCACCGTCTTGCTCTTAGGCAAGCATGAATTCCAGTTATTGTTGGATCCTTGGTGCTTTGTCCCTCAGGTGGGGGTGTGGGCAGGGAGGGACAGAGGAGAGAGCTGTTTTTGACATCTGGCTAATTTGTTCATTGCTGCCCTTCTCCATGGGCACTCATACCAGGCATTGCATCTGGAAGAAAAATGTGTTTGCAGTCATACACAGTCAACAGAGGCGGACTCTGGGTAGGACCCGTGTCAGACAAAGTCCTGGTGGCCCCTGCTCCCCTGACACCACGTGCTTGCGGGGGCCTTAGTCAGCCCCTCCCCTTGGCTCTCTGCACCCCCAGGAAGGGGGACAGGGACAGCTGGGAGCTCACCTCCTCCAGTGGCAGCTCCCTGAGCAGCGGCAGCGAGCTGGAGAGCAGCCCGATGAGGAAGGGGGTCGGCGAGCACACGATGTCGATCATGGCAGGCGGCAGCACCGGGATGTAGGTGTGCTGCCAGGTGAAGGGGTAGATGAGCGCCACTGTCGCGTGGCAGCACTTGGACAGGGTGCTGCAGCCAGGGAGAGAACAGGGAGAGGAGGTGGTTCAGTGAGGGTAGAGCACGGGGCCTTCTGAGGCTCATGGGGTGGGCAGCTTCCATGGAAGAAGGTGCCAAGAAGAGAAGTGTCTGGACTCTTCCCAAAGGCAAGTATGTTAGGAAAGGCGTCACGCATGGATCAGGTTGAACACGAGGCACTTTACGAGTCTATGCGAGAGGCTTTGAGACACAGCTACAGACACTCATTCAAAGCTCATTCAATAGCTTTTCAATTGTGCTTTCACATATGAACTACTCTCGTGTAAGTTTTTGATTAAATCATTCATTTCCACCCTCTTCCCAAACAAAATAAAAATGCAAAAACAATTAAAGCCTATTTTCTCATGGATGTTCATGCTCTTACTGAAGATGCTCTATATTCTAACACCACAGCTCAAAAGCAAACCTTGGTCTATTCCAAACATTCCTGAGCCAAGCGTGAATACCTGGGTGCAACCTGGGAAAAGGAAAATAACTCCTCTGGTACCCACATGCTAGCAGTCAGCTCCAAATTAGTCCATTTTGTAAAAGTGAAACTATAATATATATTGTCCCTTCCCCAGAATGCTGGTCAAAGGATGATATGCTAGATGACTGACGGCTAACCCTTTTAAGCACCAAAACTTAAAAAAAATAATAACATTGGGAGAAATACTGGGAGTCTCTTTTCAAGAATAACAGTCATAATGCGGCCTTTTATCGGCAAGCACTAAGCATTGCTGATCGCTCCTCAGTGCTCTGTGCGTGCCTGGATCCCTGCCCTGTTTGTTGACTGAATGAGTGGATTCTGCAGGGTTATCAGTTTGAATATCAGTTCCATTACACTGCAAGACTGTGATGAGTGGCAGCCTTCAGAGGTGAGTGAGAGCTGATTTTCTCTCTTCTTCCTTGCAATCGTTTCTTATGCTGGTGAGTCTGCTATAGCAGCTCTTCTCTCTTCTCATTCTAATATGCTATTTCTAAAATAAGATGGGATTAGAAACCTTAGATCAGGCATCCTCAAACTACGGCCTGCGGGCCACATGCCGCCCGCCTAGGACATGTATCTGGCCCGCTGGGTGT
>VBSM01003176.1:6936861-6948129 GCA_008086735.1 Cheirogaleus medius | reverse complement strand
CTCCCAGAGTGCTAGGATTACAGGCGTGAGCCACCGCGCCCGGCCTAGGGAGGAGTAACATTTGATAGGTTTGCGGACCATCAGGGTTCAGGAGCCTGGCACTGTGGGGACTCTGCTCGGCCATGGTCTTGCTGTTGGGCCTCTGGGCAGAGGCTTGAGGAGCCCTTGCCTCCATCTGCCCAGTGGGATGGGGACACTGGCTCCTCCCCTTACTAAGTTCCCTCATCTTTCAGTTTGTGTCATGTGACAAAATCCAGGGCATGCAGCTTTTGGAGCTGGGATCTTTGCAGACATTCCATGTGATTCACTCAGGGACTCTGCCCACCTCCTCTCCTGCCATGAACTCTGCAATAGACATGGATGCGCTTCGTTCTCAAGGTGGGCCAGGGAGCAGCTGGGTGTGAGGGGTGAGCATGGCAGGGTCACTTGAGAAAACAGGCTTCTGCTGCCTCGCGCAGCAACCCAGGACTTGCTATCTTTGGCTTCTCCCTGGGGTCTGAAAAATCTCAGAAAACTCACTAAAGCCTGGACCTAGATCACTGATTTTAGACCCACAGGGACCAATTATTTCAACAACTTCATCTGAACAGATAAGGAACTAGAGGCCCTGGATCTTAAGTGATTTTCTCCAAATCACCCAGCAATTTGAACCAAAGTGGGGCGAGAACCCCTGGTGTCTGGAGCCCTAGGCATGTAGCATTGCGCCTCAGGAGTAGGGGCTGCTGCAGTTATTATTGTCACCCTGGCTCTCTGGAGCTGAGTGGGAGGCTCGGTGACTGCACAGTGTCACTCTTGTCATGCTCATGACCTGCCCCTGAGCACCCTGAGGGCCCCACCATCCTCTCAGACATCCATGCCTTGCCCAGCAAACTTGGGCAGGATGCTAAGGAGGGGCCATCTTTGTAGCTTCCAAGTCACCTGCCTGCACCTGGCACAGCAATGGGTCTCCTCACCTTTTAGTTTCTCCTCCGTGTCACTGTCAGACTCACTGTTCTCATCTGTCACTAGACGAAAACAAGGAAGAAAGTTGTAAATGTGAATTCTTCTAATGCAAGAAACTCTTTCTATGTAGTAGCACAAACCCAAAATTTCCAGTTCAGAAGGGATGTTTTGTTGTCTATTTCAATGTAATGGACAAATTATGACTGTCCAACTCGATGTATTTCCAAATTGATTTGGCTCTAGTTAAGAGGGTACCTACACCAAATAATACAGCGAAAGATCCTGTCCCTTCTGATGTGTGCTAAGCAAGGAGGCCTGCTCCCAGTCACATCTGATGGAGGACAAGGACAGGGAGGCAGAGGACACGCATCCCAGGTGGAGCTCCTGCTCTTCCGCTGCCCCGGGACAGTGAGAGACATTTACAAAGCACCAACTTGATCTCCTCCTTGGTGAGCCAAAGAGAAATAACAAAAAGCAAATTCTAGGGAGAATCTCTTTTCAGATTCTTGGGGGAGGAGGGATGGCGGCACTGGGGTTCTACCTTTTCCTGAGTTGCTCTCCGTGGACTGGGACAGCCTCTTCACCCGTTTCTTTCCTCTCCGGGCCTCATAAATGGCATTGATTCGCAACACCAGCTGCCAGACACCAGGAGAACAGCCAGTGTTAGCAGCCCCCTCCCCACGTGCAGCTGGGCTTCCCTGGCTGCCCATTCCCTCCTGGGATGACAGAGGGCCAGGGATCAGGGAGCGGGAGACACCTGCCACTGGCTCACGGCGTCTTTCAATCATTCCTTTCTGCCACAGAGGAACGTGAATGTCAAGAAAACTAAGGGAGGCTGCTGGCCTCACTGCCCTGGGGGACGTTGTCTAAACACCACAAGGCATCTAGCTGAGACATGGGAGGCGACTCCATCAGCTCATGACGTGATGGCTGCTTTCCCTCTGACACTGCGATGTCACTGTAGCTTGGGAAGGAGCTTTTGCTCCCAAAACAAAACAAGAAAAAGGAAGAGACAGAAAAAAAAGTTCCCAGACAGGACCCCATTCGTGGGAACAGTTCCAAAGAATGTTGGAATAGCCCCAAGAGGGATGGGAACAGGGATCAGAGCAGCCCCCGAGCCCTAGCTGGGGACTGCAGGGACTGGTGCCATGCACGGAGCATGCTGCCCTGCCTGCAGAGGAACACGTGCTCCACACGTCTCGGACCCTCCATGTATGCACAAGATACACATGTGCTGCACAAGTGCACAACCATGCTATGGCGTGTGACACATCCCAGGCCTTCCCCCACCACTACAGCCGGAGCCCCAGTTTCCTGCCCCTCCTGGTCTTCCAGGGCGTCTTGTGCTCTGCTGCGCACGGGAAAGCAGACTTGTTTCAAAGGAAAATGTTTTTCTTGCTTAAGACCAAAAAAGTTTGGTGTTTCCTATGTGTTTGTTTTCCCTCTTCTTTCATGAGAAGCTGGTGAGTGTGGATTTATGTATTTTGCTTTGCTGGATCCCCCAGGGCTTGTGGTCAAAGCACACACATTCACAGCACATGTGATTCAGAATCCCACACATGGAGGAACTCGAAAATTAATTGTTCTGTGTGGTTTACAAAATTATTCTTCTTACCTCATACACTGTAGCTATATAGCTCTATGTTTTTTATTTGTTTGTTTTGAGACAGGGTCTTGCTCTGCCACCCTGGCTAGAGTGCATTGGTGTCAACATAGCACATAGCAACCTCAAACTCCTGGGCTCAAGCAATCCTCCGGTCTCAGCCTCCTGAGTAGCGGGGATTACAGATGCGTGCCACCACGCCTGGCTAATTTTTCTATGTTTAGTAGAGACAGGGTCTCACTTGCTCAGGCTGGTCTCGAATGCCTGGGCTGAAGTGATCCTCCTGCCTCAGCCTCCAGAGTAGCTGGGACTACAGGCGCACACCACCATGCCCAGCTAATTTTTAACATTTTTTGTAGAGATGGGGTCTCGCTATGTTGCCCAGGCCGGTCTAGAAGTCCTGGCCTCAAGCAAACCTCCTGCCTTGCCCTCCCAAAGTACTGGGATTATAGTTGTGAGCCACTGCACTGGGCAGAACCATCTCTTGATGGAACCCTTGCGGTCATTTCCGAACAGTGTTTCCAGTATCACTTGTTTCTTTCAAGAGTGGCAGCCTCCTGGGTTATACCTGGTTGGGAGACAAAGGGAAGTCTTCCCCTGCATAGTTGAGACAAACTAGCGATTTTAAAGGGGAGCTATGTTTGTAAGCTGACTTGAAAAGTTTTGAATTCTTTTATGCATTGGGAAGAACAGGAGAGGGGATACGTTGTGGCAAACCAGGTGATAGGTGTCTGGGGGTGCAGAGAGGTAGGTACTTCCCATCCCCATCTCTCCTCCCCTCCTTTATCAGCTACCTAGACTGGCTCACCAGCGCCTGAGCGCCTGAGCGCTGCAGCACCGGCCCCACCTGGGAGAAGGGGGCTTATTATTAAAGTCTCGCCGCAGCCATCTCCTTCAGCACTCACATTTCTGAACTAGCCCTTTCCACTGGGATATTAACGCTAACCCATTTCCTGTTGAAGCAGACACTGCATAAACGAGCTGCTAACGTTATTCACAATAGCCAAAAGGTGCAAACAACCCAAGTGTTCATCCACAGGTACAGGGATAAACAAACTGTGGCATATACATACAATGAAATATCATTCAGCCTTAAAAAGAAAGAAAATTCTGACACATGCTACAACCTATGCTAAGTGAAATAAGCCAGTCACAAAAGGAAAATACTGTATGATTCCACTTACATGCGGTACCAGAGTAATAAAACTCATAGGGACAGACAGTAGAATGGTGGTTATCAGGGGCTGGGGACGGGGAGTTGTTCAGTGGGTACAGTTTCTGTTTGGGGGGATGAAAAGTTGATGAAGATGGACAGTGGTGATGGTTACACAACATCATGAACATATTTAATGCCGTTGAATTGTACACTTAAATATGGTTAAAAATGATAAATTTTATGTTATGTATATTTCACCACCATTTAAAAAATATAAATAAATGAGTTGCTTAGTCAAAAGTTTTTGGGTGGGGAGGAGGAAATTTTTAAACCCACTCAGAATATTCCCCCAAAATATCACAAAATAATGAGAAAGAAGACAGTTATGATACAGTTAACATCCTTCCATTTTTCAAATATAATGAACGCTAGAATGTAAGCTCCAAACGGGCAGGGACTTTTGTCAGTTGTTTCTTTCTTTTTTTTAACAGACTGACTGACTCACCCATTGTCTCCACTTGTCAGCTTTTGTTTCCTGCCGAAACAGTACCGTTGCGGCTGGAACAGCACCTGGCACAGAATAGGTGCTCAACCAGTGTTTGTTGGCCGTGAATTTGTTGAATGAATACTAAGTGTCTACTATGTGCAAAGGATTTTATTGGGAGCTGTCAGGACCGAAAAGATGTACGGGGCGTGGCAGCCATTCTTAAGAGTTCACAGCCCAGCGGGGAGGACCAGGATGCGTCCAGAAACAGCTAACACGCAAGACACTTCACGAGTGCTCAGTGAGTACCATAAATAATGCAACAAAGAACGTTTTCCGCACTTTGAATCAGGTTATGGAATAAGCAAAAGTTACATATACTTTGGTCAGTAAATCTTGGTCCTTTCTTATTTAAAATTTTTTTTACACAGAGAGAAAAACTTTAAACATGCTTTCACATAATTGTACTTTAACAGGAGATAAATTTTGTTTTAGAAGTATTCTGTACTGAAAGAAATATTGGCCCTTTTAGAAACTTTTTTTAAAGTTTCAAATGACCTCATCTCAAAGATAGTCTGTTTCAGACAGAGTCATCTGATATCTAACAGGGCCTGTTGTGGCTGCTAATGAAACAATGGATTTCCCAGGAGAGAAGGAGAGAAAGAGAGACAGAAAGAGAGAGAGAGGGAGGGAAACAGGGAGAAAGAGAGAGCGCACGAGATGCTGGTGAAATGCTGAGAGCCCTTCTGATGACAAAAGGCATCACAGTGCCTCATGACTCATGAGGATGCCACGCGGCTATATCACAAAACGCTCTGTTCCAGTTGTCCCATCAAGGAAGGTACAGGGCTGCTAGGAGAACACAGAAGGGCTGTCCTTTTTCTCTCCTGCTTCTGCCTCCTCTGGGACATTCATCCCGCTTTGGGCGGACGTAGGGAGAGATCAGGGAAGCCACCACATTGCCAGAAGGGCCTCCCACAGCAGGGGCAGTTTAAAGAAAACCAATGGACTGTCTGATTGGTGGTAAGTAGACAATGAAGTCCTTGCTAGAGATAAACACAAAAGCGAGGGTTTGGGATGGCAATTGGTTTAAAGTTCCAAAACATGGAAGTCAAAGACTTTTGACTTCAAGTAAAAGATTCAGAGCATTTTGAAAGAAAGAAACATATTACTAATATTACTCAAGAGTAGGGTAAACCTAGGTTAATATTAAGTAGCAAGTGATAAAACTGAGGATTGATGAGATTGCCAACAAACTATAGTCAGTCATGTATTTTAAAAGTTCCTTTGAAGAATTATGTACTTCATCTTTATATCAACAGTTTTAGTAAGATTTTGTTGCTGTTGTTGTAAAGGTGACAGGTGAAATATGCTGATTTTTCTCTCGGTTTGATCTCGCCTGTCAAAAGCCTGTTTGATGAAGAGCCTGTGCTAACCTGGTGGCAGCCTATTTAATTTCAGCCAATAAACCAAAAGGAAATAAACTGCTGCATTTGCAAATTAAACCCATATAAAGTAACAGTAATAGTTCTACCTTCCTCTCCTCCTCTGTAATTCCACATACAATATGCGTGCTTGTTCTCTTTCCCTCAACCTCAAAAAAATTGTTTAAAAATATTAAAATAGTGTCTAGGGACAAGTGATGAGTAAAAGTGTGAGGGTATAAGATAGAGGTTAAATGCTTCTTAAGAGATCACATACTCAAATTTGGAATTGTAGCAAAGCTCTTTTAACAGCTAATTCATTTGATTATTCCTGTTTAATTTTCTAAAATTATGGTGAGGCTGTACAGATGCTAATAGCCACTTTTCATTATTCCACAGTTGTAGGTTTTCGATGTTACAAATAAGGGTGAACCATGCCAGAACATGTAGAAGGTAAGTTAAGGGAGTGGCTCAAGACTCCACACTTTGGGGTGCCGGTGAGCAGCTGCAGTGACAGCACAGGACAGAGACGCTGGAAGGTGGTCAAGAGAGACACAGGAGAGCCAGCGCCAGTGCTGGAGACAGGGACCCACAGGTTAGAGGAAGCACATTCAGTAACATTAAGTGATCAATGTGCAGTCTGCACTGTGCCCTGGCCAGCGCAGGGCAAAACCAGCAGGGGAGTGTGAGGGGGACTGAGGCGTGGCTCCTGCCATCAGCCTCTCTTTGCCTTCTATCAGTAACACAAAGCAAGATGTCTTCTGCTAATCGCACAGATAACCCCCAGGCTGCAGGTTTTGGGTCTTCTTCACGACCACCTGCCCCTAACTGCCCTTCCCCTGCCCGCACTCTGCTGGTTAAGGGGACTTGACTTCACTTGACTTAAGGCCAGGAGTTCAAGACCAGCCTGGGCAACATAGTGAGACCCTGTCTCTACAAAAACCAAAAAAAATTTAGCCGGGCATGGTGGCGTGCTCTTGTAGTCCCAGCTACTCAGGAAGCTGAAGTGGGAGGATCGCTCAAGCCCAGGAGATCAAGGCTATAGTGAGCTGCGATGTGCCACCCGCCTGGGTGACAGGATGAGACCCCATCTCTAAAAACATTGATAAAATAAAAATAAAGAATGGTGGGCGCAGGGCTGGTGGGGTGAAATCTTGTCTCAAAACACTGATTAACCAAACTGTGTCAGGAGCAACCGGCCTACGAAGATAAACACTGTCTTTCAGGTCAATGGGCCACTTGGAGAAATCTCATGAAACCCACCACGTCCCACTCCCTTATCCCCTAAAACTCATCCGCACAAAGTTTTACACAGTTTTATGGGTTTCACGACCCCTTAAAATCCATCCATGAAATTTGAAATTAAGAATCCCTGCTCTAAAAGTTCCTATAAGAAGTTGGTACTGAAGTTCAGGACATGCTACCCCAAAATACGCTGCTTTGGCGTATTAATTCTGTTTCTTTTTCTATTTTATTCTTTTTATACTTGTCACTGACTTGAAGCCCAAGTAATGCCATTCCTACTTTACAAACGAGAACCAGGGCACAGAGAAGTTAAATGACTCACCCAGGGTCACAAAGCTAGTACATGGAAGGCCACAATCTGCACCAAAGTATCCTGGAACCAGAGACTATGCCCTTAACCATTACGTCAATGGTTACCTAGCTTTATTTTTAACTAAAGGCACTTGAAAAAACAGCTAGTACATGAAAGGTGCTCTAACCTCCCTTTCTTCCTGAAAGCAGGAAATGAAACTACTATTTAAAAGATGCCGTCCCTATACCAGAAGGGAAGAAACATTCATATCACCAGAGATGGGGACTCCAGGCCAAGAGAAATCTATACAAACCTTGTTAACCTAACCCTCATCTTCCTTGTTACTTCTCCAAGACTGCCACTCTTTGTCCAACCTTGTATATGAGCACTTAGGCCTAGTCACATCTTTGGGTCTTCCATTTTTCCCATGATGGTTCCCATGCATGTGTAAATAAAATTCATATGCATTTCTCCTGCTAATGTGTTTTGTCAGTTTAGTTAGGCCCAGCTGGAGACCCTAAGAGGGCAGAGGAGAAATTTGCTTCCCTTATAGTACCAAATTGGGCAATGAAGAATGACCAGAACTGCAGGGCTGGAATTAAGCAAAAAGAAATTGAATTGACCACAGAAAGGTAAAGAAGCATATCTGAGACCTTGGGCACATGTTACCTTTTGGTCTGCAAAGAGCCAGGAGATGTGTGGTTTTTTTTTTTTTAAGACAGAGTCTCATTCTGTTTCCTGGGCTAGAGTGCCATGGCATCAGCCTAGCTCATAGCAACCTCAAACTCCTAGACTCAAGCGATCCTCCTGCCTCAGCCTCCCAAGTAGCTAGGACTACAGGCATGAGCCACTATGCCCGGCTAATTTATATATATATATATATTTTTTTTTTTTTTAGTTTTCCAGCTAATTTCTTTCTATTTTTTCTAGTAGAGACGGGGTCTCACTCTTGCTCAGGCGGGTGTGGAACTCCTGAGCTCAATCGATCCACCCACCTTGGCCTCCCAGAGTGCTAGGATAACAGGTGTGAGCCACCACACCTGACCAGCAGATGTGTTTTTGACAAGAACTGCCACAGAGCACAGACTGGTACCTGCCTCTGTGGTGGGTGTTGATGAAGTTTCAGGTCAGAGCATGATGGATGGAGTTCTGTTTTTTGAGGCTATGAAGGAGGGGCTGTGGCCTTTTGAGGACAGGCATTGAAAACCTTGTCTGGGATCAAAAGGGTAGCTAAGGCTGGAGAGGGATGGCTAAGAGGAGGGCTACAGGACCACAGCAATTATTAGAACAAAGGCCCAGATATTACAGCCTGCTGGCTTCACTGTGTCCACCTGGCCTGTGACAATACATGTAGAAGAGGGCCCAGTGATTTGCTCTCTACCTGGACTTCTCTGCGGCCTTCCTTCACAGATAAGGGGAGTGCATATTTGAGCTTGAAGCTTGTTGCAAGCATTACCTTGGGTATCTTTCTCTTCTTCCTGCCATTCTGTGGGTCTCCAAGGTTAAAGAACGTGTCATCAGGGCTGCTGGGAGTGGAGGGGGGGCTGATTTTGGAAGGGGACCCGGTTCCATCCCGACTCAGCTTCCTAGTGTCCAGCAGTTTGAAGTTCCTCCTCTCTGAATTTTGCCGGAAAAAAGCAGGTTTGGACAATGACTGCTGTGAGGGGAAGGGAGAAAAGAAGAATAAATAAATACAAAGGGAACTGACCCAGAGACAACTGGTGGTGCCAGTGACGAAGACCATGAAATTGAGAAGGGGAGCTGGTCTAAGTTCCCAGAGTACATGGAGTTTGTTTATGCTAGTAAGTGCTCAATAAATACTTATCATCCAATTATGGAAAATTTGTGCGATAAAGGATGAACACCTAATCCAGTTTCTCTTTTTAGATAAGTGGGGAGTCACTTAGCTCAATCCCTAGACTTTACAGAGGAGGCTTTTTGATAATCCAAGACACATGTACTAGGAGTTATACGACTTAGACCTAGCTTTGACTTTCCCACTGGCTTCCTGAGTGTCTCCTATACAAGGAATTTGGCTTCTCAGCCTCAGTATCTTATTTCTAAAACAAGCCTCTTTAAAGTCAAAAGGCAAACAAAAAGCTTGCTAAAAAAATTTACAACTCAACACAAGAAAGAATTTATTTTCTTAATATATACCATAAATTAATAAGAAAAAGACTAACAACTCAAAAGAAAAATAGGCAAAAGAATTGAAAATTTATAGATAAGGAGATAAAATGATGCTTAGATATATAAAAAATTCTTACCATCACAAGAGAAAAGACAATTAAAACTCTGTTAAAGAAATATTTTTTGCTCAAAGATAGGATAATTTGATCACTGAATCTGCTGACGAAAGTGAGGGGAAAAAGTCACTTCACACTGTCATATGAAGTTGGCAGAAATATAAACTGGCACAGTTCTAGGAGTAGCTAACAAAATTACAGTGCGTATACCCTTTGAATCAGCAATTCCACCTCTAGGAATTTACTCTGCTGATATAATCATATTTGTGCAGTGTTATATTGTACAACGAGAGTTATACTGTGCAAAGTATATTGCACATTGTGACATGTTTTGTCATCACAAACTACTGGAGATGGACTAAATGTTCATCAGTAGAGGTTGGTCAAATAAGTTATGATACATCCATACAGTGGAATACTATGGAACTGTAAAAAATGTATATTAAGCATGAAAAGCAATGTATAGAATAGATGGTATAGTATGCTGGCGTGTGTGTGTGTGTGTGGTTGTGTTTTAAGGAGTTGTTTTGCTGGCATATGCATGGAATAGTTCTGGAAGAACACATAAAAAACTTTGGTTGATCTGGAGGAGAGAAATAGGGGGATGGAACAAGAGGAAGACTTTTCACTGTATACCTTTTGTACTCCTTAAATTTTGAACCATATGAATGTATTAACTATTCATTAAAATAAGAAATATTAATAAAATAAAGTAAAAGAACCATTTTGACTCTATGTTTACTAGCAGTATTTTCAGGAGTCACATTTTATGATACTATATAGTTGCAAAGTTTCTTTTTTAAATTGATGAATGAACTAAATGAAGTAAAGGTATATAGAGCACCTAGCAGAGTACCTGAGAGTCAATAGGCTTCAACATGTTATCTCACTTTCTCCCTCTTACAACATTGATGTTTTTTAATGTGCTAATTAACTGCATTTTTCTTCAGTGTATTGTTTACTTTCTTGCCTTTTTCTTTTTTTTTGAGATGGGGTCTTGCTGTGTTGCCTAGGCTGGAGAGCAGTGGTGCAATCATATAGCTCATTGCAGCCTGAAATTCCGGGGCTCAAGCAATCCTCCTGCCTCAGCCTCCCTAGTAGCTGGGACTACAGGCACATGCTACCAAGCCTGGCTAATTTTTAAAAAAATATATTTTGTAGAGATAGGGTCTCACCATGTTACTCAGGCTGGTCTCACACTCCTGTCCTCAAGTGATCCATTTGCCTTGGCCTCTCAAAGTACTGGGACTGCAGGCATGAGCCACCATGCCTGGCCCACTCTTGCCTATTTATCTTGTAGGATTCTAATGTTTTTATTATTATTTTGGATAAGCTCTATACAGAACAGATACTAAGTATTGGTCAGTTTTGCCACAAGTGTGATTTATTTGTATTTTGGTTATGTGGAATTTTTCACATAACTTTTTATAGGAAAATCTGTTAATCTTTTCCTTTGTGATGCATTTAATCTTTTCTTTTTTTGCCTAGAAAATCTATCTCCTTTTAGAGGTTTAATAAATACTCAATTCCATTTTCTTCAGGATTTTCTTGGTTTGTTTTGAACATACTTTATTCATTAATCCATCAGTAACTTATTTTGTGCTATGTTTATCGAAATCATTTTTTCTAGGCTAGGTGAGGTGGCTCATGCTTGTAATCCTAGCACTCTAGGAGGCCGAGGTGGGTGGATAGCTTGAGGTCAGGAGTTTGAGATTAGCCTGAGCAAGAGTGAGACCCCCATCTCTGCTAAAAATAGAAAAATAAGCTGGGCATAGTGGAATGCACCTATACTTAGCTACTCAGGAGGCTGAGACTGGAGGACCATTTGAGCCCAGGAGTTTGAGGTTGCTGTGAGCTAGGCTGACGCCACTGCACT
>VBSM01003176.1:6911613-6922241 GCA_008086735.1 Cheirogaleus medius | reverse complement strand
GGCCTCCCAGAGTGCTAGGATTACAGGCGTGAGCCACCGCGCCCGGCCTGGCAACTGAATTTTGAAGATGGAGGTAGTTGGTGGACTTGGGCAAGAGCAGCTTCAGGGTGAGGGGCCAAAGCCCAAGAGGAGTAGGTCAACAGAAAACAGGAGGTGAAGAAGTGATGAACCTAAGTATAGACGACTGTTTTGAGGAGTTTTGCTCTCAAGCTAGTTTCTAGATTGGTAGATATCAAACCAACTAATACAATTACAGAAATGGACTAGAGATTAAGTTTCAAAGCAGAAAAGAAATTGTATTCAAAGCACAGATTTTATTTTCAATCACTAATATGCTTCATTATTAATGTGTTATTTTATTTTTATTTTTTTAGAGATGAGGGTCTCACTATGTTATCCAGGCTGGTCTTAAACTCCTGGCCTCAAGTGATCCTCCCACCTCAGCCTTCCAAGTAGCTGGGATTACAGACTCCAGCAACTGTGCTCAGCTATTATGTCATTTTAATGTTATAAAATATTCACAGTGCATGCATCTATATGCATAAATGAGGAAACGGAGGCTCTTCGAGAGAGTAAATAATTTGTTCAAGATAGACAGTGATGGCTTCTTGGCCTTTTGGCTAAGATCAAGTGAAGATAGATAGTGATAAGTCCAGGGTGGGCCCAGGCAATGTGTTTCTAGAGCCCAAGAAAAAGCATGAAAAGAAGAGCCAGAAAGATTCAAGCACTAGTAGTTACTAGGGACTACCAGTTAGTAGATTGCCACTGTGAACATCAGTCCTTCTTTTAACTCTTGGTTACTGTCCCAATATAGGTCCTTATCACATCTAAAGGGTTAATGTTTTAAACATAAATACTTTTTTGAATACTGAGAACAAACAAAACACATGCATCAATTATCACATTTCCAGGTTAATCAACAAACCATCTTAACCTATGAACCTGACTATAAGATCCATCAGTTTAATGAAACAAATAATTTGGCTGAGAAGAGACAGTATCGATGGGGTGTAAACTGCTCAAGCAGGCGTCACGCAGCGCTGTTGCTATGCAGCCACTCACACCTACCTGTGGTCAGCGCTGGATTTCTGTCTCCCAGTCCATGGCCTTCTGTTCACAGAGGGAGGTGGGGGAGAGGAGGGCAGGGGTGGGGGAGGTAGAGAGGGCAGGGGAGGCAGGTTTCTTTTCTCTTTCCTGAAGCTGATGCCTGGGTTCCCATCCTTGTCCCCTTCGCCGGCATGTTTGAAAGTTCTCCGGGGCTTTGGCAGGGGGTTGATGAAGGGCTTTTGGGGGGACCCCTCCGAGCCCCTGTACACACTCTCGAGGCTCTGGTCCCCGGGCTTTCCACATGAAACTTTCCTGTCCTCAGCAGCCTCAGAGGCAGGCATCCTGCCTTCCAGGTCCAAGTGGTGGGCTCTCCGGCTGACTTCTGAGCCTCCCCCGCCTCCTAGGTTCTCAGGCAGGGTGGGCCCCTCCTCTGCCTTGTCAGGCAGGCAGTGTGGGGAATAACAAGTCCCAGGCAACTGGGGATCCAACCCTGCAGACCCATCCTTCAAAGCCTGCTCAAGTTTCTTGACCTGCTTCAGCACCGAGAGGTGATCATTCTGAAAGCGTTTGCCAACCCTCAGCTCTCGGCCCCTGCCCAAGCTAGCATCCAGCACCCTGTCCAGCTGGCTTGGGTCTTGCCTCTGCTCTGGGTCCTGTCCCCCAACTTTCACTCCTCCTTTATTCCTCTCATTTTCTCTGCTCTCTGTTTCCAGCCTTGTTCCATTCTTAGCTTCTGTGGCCTGAGGTCTCACTCCATCACTACTTCTCCTCCCCACCACACAGGACATCAGATAATCCTCTTGTCCGTCTGCTCTCCTGCCGGGTGCAGGAGTGAGTGACTCCTTCTTCCCTTCCCATTCTGATATCTTATCCTTTATGCTGAGGGACTTGTGCCGGGCTCCGACTCTGGCAGATGGGCGGGGGTTCTGAGCACTTCTGAGCTGCTTCTTCCCGGCCCTGCTGGCTTCTGCAGCTGGGTCACTGATGATCATATTTGAGCTGAACATGTCCACTCTTGACTCTAGCACGAGGTTACTGAGGCTTTCCAATGGGCTCCTTCTGAAAGGTGGCTCCTGACCAGCCTCTAGGAAAGGAATGAAGGACCCAGTTGGTTGCCTTTGAGGGTCTTCCCCAGTCTTTGGATCTTCCACCTTGACCCTGAACAAGAACGACAAACACCGTGGTAATTTTTATTGCTCTTGGCTAGTCATAAAGATTTGCTAGAACTCAGACATAAATGTTATATGCAAGTTACAAACCACAAACATTGAAACTACTATTTAAAAAACCACTTTATGTTTTTTTTAGGGAGACAACATGGTGGAATGAAAGGAGTAATTGGGTTTTGGAGTACAGTAGTCTTGGGTTTAAATCCTAATTCAACCACTGACCAGATATGCGACTTTAGGCAAGTTGTTTAAGTCCTCTAAACCTTGGTTTCCTCCTCTGTAAAATGGGGATAATAATAAAAGGTATGTAATAGGGTGGTTGTAAACACTTTTTTCTTTTATTTTATTTACATCAGTCATAAAACAGCTTCTGAGGCTGTAAACATTTAATGAGCCAGCCCACATAAAGTATCCAGCATGTACTGAGTATACAATAAATGGTGGCTATCATTATTACTAGTTTTTTTTGCCTCATGAAAATTGGAGTAATTTCATGAGGTGCAAGATTAAATAGGCTGTGTCCCCTGCTTTTGTTATTCACAGGTGGTTCACAGATGGTTCTTTGAATGACCATTTGAAAACTAAAACAGTGCCACGAGTCCTGAAGTTTTTACTAATTCTAAGCTGCATAAATTGTCCTGATTTAAGTGGGTAAAGCCACAATGATCAGGTGCGTTTGAACTGAACCTCTTCTGGAGTGACAGCCTTACTAAGTGGGAACTCTCCATGAGGACAGGGATTGTTTTATTATTTTGGCCTGTTGTGGCTACTGCTGCATCCCTAGCACCTAGAACAATGCCTGGCAGAGTAGGTGGTCAATAAATATCTGTTGCATGAATGAATGTGTGAATAAATAGGTAGATTTAGATTTCACACACTGTCCAACACAGTAGCCACCAGTCACATGGGGCTATTTAAACTTAAATCCAATTAAGTTAAAGCTTCAGTTCATCAACTGCATCAGCCACATGTCAAGAACTCAGAGGCCCCGTGTGGCTAATGGCTACTGTGTTGGATGGAGCAGAAGACTATTTCCATCACTGCAGAAAGTTCTGGCCTAGAACATGTATGTGAGGACGCATGCTTCTAAATGCGATTTTAGAAGATTAGTTTTAGAAGATTAGTGCCATGAAGATACTAAAGATTATTTTGAAAGAAAAACATTTTCAAGCTAGTCTAACAAGAATGAGAGTATCTGTATTTGGCAGTGCAAAACATTCCTCCACCAGTAAAGGTTGTGATCAAGCACAGTGACTTTAGATGTGCCAAGATTAGCAAACATGTACGAACCAACCCCATGGTGCACATTTTCTGATTCTATAGATCTGACTGAATATGAGATATGAAACTCCAGTCAAGGTTCACGGGGATGAATAATTAGCAATTTCATGCATCCTGTTACTATTTAGCTTTCTATTCCAAAGACCACCAGTTGTTTACATAAAGATATCTTCCTCAATTGAGACATTAGCACATAAATTATGCTGCTATTCTTGGTTGCACAGCATAAACTAGAAACTTATGAAAACGCATTTTTTTGCAAACACATTTTCCTATGTTAAATATGGCGATCAAAGCAGAAATTCTTATTTAAATAAGCAACTAAGATTCATAACAGAGTGCTTACAAAAGAGACAACAATTTTAATTATTCCATCACCACTTGGTACATTAGCATAAATTCAGATATTAGTCAGAATCAGAATCAGTTTGTTATTATTAATATTTTATGGAGGGTTCAAATGGCAGGAGTTATGGTGTTTGCCAGAAGCAAGATGAAGAGAGAGGACAGACACATAAAAATGTGACAATCCAGGTTAGTGCATGCTTAGTGACAACTGATGATCTAGTATATATAAAAATCATTAATATCCTGTATACTGTTAGGCAATATTGCCCAGTAGAAACATACATGAGCTTTGGAGTCAGAGGGACTTGGGACTTGAGTCCTGACTCCATGTTTTCATCTTAAAATAAGAACCCTACCTCCCTTCTCTAGGATGAAACTTCATGAGCACAGACACCAAATTTATCTTGTTCACTGTGTCTGATGCATAGTAAGTAGATAGTCAATAAATACTTATTCAATGAATGTATGAGTTAATATATGTAATATGCCCAGAGTACAGCATATGTTATAAATTTTGATATCAATAACTGGTAACCTGTGTTATTGTATTTGTCACAGTTATTGTCTAAGAGCCCAAACAACTAGAGTGACTTCACTGTCAGGGAGGCCCTGTCTGAGAACTGGAGAGGAACAAAGGATGGCTTGCTGGAAGCCCACATTGGATTTACAAAGCTTAGGCAAGAGAGACGAGGATGCTGAAACTGTTCCAAGCCTCCAGAAGACAGAGGGCCTTCTCCACCTGGTTTGCTGCACCCAAGAGTTTCTAGAGCTCCTATTCCCAGGATTCTGTGCCCTAGAAGGGGTGCTGACCTGGGAGCAGAGCTGCCAACTGCTTTGCGGAATGTGAGAGTATCAGAGAAAAGGCTCCATCTGGGGAGGAGGAAACAACTATGGGGATGTAAATGGGAGAGCTGACCATGTGGACAGATACAGCTGCAGAGATTTAGGGCTCAAACATAAACAGAATACCTGAACATCCCAGTTAGGAAAATCAACCCTGACTGGAATAGTAATGGGGACAGGGCTCAAGTCACCAGGGACCATCCTCTCTCCACACCGGGCACTAGTCAGACCTTCTCTTCTCATTTGGTCTGAAGCCTTAAATGAGTTCAGCACAGCGAAATGATTTACAGGAGGCTCGTTAGAACGACCTGGAAAAGAGAGCCTCCTTAGTTCAAGGAAGCGGGATTAGTGAGGAGGGGAAGGCGGCAGTGAAGGAAGGAGACTAAGAAGCTGGGCCAGCTGCTTCATTCTCAGGGGAAAACGTTCTTACTTGTCAGCCAATTTGTAGCTCAGGTTTTCGGTCTGGCTGTGGCTGCCCTCGGCCGGCCTGCACACTGTCATCATGTCAGCACCGAGAGGAGCTCCAGGTCGCCTGAGGGAACAGGGGTGCATGCTCAGCGAGCCAGGACATCAAACTTCCCTCCGAGAGGAGCAGATCTAGGGCCCATGCCCTAAACTATTCCTGATAGATTCCACCCAGGAGCAGGGGCTGGCAGGAACACACCATTCAGAATCCCTGACCTGGGAATAGGGGACAAAGGCACAGTCCTGAGGTCCACCCTGACTCAGGCCCCATGCCAATTTCTTTGTATAAATCCTTTAGCTAAGGTCACCAAAAGTCTTAAGAAAACATACAACCTTAGAAAGCAAAACATAAATAACAATACACCTCGACACTTTTTCAGGTTCTCTAAGAACCTCTGCAATGAGCTAATAGTTCCCAAAGAAGAAAACTGTTGTCCTTTTATTTGAAACAAGACCTAAACCACACATGAAAGCAGAACTATCCCCACAGGGGTACTCCACTCTTCTGCTGGCCCTGACGGTGGCTGTAAGCCCACACCGGCCTTGCCTGCAGAGCCCCAACAGCTCTGCGCTGAGGTCATCTGTCACTAGGTCACCTGTCTGGTCTAAGGAAAACTAGGAGATGGTCACAGCAAACTGGGGAATCCCACTGAAGGGGACACCAAAGAAGGAGCCTCACTCAGAAGTAGCAGTTTAATAATACTCTGGGGTCTGACATCCAAATTAACTGAAGTGACTGATTATAATTTATTCTTTCAATAGCAAGTCCCTACAGAACTCTGGGAATAACAGTGCCTCGCAACATGAGCATAAACGGGCATTGCTCAGGCAGAGGTGGCTAGGAAGATGACAGCTATCAGAGATCGCCAACAGCATGGGCCATGGAACTCTTCTGTAAAGTGTGAACACTGAACAATGGGTCCCTCCTGAGAGGAGCTACCTCGTTGACTAGAGTTCAAGAAGTATTGAGATACTGGGGACTCATGTTTTCTTTTCCATAGAACTTCCAGGGAATCCCTCTCCCAACTTCTCCTCAGGTTTCCAAGATTCCTACCCTCTTTCCCAGGATGGTTTACCTGTCAGGTGACGGGATGGCTGCTCAGCGTCCTAGCCTGGGCATCCTCTCCCTCCCAAGAAATCAAAGGACTGGGACTCAAGACATGCATGTAACTCTTGGGAACAGGGAGAAGAAGACCATAGAGGAAGAGGAAAGGAAAGGGAGAGTGAATATGGGCAACAAATTAACAAGAGGGAGGTGGGAACCAGGAGCTGGAAAAACAAGGAAGGGGACAGATGGTCTACCAATTGTGTGGGGTGGGGAGATGGAGTTGTGGCCTGACCATGGAGCTCAGCTGTCCCCTTACCCAGCAACTCGGCATCAGACATTTTGGGGGAGATCTGTGTTGTAACCAAGTCCAGTTCTTTAAAGAAGCCAGGCCCCAGGGCTCATCTATCCCATTACATAGGAGCATCCTGAAAGGCTTTTCAGGGACAGGAAGGAACTCATTGTTCCTCTCATAAAGCTCCTGCAAAGCTGAAAGCTTCTGGAGCCTCTCCATTTGGCTGGGCCCACAGACACTGCTCCTCTGTCCAGCATCTGGCAGAGGGCCCCATCGGAGGTCAAGGAGAGCAGCCACTCCCCACCCCCACCCCTGCCCTCCACATAGCCCAAACCCACAATGACCCAGCCTTGTTCCATGTGAGCAATGACTCTCTCCACCCACTCTCTCCTTTCAAGCTGGCGGCCTCTTTCACTGGCACTAGGACTTAGTGCCAGGCCATGTGCCGCGTGTTCTGGGGGACTCAAAGATGAGTAAGACACGGGCTCAGCCCTCAGGATAGCACCAGGACTGCGCAGGGCTCACGCTCAGCCCCATAACCCAGCCCCCTAGGCCCAAGGAAATTGTTTCCCTATACTTCTCAGGAAGCACAGCTTCTCCAGAAGGAACAAAGCCCACTGTGTCTAATGCACAGGGATGCGAGTACAGGCTTTGAGGTCAAAGATCACAAGAAGCACCTAAACAACAGGGTACGTAAGTGAACTCAGTTCCCATCGAGCAGTAATAACTTCCAGTGCTAAAACCACGGTCTCTAGAGAAACAGCTGATGCCATATTCTGAGAAGCAAGTGCAATTGGGCTTCAGAGGCTGGCCCTGAGGGGGACAGAACACCACCGCACACTCAGCAACCAGTCCACGGGCATTTCTGAATTTATAGAAGTATGGAAAATGCTGCTCCCGTAAAAAATTGACCTTTCCTTTTTTGCCTGAGATGATTAAAAATCATTAATCAGGTAACAAGCCTAACCTAATCTGCTAGTTAGCAGTACTCTGAGTTCATCACCATGATAAATTTAACTATCACTTTATAGGTCTGGGATTGCAAGGTGGAGCTATTTCTCAAACTGTGGTCCACTGGGGCTCTGTTCCAGCACCTTGGGGACCACGTTAGACCTGTAGATTTCTGGGCATTTTTCTGATGTACAAAAACCAACTGTCTGAGGGCCAGTCTGGAATCTGCATTAAAATACGGTAAATCAAAGGCCTCAGATGATTTTTACATTATCCAAGGTTCTTTATTTCTTCTTAGTCAATTTGGCCTAGTGATCCAACAGACTATTTTCCAAGAGGGATAGTTAATGAATGACTAGGAACACATTTCCCACTCAACTGCTTTCCATAAAAATAGAACTTCCCATTAACCAGATGAGCTTAAGTATTACTAATAATGTTAATTAGACTAAAAATGCCATGCCAAATTTTGAAGTTAGATGATAGGTACATGAAAGTTCACATATTTTTGTATGCTAAACATTTCCATAAGTTCTAAAAACTGTCTTACAAGCTGAATAAAAATATCTGCCTGTTTTTTTTTTTTGTTTTTTTTTTGAGACAGAGTCTTACTTTGTTGCCCTGGCTAGAGTGCCGTGGCGTCAGCCTAGCTCACAGCAACCTCAAACTCCTGGGCTCAAGCAATCCTTCTGCCTCAGCCTCCCAAGTAGCTGGGACAGGCATGCGCCACCATGTCCGGCTAATTTTTTCTATATATTTTTAACTGGCCAATTAATTTCTTTTTGATTTTTAGTAGAGATGGGGTCTCGCTCTTGATTAGGCTGGTTTCCAACTCCTGACCTTGAGCCATCCTCCCGACTAGGCCTCTCAGAGTGCTAGGATGATAACAGGCGTGAGCCACCATGCCCCACCTGGTTTTCTTCTTGCTAAAATGCATACTGTAAGATCTTTTCTTGACTCAGAGGTTCTCTTTGGGCATTGACATCATATTGATTGGAGGGCTCAGGTGAAGAAGTTAAGATACAGGCAGGAGAGTCTTCCTCGGTTTTTAATTTGTTACAAACTGTTGGCCGGGCACAGTGGCTCATGCCTATAATCCTAGCACTGTTCGGAGGCCAAGGCAGGAGGATCGCTTGAGCTCAGGAGTTCGGGACCCGCCTGAGCAAGAGCGAAATCCCGTCTCTACTGAAAATAGAAAAATTAGCCGTGCCTGTAGTCCCAGCTACTCGGAAGGCTGAGGCAGGAGGATACCTTGAGCCTAGGAATTTGAGGTTTCTGTGAGCTAGGGTGACACCACTGCACTCTAGCCTGGGCAACAGAGTGACACTGTGTCTCAAAAAAAGAAAGAAAGAAACTGTCTTAGCCAGCTGGTGCTGAGAGAACCTATTACTTCTAATCACCTCTCTGAATTACCTTTAATTTAGAGAAAGAGAGTGAGGATGAGAGAAAGAAAAGAGAGATATCTCATAGTGAGACTCTTCTGGTTAGTCTCAAAGATCCCACAGAAACGTTAATTGCACAAGACTGACACTGCTAGATTGAAAAAAAAACCACCACATGTATTATTTTACAATTCCTTTAAAGTTCCAGCCTTATCTCTGAATATACTATTTTTTTCCTTTTTTTTAAGGGACTTGGAATACTAAAATGTCAAATCGTTAATTACAACACAAATACCTCTCAGTAAAAAGGTCAAGAATTTAAAACAGATATAAAGTGTTTTCCCACAAGTAGGAAGGAGGAAGTGAGTAACCCCAGATCCTGAGAGCAGTTCTCACAGGAGGAGCCTGAGGACCCACTGTTCTAGGAGAGGGAGGAGTGAGCTGTGCCTGCAGGGAGAGGAGCCCTGGGGGCCCTGGCAGCTCCTTTAGAATCCCAGACCCCTGGAGGTCTGCTCACTCCCTTTCCTCCACCACCGTTTTGAGAATCCAGCTAAGACAGTCTGGATACACCAGCCTGGTGAAGCCAGTGCAGCCTTCAGCGCTAAGAGCCCAGTGAGGCAACGTCTTGTGGTCAGAGGCCTGGCCTTTTAGAGTGTTTCCACTGATAACAGAGCATTGCTCATAACCTCATTAATTACTCATTCATTTATGATATTAGAAAGTTAAACAGGACGCTATTGAGAGCTCATCAACAGTACTAACATTCTTCCTATTAACTCTAGTAAGATACCAGCCTAGGAGACATAGTGAGACCCTGTCTCTACAAAGAATAAAACATTAAAAAAAAAAAATTAGCCAGGCATGGTAGTATGCATCTGTAGTCCCAGCGACTCAGGAGGCTGAGGCAGGAGGATCGCTTGAGCCCAGGAGTTCAAGGCTGCAAAGAGCTATGATTATGCCGCTGCACTCCAGCCTGGGTGACAGAGCAAAGCTTTATCTCTGAAAGAATAATAATAACAATAACAACTCTGGTGAGGTTTTTATGGTGGTAACAGGGAAGGTGATACATGGTCCATAAAAATTTGCTGTTAAAGTCACTTACAAAGAGAAGTTTGGATATTACTGCTTTAGAGACGGCTAGAAAAAAATTAATCTGGACATGTTTAAGCCACAGGAGAAAAAAATAACAGCCTGATTTTCTCAAATCTTAAAACAAAAAGTGATTTAAATGTAAAATGAAATGTAGAAATGTTGATCAACTGATGAATAAATAAACAAAAGTGGTACATTCATAGAAAGGAATTCAGCCATACAAAGGAATAAAGTCCTATTACATGCTCCAAGATGGGTGAACCATGAAAACATACTATGTGAAAGAAGCCAGACACAAAAGGCCACACACTGTGTGATTCCACTTATATAAAATGCCCAGAAGAGGCAAATTCACAGAGACAGAAGGTAGATCAGCAGTTGCCAGAGGCTGGGGAGATGGAAGAATTGGGCCTGATGGCTAACAGGTAAAGGTTTCTTTTGAGATGGCAGAAATGTTCTAAAATTACATAGTGATGACAGCTGTCTAATATAGTGAATATACTGCAAGTCACTGAACTGTACACTTTAAAATGGTACATTTTATGCTCATTATATCTCAATGAAAATAAATTATATGTATGTTCAATTAAAAAAATAAGAAATCTGGGCTGGGCGTGGTGGCTCACGCCTGTAATCCTAGCGCTCTGGGAGGCCGAGGGTGGATCATTTGAGCTCAGGAGTTCGAAACCAGCCTGAGCAAGAGCAAGACC
>VBSM01003176.1:6896060-6911513 GCA_008086735.1 Cheirogaleus medius | reverse complement strand
ATGCACTCACCATCAAATTGGTACTAACTGATCAACACTTATGTGCACATATGGAATTAACATTCACTGGGTGTCAGGCAGGTGGGGAGGAGGGAGGGATGGGTATATTTACACTAACGTGTGTGATGAACACTGTGTGTGGGATGGGCACGCTTGTAGCTCTGACTTGGGCAGTGCAAAGGCAATATATGTAACCTAAATGTTTGTACCCCCGTAATATTCTGAAATTTAAAAAAAAGTACACAATCACATAATACAACTCCTGCCATGTCTAACTGTATAGTGACGCTCATTCTTGAGCCTCTTGATGCTTCACTTTCATCTTCTTTAAACAAAGAGCTTTAAAAACAAATTAAAATAGGTTGCTTTAGTCCTTTACACTGTAGCCATAATTTTGATTTGTGGTATTTTCAAAAACGAATATTTTCACATTTGGAAGAAGATGGAGGAATCTGAAGCAAATGAGAAGAGAAGCCAAAGGCCGTGTGCTGCCTCAGAATTACAGCCGGGGGCTATATTTGGAAAAACTGCAGCCTGCACTCTTGGACCAAATGCTTAAACTGTGCCTACACAAGAACACTGAACATCAAGTCCTCAGAGCATCACACAGGGTAAAAACAGAGGCAGTATGAAAAGGATGACTTCTGTGCTAAAGTCTGCCTATTTCTAAGAGTTCTGCTTTTGAGCCCAGAAGATTTCCCCCATCAAAGGAGTGTTCAAGAAACGTCTGTTAAATGAACGAACACATACCATTTTTTTCAATACCTAATGTGTCCATTAACAAATGACTGGATCAACAAAATGTGGTATATCCATACAATGGAATATCATTCAGCCATAAAAAAGAAATGAAGTTTTGATACATGCTACAACATGAAAGAACCTTGAAAACATTATGCTAAATGAAAGAAGCTAGTGATAAAAGATCATACCTTGTATGATTCCATTTATATGAAATGTGCAGAATAGGCCAATCTACAGAGACAGAAAATAAATTAGTGGTTGTTAGGGGCAGAGTAAGGGGTAGGGGGTGAGGAATTACTGCTAACAAGTATGGGTCTTTTTTTGGCGGCGGGTGTGATGAAAATATTCTAAAACTAGATAGTGATGATGGTTGTACGACACAGTAAATATACTAAAAACTACTGCATTGTGTGTTTTAAAAGAGTAAATTTTATGGTATGTGAATTATATCTCAATAAAGCTATTTAAAAAAAAAAGATTTAGCAGGGACAATTACTTAAAGCCCCACTGCAGACAAAATGAATCAGACTGCCAGAGTGGAACCTAGGAATTTGCACTTATAAGTTCCCCAGGGAATTTGCAAGCATATTGAAGTTTAAGAGTCACTGGTCTAGAATTGAACCATTCGGTTTATTTTTATGTCATGTGCATTGTCAGCTAGCAACAGAAATACTCTGTTTTGCCCTCTCCTTTGTAGGGCAGTATTTTACTCCAGTGTCTGTCTGCTCCTATTTTAAAGCATCTTGGGAATCTGATGCAAGTGTTACCAGCACAAAGTGAATTTTTTCCTCTTCGGCAAACCAGATATAGGATGCTCTAAGATCTGTTCCGCAGATCTTTCCCTACCCAGGCTTGAATATAAAGGCTCCTTTGCACTCACCTTTGGAGTGTAATATTGGAGTAATTTCAAGACTTTCTCTTGTTATAAACACTCAGTTACTGACAATATTTTCTTTTAACAACTTGATTAGTATTTGCCTGACCTACACCTGTCAGTTTGACAAATGAAGCCACTGGGAATCTGTGGCTGGAGCAGCCTGTGAATGCAGACTGGACCACACTCTGATGCCCCAGAGGCTAGAGGCAGCTAAAAATGTGTATTGTTCTCAACTTCATAAACCCAGGAAGGATTTTTTTCACATCTGCAGAACATTCTGACATACAGAGATGTATTTGGCCACCTTAGTAGGATGGAAACATATTTTTCACTTGACAATATTTGCAAATCATGTTTATTCTTTCACTCATTGGCAATGTGGAAATAATTCCATATGTTGCCTTTGGGTTCACCATTCTGTGGAGGGTAAAAACAGAAAAAGTGCAATTGAGTGGCCATGTTGCATATGAACACTAAGCTACAGCATGTAGAAGGTTTTAGTGGTGTTAATGCTTGACAACTACTAGTGTCACCTCTTGGATAAAGGATAGGATGAGTTTGCCATAAATCATTAAAGCACAAGTTACAAAAGTTATGAAATACGCTTACTGCTGACATACAGTTTAATGAAATACGCTTACTGCTGACATACAGTTTAACAGACTGAATTCAGATAAATGTGTTTTTGTTTTTTTAAAAATACTTCCTTTTGTTTCTCTTGTGTATTACAAGTCACTAAAACCAGAAGGAGTTAGGTTCCAACTTATTTCAACTCCCAAATATTTAAACTTGCTCTTCTTTCTCTCTGTTCTCATCTAGGCCAGAAACCACTCCTTATTTCTAAGCTCTGCAGAAATCAACATCAATGCTCCTACCATTTTTCTGAGAAGGAATTTAAGTCTTAGGGAGTTGGGTCACATGTTTTAAGTTTATATTATAACTCATAAGCAATAGAGCCAGGAATGAGTCTATGTTTCAAATCCACGCCTGGTGCTCTGTCTACAATATCACTATAGTCTCATAATGTCTAATCTAGACTAGAACTAGACTCTAGCTCATTATTTTGAATGTCTGTTTTGCTCAGCCCTTCAAGATCAGCAACTGTTTTATACATCTGTGCCATGCCGAATTTCACAAACACTTGCTAATTAAGTGAACTGAGGAGGGGGAGTGGGTCTGTCTTTTTATAGTTCTGTGATTATATTTCTGTATTTTGGGACTCTATCCTAAGAAATAACCTGCAGATGGAAAAATATATGCATAAATGTTCATAGCTGTTCTCTATAATATTGAACAATTAAAAACAACTCAAGTTATCCAGCAATATAATAGTAATGTAAACTATAATATAGCTATTTGACATTATATTATAAATTAAATTATGTCTATGAAAACTGTGCTTCTGTAGAAACAGAAAGTGCATTAGTGGTTGTCTAGGCTGGGAGTCGGTAGGTAGGAAGAGTGGGGAGTGATTGCTAGTGGGTTTGGAGTTTCTTTCTGGGGCAATGAAAATGTTCTAAATTGATTGCGATGACAGTTGTACAACTCCATGACTATATTAAAAACCATTAAACTGCTTGCTTTAAATGGAGGGTTTTATGGCATGTGAATTATATCTCCATCAAGCTGTTAGAAAAAAAAGTAGATTAAAGAGTCAAGCTTAAAAAAAGCCTATTACTAAATGGAAAAAATGCTCACATTGTACAGTTAGCCAAAAGAAAGAGAATCCAAAAGCTTGTGTCCACGTGAATAAAATAATGTTTTTAAAAGGAGGCAAGGATTTTATTCATTCCTATTCAAAACTACACATAAGAAAATGACTAGAAGTAAATATAAAAGGATTAATAGTAGTTGTCATTGTGTAAGAAGCTTTGATTTTTTCCATTCTCTCAATTTATCTATATTTTCAACAACAAAAACTCTCCCTGATTTCTAAATTTCCTATAATAAGCATGTATTATTACTGCTATTACAAATAAGGGGAGATTATAAACTGCTGTTGTCTGGGTCTGCCCTGCGGAGCCCAGCAAACCCCAGAGTTGCCGTGCAGCCTGGACCTAGTGCAGGGCATTTGGCTCAGCTGAGCGCATCACTCTACAACTTGTTTTGCTTTGCCAAAGTAGCTCCTGAAAGGAAGATTAGGTGATATTTTATTCTCATTACTTCCCTTGCCTTAGCGACCACCAAGATTTAGATCCTGGTCTACAGCAACCACTTCCCAGTACTGATGTTTCAAAGGGCCCAAAGAGATTACATAGAAACCAATGGCTAACAAGGATACCATTGTCCCTCAGTATTCACAAGGGATTTGTTCCAGGACCCCACTCGGATACCACAATTCATGGATGCTCAAGTCTCTGACTTAAAATGGCATAGTATTTCTATATAACCTGTGCACAGCCTTCCGTATACTTTAAATCATCTATAGATTACTTAAAATACTTAGTAAAATGTAAAGTCTATGTAAATAGTTGTTACCGTGTTTCCCCGAAAATAAGACCTACCCATAAAATAAGCCCTAGCAGGATTTCTAAGCATTTGCACAACATAAGCCCTACCCCGAAAATAAGACCTAGTGATGGGCGTGGCTACGCAGTGTATCTGCACAACCCATGCATTCCTCGCGGAGCGGTAAAGAAGAGGTAAAGAAGACAGCAGCCCTTCTCATCTGCCCCATCGTGACAGCTACTATCCCAGAGGTGACCGGAAAGGTGCGGGCAGCCCCACCAACAAGGTCGGCTCCCCGTCAGGTCCCAGCCATCCTGTGCATGCTGCAAGCTGAGGCTTTGAGGGGAAAATAACACATCCCCTGAAAATAAGCCCTAGTGTGTCTTCTTGAGGAAAAATAAATATTAGACCCTGTCTTATTTTCGGGGAAACACAGTACATACTGTATTGTTTAACAAGAACAAGAAAAAAAAGTATAGTCTATGCATGTTTGGTACAGATGTAACCATCCTAGGTCTAACTACATAGCACGTGTTAGCAAAAATGTAACATTTTCTGGAATATTTTTTTCCCAAATATTTTCAATCTGTAATTAGCTGAATCCTCACATATGCAACCAACAGATACCGAGGGCTGACCATAGTCATGTAATTCATTCTTCGACTCATAAGTTGTGCCTACTTCTCACAGGGAACTGAGTGAAGCCGGGGAAAAATGTAAAATAAATAGATATATTTGTCCTCCAAGAGTTTTCATTCTCATACAGGAAATAAAATGCACATGAATGTCTCCAAAACAAAACACAATATGATAAGCAAAACAGGTGAAGGCAAGATCACTTTGTGGAAAAGCTGGGCTTGAAGATTGGGTCAGATTTCCTTTGGGGTACATGGGTAAAAGGACATTTGCATAATCTCAGGGTGACTTTAGGAAGCACAAACCACTGAATGAAAGGCATCACTGATTGATTCTATTCTGTAAGGAAATGCCTAACTGATTTCCAGTATTTCCTTGCAGGGGTCAAACAACACATGAACCAAGGCAGAATCTGTGAACACACCTTGGTTGACTTTCTGAGCTTTCACCAAGATGATAACAGAAGCATAATGACCTTTATTTCAAGCTTACAGAACAGCTGCAAGAACAGTACAGAAAACTCAGTAAACCCTTATACTCTTTACCCAAATTCACCAAGTTTTAACATTTTCTCTCTCTCAAATTATTTTAAAATGCTCTTTTGGAGGTTCAGGGTAAATGAGCCTTCACTGATCATGAATATAAAAGAAAACAGAATCTTACAAAACCAGTTTATGAAGTAAGCACACCTAGGTCCAAGAGACAACTCAATCCCCATCCTGCCCCTGACCCTCTGCTGGGACCTTCCAGGAGGACACTGAATACCTTTAAAGCCAGATTACCAAGCATGCAAGAAGAGCTAGAAAAACACTGAAAAATAAAAAAAGGTGTAGGGGAGGGACGTTGTGGGGGAAACTAGCCCTATTAGATATTAAAACATACTATGAAGCCTCTATAATTAAAACAATGTGGTACTGCCACAAGAATAAACAGACCAGTGGAACAGAATAGAAAGTTGAGACACAGACCCAAGTACACATAGAATTTCATATATGATAAAGGTGGCATCTTAAATCACTAGGGCAAAGAAGGATTTTTAAATAAATGGTGCCGGAATAACTGAATAGCCCAACTGAATAGTGTTCAAATAAGATCACCCTGCTGGCTGGGCACAGTGGCTCACACTTGTAATCCTAGCATTCTGGGAGGCAGGAGGATCACTTGAGGCCAGGAGTTAGTGACCAGCCTGAGCAAGAGTGAAATACAGACTCTACTAAAAATAGAGAAAAAATAAGCTGGTCATTGTGGTGTGCACCTGTAGTCCCAGCTACTGGGGAGGCTGAGGCAGGAGGACTGCTTGAGCCTAGGAGTTTGAGGTTGCAGTGAGCTAGGCTGATGCTACGGCACGCTAGCCCAGGTGACAGAGAAAGATGGTGTCTCAAAAAAAAAAAAAAAGATCACCCTGCAAATCTGCATGTGTTTGCAGTTCTAGTAAACTTCTGAGAACGACCTGGATCTTTCTCAGAGCCATAAAACCCAGAATTAGTTTAGCAGGCCAGAATTAGTTTCAAAAGGGCTGTACTCCTGAGAGGTTATCAGCAGCCCCTGAAGAATCTGACATTCTTTCATTTTCCAGATGTAATTATTGTTATTCTCATTTTGAAGGTGAAAAGATCAAGGGTCAGAGACTTGCCTACTATCCCAGTTTTTAAGTAGCAGAATTGGGAATCCAATTCATATACTTCTATTCCAGATTCAATATTTCACCCCTTAAATCTTGTTATCTGCTCTCCCAATACCTTTAGCCAGAACCACCTGGGATTGTCACCTCTCTCAAGTCTGATGCAGGAATCTTCTACTCAGTGATGCCAGAACCCCCTGGGGACAGTAACCTCAGAATCTGACCCAAAGCGGTCAGGCTCTTTGGGGGAGCCTGACTTTGTTCTAAGGGCAGTAAGCAGGAAATAACTTTCATTCATAACCTTCCAGGAAGGTCAGAGTAAGAAAATTAACACTTTGTTACATTCTGTCAGCCACTGCATTAAGCACTTTACAAACATAATTAATCAAAGAAATAATGCATCTCCCAAGAGAAATGAGAATGTATGTCCACATATGTTCTTCTACGGGAATGCTCACAGTGGCATTATTCATAACAGCCAGAAAGTAGAAACAACCCAAATGGCCATCAACTGATGAACAAACAAAATCTGGTATATCCATACAATGGAAAATTATTCAGCCATAAAAGGAATGAAGTACAGATACATGCCACAACATGGATTAACCTCAAAAACATTATTCTAAATAATGCAACATATTAAAGGCCACATATTATATGATTCCCTTTATATGAAATGTCCAGAATAGCCCAATCCATAGAGACAAAAAGTAGCCTAGTGGTTACTCAGGGCTAAGGAGATGGGGTGGTGGGGACTGATGACTAAAGGGTATGGGTTTCTTTTCTGGGGTGATGAAAATGTTCTAAAATTGTGGTAGTGGTTATACAGCTCTGTTACACCAAAAAACAAACAAAAAAACCCATTAAATTGACATGTTGAATGGATGAATTTTTATGGTATGTGAATTACATTTCGATAAAGCTGTTGAAAGAAACAAAGGCAAGCATGCAATCATCTACCTAGCACCTAGCACAGCGTACTGAGCACATAATAGGAAGTCAACTTCATTTTACAGATGAGGAAACTGAGGCATGTAGCTGATAAATAGTGTCACTGAGATTTAAAAAGAGATGTGTAGCCCCAAAGCCGGACTGTATTACCATTTCTTCCTTCACAAGCAGTATCTATGTATATTTAGCGAGTGAACCTCAGGACCAGGGTTCTTAAGAGTACACTGGTTAAGGCAAATGAATACAAAATGGTTAAATAAAACACAGGTAGTAGACACAGCAGGCACACTGCGGAGCTTGCCTACCTCTCTAGGAGTCACTATTTTCTGCAAACTGCCCCTTCTCTCATCCGCGGGTCAGCAGGACACTGGCAGCCATATGTGAACTATGGACCCACCCCCAGGTCACATCTGATTGGCTCCAAGGAAGGCCTAACTCAAGTTGAGCCAGTCAGATTCCTTCCAGGGGAGTTGCGTCAATCTCTCTGTGTGACCCGGATGCAAAAACACCGGGCTGTGGACTAAGAGCCAGAAAGCACCTGGTGGAGAATAATGCCAGAGGAAAAATGGCTTTGCACTCCCCGCACCTAATCCACTCCTGAGGCCAGGCTGCCTTCCTGCCCAAGGGTTCCACAAGATACCCTCCTACCCTTGTTTTCTTATGCACCCGGAGGAATTACCACTAACACATAGTGCCATGTTCAATCCATATTGAACGACTTTCCCAAAGTGAAAAAGGAAGGATGTATGTGTCTCACAGCATTATGTGACCGTTTTAAACATGAATCTGCATATGGCTGAAGCTGAACAAATTTCAGCCACTAAAGAAACTAAAGCCCCCATTTATTTGGCCTCCAGCCTGGCACAGGAGGTTGAGTGTGATCTGATCATTCTCTACAGCAACGGTCCCCAACCTTTTTGGCACCAGGGACCAGTTTCATGGAAGACAATTTTGGAGGGGGGGGGGAGAGGAAGGGTGATTGGGGGGATAGGATGGTTTTGGGATAATTCAAGTGCATTACATTTATTGTGCACATAGACCTCTCTGCTAATGATAATTTGTATTTGCAGCCACTCCCCAGCGCAAGCATCACCGCCTTAGCTCCACCTCAGATCATCAGGCATTAGATTCTCATAAGGAGCACGAAACCTCGCATGCGCAGTTTACAGTATGGTTCAGGCTCCCATGAGAATCTAATGCTGCCCCTGATCTGACAGGAGGCGGACCTTATGCGGTGATGCAAGCAATGGGGAGGGGCTGTAAATACAGATGAAGCTTCCCTGGCTCACCCACCATCTCCCGCTGTGCAGCCAAACAGGATTGCTACCCAGTCCCCAGGCTGGGGGTTGGGGATTGCAGCTCTACACTATGGATGTCACAAGAGCAACTCTCAATAAGTCCCTTTCTCTCCTTAAGGAGAGTTTTCCTGTCACTACAAGTGCTAAGAACATCTGAAGTCTTAGTAAGGCTGATGTCATGAGACCTAACCTTTCTAAGGATGTAAAGAGCATACAATAAGCATTACAACGGGAGGATATGGTGAACCCTTAGATGAAGTTAAATACGTCATGGTATCAGAAGGTGTATAATATCCCTCTTTACTTCTTTCCCAATAAAACCCCACTGAAAAAACTCTGGCCTTATATTGAGATGGACTCATGAGAGGTTACTGTGGGTAAATGAACAAACAAAAGCCATGTATGTCTTCTTCAGTTCTTGTTTGGATTTACAATATAGGAGAAAACAGAGCTCACATCCCTACCCCCACCCTCCACTGGCAGGGACACATTTGAATGAAAAACATTTACAAGAGGCTGCATAGTTTGGACAACCAGAAGGAAGAGCTGAGTTGACAGGAGGAAAGGGATGACCAAATCCTCTTCCCATCCCTCTGTCTATTTTTGGGAGTCATTTGCTTCAGGAAATGCTGAGCCCCTTCTCCCAGGACCCTGTTGGGAGTGACGACTGCACTGGCTGACCCAGCCTTCCACGTCCTCCTCCTGGCCCCAGCAGCTTTCTCCTCATGACCCAGTGGGTCACTGGGAACCCAGCCTATAAATGACAATGCTTCTTAGAGGTCCCAGTCCAGTGAGGAAATCCAAAGAAGAAATGCAAAACAAACAAACGAAAAAACACATAAAAACACATGATGAGCTGGAAAAGCCTGTGGCAAAGAGACTCTCCCAAACATGAACACAGGAAAATGATAGGTAGGAAAGTCAGGGCTGAAAATGACAACATGGTGGCCCAGGGGTTTTGTGGCTCACCTAGCCTCATTCACCTGGCTGTATGGTGGCAGAGGCAGCAACATAACCCAGGGCTCCTGTTATCCCATTGAGGCTCAGTTACCTCCTCTGCACTCCTTTCTCTCCCCTCTGACAACTCACATTTCCATGGAGAAGCTGTCCCAGGAGAGCCTGGATCTGCTAGTTACATATTCTTTAAGGGGCTTCTTTCTTTTCCATTTATTAATTTATGTCAGCTGAAGAGCTCACCTCTTCAGAAACCCAGAGAGATTTCTGGAATTAGTGTTTTGTTTTTGTTTTTTAGAAGGGAGAAATGTTCTTTGTTATTATTAGGATGTTGAGAAGTTTTTTATAAAAACAACAAAAAACAAAAACATTTGCCTATGGTGACCAGGTAACCTTTGCCACGGGCTCCTACTGAATGCTTTTTCTTCTCTCCTTTTGTAAAGAAATTAATGTAGTGTTCAGAGCTTCTGCCTAATCTGCAGCAGGGAGAAAAAGAGAGTTAGTGTTAGCAGGTTAAAGGAAATGAACTGGAGGCTGATGGGGAGAGAGAGGGAGAGAGAGGGAGGGAGAGGGAGAGAGAGAGAGAGAGAAACAGAATCCAAGAGAGGGACTGGAAAGCAAAGAAACAGGAGAGCATGTACTCAGGCAATCAGAGCCACAGAGAATGGAGACCCACCAAAAAACCCACCCAAGACTGAGGAGGGAGCTCTGTTATTTCACATCCAGATGCCTCTTCATCTGACGTGGCATCCTGGATGGAGATCAACAGTTTTTGAAGCTGAAATATATATATGAAATACTATATACAAGCGTATATCATGGGCATGATAATAGCTTGAATGTCCTATTGGCGAAATTATTCCTGGGCTTTAGTGAATTAGAATTTTCCCAGCCCTGACCTTCTGTTCATACTCTCAGTTGTTATTGCATCTAGCTTAAATCCCAACTTTTCCATTAAATCTATGCTGGCCACCCCAAACTGAAGTTCTTTACCCCTCCTCTGAATTTATATAGCAATTATTAACTTATCTATACTTGATTATCTAACTAAATGTACATAACCTTGTGTTATCTCTTTTATGGCTGGCTTCAAGTGTTATTTATATATATTTTACTCAAGGTTTCACATATTTATGTCTTGATACCTCAAATTAAACTGCAACAATGAGTAAATAGCTAACATTAATTTAGCACTCACTATTTGCTAGGCAAGATTCTGCACAGATTGTTTCATTTCGCTCTACAAAGATTGTTTTAACTAACCCTACTGTTGCCTCCCCTTCACAGATGTGGAAATGAAGGCCCAGAGGGATTAAGTTTTCCCAAGGCTACCTGTACCGTGGGGATGGGGTAGAGGCTTTCCACTCCTGGATCCAGAGGAGGGACTCACTAAATTGCTATGGTTTGTTTTTATTCAAAGTATGCAGCACCCAGTCCCCTCTCCCCAACAAGGCCCTGCCTGGCCAGGCTCCTCCACTTCAGAGGCAGCCCTCAGGCTGCCATTTGGTGACTGCTTTTCCCTCTGAAGGTTTTCCTGATGTTCATTTTCACCTGACCTCATCAAACAGTAATACTGAGGAAGGGAGGAAGGGCCACCCTGTGGGGATATGTCCTGGTCTCTGAGCACCTGGAGAGCCCCCAAGGCCTGTGCTGCCCGGGCTGGCTGCTCACACTACACCACTAAACAGCCGCTTGAATGGAATGCACCTGAAGGTCATGTTCATTGGCTTCCTGGCACGCCATCTCTTGCTCCAGCTGTGCTACCCACAAACTCCTCACTTTCCCAGCTCCTTTCTCCCTCTTGCCTTCCTGTCCCCCTCTTCCGTTCCTCCCCCTCACACTCCTTCCCACCCTCTTTTGCTGGCTTCTTTCTGTTCTTTCTTTCCATGAGCAGAGAGTTTCCAGGCCTGGCTCCCAGCCAGCACATTTGGACAAAAGGCAGCAATCTTAGAGGGAGACGTCATCTCTCATCCCCTTCCACGGGGCCAGCGCGAGAGAACCGGGCTGAGGCCGCTCCTGCGGCTGCTCCCAGGTTCCAGGCAAAGAGCTTTCTAGATGGTGTATCATAGGAGTTAAAAGCAAAGCGTTTGAAATCAGACAGATGCAGGTTCAAATTCCAGTGAATCCTGAGAGCTGTGGGACCTTGGTCGAGTTACTTTTCTAAGCCTTAGTTCTCTCCTCTGTGAAATGGTGATAATAGTAGCACCCACTTTGAAAGACTATGGTAAGGATTAAATGAAATTGCACCTGTGAAGCATTCGGCACAGTGCAAATCCCAGAAAAAGTGCTCAACAAATGCCTTCTGTTATTATAAAGTGAACTTAACTCTGCCAAGTAATACTAATGAATAATAATATAATACATAAACCATTAATGTATTAATAATAATACCATGTCCTCAACTCATCTGCAAGGCTGCTTACGTGGCCTCACTTGTTTGCAAGTGTGGCAAAACTCTAAAACACTCTCTAACATATAACTGCTGTTAGGATATAATCTGTAAAAGGTGGGTATGGAACCAGAAGGGGAGCTGACCCCCCTTCCCTTTCCAGAAGAAGCCAGGCACACTGACAGGTGTTAGTGCTCAGCCTCCACAGTGACAAGGCCAACCATGAAAATAAGCAGGGGGTCACCCTCAGGTCCACACAGCCTGCTCGGCCTGACCTCTCTCCTCCCACTGTGTTTTCTAGCCCCATATAAACGGAGGCCCTACTTCTGTTTGTTTCCTATCTGTGCCTGGTGTTTTGTACTCAGAAGTTGCGCAATGCCTGGAAATACGTTCATTTTTATTTAGCTGTTTTGAGATATGGGAAATGACCTTTGCCTATGATTTTATTTAGCTCATCTGAGCCAGCACTGATGGATTTGAAATTCATCAATAAGATTAATCAACAAGCTGGACCCAGTGCTCTGTGTGAGGTGTTGTTGGGAATATACAAGTATAAAAAATAGTCCCTTCTCTTAAGCTGCAGATAAAAGTTAACCAAATACCAATAGAAGATTGTGATTGTTCAAGACAAAAAGACATCAGTCCGGGGAGTGCCTGATGCATGCTTAATAAAAGTCACAATGTGAGATTGGCTTATGGACTAAATTTGAGCTACAGTGGTAAATGCTATGAAACAAACAGAAACTGGAGGAATTTGGAAGAGAGCAATGAAAGCCAGAGGAGTCAGGGACTGCTGCAATGAGGCAGAATTTGGTGGCCCATAAAGATTTTGTTAGATTTAAAGTATTGGGCAAGGGAACGTGTTCAAGGCAAGATGAGAGCATGGAGGAAAAAAGAAGGTGGGCCCTGCCCGGTAAGAAGACAGACTGGTGGGACAGGAGCACTGGGACGTGCTTGGGAAGCCAGGGAGAAGATGGAATGGGCAGGCAGGCTGGACTTTGGTATGTTCTGAAACAAGAAAGAGAAGTGATGGTTTGCTACCCTAGGGAAATAAGGATGACACCTAATGAAGACATGTTCTCTTTTGGAAGTGGCAAGGGGAGAGTGGTGCATTCAAGAGGAAATATACGGAGTAGGCAGTGAGAGGGTCTCACTAAGGGTCTAAGGGTCTCATGAAAGAACAACTCTGGAGGGAGCTAATGAAACCGTGAGCACAGATGAGCTGTGTGAGGGAGAAAGAAGCGAGGCACGGGGGTGTCCTTCTGTTGCCCTTGACACTTAACTCTCCACTCAGGATCTATGTTTCTTTGTATGGGCTTTCCAACTAGGCGATGAGGTCTGATGGCAGACCTAGATCTTGGTCTACTGTAAGTGTTGTATAAATACTCGTTGAATGAGAAGAAGAGGAATTAGTGAAGATCTCTTTTTCGAAAGACAATTAGGACAACCAAAACAGTATGGTGTCTAGGGTGAGGAGGCAGTATTCAAAACACAAGGTGTGCATGGGCACCCACCAATCAGAATGGCCTTACTGCTAACTCTGTGATGGCTGGATCCTGGGGCGGTCTACATGGTCCTGAGAATGTGGGACACCTGGGGAGCTCAGGGCAGCAAATATTTACCAATCAGACCAGAAGCATTTCAGTATTTTGACAAGTGACACAGATCAGATCTATCACTGCACCCCAGTTTTACATTAACCTCAGCTAGGGTTTCAAGAAGGAAGGGTCAGGTATATCGACTGCATTAGCACGACCGAGAACCATGAGAACAGGGAACTGGCCATGGGATTTACCATTAGTAACCTGGGATAAGGTTTCAGCAGATGGTTAGGACGGAAACCAGATTTCAGGAGTGTGGGGAAGGAACATATGGATCTGCCCCGCAAGACTCTTTTGGTCGCTATGCCTGTCTCATCATCCCCAAAGGAGCATTCTCGTTCTCTTTTCCTCCAATAAATCAGCAGCCCAAACCCCGGGGTTGTGTATATACCTAGAAGCAGCCTCTTGGCCCCTTTCCCCATGCACCTCCCTAGTCTCTGTCCCAGACCAGGAATCTTGGCTGTCCTGTGTTCAAGGGAAAAGGGAACCTGGGGTGAGAGGCTCTCTTGGCTCTGTCTCTGTGGTGCTGGAATCTTGAAGTCTGATTGTTTTGAAAGGCATTAAGAAGCTCTTTCCTCTCTGATGTTTTTCCACCCCATAAGATGCATCAGTCAGCTGGAGGGCAAACAGAGGGCACTTTTGATGTCCTGGGAGCTTGTGTATGTTTGTTGATTGTCACAAATACAGATGACGAAATGGACCAGATGTAAAGGATGACAGTCACTGCAAGCTGCCAGGAAGTTAGACTTTGGATGACCACACACTTCATTCCAAATCTGAACAAATCTCACCTGCACCTCAGAGTATTAAGGAGAGAAAAGTTCTCAGAGAGCCTAGAGCATGGGGCAAGCTGCTGCAGGAAGCTCCTTTCTGTCTTCCCAGCCAACAACCCAACCAAGTCTGTGGCTGAGAGACTAGTTTCACTTTAACCGCAGGGGATACAAGTTCTGTGTCTCGGGCTGCCCCATCATTCCTTCCAGTAACCAAACCAGAGCATACGGCTTCTCCCTGAGCCAACTTCTCCCCTGACAACGTAAGGTCAGCTGGAATCATGATTTCCCGCATGATCCCACACAAATGCCTCTGCTTGGTCATCTGGGGGAGGTTTAGCCTGTATATCCCAGGGATATGAGAAGCACAAGTAAAATTCTAGAAGTATTCTGCTTTAATGCTTTTAGTTTGCTATTAAGTAGAGAATCCCAGAGCTGATTTTCCATGGTGAGCCGGGAGGGGCAGGGACAGTAGTACCCATCTCCTGTGACTCACCGATGGGAACAAGTTCACATGCAACCCCGGGTTACCCACCTGGCCCCTCCCCTTCCCTGGGTCCAGGCTTCAACTCTAGGGGGGCTAAGAAAGGCCATGGGGAAATAGGAGAATGATGCCAAATCATCTCTGCCTCAGTCAACACGCCTGGCCCAGTGAGGAGAATGAATGAGCACGTTCAACTCTCAGCCCCTACCGGCATGGCCACAAGGTGCAGTTTGCAGGGACAGTGCAGGCTAGGCTTGTTGTACGTCAATTAACAATTCATTTTTAGCGCTTCCTTTTAACTTTTGAAACTGTCCCAGTTTATATATATGGTTACCTATCTATTACCCACCATAAGTTTGCAGACAATTTAGTGATCAATCAAATTCGACCCTTTCTGCATCCTCTCTTCTGAGAAGCAAGAAAGTATGAGGGAGAGAAAGAGAGCACCTGAGATTCTTTCACTGGCTTCACTCTTTTGTGTCGCCCACCCCACCCATCCTCGGTTTTAACCTATACAATACGTGGAATCATGGTTATGTGTGATCAAGTTTATGGGAACACAAGAAACAGCAATAGACAAAATTGTGACAACATGGATGACAATCTATAAAAAATTTCTTAGAAACTCTAATTGCCTCTATGAATGTGCCACACCATAAATTTTTTTTGTGTTTTTTTTT
>VBSM01003176.1:6870724-6895960 GCA_008086735.1 Cheirogaleus medius | reverse complement strand
AAAAAAAAAAAAAAAATAGAAATACTGGAAAAAGCGCCAGAGGGTATTTGTGGCAACATCCTTTGCAGTAGCTAAAATTGGAAACAACCAATTGCTCATAAATCAATACTTTGTTAAACAAATTAAGTCAATCCATACAAAGGCAGCTGTTAAAAGGGAGAGGGCTGTGTATGTACCACATGGAATTATTCTCATAAAATATTTTTAGATATGCTAGAATGTTGCAGAACAATATGTAGAGCATGCGTCTGTATTTGTAAAAAACAAACAAACATATTATATGCAAAGAAAAAAGATCTAAGAATGACTGCCTCTGAAGAGGGAAATAGTATGGGTAACCTTCCATTTTTCATTTCATTCTTTTTTTTTGAGACAAGGTTTCGTTCTGTCACCTGGGCTAGAGTGCAGTAGTGTCATCACAGCTCACTGCAACCTCAAACTCCTGGGCTCAAGCAATCCTCCTGCCTCAGCCTCCCAAGTAGCTGGGACTACAGGCTCTCACCACTACGTCCAGCTAACTTTTTCTGTTTTTTGTAGAGACAGGGTCACTGTTGCTCAAGTTGATCTTGAACTCCAGACCTCACACAATCCTCCCGCCTAGGCTTCCCAGAGTGCTAGGATTACAGGCGTGAGCCACCACGCCCAGACCATTTTATTCTTTTAATGTGTTGCTTAAATGTTTTAGGACAAACATAACTTTCCTAGTTTACATGTAAATATATATATATAAAAGCTTAAAGAAGACTTTTAAGAAAACAAAACAACAAAAAGAAATAAATTTGACACTCCGCTTGAACTGGTCTGACAAGCCTGTCAGTTAAGATGAGCAGACCAGGGAAGAGATCATGGGAAGAGCGGTCACAGTCAAAGTCGTGACTCCCTGCCCTGGCCTCACTCTCCAGCCCAATTCCTGCTTTCATTTCCTTCTGAAGGGGAGCCTGTAACCTCCTGGTTTCCCACCACTGAGGGAAGTTAACCTCTTCCCTAAACTTGCTGCAAGGGTGACTCACCCCTTCCTTCCCTCAGGCCAGGGAGAAAAATGATAACTTGCTTTTCCATAGTTCAGCCAGTTAGAAAAGAGGGTCCCGGGCTTATTTCTCTTTTATCACCTCTGGACTGCAAGCCAAGAACAGACATGTCAAAGGGAAGCCAAAGACAGCTCAGCCATTCTGGGTCCCAGCTGGTAAAGGGTTTAGCTTCTAGGCCAAATGAGAGAAGAGAGGATAAATTCTTGCCCACATCAGACACTCCTTTTAACAGAAGGGTAAAAGAGAGTCCGACTTTGGCTTCCTGACATATTGAGGTCTCCTGAACATCAAATGTAGAGAACTGAGTTAATCCCTTGCCTTGGTTCCAGGCACTGACTTGCCTCCTATAATTAATGGGGTAGACAGGCCTGGCAATCTTCCTGCTGGGTAACCAGCTCCGGGAATTTCAAGAGAGCCCAGGGTTCAAGTGGAGGCTGTCTGGTTCCGGTGGCAGAAGAAGGATCCATGCCTGGACACACAAGGCTAATGGCTGGGGCCCAGGGCCAGGCCCGAGTGCCACAGGGGACCAGGAATGTTAGCCAAGAGGCAGCTGTGAGGACAACGAGGTGCCACAGCCTGAAAGGGTCTGGACAACAAAGCCATGAAAAAGCAGTTTCACTAGAATTTCTCCAAGAAACAGCAATCCAGGGTAGCACCAGGGAAGGAACTGCTAACTCCTTGGTCTTCAGCAAGGTGACTGCAGGAAGGAGCAGAGGAGGACTGGCAAGGACCTCAGGGGCAAGGCAGCAAGTCCAGGAGGAGCACAGGAGACTTCCAGAACACCAGACACAAACAGGGTCAGCCTTGGCCACTCAGGAGTACCCATGAAGTGTCCCATGCACCCCACCCCAGATCTTTTGGAATCTGAGGTTTCTGTCCCTACCTGTGATGAGCCCTACTGTTACAGCAGCCACTCTGAACCTTGACTGTACCTTAAAATCATCTGGAGACCTTGAAAAATACTGATGCCCAGGGCTCACTCAGAAATTTTGATTTAATTGGCCTGGGTAAAGCCCAGGCATCAGTTATTCTTAAAATCCCCCTCCCCAGCATTTAAAAGAATATTATAATGTGCACCCCAAGTTAAAATGTTAAGAAATTTGATTGGGGGGGGTGTAGAATCCCATACCTACTCAATGTTAATTTAAGACAGCTATAGTTGGCAAGAAATAGCTTGAAGTTGGCCGGGCGCTGTGGGTCATGCCTCCTGTAATCTTAGCACTCTGGGAGGCCAAGACAGGAGGATCGTTTGAGCTCAGGAGTTTGAGACCAGCCTGAGCAAGTGCAAGACCCCACCTCTACTAAAAATAGAAAGAAATTAATTGGCCAACTAAAAATATATATAGAAAAATTAGCCGGGCAAGGATCACTTGAGCCCAGGAGTTTGAGGTTGCTGTGAGCTAGGCTGACACCAGGGCACTTTATGAGACTCTGTCTCAAAAAAAAAAAAAAAAAAAAGAAATAGCTTGAAGTTGACCCATTAGCAACGCATGAACATATAATAGATTCTGCAGGTTCTCTGCCTTCTGCAGAAACCAAAGGGAAGGGCTGGCTAAGAGATCTGTACCTGAGTTTGCAGGACCTCCCAGCTCTCAGCTCCCACTCCTGGTTCCTCTGCAACTTCCTAGTGTTGCAGCAAACAAGATTCCCACCCTCCTAGGCCTCTCTGGGGAGAGGATTTCTGGTCTCCTGAGCCCACCCTTTTCCTACCTCCTTAGAAGCAGGCTCAACATCAGCTCTACAGGCAGAAAGGCCTGGACCACCCTGGGAGGTAGATTTGCCAGTATGAATGGAATCCTACAATGCCGTATCCATTCTCCCTGCCTGTTTCCCCATTGGTCAGGATTCCTGGATGCTGGCTTCCAACATAGTATCCCCTACCTGGCCCCTTCTCCAGACCAGAGTCTCAGCCCACCAACCTACAGGCCACACTATGCTATACCTACATCCCTTCATGGTTGGGCACCCTGGGTACTTTGCTCTACATTCATGGGGATAGGTGTTACCTCTTCCTACACTTGAGGGACCATTGTCTCCTCTATAGGATTCCCCTGGTCCTACCTGCCTTGTGGCACAATTGCCCACACCCATGCTGACCCCCAGCCCTCCCAGAAATGCAGCATATTCCCCTAGATGTAACAGAAAGATGGTATAGGAAGATGGTTATATGGAGTTTTATCTTCCCATCTTTTGTAACACAGACAGTGAAGATTTTTTTTCCTATGTCACTCTTTAGTCTTTACATAAAGTTCCACATAATTCCCAGTTGAGTTCACTTCCAGGAAATATTTTGTTCTGAATATTAATTTGTATGCTTTCTGTTGTCCAAAATCCAAAACTATGCAATCCAGTGTATTTTTGTTTGTCTCTGAGCTGCCAGAAAACTTAGAGCCAAATGCATTGTCCAAGTGTTGTAATCTACTAAATTCAGGCCATTCAAAATATCCATTCCTTTTGCTTGCTTTGTTTTCTCCTGAAAAACAAAGCATTTCTGTATGTACTTGGTTTAGTCTAAGTTCCCTAACTCTATGCCCAAACCAGTCACCAGGTCCTGCCTCTGGATCTCTGGAATCCTTCCAACCTCTCCTGCCTCACCCCTGCTGCCATCCACTTCTCAGTGATTCTGGCCTGGATGATGCAAAATCTTGGTCTCCCCTCCTCCGGACCTCCACCCAACACCCAGAATGAGCTTTCTAAGACACAAAGCTGAGCCCAGCACTGCTGCTTAAGTGAACTCCTTCTTCCTTCTCACAGATCCTTCCTTCCCTGTGCCCATCTGCCCCTACAGCCCCCTGCATCACCTCTCCCCATGCACAAGTGCATTCACACACGCAGCACACCCCTGCACATTGCAACCACACTGAATTCTCCCCACCCTGCCTCTCCTCTGCCTTGTTGGTGACTTTGCACATGCTGTTCCCTCAGCCTGAAATGACCTTCCCTGCTTTGTTTTCTTGGTGAAGAGGTTTTCAAGGCTCAGCCCAAGCATCACCTACTCTGTGGCCCTTCCCTAACTGGGGGCCTCCCTGGGTTCCTCTAGCTCTGCAGCACTCAGAGCCAGGCCAGACCAGGACTGGCTTTACTGTTTTGTCTGACTACCCAGCTCGGATGGTGAGTTCCTGGACGGAAGGGAGATGTCTCACTCATCACTGCGTCCCTAATGCCTAGCACACAGAGCTGTTTAAGTGAATCAACACATGACACAGGCAGGGTTCAAATCTTCTAGAGTAAAAGGACTAGAGGCCAGCCCTTCTGCCAGCCTTTTCATTATTCTGCCTCAAAAACAGCCTCTGTTTGCCTTTGACTTCTTCTTCGAATTCAGCTTCATCCTAAACTGCCCACCCCAAAGACTTTCTACTCCACTCTTTGTGTTTGATATTTGATGATGCAAGAAGATTTTGTTCTTCTACGGAGTAACCACAGAGAGTGTAAGAGTTTAATATTAATAACAAGATTACAGTAGAGTGCCTATTATAACTATTACTCCCAGCCAATGTCATTTGGAGCCTTTGTGAAGTCACATTCCTGAAGCGCATCTGAACACCAGCTAGAAGCCAGCCTGATCCTTCCTAGCACCAGCTGGTAAGAGCAGAGTCCCTGCACCTCCCTTGTCCCAGTCGTGCCCCCTCCAGGGACTGCCCAGCTTCCTGCCCCCGGCCTCTCACCGCAGAGTCCACCACTGAGGTCTGGCTCTACTCGGTGGTCTGGAACCAGTTCTCTGTGACCCTCCTAAACATGGCTATGTCCTGTGTTGTTAAGAGACTTCCCCTGGGCTCAATCTGCTCCCATCTTTAGGGAAAAAGTGGGAGAAACAAGGTCACTGAATCATCTTTACCCTCCTGCTTTCCCAAGACTGCAAATTCCGACCAGAGTGAGGGGGGCCTGGCTACTCGGGCCCCCGATTCTCCCCTCCCAGCCCCCCGCACTCACGCCCCCCGGGGACCCAGCACGGCGCGGGGCGGGGGTTCTCGCAAGTGTCTGCAGGTTTGCGACACCCAGGACGGCGGCTTCCCGGCGCGGCCCTGCAAGTCATCCTGAGCCCGGGAAGGACGTCTGGATGGCACTTCGCACAAGTCGGGCGGCCGGGCTGAAGCGCCCAGGCAGGGCGGCGCCTTGATGTCCCCACGTCCCCACGCGAGGAACCCGGTCTCTCCTCCGCAGAGCCACTTCCCAACTCCGGGTTCAGGCAGCGGGAGCCGTTCCCTCCCTCCCCACACGTTCCCTCCCCGGCCCCCCGCTCCTCCCCAACTCGGCCCCCGCACCCCCGGCCCGGCCCTACCTCCCCGCGGGCGGCGGCTCCGCGGGCTCCGGGGCGCATCTCGGGGGCGCCCGGGCGGGCGGAGACGGCGGGCGGCGCGGCGCGCTGGCGGGCGGCGGCGGGGGCCCGGGGCGCCATGGCCCGCAGCCCTCCGCCCCTTTGTCCGCCGAGCCTCCCCCGGCCGCCGGCCAGCCCCGGGGTCCCAGGCGCGCGCGCTCCCGTCGGGTCCCCGCCGCCCCCGGCCTCGGCGGCGCGCTTCTCTTGGCCGCCCGGCCGCCCCTCCCGCGGCCAGCCGAGCGCAGACTCGCCGGTCTGCCCCCTTCCTCTTCCTCTCGCGGCTCGGCGACGATCTGCCGTGACGCGCGCCCCCTCCTCCCGACCCATCCCGCCCCGGCTCCAGTGAGCTAATCCGCAGCTGGCGGGCGCCGGGCCGGTTGCCACGGCAACCCCTCTCCCAGGGCCCGGCCGCCGCGAGGAGCCACGGTAAACAGGACCTTCTGCCGGACTCGCCCCCTCGCCTTTTGGGGGTTGGGGGGGAGGGGGCTTAACCCTTTCCGTGCTGAGGACCACCGTGTGCTATGCTCCATTGCACCCAGGCCGGGCCTGGGTCCTGGACATAGATGACACCGAGGTGGCGGCCACACTCCTTGCCCTGCTTTACTCCAGGCGCTGAACACACTTATGGGACTGGGCTGATGCCCGGGACACCCCCAGGCAACGAGTCCGGCACCGCCCTGCCCCCACGCAGCTTGCCTTCTGGCAAGGGTCATGACAGTCATAAGACGGGCGATGAGAGTGAAGAGGGCTGGGAAGGGCCCGGCAGCCATTCACCCCGCAGAAGGGCTCCCAAACCGGGCAGGGCAGAGGTGGTCAGGAAGAGCTTCCAAGAGGAGAAATGACTTCATAGTGCCCGCTGCCCCACTTACACAGGGCACACAATTAAATGGCATGATTTAGGACTGCTACATGGAAGTCCTCATGAAAACGCTGTGGACTGCAGGGAAGGGAGTCGTGAATACAGGCGGGGGCATTGGAAGAGGTTCCCTGGAGCTTAGATTGGGCGGATGTGGAATAGATGTGGAGAGGTGGAGGGGAGGAAGGCAGTTCTGAGTGGAGGGAAGAGCCATGAGCAGAGGGAAGGAGAGGTTAGGTACTTGAGGGACCGGAGAGTGGTGGTGAGTGGGGTCAGATAGGCAAGCCTGCCCTGGTTTCAAGAGGCCTTGATAGGTTTTGGATTTAATGCTGAGGACAATGGGGGACCATGGAACGTTCCGGAGCAGAGGAATGCCCTGATGAAAGGGAGATGGGCCTTGTGGGTGTTGAGGGCAGGTTCCAAGCCAATCTCTGTCCTGGAGGAAAGCTATTCTTGTCTTTGGCTCAGGGACCTCCAGAAGGGCTAAGCTGTGCTCCTAGGGGCAGTCGAAGGCCTAAAGCTTAGGCAAGGGGAAAAAAAGAGCAGAGAGTCTCAGCCTTCCAAATCCACAGAAGGGGTGCGCACAAGAGAGAAAAAAAGGTAGAAAGGAGAGTGAGAAAAATAAAGGATTACATATAATTGGAAAGTCGGATACTGCTTAGTCCCTATAGACTGGGGACCTGAGATTTGAGGGACTTATTCAAAGTCATAGGGAAAAAAGCTCTGTCTCTCCTTCTCAGCTGAAGGTTTTACTCATTCTAGGAGCTCTCTGAAGCTCTTCTAGGGCTACTTGAGCTCCCGAATCTCCTCGTGACATAACTTGTTTCAACTAAGCATGGTAAACTCTAAGAATACAAACTTTTGTAAGGTGAAAGCATTTTTAAAAAGTGTAAGGTGTAAGCATTTAAATTACTGTTTTGTTTGCTGAAATATCATTCAATAAGTTTTCACTTTCTAAATAAAGATCAGAGACTTGGCTTCTTGAGGGTTAATTACTCCCAAGGCCACAGGGTATAAGAAAGCAAACCCACAAGCAGCACAATGGAGCTGAGAGCCCAGCTGGCTGCCTCCCCCAACCCCATGCACAAAACAGCCCCGTGGCTTCGCTGATAGTCACATCTTAGGTGGCCATGACAGAGAGGAGGCTAGGGAGCCCCTTAGTGACAACTCCTAGGCCACAGGCTGCCACACCTTCATCTCTGAGTTCAGGCATTAACTTGTTTTAGGAAAATACCCCTGCCTCAGTTCCTTGGGTTAGGAAGAATGAATGATGCTGGGGTCTGTGGTTTGCAAGTTTCTGTCCCAGCCTGCCTCTCACAGTTCCCCCCACCCCCACCCCTCTCACAGTGCCCCCCACCCCTGCTCCTCAGAGCGGGCTGCTCCCATCACTGGGTGACCCTATGGTTTTGTCACCATGACAGGGGTCACACACATGACCCCTTCTTCTTCTTCCCTGCATGGCCCTGCCCTGCCCTGCCCATGCTGGCTCCCTGGAGTTTTCCTGGTTCCAGAAGGCTGGGTGGCCCAGAGCAGCCCTCCAAGGTGGGTGCTGTGCACTGGGCCCTGGAAGACCCTCTCAGGGGGATCCTCTTCCCCCAGCTCCTGACACACTGACCACTCCAACCGCACCTTCATTCCCTGCCCTCCCTGTCTGTCCTCACTTCTCTCCATGTTGGCAAAGGAGGCCTGAGGTAGGAGGTAGGGCTTGGCCTCAAGTCAGGAAGGGTGAGGGTGAGAGGAAGGGGACGAGGTTGATTTTTCTTTTGAGTCTTCAATCCTGCTTCTCCCACTTAGAGCAGCCATGGGCCTCTGCAGAACATCTCTCCTTCCTCTCCCTCCTCTTTCTTCAGCGCCATGTTGAAGAGCGCAGTCCTGGGACAGGATGGCCAAGTCCAGCTTTGGAGCAGTTTGCATCACCTCAGAATCCCAGTATCTCCATCCGTAGGGTGGGAATGGCAAGGGTTATAACCCCCTAATAGTGCTGTTGTGGGATCCAACGAGACAAGCAAGCAGAGGGTTTGATCCTGTGGCTGGCCCACAGGGAGGATGCACCGCTACCTCCTCTTTGTCATTCTTTTCCTGAACTCCTCTTGCTTTTCTCTCCATGAACACAGGGTGTGTCAGGGTTGGGGAAGGGGAAGCTGGTAGTTGTTCTTCTCCCCAGTCAGAGCTGGGCTTCCCCTCTGCCCGACCCCTCCTAGGTCTAGGACCTTTTGCCAGAGCCTGGCAGGCAACAGAGAACTTGCTTCAGCTCAGCTATAAGCCAAGGGAAGCCAGAAGAACTGAGGGCTGGGGCAAGGCCAGCCCCATCAGGACAGGGGGCTAGAGCCTGAGAAAGAGCCTTCAGACAGCTCCCTCAAATGGCTCCATTTCCACTGAAATTCCTTTTGGATGCTAAACGTTGACTGAGCATCTGTTCTGTCCCTTTGAGATCTGGCTCCCTTCCTTCTTGGCCTCTTTGCTGGCAGGATCCCTATTCTATCTCCTTGTCATCTGCCTGCCAGTGCATAGGTGAAAGGTATACACACAGTGGATGATGGACAAGAGGTTTGGTTATTGAATTGATTATCTAGAAGGCTGGCATGGGGAGAAGAATCATTTATCTATGCTCAGGCCTGTGAGGTAGAGCAAGGAAAGAACTTAACTTAGGGCAGGGAAAAGTTAAGCCTCACCTTGACACCTCCTTGTCTGAAGCTCCCTTGTGCCCCTCCTATCTGGAGACCAAATGCAGGGACTCAGAGCCCCTGGAGCCATCTTGGAGAGCAGTGGGGGCTCCCTGTGTGTAGTCTTTCATGGGCATCCCACTCCTTTCCTCTGCCTTTGTCATTCCATCTCTGGACTCCTCCTCAGCCCATTCTCCCCTGCCTCGAGACAGCTGGATGCCAGTTCCTGCCATTCCCACCACAACCACCGGCTGCCTCCCTCCAAGGAAACAGAACCAAGCCAAGCATCCCACCCAAACCTCAAACCCAAGCTTGGTTTGTTCTTGGTCCCAATCAGATGTAATCCAGGAGGTGTGGGAGGGAGTGGGAAGGGAGGAGGGGGAGCGGAGGCCACCCAGGAGAAGGGGTGTGCAGAGCCGAGACTGAGGGCCCAGGGCTCCTTCTTCCTCCCCTGGCTGTGAAGAGCTGATCTTAGACAGAGATGACTCTGTCCCCTCTCTCCCTCTCTCAGGATGCTCTCTCAAGCCTTCTATTACTTTTGCTGGGACGGGCAGCTGGGCAGCTGTAGGGGCCCCCTAGGGGGCGCCCTGGAGCAAACGGCTTTTGTTTATTGGGGCAGATGTCAGGGCACCATGGAAATACCCGAGAATTTCTTTTCTTTTCTTTTTTTTTTTTAATTCTTTTCTCTTTTTTTGGAGACAGAGTAGTCTTGCTCTGTTGCCCAGAGCTACAGTGGCATGGCGTCATCATAGCTCACAGCAACCTCAAACTCTTGGGTTCAAGTGATCCTTCTGTGTCAGCCTCCCAAGTAGCTGGGACTACAGGCATGTGCCACCATGCCTGGCTAATTTTTTCTATATATTTTTAGTTGTCCAGCTAATTTCTTTCTAATTTTTAGTAGAGAAGGCGTCTCACTCTTGCTCAGGCTGGTCTCGAACTCCTGACCTCGACCGATCCTCCAGCCTTGGCCTCCCAGAGTGCTAAGATTACAGGCATCTGCCACCACGCCTGGCCCTGAGAATTTCTGAATTGGCAAATAGCACTATAACATATAATTTGGGGCTAAGAATCATTTCTGTTTCACTTCCATACCCCTAGCTTATTTTGGAGGGTCATTTTTTTTTTTTTACAAAGAATTAAAGCGATCATAACTTTATAAGTATAAGTGAATTTATGATAAAAAACAAAGAACAAAGTCATGAACTTTCCAGGTCATTGGCTGTTAGGAAATTCTCAAATATTAAGCCCACAATGCCAAATACTCTCTATGCTTACATTCCTTTCTATTCCTTTTGGAGGATCCAGTTGAATATTAAGGACAGGAATAAGGATGTAGTGATTTGCATAACTTTTAGAGGCATGGATTTCTCTGTGTACGCAGCTATAGCTCTCTGTGGTCACTGTGACCCCAGGACAGTCAGGCCAGCTCTCAGTCTATGCTCAGGACACAAGGCTCCCATATCTTGCTTCCGAGGGTCTTCCCTGCCTGTTTCCTGGCCCAGCAGGGCAATCTCTTCAGACTTGGGGAAGAGAGGGGTAAGAATCCTCATCAAAGACTTTAATCTCACAAGGCTATGGGCTAGGCACCATGCCTGTGGCCTCAATGCCTGCCGGCTCACCCTCCCCTACCGGAACCCACCCCAGCCAGATCTCAGCCTCCTCGCCTTTACATGACTGTTCCTCACCACATTGTCTCTCAGAGGCCACACCTTTCTTGGGGGAACCTTTTTCTGGAAGCCCTAATATCCGACTACTTCCTACATCTCCCAGATCAAATCAAATCAAAATCAAAAAGACTGGCGAAAGGCAAGCCAGGTGACGGACGACTGACTGCCCTCACTGGCAGTGTGACGTTAGGAGAGTCAGCTCTCCTCTGTGGGGTTCCCGGGAGATGAGGCTGATGGGCTCTCAGCCTCTCCCAGGACCAGCCTTCTCAGGGAGGTGGAAAAGGCACCAAGCAGCTGCCTGTTCTCATCCTCACTCTACATTTTGCTGAGTATGTGCCAGGTAGCATTCATGCTTTACAGAGATTAAACAGAGAAGTTTAGAACAGAGAAGTTACAGGGCCCAGGAGCTGCAGAGCTGAACACTGCACAGTGGGACATAGCACGTCACAGCTGGAAGTGGCCTCAGAGATGAACACACCCAAGTCCCCAGGCAGAAGGAGGGGAAGGGACTTGCCCTGGCCACACCTGGTTAGCACAGGTATTGTACCTTGGTAGTGCCAATTCTGTGGCACTGAGAGAAGGGTGTCTGGAGCAACCCATCTAGAAAACTAGAAGGTGGGAACTAGAGGAGGAGAAATTCTCAGGAGGAGAAGTAATGGAGTATAATGCAACTAAGGAGTGAAAAGCAGCAAGAGAGAGGGCAGTGAGCAGCCTGACCCAGGCAGGGCGCATCGTTACAGGAAGGCACCCACCTCCCTTTGCTCCATCTTTCCACCGCGTGAGGATACCCTGAAAAGTTGGGAATCTGTATCCCAGAGGAAGGTTCTCACAAGAACCCAATGATACTGGCACCTTGATCTTGGACTTTCCAGCCTCCAGAACTGTGATAAATGAATGTTTGCTGTTTATAAGCCACCCAGTTTATGGTGTTTTGTTATAGCCGCCTGAATGGACTAAGACAGGGAGTGTTTCTGGCATCGAGTAGGTAGAAGCCAGAGATGCTGCTGAACACCTTAGAGTGCACAGACCGGCCTCCCTCCACCCACACCTCACACACACCAGAAAGATTTGTCCTGTCCAGAATGTCAAAACCACAGAGGCTGAGCAGCCTGGAGCCAGCCAATTCCCCACCTCCATCCCCTTCCCCAGGTTACTTGAATTGGTACCTGTCCTGCATCGCATTTGCTATGTAACAGTGTTACATGGGAGATGCTAAAATCAAGTCTTTGGTTCATGTGAAGAGAGAAACACGGCCAGATTGGACTTTTGCATCTTTTTCCTTCTGTCCTCTTCTCAGCCGGGCCTGGGATCCCTGGGGCAGCTTTGGTTGCACTTCACAAGTGAGTAGTGCCACCTAGTGGGACTAGAGTGAACAACACCAGGAGGAACATTTCCAAGCACCGGAAACTATTAAACATTAGCTGGCTTTCCGCTGCTGGGAAGATGCTGTGGAAATCAATGAAGACCACCCAAATGAGGAAAGACAGAGGCGTTCTATGACAAGGAAGTCAGCCACCATCAGTTGCATTTCGCAGAGTCAGACAGGAGGGGAGACTCAAATGCTGGTGGGAAAGGTTTCTATAGAAGAAAGGAAAGGTTTCAGATGGGCTGTAATTGAAAATTGTTGGCGAGGGAGGCTGGAGTGGGGGGCATCTTGTGTGATTGGTTTGCAGAGGATGCTTAGCTTCCTTGGGTTAGTCCTGAGTTGCAGTGGGGGTGAAAATTAGGGCAGCTGGCGGTCCTGACGTTCTGGGCCTATTGCTGCAGAGATCGTGGTTTGGCTTCCTGGACTGGTTACTACAGGGGTTGTGTGGGTCACAATTCTGTTGTTATATATGGCCTGGCCATTGTCCTTTCGTCTATTCAGTCTCTTCGTTTGTTAATCATTCTAAATATATGCATTCCTGCTGTTACTAATCCTGAAAGGGACTGCATATAGTTACACATGTGAGGCCGGTAGTCCCAGCACTGGAGGCAGGAGGATAGCTTGAGCCCAGGAGTAAGTAGTTGCAGTGAGCTATGATCACACAACTGTACTCCAGCCTGGGCAACAGAGCATCTGGGCAACTAGACCCCATCTCTAAAAAAAAAAAAAAAAAAAGTTACCCATGTGAGAAGTATCTGGACTGCAAGCCAACACCTGTGATTTTTAAAGGCTGCCCTTACAACTTTTGATTTAGGGTTCATATTTGATATACCTGTTTGTTTTTGCTGTCCATGGTGACTTAATATGTATGACAACACTCTCCTAATTGACATGGACCTCAGTAATCCCTCAACTTCATCTGCTTGGGAGCTAACTATAGCTCTTCACAGTGCTACATCTTCACTACCGCCACCACTGTCATCAACACCACCACGATCACCATCGCCACCACCCCATAACCACCATCACTACTACCACCACATTACCATCACCACCACCATATTCACCACCACCACCATCCACAAGGTCAATGATTTTCAAACTCTTCTTTCCAGATGAGCAGCATCAGTACCACATGGGAACTTGTTAGAGATGCAAATTATTTTTTTTTTCTTGTTTTTTTTTGAGACAGAGTCTCACTTGGTTGCCCGGGCTAGAGTGCCGTGGCGTCAGCCTAGCTCACAGCAACCTCAAATTCCTGGGCTCAAGTGATCCTCCTGCCTCAGCCTCCCGGGTAGCTGAGACTACAGGCATGTGCCACCATGCCCGGCTAATTTTTTCTATATATATTTTAGTTGGCCAATTAATTTCTTTCTATTTATAGTAGAGGCGGGGTCTCGCTCTTGCTCAGGCTGGTTTCGAACTCCTGACCTTGAGCGATCCGCCCACCTCGGCCTCCCAGAGTGCTAGGATTACAGGCGTGAGCCACCTCACCTGGCCGAGATGCAAATTCTTGAGCCCCATCCCAGACCTACAGCATCAGAAACTGGGGGTGGGGCTAGCCCTCCAGGTGATTCTGATGGATGCTAAAGTTCGACAGCCACCACTCTGGATAAATTTCTAGGATGCCACAAAGCTGTTATTTTAAGTCAGACCTTCCACAGTGTATCTTCCAAATTTGTGAAAATATGCCTGTCTTATGAAGTACTAAGAGAAACAGAACCACCCTTATCTAGATAATATAAATGACAACATTTGCTACGATTTATGGAATCATGGTGCTAAGCACATCACATACATCTGGCTTACTCCTTACAACAGCCTTGAGGGGTAGGTACAATTCTCACCTCCATTTTACAGATGGGAATGGGGGCTCCAAGAGGTTAAGAAACCTGTCCCCAAGGGCAAGGATACACAGAACCAGGAATTGAAGCCAGGCTTATTTAGCTCCAGAATTTCTGTTCTTAACTACTATTAAACATACTAACTCCCAGAATGATAAAGGCAAGTCCAGAGGACTCCTAGAGCCTTTAGCTGAACTTGGAGAGCTTTACTTGAATTCCTCCCCCTCCCCCATTTCACTTAAGGAGAAACAGAGGTCCAGAGAGACTCACCTGGGATCACTAATTAGGGGCTAGAATCCAAGGCCCCTGGTTTCAAATTAAGTCTCAATAAGATATTTGGTGAATCAGAGACATACAAGAATATTCTACACACTGTTGGGTTCGAGTGGGTAAATAAATCAGGAGGAAGTTAGGGAAGGAGACAGTTAATGGCTGGCCATATTTCAAACCAGTGGTGGCAGGTATGACTTCTGCTTGGGGAACTGCAAAGGGGTGTGCAGCATCCTTAGGAAATGGGGAGTGGATTGTTCATTAACAAGGCAGGAGGGGCCATTGGCTACTCCCCCATTCCTGTCTGTAGCAGCAGCCCGTGTCTAACAGTTTGGGCTGGGAGTGGCCTCACACTTCCAGCTGTGGGAACCGTGGGTACGGGACTGTCCTTGCCTCCGTCGCGCTACAGGCCCTTCTACTTGTGATGCCACAGACCCACCCTTGCCAGACTTCTGTGGAAGTCTCTCACCCACAAGGAGATAAAGGCTGTTGACACGCAGAGGTGACCCTGGTGCCCCAGACAGGAAGACCCACAAATCCCAAGGGCAGAGAAGATGGCTGAGGACCAAGGCCATAGGTCCCTTCAGTGGCTGTGTGGCTGATTCCCAAGCTCTGCCTCTCTCCTATTGGTCACCAGGGCCATGTGACCTCCCTTTGGTTCTTCGAGGTTACACACACACATTCTCCAAAAACTCACACCAAACTCCTTCCTATTATAGGGCTTTATTCCTCTGGCCCCCTGCCCAAAGGCCTTCCCTGGCCTTCACTTCCTCTCCAGGTGGCCCCATCCTATAGGTGCCTCCTAATTTTCACTTCTTCCATGGCTTCCCGCCACACTTTGAAATTGCAAATTGCACATTTATGTGTTCCCTTTAGGCCCCCTCATGGCATGATTAGCCTGTAAGGCAAGATGTGTGTATCCACGTCCCTGGGGGCCAGCACTATCCCTAACTCAATACTCGTTACTGAGACTCAACAAGGAGATTTGCGAGCACCACCCCACCCCTGCCCCCAAAGCGGACCTGTGTTCAGAACCTGCCTTCAACCCATCGCTTCCAAGCTCTTTGTAATAATGAAAGCTACGAAGAAGTCAGTGGAGAAATGGACGCGGGGCGTGGGGGGACGACACGGAGGGCGCTTTTGCGTGTTGTGTTAAATCTATTTCTCGGCCCCGGGACCCACGCGCGGGGCGTCTGGGCGGGTGTTGGAGCCGCGTCCCCTTTAAGGGGCGGATCCGGCGCGCCCGGAAGACGCGGCCGCGCGCGCCCGGCACCTCGACCCCGGCTCCCGCCCGCGCGCGCCCGGCACCTGTCCCTCAGCGGCCCGCCCGGCCCCAGGCCTGAGCTGCGGCCCTCGGCGCGCGCCCGGCCACCCTCGCAGTCTCGCGCCGGCGGCGGGGCGCGCGGTGACCCTGCGGCCGCCGGCCCTGCCTCCGCTCGGGCGCTGCCGCGCGCGGGTGGCGTCCGCCCTGGCCGCGCCCGCTCCGCAGTCGGTTCGGCTCTGAGCGCCCCTCCGGCTCAGCGGGGTCGGGCGAGGAGCCGGAGGGGCGGGCGCAGAGGCGGGCAGGATGGCTGCGCCCGGCGGCCGGGGGGTGGCGTCGGCGGCGCTGCGGGGTCGGGGCTGGGCCTAGGCTGCACGCGGAGGTCTGGTTTCGGGGTGCGGCTCAGCGTTGCCCAAAGCGTCTGCCCGAATGGGTGCCCCTTAAGCCGAGGGCAGGCAGCCCGCGCCGTGGGGCTCTGGGGAGGATGGTGACCCCCTGGCGCTTGTCTGTCAGGCTCTGCTGGTCGCACCTAAGGAGTTTTGAACTCAGAAAGGAACTCGGCCTTCTAAGACCCTCGGGGTGCTCTCGAAATGCCAGACTCTGTTGGCTTCTGCTGGGTACTTTACCCAAACTCATCTCAGCCTTTGAGGACATTGACGAGGGCGCCCCTGACAGCTTGTGCCGGCGAAGGGCCCGCTGGAGTGACCCTGCTGGAAGCGGGCCAGTGGAGAGGCTCTCTCAAGCAGGGCCGCTAGGCTGCGTCTTCCTGCATCTCCGCATCTGGCTCCGGGCCGGCGCCCTCATGTTGAAATTCTTCCCCCTCCTTCTACTCTACCCCCTCACCTACCTGGCTCCCAGTGTCTCCACCCTCTGGCTCCGCCTGCTTCTGAAAGCCACTGAGACCTCAGGTCCGACGTACATCAAACTGGGCCAGTGGGCCAGCACCCGGCGAGATCTCTTTTCGGAGGCTTTCTGTGTGCAGTTCTCCAAGCTGCATGTCCGAGTGACCCCCCACCCTTGGGCTCACACTGAGCACTTCCTGCAGCAGGCATTTGGGGAGGACTGGGGGAACGTTCTCTCCTTTGAGAACCAGGAACCTGTGGGTTCAGGCTGCGTGGCCCAAGTGTACAAAGCATATGCCAGCACTACCTTCCTGGAGAAGGACAGCATCCAGAGACTTGGCGGCGCCTCCTGTCTGCAGCCTTCCTCAGAAGCTGCGGCAGTCAGGGGGCTGAGAGAGCTCTTTGGACCCCCCGGAAATCTTGCTGACCAGTCATTTCTAGAAAGGCTGCTCCTCCCTAAAGCTGACTTGGTTGGATCAAAGGCAGGGGTGTCTGGGGTCCCTGGCCATTGCCCCAACCCAGATCACCTCGTCCCTGTGGCAGTGAAAGTAAGTGTATTTCTAACAGATGGCTCACAGCTCACCTCCCCACTGGGCTTTCCCAGATCGGAAACCCCCATGCAAGTCACCCCCTCATTGCCTTCCATTTATTTCTATTTGCTTGACCAGTATCTGAGTGTCTGTTACGTGCAAGCTGTTTTGTTTCTTGGCTTGAGAGAGCGGTGGTACGAATAGTCTGATAGGAGGAAAAGGAGGAGGGTGTGGAGTTTGCTGTGAGTTTGGTGCCCCTGGGGGTAGAGGAACGAGTATCCTCTGTCCTCCAGTGAGAAGCCACCTGGCTCCTCCGTTGATGGTGGGACCCAGCCCTGGCTGTGTAAACTATGGCCTCCTGTCTCACTGTGGCTCTTTCCGGCAGGTGTTGCACCCTGGCCTTCTCTCTCAGGTGCATATGGACCTGCTGCTGATGAAGATTGGCAGCCGAGTCCTTGGACTTTTGCCAGGAATCAAGTGGCTTAGCTTGCCCGAGATTGTGGAGGAATTTGAGAAGCTCATGATCCAACAGGTGAATTCTCCTTCCCTCAGCTGTAAATAGCACCTAACATAGTTCTTGCCATTAGCAGCTGCTTAATAAATGCTGAGTGAATGAGTGATTTCCCAGTGTGTCACGGCTAGTGTGATGTTTCAGTCAGGGTAGGTAACGCTCACTGATAAAGAACACCCAAATGTCAGTGGCTTAATGCGACGAGCTTATGTCTTGCTCATGTCCAAGTTCCATGCAGGTGAACTGAGGGAGAGAGGGAGTTCTGCTCCATAGTTTCAGGGACCCAATTTCCTCCTGAATTTGGCACTGCCTTCTTCCACATGTGTCATCTGGGCTCAGTGTGGACTAGAGAGAAAGGATCACATAAGAGATTTTGCGGCCAGGCCTGGAAGGGGTGAATGTTACTTCTTCCCAGTCCACTGAGCATTAGTCACATGGGCCCAAAGTAACTGTGGGGGTGCTTAGGAAATGCAGTCTTCCTGTGTGCCTGGTAAGAAAAAGAAATGATTCTGGTGGAACATACAGCATTTTTTCTGCCACAGTCAATGACTGAACTCCAGGGTGAGGAGAATAATTAGCAAAGTCATACTGTGTTACTTTGTTTTGCTTTGTTTCCAGGGCTGAGTAGACAAGGACCTCCTCTCTGTTCACTTGAGACATTTGTATAAGTGGCCAGACTTGGTAAACACACTTTGGGGTTGGTCGAGACTCTGAGGAGGCATCTGCACTGGCTCCCTGTTGGTAGTGCAGGAATTGGCAGGTTTGCAGAAGCAATGTGCCAAGTCTTCATTTAGATCCTCTGATTTAAGGTTTTAAGTCCTAGAGATTCATTTTAATGTTCAGCAAGTCTCTTAGTCTGTTCTGGCTGCTATAACAAAATACCATAAACTGGGTAGTTTTTTTTTTTTTTTTTGAGACAGAGTCACTCTGTCACCCGGGCTAGAGTGCCATGGGCTCAGCCTAGCTCATAGCAACCTCAAACTCCTGGGCTCAAGCAATCCTGCCTCACCCTCCCGAGTAGCTGGGACTACAGGCATGTGCCACCCTGCCTGGCTAATTTTCTCTATATATTTTTAGTTGGCCAGTTAATTTCTTTCTATTTTTAGTAGAGATGGGGTCTCGCTCTTGCTCAGGCTGGTTTCGAACTCCTGGCCTTGAGCGATCCTCCCGCCTTGGCCTCCCAGAGTGCTAGTATTACAGGCGTGAGCCACCGCACCCAACCTAGGGTCTCTTTTATTAAGCCAGTAATAAGGGCTTTGCCCTAGTGACCCAGTCACCTCCTAAAGGCCCCACCTCCTAATGCTATCACCTTGGGGGTTAGCATTTCAACATGAATTTTGGGGAGACATAAACATTTAGACCATAGCAGAAAGCTTTGTTTTATGTTATGGAGTAGTCGTATAGTTTTGATAATAAAAGCAAATTACACTAGAGAATATAGCTTCTCTTCCAAGAGCCATCTCTGAATTAATTACTCTCAGTCCTAGCACCCATCTGAGCTTTAGTTCCCCTTGTAGAAGTCGAACAGGCCTCATGGGGTCCCATCGCTTCAAACTCACGTCTCTATGTCTCACCCCAATTGTCTTAACAATTGGCTCTTCCTACTGAGCCTGTCTGTATCTCTCAGTAGTCCCACCACATTCTTTGGCTGGAAACCTTAAAGTTGTGGGTCCAGGTGTATATGCGTGAGTGTCTCTCTCTCTCTCTTCATTCATTTATAGATTCACACAACAGTGATTGAAAACTGTTAGAAGCTGTTGAATTAAGAAATGAGTGAGCTTTTCCTATCCTTAAGGAATACAATTGGCCTTCTGTACCCATGGGTTCTGCAAAAGTGGATTCAACCAACTGTTGATAGAAAATGCAGTTAGGGGCTGGGTGCAGTGGCTCACACCTGTAATCCTAGCACTCTGGGAGGCTGAGACAGGAGGATCGCTTGAGGCCAGGAGTTCAAGATCAGTCTGAGCAAGAACAAGACCCTGTCTCTACAAAAAATGGAAGAAATTAGGGGGAGGGGGGGGCATGGGCAATATATGTAACCGTAACATTTGTACCCCTATAATATGCTGAAATAAAAAAAAAAATAGAAGAAATTAGCTGAGCGTAGTAGCGAGCACTAGTAGGCCCAGCTACTCGGGAGGCTGGGGCAGGAAGATCACTTGAGCCCTGTAGTTTGAGGTTGCAGTGAGCTATGATGATGCTGCTACATTCTAGCCGCCAGGGTGATAGAGTGAGACTGTATCTCAAAAGAAAAGAAAAAAAAAAAGACAAGAAAATGCAGTTAGGCCTATGATGGCTGCATCTGTACTGAACAGGTACAGACTTGTCATTCCCTAAACTATGCAGTATAACAACTATTTACATAGCACTTACATTGTATTATTATAAATAATCTACAGATGACTTAAGTATACAGGAGTATATGCATGGGTATATACAAATACTACACCATTTTATATCAGGGACTTGAGCCTCATGGGGTTTTGGTATCTGAGGGAGGTCCTGGAACCAATCCCCTGGGGCTAGCAAGGGAGGACTGTATAGAGTGGGCAGAGGAGGCTAATATGTAAATAAGTGCAAATAAGATGTGATCAGGAGTCCCACTGGGGCTCAGAAGAGGAGGGTGCACCCTTACCCTGAGGGCAAAGGCTGCCTAGGCTTGAGCTGAGTATTGAAAGGTGACTGGTGTTTGCAGTTGGAATAATGGGGGAAGAACACTCCAGTCAGAGGCTGTGCAGAAGGCAGAGGAGAGCAGGGGCATCAGACAGTCTGGGATGCTGGGTGAGGCTGGAGTCTTGGGTGGTGAGGAAGGGGAAGGTGCCACCTGAGACAAACCTGGAGAGAGAAGCAGGGGCCAAATCCTGACCCACCTGGGTACCATCCTAAAGGCTGTAGCCTTACCTGTGCAGGTATGGGGGCCCCAGGCAGATGGATGGGAGAGAGGGAAGATGGGGACAGGGACCCACCTGAGGCACCTCTTTTGGGGCTCAGGTGACTCAGGTGAGAGCACGTGCCTTGGGAGCAGTGGGGGTGGGGAGGCTGCCTCGTGGCAGGGAAGTGAGAAAGTGTGATCTAGGGACTCCTAGTAACTGAGCACATGCGGTGGTGAAGGGAAAGTGCGTTTAGGCGTAGAGTTTAAGAGTCTCTGGGCTCCCATGGGGTGACTGACGGTATAGATGTGGAATATGTCAGTCTGGAGACTGGCGTTGAGGTCTGGCCTGGAGATCAGGTGTTGTTGGCAGGAGGCACCAGCCAGGGGGTGCGGTGGAGGTCAGGAGCTGGGAGGGCATCGGCCGCTGGGGGGCCAGGAGACCACTGCCATGGGCCAGTTAGGCAGGGGGGCCTGGAGACCCACGGCCAGCGTAAGAAGAGGGTTCAGGAAGAGCCAGGTCAGTGTTGGTGCCAGCCCCAGATGCCCAGAGAGGTAAATGAAGAGGAAAATGGGGCTAGGCCTTTGAGCTGGCGAGCAAAGGCCGTTGCCAGGGGTAGTGGTGGCAGCGTGGGTGCTGGGGTGGAGGAAGTGGCTACAGCGGGGGTGACCCTAAGGAAGGAGAGGGCCAGAGGCTGGGTCATGGAAGCCAAACCCCTGGGCGACAGGAAGGGGATCCATTGACTGGTGGGAAGCGGGTGGGTGGGCAGGGAAGGATGGCGCAGAGGCAGCGCGCGCGGCCCCAGCCCTGTCAGGGCACCTGCTGTCTGGAGCTTCAGGAGTTCATGCGGAGGTCCTGGGCTTCAGGGGCAGCCTTTAGCCACTGAATATCTTCCAAGTTTCTTGGCGAGTTCTGTGGGAAAATGGGTGGGAAAGGCAGGGTGAGTCTCCTGACTTGCTAGCTGCTTGGCATTTCCCGTGTTGCTGTCCCTGTGCCCAGGCTAACCCTCAACTTTTCTCTCCGTTTTTCTGTAGATCGACCTGCGTTACGAAGCTCGGAATCTAGAACACTTCCAGCGCAACTTCCAGAATGTGAAGGCTGTCAAATTCCCCACCCCTCTGCGTCCCTTTGTCACCAGGGATGTCTTGGTGGAGACGTATGAAGTAAGCCTGGCGGCTCTGCCCGACTGTGCCTCTCGCTCACAGCTGGCCCACAGGAGGCTTAGTCTGGAGAGAGGACGCGATTCCTGTCTGTAGCGCTGTGGGGAGGTGGGACAGGTTGGCAGGAGGGGGAGGCAGCGCAGCAAGGCGGCTGAGAGCGATGGACGTGGCCTCAGACTTCCTAGATTTGAAAATCTGCTCTGCCATCTTATTAGCTGGTGACCTCAGAGACAGAGGCAACAGTTCCTGCCTCATAGGATTGTCCCAGCAGTAAATGATACATTGAACACAAGACACCAGGTTGGGCACAGAGACAGTGCTCCACAGCATTCATGGCATTTGCTCAGCTGTACTCCAGCCTCTTCTTTAGAGATGGTGATATGAGATTCAGGGAAATGACAGGAACCACCTGGCTGTGTGACGCTGAGCAAGTTAGTAAACTCTCCAGGCCTTGGTTCTTTTATTTGTTAATTAGGGAAAACAAGATCTGTCTCCATGGGTTGCTTTGACAGTTAAACTAAGCCTGCGGTCCCCAACCCCTGGGCTGAGGACCAGTAGTGGCCCACAGCCTGTCAGGAGCCAGCCTGCATCATCTGCATATTTACAGCTGCTCCCTGTCACTCGCCTCCCTCCCCATGGAAACCGGCCCCTGGTGCCAAAAAGGTTGGGGACCGCTGAACTAAGCCATATAAAACCTTATTTACATTTACTAGCTCCCCTTTCTTCTCTCTTTCCTTTCCACTTCCTTTCTATTTTCCTGCTCAAGGCCAAAGAGCTCATGCCCATCCCTGTTGGCTGGTTTCTGAGCAGAAGCTAGCTCTGTCAGTCCAGAGTCGGTGGGTTTCCTTTCTAATAAACCTATGGGACTTCTTGTCTCATAGGACAAGAACTGAAAGGAAATGTAAATACATTCAGATCAGCCTGTGGCTGACGGATTGATCGGGGCTCTGGGAAGGGTGAAGCACCGGGTTCTTTCTTTCCCAGTCCGTGGGAAGGCAGTGCCACGTGCCCCATGGGGTGAGGAGCAGGCAGCCTGCAGCTGGCCAGGGTACAGCTGTCCTCTCTCTGGCCTTCCCTGCAGGAGAGCGTGCCTGTGTCCAGTTACCAGCAGGCAGGGATTCCCGCGGACTTGAAGAAGAAGATTGCTTGGCTGGGGATCAACATGCTTCTGAAGATGGTGAGCTCTGTCGGGGCAGGAGTGGCGCTCAGGCCGGCCCTTGGCTGGGACCCTGCTTGGGGTCTGGGCAGGAGGGCAAGCCTAGCAGCAAGTCGCCATGGGGAGAAAGTCTGCTCTAGAGGGCGCTGAGCCTTCAAAAGTGCTCACATATCCAGAGTGTCCGTTAAGCCAATGGTCCCCAACCTTTTTGGCACCAGGGACCGATTTCATGGAAGACAATTTTTCCATGGACTGGTGGTGGGGGAAAATGGGGTGGTGGAGCTCTGTGGCCCAATCCCTAATGGTCCACAGTCCAGGGGTTGGGGACCACAGCATTAAGCCCTTTTTTGGTGGCCCCGTGCTCTGGGTGCTATGGGAAGAGCAGTGAGCACCACCCACTTCTGCCCAGGCTCTCTGCAGTTTAGACAAACAGCTAGGACGACACCATATGTTAAATGCTACTTTAGTCATTTGGTCAGCAAGTATTTACTGAGCACCTGCCACATGCCAGGCATTGACATAGTGCTGGGTTTGCAGTGGACAGTGACGCTGACGAGAGGACAGTGTTCGTGGAACTGCTGTTCAGTGGGAAGACAGGCACATAAACAGCGAATGGGATGCAGGGGCGAGTTCAGGGTACCAAAGGCCCATTTAGGAGGGACCTGTGCTAACTCAGGGGATCATTCAGGAAGTGGCTCCCTCTCCGCTGGGATGTGAAGGAGGTGTAGGTGTCCCTGTGAGAGGATAGGCGGCAGGGAGTTGTCCAGAGAGAACGACCAAGGCTGGGGATGAGTGAAAATAATTTTTCTCTTGAAAACTTCAACTTAGCATGTCCCTATACAAATTCTGAACCGAAGACATCCAAACAATGACCTTTATAAAGTGTACACCATCTATTACTGTTGTAATAGATCACTGGGAGCTTATTGTCACCCTGGCACTTTTTCTGTGTGTGGCCTGGTGGTGCTGGGGCAGCGAGGGTTGACCTGGTCGTGAGCAGTGGGATCTCTTTCCAGATATTTGTGGATAACTTTGTGCACGCCGACCTCCATCCCGGGAACATCTTGGTCCAGGGCGCCGACAGTCTCTCCTTGAGCCGGGAGGCACGGCTGCAGCAGGTGGACGTCTGTGACACGCTGGTGGTGGCCATGGTGCCAGCCCTGCGGCCGCTGCGCCTGGTGCTGCTGGACGCTGGCATTGTGGCGGAGCTGCAGGCCGCCGACCTGAGGAATTTCCGCGCGGTTTTCGTGGCGGTGGTGCTGGGGCAGGTCAGACCCACTGGGATCACGGCAGACGGGGTTGCATCTTTTACGCCCTGGGGAGCTGCCTTTGTCTTGACGTGGGATCCTCAATCCGGCCATTCTGGCAAATGCCCACCTTTGCCAAACTCCACCTTTGGAAGCGAGCGGAGTGGGGAGAGGAGAGGAAATGAAGCCACCCCATGGGGTCAGCTGTGAGACGGGCTGGAGCCTGACTCAGGCCCGCTCTCTGCAGCTCGTGGTTTGGGACCATGGGAAGAGATGGCTCCTTTCCAAATGCTGCTGCGTGTTGCTAGTTTCCCCTCCTCCTCTGGCAAATGCCCGGCAGGCACCGGGGAGGCTGGCTTCCTGGCCGCACAGTGGCTGCCCCAGTCTGTGCTGCGAGATGACAGGCTGGCGAGATGCAGCAGCCCGGAGAGTTGCTTCTCCAGGGGGGCGAGGCACGCTGGAGTCTCTGGGGTGGAGGATGTGAGTAGTTTTTCAAGCTTTCCCCTTTCTGAGGGTTCTGAGGGGCTCTGTGGTTGAGAATTATTGTTTAGAGAAAAGGGATTCAGCAGAGCCTCTACTGAGTCAAGTTAAAGTGCAACATCAAGGGTGACCATGGTGAGATCCTCTGGCTGGCTGGCCAAGAATTATCCAGCAGGAAAGACCCTGGGGAAAAGAGAGCTGGTTAAAAAAAAAAAAAGGGCAAAAGTCAGGGGAGTCCCTGCTTCCAAGGCTTCTGAGGAGGCCAACCCAAGGTTGGAGCCTAAAGCTAGTTTGCAAGCGTGCCCTGGGCCAGGGTCAAACGCTGACGTGTGCTGTGGGGGCTGGAGGTGTTCCTCTGTATAGGTGTGGGCAAAGGAAAATGGGCACAGCCACAAGAGGAAGAGCCAAAAGCAGGATGGTAGAAAATTAGGGTGGAAACCACTGAGATGTGGAAGAAGTCTGGGCAGAGCTTCCAGTTTTTCTATGCTCACTCGACTCCTCCAAGTCCCTTTTCCTTTGCATCTTCCAGGGCCAAAGGGTGGCCGAGCTCATCTTGCGTCATGCTCGGGCCAACGAGTGCAGGGACGTGGAGGGCTTCAAAGCCGAGATGGCCACGCTGGTGACCCAGGCCAGGAAGAACGCCATCACCCTGGAGAAGGTGAGCAGGTTGCTTGAGGGGCAGGGACCTTGGACTGTCCACTGCCCTTGCCCTTGCCCTTGGACAGAGCAAATCCCAGGTCTAAGGGGGACCTCTCTATGGGGAGTGGTCTCAAGGGGGTGTGAGTTTTAAGGTGGATAAAGAACCACCCCACATCTTCCAGGCATGAGGGGGCCCAGTGAAGTTCCTGGCTTTCAGGAGGGCTCATTGGCCAGGCTCTCCTGGGGTGGTTGCCATGGCAGTGACCTTTATCCAGGGTGTACCTTGTCTTCTGGAGATGGCCAAGCATGGATGGAGGGAGGACTGTGGTCTCCGAGCAGCCAGAGGATGTGCTCAATGCTCATGTCCCTCATCTAGACACACGTCTAAATGACTTTGTATTTTACAAACACTTCCAAGAAACATGACTGTTTTCTCCCAAGTTCATGCCCACATTAGCAGGAGTGGGTCAGAACAAGGAGTGGGCCGGGCGCGGTGGCTCACGCCTGTAATCCTAGCACTCTGGGAGGCCG
>VBSM01003176.1:6831412-6851283 GCA_008086735.1 Cheirogaleus medius | reverse complement strand
ACTAAAGGCACAAGCTACCATGCCTGGGTAACTTTTTTTTTTTTTTAAGTTAGGTTTTTAACCACCTATACATTGGGAATACAGTGCTAAAAGAAGACAGATAAGATTCTGTTCTCATAGAACTTAAGATTTTAGAAAGGGAAGACAGAAGTCACTAACCATATGAGATTTACTGACTGCTGTGGAGGAAATATCACTGGGCGTATTGGCCCTCTAGGTGCTCAGGGAAGCATTTGAGTTGAAACTGGAACGAGGAGGAGGAGCCAGTTGTGTGAGGGTCTGCAGAAAGAGTGTTCTGGGAACAAGAAACGAAAAGCAAGTATCAAGGTCTAGGGTAGGACTGCAGTTGTTGTGTTTAAGGAACAAAGTCCCAGGACAGCTCCTGCGAATGAGGAGTGGGTGAGACTCAATGTTAGTAGGTCATGGTCACAGGTTTAGATTTTATGTTAAATGTAGTGAGCAACCTCTGGCAGGGTTTAAACAGGGGTGTGATATGATGGGATTTCCTAGGGTGGAGTTTTCCATTCCACCTTTAGTTCTTTTTCAGTTGTCACAGAGCGGGTACAATGGCAGCTGAAGCAAGTGGAACAGCCCTCCTCTCCCCTCCCCTCCCCCACTGCCAGCTCCAGCAGGCCTGTGCCTGTTGCAAAGGGTGCCGGAGACTCTTCCCTTGGTTTTGTGTTTACTCACCTGTGTAAGGGTGAGCTGTGTCAGCTGATAAAGAGATGTCTAAGGTCTTTACTTTAAAAACAGTCACATCTCTTTGTACTTTTTAGGTTTAATTTTTGTTGTCCACCCCTTCCCCCCAACATTAATAAAGGTATTTTTGGGAAAGAAAAGAATTGACAACAGTGAACCGAAGTAGGGGAATCCCATTAGCTCTTTTCCTTAGAAATCAGGGTTGCTCGACTTGAATTAAAAGGTAACTTTTAAATAGCATTCTTTTGTTTAAAGAATACAGAGGCCACATTGAAATCCTCTTTCCCATGTGTGGGCCATGAAGCCAATTTGAACTGATGCAGGAAATTGTTCCCAGCCTTCTCAAAGGAACCGGACTCCTCCCTGCTGTATATCGTGTGGGAAATTACCGTGTTTCCCCGAAAATAAGACCCACCCATAAAAAAGCCCTAGCAGGATTTCTAAGCATTTGTGCAATATAAGCCCTACACCTAAAATGAGACCTAGTGATGGGCGTGGCTACGCAGCATATCTGCACAACTCATGCATTTTGTCGCAGAGCGGTAAAGAAGACAAGCAGTCCTTCTCATCTGCCCCATCGTGACAACTACTACTATCCCAGAGGTGACCAGAAAGGTGCGGGCAGCCCCACCAACAAGGCCGGCTCCCCCTGTCATGTGCCGGCCATCCTGTGCGTGCTGCAGGCTGAGGCTTTGAGAGGAAGATAACACATCCCCTGAAAATAAGCCCTAGGGTGTCTTCTTGAGGAAAAATAAATATAAGACCCTGTCTTATTTTCGGGGAAACACAGTAGTTAAATGGAAAAGGGTCCCAAAGAGATGTTAAATACATTTGATTGTTGGCAATATATATAATAGTTAAAGGAAATAACAGCAAACACAAATGTCAGGTTGCTTTGTTTCCTGGTTCTTATCTCAGCATCGAAGAATGGTTACTGAGTTGAGGGAATAAATGAGCAGGCCAAACAGATAACAAACAAGCCAAACACCAAGATTTATTAAGCACGATATGTTCCCGAGGTAAGGGTTCTCCGTGAGTGGAGACGTCCCTGAGTTTCTAATACACACAGACTTTTATATGATAAATGAACTGCCCCTCCTTAAGATGGAGTTTCCATTTCCCACACTTGGATGATTGACAGGTTTTGTTACATAACTCCCTTAGTTTGTGTGCCTGCGTCCTCCCAGAATCCTTCATGAGGACACCTAAAAACCCACTAACGTGCATACTCCAGTTTACCCCCCTTTGTGGCCTTGACCATTATCTCTAGTTTGTGGTTTCTCTACCCCTTTCTGGTTCGTCAGTTCATACATCCTCTTATCCTAGACAAAACATCTGTTCCTCTCCCTTCTTCCTTATCCCTAACACTATGTGCTAGGCACTGTTAACACTTCACATGTGTTAATTTATCAGATCTTTACATTATTATTTCTACTTTATAATTGAAGTTTAGCTGTGGATGGGGGAGGTGATTTGCTTAACTCATATAGCTAGTTAGTGGGAGAGCTGAGGTTCAAATCCTGGCTGGCTGGCTCTAGGTGGAGTCAGTTTTATCTGAGTGAGCACAGCAAGGTGTAAACCTTTTTGATCACAAGTTACTATAAGAATTAATGTACTTTAAATACTATAAGATTAATCTTATAAGTGACCTAGTATATAAATATGCTTGCATATATATCTAATCAACCCCAAAGTTTTATGAAATGGTACTAATTGTGATGCACATTTTTATTCTATTCTACATAAAGAATGGCCAGTTGAGAACCCCTTAACTGATTTTACTACCCATTAATGGGTCTCAACCTGCAGTTTGAAAACCTGGCATAGTGCTTCCAGACCTCAGGCTCTAGAGTCAAACTTGCTGGTATGACTAGTAGCTCTACCATTTACTTGCTATGAGTTTGGGCCAATTATTTATTTTGATCTGTGCCTTAATTTCCTCAGTTAAATGAATTAACACATAAAGCACACAGGACTGCACATGGCATGAAGGAAATAATCTTGAAATGGAAGCAATTGTTATTTCCAGACCATTGGGTCTAAGCTAAATTTACAGTGACCCTGGAATCCCAGTATGATTTTTATAGAAAAGCCTCCATGTAGGGCTAGACTAAGCTGTAAGTAGATGTTCCAGCAGATGCAGTGCCACCCCTCCCCTCTGTCAACAAGCCAAAGCAAAACAAACATATTAGGGATGTCTTTCTCTCTTCCTGATGAGTAGCAACAAGTACATTCAAAGTAAGTTTTAGGGTGTGGCCTAGTAGATGGAGAGCTGTGGGATATTAAATGGAAAGGTAGGTGGTGAAGTATTGATGGCAATACAGAAGATCAAGTGTCAAATTTTAGCACACACATTTGTAACTTTACTAGTTTCCTATGGAACCTTAATACCACAATTAGTTGTCTAATAAAGTTGTGACAAGAGAGGTACTATATAAAGAATACCTGTTAAATTCATGCATCAGAAAGATACAGAAGTCATCTTAATCCACTTGGTCCGAGAACTATTTTGTAGAAGACGTTGACCCTGTCGTCTGCTGCCACCATGTCATCGAAGCATCTGTGGGATACCAGTGTGCAGGGTCAAGGAAATGGGAGCTGCCTGAGCTGGTGTGTTGACTTGCCTCAGTAGCTGGGCTTTTGCCTTTTGTCACCTGTACCAGCAGTGACAAAATTGGTGAAGATACCTTACCTGATTGGTGAAGATAGCAGGGACAAGTGGAGTTTGCCTAGCACAATATCCATTTTCAGCGACAAACTTATTGTCATGGAGTCAACACCTGTTTCTATCCAAATCTCACAACCATCATGACAACAAAATTACATATATAATATATATAAATACACATAAATAGTAGATGGAGCTTGGGATATTAAATGGAAAGGTAGGTGGTGAAGTATTGATTGCAACAGAGAAGATCAAGTGTCAAATTTTGGCACACACAATTGTAACTTTACTAGTTTCCTATGGAACCTTAATACAATTAGTTGTCTATTTAATAAAGTTATGTGACAAGAGAGGCATATATATATATATATATATATATATATATAATGCATAGTACTGATCTTGGGTCCTGACTACATACGCCTAGGCAAGTCATATCCCTCAGGGCTTCATAGTAACTGCTGTGAGGGACTTGGACCACATTATCTTTAAGAACTTTGAACATTTTATGAGCCTATAACTGTATAACTCAGACAGTAGGTCCAATTATCACAGCCCCTGATAAAATTTCAGAAGAGCTGGTGTGGTAAGGTTCTGCATAATAGAATTTGCTAATAGCTAGAGCATCCATAATTCTGAGCTAAATTTTAAGGAAAACATCTTAAAAAATAAGGCCACAATTATTCTGTTATAATCATGTATGAAGGTTATTTAGAAAATCAGTTTCTATAATGTTTATATTATAGAAATACATTTTTCAGATGAGAAAACTCCAGAGGAAATTCTGAAGTCTTGAAAGCATTTTTTAAAAAATTGATTTTTCAGAGATGTGGTTTGACTCTGTTGTCTAGGCTGGCCTTGAACTCCTGGGCTCAAGTGATTCTCCTGCCTCAGTCTCCCAAGTATCCACAATTAAGTCTTGACAGCATTTTATGGTTAGGGAGGGGAATGAGGGCTGTGAAGACCAGAAACCAGATTCCTCAAACACATGCCCTCTTAAAGACTTTTTTGTTCGTTCATATTTTTCTCAGACATAAGATTTCCAGGTGAAATTTTAAAACTAGTTACCTCTCTTCTGGAAACTGCTCAGTAATTTAATATATTTTGTCTGAAGATAACTCTAGGTGTTTTTCAAACTTCAGGTCATGAAGTGAAGTTCACAAAATCAACTCATTGAATCAACCAACATTTAAAAAAATGAAGTAGACAACATAAGTGCATAATTTCAAATATGTATGTTAGTGTGCATAGCACTACTATAGAAAATGTAAGTTGTGTCAACAGTTTGAAAAAATACAATTCTAAGGTGAATTTCTGCAGATAAACTCTGTTTCTATTACTAAATTAGAGCACACCAAAACCATACAGAGGCCTGGCACGGTGGCTCACGCCTATAATCCTAGCACTCTGGGAGGCCGAGGCGGTCGGATACTTTGAGCTCAGGAATTCGAGACCAGCCTGAGCAAGAGCAAGACCCCATCTCTACTAAAAAAATAGAAATTAGCTGGATAACTAAAAATATATAGAAAAAAATTAGCTATGCATGGTGGTGCGTGCCTATAGTCCCAGCTACTCGGGAGGCTGAGGCAGAAGGATTGCTTGAGCCCAGGAGTTTGAGGTTGCTGTGAGCTAGGCTGACGCCACAGCACTCTAGCCCAGACAACAGAGTGAGACTCTCTCAAAAAAACAAACAAACAAACAAAAAACCATATAGAGAGCAGCCATTTGAAACTAGATACATCAGGTCACAACATCAAAAAATAATTGAGGGTCATTGACTGATACCTGACAAAAGATTGTTACCACTACATGTTGTATAGCATGTATCATGTGCTGGGCGTGAATCTTGACAACTTTAAATTCTACCCACCAAGCAGTAACCAACATTATGTATGAAAGAAAATGATTATTTCCCAGTCCTTCCGCTGCCTGGAATAACTGTCAAAACTGCTGACTACTTCTGTTAATGTAATAGTGCTAGAAAAATAATCTTCATGAAGACTTTTCCATGCAGTCAATCTTTATTATAGCAGTATTCGCATATTCACATCAAGTACATAGAACTTTTTGCCTTTTATATAATACAGAGTTTTTAAATAACTTTACACAGAAATAAATTTCTTCAATCTGAATTTTAGCTATCTTTTTTATTTAATTCTCCATGCTTTCTATTCAAACTGAACAATATTTTCCATTATACAAATTTACATGAGAAAAACTCCAAAGTACAAATGAAGGGACCTGAGCAGGAAAGAGAACCAAAGTATCAGGAAGTGGGTATGAGGAAGAATTAAAAAAAAAAAAAAAATTCAAGCGAACATTGAGGATTAAGGGACAAGAGGGAGACATCATCCATTTGACTGAAAATAAATGTCTTTTTTTATGAATTGAAAAATAAGCTTTAAAAATAGTTACTCCATTATAATTTTTGCAAAGCAGGTATAGAGAGGTCTGTGGACAATTAAAAAGTCCCCATCTTTTCACTGGGCATACCCCAGACTCCATGAGAACCTTTTCAATGCTTGAGTGGAACTGAAGTGAACTAAACCCAAACCTTTGGCAGTAACAGAGAAGAGAGGAATGTGTATGTGAATTGCCATAAGGTTTGGAGTGGTGAAACGAGCCATTAATTCACTGTAGTTCAAACATGAAACATTTCCCTTTCCTCTCCCTTGCAGGAGACTTCCTCAAACCAAGGAATACATGAAAAGGCAGGATCTTCCTTTTTCTTGGTCTAAACCAAAGCAATCACAGCTACTGAATAGAATTCAAAGAGACACATGTTGATGAAACGATAAAATTCAATCCCCTGATCAGTTCTATGATCCTATCTTAGGAAAAACAGCAACTGCTGTGTGAGGAAAGGATCAGATGTAGAACCAACAAATGAGATTACCACAAACGTATCACTGATACAGTCCTTCAAATCAGGCGATATCATGAAGGCCAAACCGAGACTAGACCATGTGGCATGGCCAAAGGAAACACAGAGGACCCATGAATGCATTTTCAAGTGAAGGAAGGAAAAGGGTACAACATACATACACCCCTGTTTGTAAACTAATATAACATGAAGATAAATAAGACAAAGGTTAGCCACTTATGTTGGTAATTAACACGAATAAAAAGGCATTATATGTTTATTATAGCTGGTTTTAATCAGCTATGGAACATACACAAATGTATTAGGAAGGAATGATTTTTTTAAAAAAACCCGTTCACAGCTTAGAATAAAAAGCACACTTATTGCACTCTTACATTTTATTTCAGGTAATAATAGTTTATTCCCTACTCTCTCATTAATTTTTCCCTATCCCCAGACTTACTCCTACCTCACCCCATTTTGGTCTACTTTCTCTACGTCTGTGCCTACCTAGTCTGCGAGCTTTGTAGCTTATACTAGTCTGCAGTTTCCTTCTATGTAACTCATACTCCACCAAAACACATGTAGCCTCAAAAAGGCTTAATGCACAAATGCAACACATTTTCAAAACAAAACTGGGACTAAGCAACTTAATCATAACTCCCATTCCCACCCCTGTAAACAGACCCTTCCCTTGCCACTTCTCTGCATACGCACTGTGGATGAGAACCGGTCTCACGGGTGCTGCATAATATACTCAGCCTGCCAGGAGAAGCAGATGGTTTGCACACAAAATTGTTCTGATACTAACATGAAAATAAACATTTTAGTAGCACTTCAATCTACAAAATTCTTTTAAAAAATGCACCACAAAAAATGGATACACTGGCTTACAATGGCTGTGTCCTCATACACAACTGGTCATATCATTGTAATTTATCAAAACAGCTAAATAAAAGTAACATTTAAAAAAACTGATTTAATAATTAATAAAACTAAGTTAACAGCTGAAGTTGTGGATGCTGAAATAAAGGATCTACTTTAATCACTTTATTGAGGTAGGGACTAACTGTCCCTATGCGTTTTTTAAAGCACTGTTACCATGATAGAAGATTTTAGGACTTCAATTTGTCCTCTTTTACCTTAAAAACACCTGATAGGAACTGTTAATTACCCTTTCCACAATTAATAAAAATTAGGACTGAATTTCAGTTTTAATGCCTTTGCCCAAACAGAAGTAAAAATGGGTTATTTGAAAACAATAAAACAAAGCTTACTTTGTCTAATGTACTAATATAATAAAAATATAACACCATTTTCAATTTTACCAGAGTTAGCAACATGGACCACGAATACACTGGCCACTTCACTCTCCTCTGGCCAGTCTACAAATCATTGCCTCTGCAGGCAGGGATGCTACTACTCTCCTCTGGGGCTCAACTACCCACGGGCATCAGTAATACATCTCAATAAAACATCTCAAGGACGCGCTGGAGACGATACATTGACTTTCTTGGGGGTGGTGAGAAATGAAAACAAGATTATGAGAACCATACCATGGAGTACGTCCAGTGTTACACCCACCGGCCAGGCCATAAAGGACGCCTCCAGAGACCTCCCCGGCCCCCACAGCGCACCGCAGCAGGATTACTTGTGCAGTCCAGCTTCATTTGCAAACAAGTCCTGGGAGGCAAGTTTATATTTCAATCTCTGAAAAATCAGTGTCTAGGTTGGCAGCAGTACTCTGGAAACTGATAAAATCAAATTCTGTCCTATATTTTTAATTTCCCCTTCTAAGTTAATACATGATTGCTGCCCAGCATACAGTACTTCAACTCTAAACTACAGCGGTTTCTTGAAATTTCTGTCAAACGTTTCTGTTGTATAAAAGTTCCATGCTTTGAAGAACCTATAGGAGTAGAAAAAGTTTCTCTAGAAATGTCACTGAACTATATTTTCAACCTAGCTGCTCTATGTGATAAATATATCTGACTATACTAGGGATTATGTGCTTTAAAAAAATAATTTTGTTGACTGAAAATTTACCTGTGTTTGTTTTCTCAATTTTAAATGTGATTTTGGCTATAAACTTTTTAGTGCATTTATCTTTGCAGTCTAAATTGCACTCTAAAAAATATTAACACAGCTGAGTTAAACCAGAGTGGCTGCTTTCTTCACAAATCACTGATTTCTGCTAAAATTTTAGCTTTTTTATTGCATCATGAAGGCACAGTAAGATCATTTGGCAAATTGTCAAGGTATTTTTCTAGAGCCTCACCTACATCATTTCAATGTATGACCTGTAAGCGATTTGCTGTTCATACTCACAGTAAACCTTCCATCTCTGGCTATGGTTTCTTATAGCCTAATGGTTGGAATCTGCTAGTCTCAATGTGCTGATATTCTAGCACTAACAATGCCAACTTGGACAAAGGAGAGAATCTTGCAAAAAGGGTAATCATTCTACCCTCTTAGCTAGGCAGTCTCTCTCTATAAATATCTGTGCATGTGACAAAGCTGTGGCTAACATATGAAGATGTACTGTCTTGCCAAGCCTACTGAAAATTAAAATTACATCACTGTTAGTGAAGTGATACCATAACTACTTAATTTCATGCAACTGACTTAAGGTTAAGATTCTGAAACATACCCCTAAACAAATTCTGGCACCACTTTCAACAACATTCAGATACTCTGAGCTACACTGTTTTACAGTATTACTGTTTAAATGTATAATGCCCTTTAGGACAAAATGAGAGTGCTCAAATACAAGTACACAAAAAAGTTAAAATTTTAAATCATCTTCATGTTCTAGAGCTCCTGACTTTTCATATTTTAAAATAAATAACTATTCATTACCTCATTCTGAGGAGGTAGTTTTTTGAAGAGGTCACCTGAACCCTGCAATGTGTTTCAAACTAAAGCTAGAGATGAGGTTTGCAAGCGGCTGGCGAGGTGGATGTACAGTGGGGACAGGTGAGATCTGAGGAGGGGCATGCAGCAGCTCGGACACTGCCTGGTGAACGCCTGATCAATACAAGGTAACATGGTGTGATAAAAGAGCTGTGACTGCACCAAACCAGAAGCTAGGAAGTATTTACAAAATTTCAGGTTGACAGTGCTGAATTCTTACATTATTTCTTTATATAATGCTCTTTCTTCTCCAACACCAACATAAATATAACACATATAATTTATATGGGATTTTATCTTCTAGGATGCCCTAGTATGTCCTATCAGATCTCACATACGATCAGGGACAGATGTTCAGGAACCAGAATTTGACAGCTAGACAGAATGTTCTTTTAAGGTGCACATTAAGAACAAACGATCACCTTAGTTTTTCTATTCACAAATCCCTTTTATAAACTACTTTTTTGGGTCAATATTATTTCAGTGGCAAAAATCTAGGCCCTAGACTCTAGTTTAATGATGAAAAAAGTCCATCAGGAATACAACATATTTAAAAACAATCTTTTATAGTTGCTCTCAAATTTTTCAGAAAGCTTCACCTCTCCCTACCAAAAATAAAATACACTACAGAAGGCACTGAAGCACTTTACAGACAAGACTGTTACAGCCTTACAAGATGATCAGTGTGAAGCAGCCACATACTGTCTATACAAATTGCTCATAAAGTGCTTTTCACAAATAAGGACTTCTTCCTTATATTTTCTTAGGAGCTCAACAAGTCTATCTGTAGTCTAAGCATCAAAAAAAAAAAAAATAAAATAAAACAAATAAAACTCATATGTCATTTGTAAACTAGAGAAAAAACTATCTGATGGAAAAACGAAAGAAAAGGGAGGTTTGAATATTTTTATTTTTTAAGATCTCTATAAACATCTCTCAATACCCTGAGCCTGGCTTCTGGGCACAGCTACATTTGAGATCAAGTCTGCTCCCCCTTGTAAAGTGAGATAGCAACCTATTCTAAAATGAAAGGGAAGAAAAAATTGTATCACACTGAATTTTGTTTAGAAAACTCAAATGCTAAGCTTCCTCCCTAACCGTACTGGCTCCCATCTCTGCCACATAGCAGGACACGGAATGAACACACACCTGTTGTTAAAGCCCAGTACTCTTCACCTAGGAAGACTTTAAGCCAATCTTGGTAAAGGGAACACAGCCATGTTTAAAAGCATCTACAGAGACATATTTAAAAAGAAAAAATAACGAATGCTTTTCAAGAGAGATAGCATCACACCCAGAAGATGCTCTTCAAATCAGCATGCCTCATTTCCATCTTGCTCATGTAAGACTTAAAAACACATTGCTTTTCAAATGAATTAACTTTGGGATCTTTTCCATTTTACTAGGACAAGCTTTTACAAATCCATGAAGTTTTCACTAGGCTTTCCTTTGAATACAGATATCTTAGCAAAAATGATCTAATGGTAGTGAGCTTTTAGTAGGCTGAAAGATACATAGCAGGGCCAGGAGTTACAATCTGAAAATTTAAAATAAAAATTTCTAATTCCCTGATTTATGTTAGGCCCTAATTTCTTTCAAATCCTTGGCTATAGCTTGGTTGGGTTAAGTACATCTGATTTGATTTACATTCCTAAATCCTGATTCTGGACTCAGGGAAGTAATTCCATTAATTTGCCATTAATACATCCAGAGTCACTTCTGTGATTTATACTACCCTTTAATAAAGGCCAAGGGAAGCTATGACTAGGTTATATTTTCCATTTGTGCAAAGATAAGAAAGATCTAGGTTCTTAATACCATGTCAGCTCTTTCTATAAAAAAAAGTGATGATAGGCTTCCCACACCTTCCCTTAGTCCAAATATTCCTAAAATTGCTCTATTTTCTGCCTGGAATTCAGCTGCCAAATTACCCAACCTTTTGAAGACCAGGCTTGGGAAAAAAGGAAGGAGGAGAATGAATGGAGATACCACCATTTTTATTTTAGGTTGCATATTCTAGATAAAAGACTAGAAAGAGGATGTAGGATGTAGTATAGGAATAAACTGGAAGAAACAATGAGATTAATAGCAAAGATGTTAGTGTGGATCCAGCAAGTACCATTAATTTAAAAATTATAAATATTTGTCATTATGCTAGGACTCCCCATATTTAGGTAGCGAAATGGATAATGACCTTTCTTTAAAAGGTGTTTATATAACAAAAATACAATTTTCAGGATATATAATTCTGGTGGGAAGTATTATTTTATTCCAATTAAAGCTGAAAATTATTTTATTTTTAATAAAAATAGAACTTAGAAATTAAAACCTGTACCTTACATTTAAATTACATAAATTTCTCACATTCGTAACTATTATTAAGCAGTTTTGTAGGCTTTTAGTTAGATGCTGCCATGGCATTTTGTGCCCTGGACAAAGTAGTCACATAAGTACTTGGTGACTGGAAGAGCTTAGGAGGAAGATATAAACATTATTTTCCTGAGAATTTGCTACACTGTGGAGGAAAAAGATCCCCAAAACTTGTCTTCATTGCTGGACCCAGTGAGAAAGAAGGCAATGTGTGCCAGCAGTCTCCAGCCTGCTTGGTTAGGCAGACCCCTCAGTGAGCAAGGGAACAAAAGGCCAGAGACCCGGGAGGTCAGGAAAAAGATGCAGCATGCCCTTTTCCTCTATACCAAAATGTATCTCCTCCTCACTGCTCATCCTCCATTGAAATAAAAAAGCTCCCTTTTGATAAAATTTGTCAAGGACTGAACACACACCACACAGAAAGGGCAAGCTGCATTTTTGTTCCATCCCTCAGAAATTAACCGGTGGTGGCTAGGGGAAAGAGCTCCACAACAAAATCCCAGAATAGGAAAGAGAACGATGCTTGGTGATTGAAATTGCCCCATCAGATGATCAGCCACATATTGATCTGGTGGTTAGAAGGGCAAAGTTGACTGGCAGACTTTCCATAGCAAATCGCCCAAGCTGTAGCAGCAGTTTCTTTCCATCATGCCTGACCATCAAAAGGTCAGAATTCAGGGTTTCTCCTTTTTCTTCCTGGGAGTGGGCAGACTTGGTATTTGTGTTGAAGAAGAAACACTGGCAGCAGATAATTCTGGTTCCTAAAACATTCTTCCCTCTTTTGTTGGATAGGAAATTCCATTCTGTTCCACATCAGCTTATGCATTGAAAATTTTGTATCTTTAAAAAAAGATTTGAGAACAGAACTGTGTTTTGATGTTAACAAATTGTACGAACACAAGACTTAAGAAATAAGAGTAGATGCTGCCATGATGGTGTGGCTACTTGAAGGCTGCAAATTCTCCTGTAGAGGGAGGACAAGAGCTAATTTTAAAAAAGTTATCCCAACCTAGAGAAAAGCCTCATTTGAACCTCACTGAAAGGTGACTTAGTTATACACAAATCTAGCAATCACTAATTTAAAAGAAAAATGGTCAAAACTCATGAAAGGACCCAACCTATATGGAGAGTATGGTTCAGTGATATCAATTAAATATCATCTGAAGATTTCCCAGATGGGTTTTATGTGCTATGGTTCTGATCAAGCTGAAAACAATTCCAAAAACAAAATTTCTCAGAAACTAATTGTAAAATAGTAATGTCAATTTGTAGAATACTTTCCTCTTGAATTATCAACTCATTTTCACCTCTCATATTATATTATTATTATGCCATTAGGAAGGGAGAGGAAGAAATTTTATCATTTTGCAAAAGAAAATTAGGTCAAATGATTAGTCTACATCACACATTTGACAGAGGGAAAGAAAATCCAGACCTTCCATTTTCTATTAATTTCACCTTTCAAACTACCAAAAAATGAAATATAGGCACATGTTACTGAACTGAACATAATTATCAGCATAAGGGATTCTTTAAACCACAAAGGCCCTTTGAGGTACCACACTCCTTTAATTACTGAATTTGGGGGCCTCAAGTCTTTATTTTACCTCTACCATTTTGTCCACGGCTTCTACTTGTAATTAAAGGACAGTTCCTATAATATACACTCTAGTTAATTTCTAGGGGCTGGTTAATAACTAACAATTATCAGAATTTGTTGGCCGTAACATCATTTTTCAATAGCAGCTTCTGATAAGGACCCAAGCAACCACTTATAAGTATTCACTATTTAACTTAGGAATAACCTATCCAATTTCTAATTGTTATTAATTCCAACTGGTTGCTAGATAACATTGGCCTGTCCCAACAAACAACAGATTGATAATGACTGGCTGACTGAATTCTCAGATTTGTAAGCTGATAATATTAGTGACTGTCTGGGTACCTGACATATGCTAGGCACCTCACTGAACACCTTAGACACATTTGCATCTGATCCTCATGATAACCCTCTGAGGTGGATGCTATTATCTTTATTATATAGATGAGCAAGCTGGGCTTTAGAGTGGTCAAGTTACTTGCCCGGGATCATACAGTTAGAAAATGGGCAGAGCCGGAATGGGAACTTAGGTGCTGGCTCCAAGACCCAGGAACCCTTAAACTGTCAATAATTAATCATTTATTTTCCCACTCTGAATACAACTACTAATTGTAGTAAGTCCCTTTCTGACTTTGTGATGACCTTTCAGGCAGTTTCAAAAGAATGAGAAACATTTTAGCATACATATACTAGGCTTCTTAAATTTTTTGAGAAACAGTCACAGGAGAAATAAGATATTTAGTAAAATAAAAAGTGCTATCGAAATGTTCAATAATTCAATAATTCTCAATCAAGTAAGACTATAACTGATGAAATGTTTTAGTCATGAAGTACTCATTTCATAATATTAAAAAAAAGCAGAGAATTTCCTTAAATTGAATGACCCACTTGAGAGAGTGAGTGACCCACTTGAGCTGGTATGTTAAGTAGCCACTGTTTTAGAGAGGATGATTTTAACTATTGGTTTAGTATTTAAATGGCTAGTATAATACCTGAAAGTAAACAAACCTAGAGCATTTGATTGAATCCTGTGATCCCTCAACTATTTAAAAATCAAGAAGATAAATCTTATTCCTCATGATTGACTAGTAAAACTTAAAATGTAAAACAAATTTTATAAAAAGGTTGCCTCCTGAAGAAGGAAATCAACTTTAATAAAAAAAATATATAAGGGCTCAGGTTTTAGGAAAGAAGCAGTCATAAGAGAATGAATGTCCTTCTGTTGCAATTACCTAGTCTAAGAGATTAACTGTACATATGGTTTTTAAAACTCATGTTTTTCTTTATTTGGAGAATATATTTAAAACTCAGTAAAAAAAAAAAAAAAAAATCAACAAAAAAACCAGAAAGGGAAACTGATTTAATTCTACTGCTTCCCATTTCTCTGGATCCATGTTATCTAAATGTATCACCTGTCACCTATTTTTTTCTTTTTTTAAAAATATATGTTTAGAGATGGAGTCTAGCTCTGTCACCCAGGCTGGAGTGCAGTGGCATGATCATAAGCTCACTGCATTCTCCAACTCCTGAGCTCAAGTGATCCTCCTGCTTCAGCCTCCTGACTAGCTGGGGGAACAGGTACCTGCCAACACGCCTGGCTAATTTTTAAATTTTTTGTAGAGACCGGATCTCACTATGTTGCCCAGGTTGGTCTCGAACTTCTGGGTTCAAGCGATCCTCCCACTTCAGCCTCCCAAAGTGCTGGGATTAGAGGTGTGAGCCACCATGCCCAGCCGACATGTCATATTTTCAATGTTCATCCAATAACATTTCCAACTGGGCCCAATTTGGAAGGGGGAGTAGAATTACTATGTGATCCTTTGGAGGCAAGTTCTAGTATCTATGGATAGCACAATGAGTTTCTGAATAGCTCTACAGAGTTTAGCCATGGCAAAGGAGACAAAGAAAGGAAGGAAAGGAGTCAAATGCAGATAGTGGGGGAGTAGGCAGGACAGCATATTGAGGGGAAAACAAATGAACAATGAAAAGAAGATAAAAATGAGGCAGGTATACTGGGAAATTACAGAAAAAGCTCTATCACTAAAATGATCCTTTGACCTTTGTGCTTCAAAATGCCCAAACTCTTTGAGCATTCGATAAAGTCAATTTTATAAAAACTCTGTCAGCTACATGCCTGCTATTTTATTTGTGAATAAATAAAACCTCATCTAACAATTACTAATAATCATATCTTTAGCATCACTGGAGGATTCAGAAATCATGCATTTTGATACATTCCAATGTTACATTCTTTTATCCCTTTCTTATTCTCATTTTTTAAAATATGAGAAATGTTCTTTTCCACTATCTTACCTAAATTGAAAGTCATCAATTTATTTTTGAAATCACAACGGCATTACTTATCTTAAGCTCCCTAAATGAGGGGCCAAAGGTTTGCCATAATTATTACTAAGTGGTTTGCCTGGATGAAATCTAACTATTCAAATAAAGAAAATGTTTCAAAAATTTATCTGTGGTACTTAAAAACTAATTTGAAAGTCTTCCCAATTTTCTTCTTTATTGACTTCAAAGAAGGATGCAGATGCTGCCTGCTTGCTGGAAAAAGAACTGTCGTTGTATTTAAAAATCATGACAAATCCAAATTGAGTAAGTGAAGATGTAGTTAAGAGGCTGGCTTTGGTTCCTAGGCTGACTATTAAGTAGAGATGGCAGCATCTTTGTTAGGACCACAACAATGCTGTGCTTTCACTTTTGATCTCTTTGAATCACAGTTAAGAATACACTGACTGCCACATTACAGTCATTTTTTTTTCTTTTTTTTTTTTTTTTTAAGACAGAGTCTCACTCTGTTGCCTGGGCTAGAGTGCCATGGTGTCAGCCTAGGTCACAGCAACCTCAAACTCCTGGGCTCAAGTGATCCTCCTGGCTCAGCCTCCCAAGTAGCTGGGACTACAGGCATGCGCCACCATGCCCAGCTAATATATATATATATATATATATATATATTTAGTTGTCCAACTAATTTCTTTCTATCTTTAGTAGAGACAGGGTCTTGCTCTTGCTCAGGCTGGTCTCAAACTCCTGAGCTCAAACGATCCGCCCGTCTTGGCCTCCCACAGTGCTGGGATTACAGGCGTGAGCCACCACGCTAGGCCAACGGTCATTTTCTACACAGCAGAGTGTAAGAGTTAGAGAGTGCTAACAGTTAAATACTTCACACTATGGAATACAGAACAGAGAGCAGCATTCATTCATCGTAAGAAGAATCTCGCTCAGTGAAGAATAAAAGGAGGACATAAATTTTATGAGATACAATGATAAGGTGATTGCTAAAATATGCACCATGACAGGTAAGTAAAGTAATAACAACTTTTGAAAAATCTATTACCTGGTTGTTTATCAACCAGAGTTATCTAACAGAGAAACAAACCTGAAAGTTCTCACAGAATTCTATGAAATTGTTTTCTGTGTGTGTGTGTGTGTGTAAGGTAGAAATGCATTTTCAAGAAAATTTGACTTCTACACATGGAAGACATTCTTAATATATAAAGAAATATTATTTAGAAGGAACTCCAATTTATAACATTTGCCCACTAACAACCCAAAGTTAAACCATTTTACTCATGCCAAATGTGCCACTCCTCCGCAATATCTTTGGTCACTCATACCCACAATTTATAAAAAGAAATTCAGTCTACCACTTTAAGGAAATAAAGGATATCTGAATTTTCTAAGTTTTAGTAAAAAGAAATAGTTATAGAAAAAATATTGAGAATAACAATAGGATTATACAATTCTAGTGACTTCCTAAATTAGATCTGTTCAGTTTGCCTTATCTAACTCAGGCCAACTTCCCACCTGCAAACACACACAGGAGTATTTTTCCTCTGGAGTTCCTAATGGACATGTGACAGCTAATAACAAAAGTTGCATGAGAAAACTGAAAGAGAAAACTGAAGTTTAATAATTAAAATAACCAAGTAAACAAAACAAACTTGGAACAGGAAGTAAAGCCTCTAGAAGAGGCACTGCCACTTTTTAGCAATGTTTGTGTATTTCAACCCTTCAATGTTGAAAATCCAATGTTAAGTATGAATTTTAGATTGGGAAAAAATTATATCTAGTCCTTAAACACACAAGTGTTCTTTGGTTCACCTTAAAAAAAAAGAATATTCTATTCAATTTAATATATACGCAAACATATGTTCATTTTTTCCCTTTTGTTGCTACTCTCCTGTACTCTCTTGCTCATTTAATTTGTTTCAGTGGACAGGAAACGCACCATATCCCCCTGCCTGGATGGGTGTTTTTGGAGAAGCACAAGCATATAGACTAAAATCCTCTGTTTGGAAACCAGCCCGATTCAAGGAGGGTTCTGATGCACTGCGGTGAATTTTTGGCAATGAGCGGGCCAGCAGCTCAATAGAGGCGAGAATCTACAAAAACAAAAAGAAACAGAAGAAAAAAAAGAAAAAAAAAAAAAAAGAAAGAAAGAAAAAGAAAAAACAGAAAGAATGAAAATCTGGGTGGTGTAAATCTTTGAAAGTCCCATCATACTTTACAAGAAAGCACCTGAAATCTTACACAGTTTTCAGTATTATCATAAATGCTTGGAAAAATATTCACAAAGAAACTGATATTTTCTTAAAAAAAAAAAACCTACCAAACTACTACAGCTTTTATCTCTATAAACTGAATGGGGAAAGTAACTCGTACTTAGATTTTGTTTGTGTTTTTAGATCATTTGCCAGCCTTGAAACAGTAAGTAATAAAAATTTAAAACCAATTATATAACCTATTTGTCACAGACTGCAAGTCCCATTTAGGAAGAAGATGGAGTATAAATAAAGCACTATATGATCATTTTTAAACAGAACTATCAGCAACTCACCCTTTAAAGAAATTTAGCAGTGGGAATGTCTTATATACACCTAATTAAAAGCAGAACCCCACTGACTCAGACTGATAGGGGCACATGAGAAGTGACAGGTGACAACCTAAGAGTTGAAGACGGGAGAACTGTATAAATAGACACCAATATACAAAACATAAAATTCACATATTTTAAGGCACAAAGAAACAGGTTATGTATGACCCTTGAAGGCATACAGCATGATAATGCATGTTCATAATCATGACACATATTTATAGGGCTCAGCATAACACCTGGCCTATGGTAAGTAGTACTCAGTAAAACTTTAGCAGCCATTATTATTACTTTTGTCATTGCCCTGAGCTACCAAAACTTTTAAGTTAAACTATAATCTTTATAATGATTAATATAAGAAGACAGAGAAGTAAGCAATGTTATAAAAATTTTTAAATTCCAAGCATAGCATGTAATAAAAATTCAAATAATATAGAAACTCATAAAGTAAGAAGTATAAGGCTCTTAAATCCCATCCTCCAGGGGTAACCACTGTTAGAGTTTATACTTTCTTCTGGACCTTTTCTATGCACATATGAAAACAGAGACCACCACGCCACCTTTTAAAGTGGTAGCACACTACATATATATTTTCTGCATTGTTTTCCTTTTCCCTCACCAATATCAATGCCATCTATACAGAGCTACCTTAGTCTTTATGTCTCTGATTTTTCCTATTATTGTAGACATTCTTATATATATCTGAATACTTATGGAAAGAGTTTTTGTAGAATAGATTTTTAAGAGTATTTTAAATTTATGGATCAAGTCCTTCCAAAAGGCTGAACAATTTACATTCCCACCAACACTTTAAAAATTTAAAAAGAATGTTCTTCCTCTCCTCCCATAAGTGTTTCCAGTGCTGGATATGGCCAATCTGAGAGGCAAAATTAAAATGTATTTCCCTGTTGTATGACTTTGCATTTTACTGACTGCTACTAAAATCTTTTCACTGTTTCCTAAGTACATTCATCATTTGTATTTCTTTTGTGAATCATCTGTTCATATCCTTTTTGTCCATTTTCTATTGATTGTCTTTTACTTTTTGATTTGTAGGAGTCCTTTGTATCCTACAAATATTTACTCCTTGTTATATATGCTACAATTATTTTTCTCTTCATCTTTCAGTGTTATTTTTACTATATAAAGGTTAAGAAATGTTAGTGTAGTCATATCTGCTAATCTTTTCCTTCATAACTTCTGGATTTTGTCTCTTGCCTTAGCAAAGCCTTTCCTACCTCAAGACTATAAAAATAATCTCATATTTTACAGTTGTGTTTTATATATAGATCTTTAGCTATTTAAAATTTATGTGCCACATTAATAGTATGGTATGAAATGATATCTTGTAATGAAAATTTAACAATAGTACATAAAAAGGGTAGCCTCAAATAATTTGAAAAATTCATACATGCATTTCATTTTTTGATACCATGCAATTAATGAAATGTTATATTTAGAAGTATGAAGATTTTGCTCCTTTTAATATCATTTAAAAAGTGAGCCTAAGGATGCAATTTGCATTATTTATGTAAATCAAACATGCCAAATAAAAAAACCCTAACACCTGGGATGTGGAAAGAGAATACTGTACAAGGTCATGCTGACATGGTCAAAAACACTGGCCTTTCACTGGGATAGTCTCAAACCAGAGGTTTTCTGAGCAAAAAACAAAAAACAAAAACTCTTCCTCAAAGGAATAGTAACTGAGAATTCCAATACATAAAACATTTATCTATCCACTCAACATTTAGCCTCTCTATTCCTCTCTGAGGCAACCCCAAGAGACTTGTTAAAAACATCAATTTGACTGGGTGCAGTGGCTCATGCCTGTAATCCTAGCACTCTAGGAGGCCGAGGTGGGAGGATC
>VBSM01003176.1:6815279-6831312 GCA_008086735.1 Cheirogaleus medius | reverse complement strand
AAAAAAAAAAAAAAAAAAAAAAAAAGACCAGTGTAGGCAACATAGCAAGACCCCATCTCTAAAAATAAACAAATAAATTAGCCAGGCATGGTGGTGAGTGCCTATAGTCCCAGCTATTTGGGAGGCTGAGATGGGAGGATCATTTAAGCCCAGGAGTTCAAGGCTGCAATGAGCTCTGACTGCACGATTGCACTCAGCCTGGGCAGCAGAGCAAGACCCTGTCTCTTACATTAAAAACCAAAACAAACAAAAAACACCCAAACAACCCAAAGCCATAAATTTTATCTTCTTTACTTCTTTAGAGAAGAATGAAAATTTTTTTTAGATAAAAAATAAAGGATGAATGAATCTCATTCCTGTAGTAGTGATTTCTAAGTAACTCAGGTAGGACTGGATATTCAAAGGCATAAGGGTTCACAAAAAAGAACATCTTAGTAATTATGGTGGGAGAGAACTATGGAAGTCAGCATTTCCCACTTGAAACTGTACTGATTTATCAAGGCATGTTTATATAGTGCTATCAAGAACTTCCTAAGTTTCAGAAAACACTGCATTTATATTACAGTATCTACTATAGATAAACTCTAAGCTTGTTGAGGCACTTAGTTTCAGTTCTTTGTAGGGCTTATTAACTTAAGGGCTGTAGCCTAACAACATGAAAAGATAAAAGGCAAAGAAAGTTATCAAGAATCAGAGAAAGGCTGACTGAGCTGACAGTTGCCTTTTCTTTTTGCCCTATGTGGAAAAGCCCCTCAAAAAGACCAAGTTAAAAGGAAGCTTGGCATCTGTTTATTTTACCATTAAGAAGAATTAAAGCAGTGGTTCACAAAGTTTGGTCTGTGGATGTCTAGGGCATCCACAAGGTCAAAATTATTTTCATAAATAACAATGAGATATTATTTATCCTTTTTACTGTCATTATTTTACAAGTGGAGTTTTCAGAGGTGACATGATGTGACATATTGCAACATAATAAGTACAAAAGCAGAGAATCTAGTTGTCTTCTTTTTGCAAAGAGATTCGCAAAAAATGTAAAATAATACAACTCTTCCCTCTATTTTTTTGTTTTGGATAATATAATTGTTTTATCTAAATGTTATTTAATGTGTTAGTTTTATTATTATGTTTAAATAAATTCATAAATATTTTAAAACATAGCTTTAATGCAATTACTATTTACATAAACATAAGCTCTTTGGAAGGGGTCTTCAATAATTTTTAAATGTGGAAAAGGGTTCACAGACCAAAAAATTTGAGAACTACTAGACAAATGCAAAGTCTTTCTGAATATTTTGTATTGTGACCTCAAATTTCTAGGTGAACCACTGCTTAACCTTTATAAAATCATCTTCATGTGTTTGCTTGTTTGGAGTCAGCACATGGACTCCAAACTCATGAAATACAAACTGTGTGCCTGAAAAAGTGCTCAAAAATCTGCCTTTGAATGTTAGTCTATTCTTTTAGGTAGAATGAAGATTTTTCTTACTTGGGGAAAGAGTGGTCTTTCATCTCTTTTCTTTTTGAGGCACTCTGCCATTAATCTCTTCATGGCTTTTGGACAGTTACTCCGTACCTTACTGAGATCTGGAGATAGGTATCCTCGTCCCACCATAAAAATTATCTGGAGAGAGAAAAAAAGGAAAATCATAAACATTGTACATAAGTTAAAAAATACATATTTATTGAGAACTCAGATAAACTGTACACTTATGACAAGTGTATTTTCCTATATATATAGTACATATCAATAAAAAGTTTAAATAAAACACTAGTATTTGGATTTCTATACATCATAGACTGTGGGGAGTCCACACTTACTGAGCTGGCAGCTCAACCCTCAGGACTCTTGGACTGTGCAAAGATCTCCTAACTGCTCCTGTGCTTCCAGTCCCACCTCAACCAGTCCATTTCCTGCTGACAGGGCAATCTTTCTAAAGCAGAGCTGATACTGACTCTTTTTTACTTAAATAATAATAATAATTTATTGAGCATTTCTTGTTGTTGGACATTGTGGTAAGTCTTTATGTGTAGCAGAAACCAAAAAAGTTAACCTTTTTAGCAGTCATTCTGGCATCTGCATTTTAAGCCTTTTTGTTGTGGAAACTAATGGGCATTTGGCTATACAAAACCGAGAACCAGGAGAGGAGCTAAAATCTTCTGTTTAATAAAGTAAAAAGGCTTGTCTTCCCTGGGTACAGAGATTTATATTATTTTTAATTTCTTAATTTTCTAAATTTTGGGTTCTTTTGAGGGTGAGCAGAGACAGATGTTCGCAATCTTGGGACTCAGGGAAGAGAGGGTCTGAGAGAGGAGGTTTTGATCTGAGAGGGAACAGGTCCAACGGGGGCAGATTAGAGGCAAAGGTGGAGGAAGCCAGTAAGAGATCCCTGTTACAGGGTAGAGCTGATGAATTTTGGGAATAGTCAAGTTCCTTATGTTATTTCCTGTTAGGTGCTGTAATGACCCTTGTTTAACGATGAACAAAAAGTTTTAGTAAAGCTTTGACTGCAATATGGTCTCTGTGGTACAGGTTACAATGATGAAGCTTGGGAAGATGGAATGAGATATTCTGCAGAGTACAGTTTTCTTCTGCACTGCCCATTTCTGAAGCCATGCAATCCTAACATCATCATTTTAATGGAGTACAGCAGTCTTATTATTCTAGGAGTAACCTGGAATAATATCTTGGAGCAACAGGTGACAAGCAACAACCAAGAGAATGTAGAGCACTTCCAAGGGGGTCTTCAAAGTTGAAAGAAAGGGTCTGGACTGACTATACTGTCTTATAGGCTAGCAATTCAGATATGTTTACTTGGCCATCAATGGAAAAAGTAGCCCTGAAAGGTCAAAGAACTTTGGGACATTTGGATTGTAGATGTCATCCAATTTAATGCTCAAAATAATTCCACTAGGTCAATATTTATCCCATTTTACAGTTAAGGAATCCAAAGCTCCAACAAATTAAATAGCTTGCCCAAGATAATAGAGCTATTAATATAAAAGTGACAAGGCTGGGCATGGTGGCTCACGCCTGTAATCTTAGCACTCTGGGAGGCCGAGGCGGGCGGATCGCTCAAGGTCAGGAGTTCGAAACCAGCCTGAGCGAGACCCCGTCTCTACTAAAAATAGAAAGAAATTAATTGACCAACTAAAAATATATACAGAAAAAATTAGCCGGGCATGGTGGCGCATGCCTGTAGTCCCAGCTACTCGGGAGGCTGAGGCAGTAGGATCGCTTGAGCCTAGGAGATTGAGGTTGCTGTGAGCTAGGCTGACGCCACGGCACTCACTCTAGCCTGGGCAACAAAGTGAGACTCTGTCTCAAAAAAAAAAAAAATAAATAAATAAAAGTGACAAAGAGGATTTGGAGAGACCATTCCAATACAAATCTGCTCTTAACCACTCTTATATTGCCTCTGCTCCTCCTCAACTTGAAATGCCCTCCCTAACCCTATTCTCTAGCTATCTGAAATCCAGAGGAATCAAAGCCTAACTGAAAGCTCACCATGCTTATCATACTTTTCCTTTCACACCTAGAAGTGTCCTCCTTCCCACTACCAGCTGTGATGATCATCTACTGCCTTGAATGGTTATTAATCTTTTTGTAATATGTATGTTATCTAAGTTCCCCAGTGAGACTATGGGTATTTGTAGAGCAGGGACTGTGACTCATACATATTTTTTTTTCAATCTTCTTTTTAAAAAATCTATAACCAACTCTGCCTCCAGTATTTAACATAACCTTTTCTGGACACAAGAGGCTTTCAATGTTTAAGTTAATAACTCATTAGGGTGAATGATAAATATCTGCTAACTGATTAGCCATGTCATATACCTGTGGTTTTCAAACCAGGGTAAAGTATCCCTGGGGTTACATGAAGACTTCACCAGAGGTATATAGATAGGTAGTTTTAAGGGAATTAATTTCTACATCGTCAACTTATTGATATCCCCCTTCAAACAACTGATTTGCTGGAGAATCACAAGTAATCCTCCCATCTCTGCCTCCCAAAGTGCTAGGATTACAGGTGTGGGCCACTGTGCCTAGCCCAACAAAATTAATTAAAATGTCAGCTGATCATCAAAAAATCTTAATGACAAGTTACTATGTAATTTTTGGTACATTATAGGAATGAGTGCTAATAACTGAGTCATACGGTATGTGGTAAAGAATTAACCTTGCCCAAAGAGAGGGCTGGCCTTAGCCCTTGGCTCCTGGGAGGTAATCACTAAGACCTTAAAAATGTCCTGCCTAATCAGAGTGTCTGTTATCTTGAGGCCATGGGTCATGCCAGATGGTCTATGCTAACAATGTGATTTATACAAGGGGCTGTGGGGCATGTGGCATCAGTTTGACCTCTGGAGGAGCTGGAAACTTAGGTTAGCCACACAGGTGGTCAACAGTATCTGTGTGATTTAGCTCTAATAAAAACTCTACACTCCAAAGCTCAAGTGTGCTTCCCTGGTTGTCCAGACTCTACGTGTACTGTCACACATTGCTACTGGAAGAATTTAGCACTGTCTACAACTTCACTGGAAGAGGGTAACTGGAAGCTCCACACAGAAACTCTCTTGGATTCTGTCCCATGATCCTCTTTGCTCTTGGCTAATTTTAATCTGTATTCTTTCATTTTAATAAACTATAATTGTGAGTATAATAGCTGTCAGGGAGTCTGGAACCGCTGTTAGTGAGTTTTCAGTGAGTCCTTTTAGTGAACTACTAAACCTGAAGATGGTCTTAGGAACCACTAAACTCTGCATATGGCTGTAACAAAACTCTGGCCTTTCCCATCTTCTTATTTGAATAAGATTTCTCAGTACTTGCCTCTAAATATAAAACAATGAAAGGATTGCTACTGAGTCCTAGCTTGTTCTAGCAAAAAAGCCTTATTTATCCCCAGATACATAAATTAATTGAAGAGAAAAGAAAAGCCCCATGTCATTTATTAAGATACACATTTCCAATAAAATTTTACCTTCTATGTTTCTATATCTCAGAACTTATTTTTTAAATTAGGTATATATTAATAATTGTAACAATAACATAATTTAGAATTTAAAAAATTAACAGGGTCCAAAGTCACAGAAAATTTTTTAAAATTCTAAATTTAAACTTATAAACATCTTTTGTTGCAGAGATGTAAGTTCGGTAATCAATAAAAGGCTTTAAAGCATAAAACTATCTTACATTAGGACAAAATTCTGTGGGGAAAACAGAATACAAATAGTTTCAAGGGGAAAAAAGGAACCATGTAAAACTTCCAAAACTTAACAAAGAGCTTTTGTATTTTTTAAACGAGTGATGGTAGATATCAAATCAGTATGGTTTTTAGATTTTACTGGATACATTTTAAAGAGGGCTAAATTGTAATCTTATTTTAAAATATTAATATAATACACTGGAAATTACATTCTTTGCAATTATCTTTGCAAGATAAGAATATTTAGATGCCAACTTAAAAATGTATAAGGAGGTATATAGTTTTTCAAAATTCTTTTAGGAGGAATGGGAGAAAAATTGAGGACAACTCTCATATTTTTATATGCCCTACAGAATTTAGTTAGTACAAGGCACAAAGCAAGTGACCTTCAATAAACATCTGCTGGAGTGGGTTGGAGGCTGAGTAACGAAGAAACAACAAGAAGGGAAAAGGGTGAGTCTTTCCTGGATATAAATCATGGATAGAAGATTCATGTGGCACATACACTATAAGAGCAATACCTTGGTTTGAAATTTTAGGTCTTTTTATTTTCAATCTGCACTCAGCACTCCTGGCATCTCTACCCCTTCATTCACTCCTCAGCATTACTGAAGCACACGTCTGCTCATTTTCAGTACCATCCCCAGCACTGTCTCAACAGAACTGTCACCCCGCTGCAAACAGAGCCTGTGCTTTGTTCTCTTCATCTGTGAATCCCTCTATATTTCACAGTGCTTTGTATGTAGCAGGTACTGAAAACATTTTCTATTAAAATAATTTGCCTGTTGATAAGACACTGGTACTTACTTCCTGTTTCTTGAGATATTGTGCTTAGAATCCAGACACCATCTATGAGAAAAGCCAAGCAGCCTATGAAAATGTCCTTATGGAAAGGTCCATATGGAGAAGAACTGAGGCCCCTGACCCTTGGCCATGACTGAGCTTCTAGCTGACAGCTAGCACCAACTTGCCAGGTAGGTGAATGAGCCATGTTGGAGTAGATTGTTTTAACACTATGTCTAGCTACTCCAGTCAGTACCATGTAAAACAGATATGAACCTTCCTCATGGGAGGGCAGCCCAAACTGCAAATTCATATTAATAATTTGTTTTAAGCTACTACATTCTAGGTGGTTGGTTATGCAGCAATAATAATTGGAATACACTTATAATAACAGACATATGTTATCTATTATTTTCTTTTTAGAAGACATAGCACTTTTCCTCCAAGAAAGGAAAACCATGAGGGTATAGGCAATATATCTAGCTTAAATAAGCACATTATTAATCCCAACTTAGAGAAGCTGCAGTGAAAGAGGGAAGAATAGGGTGATTAGAAAGGAAAATACTGGAATTATAAAGAGGGGTACAAATGACAAAGTGATTTCCCAGACTTCCAACACTAGGGTAAGTTAAGGTAAAAAGGTACTACATTGCAAAGTAATATAGAGATGGTCATCCTTAAAAGAGCTAAGAGACCTATTTTAGGAAAGACCTAATTTTTAGAACTAGAAGAAATTTTTTAGTCTAATTATCTTATTTTTATAATTGGGGAAAAAAAAGATACACAGAGAAGCAAGGTGACCCTGTCATGAGGGTCTTGAGTCCAAGGCCTGCCATTACATTACACTGCTTTACCAGAGCCCTGCTTTTAATTTACAGGCAAAACCTGCCACCTCAGACTATGGGGTTGAGTGTATAGGGGAATGGTATCTACATGGTATAGTACGGAATGTTTTTGGATTCTTAAACAGAAATTTAATCTGAGAGCCATGAAGATCAAAGTGTAAGAGAAAGAAAACAAAAGAAAGAAAGATCAAATCAAGGGGATGGATAAAGCAATACCTGGAGTTATTTCATTGAGGATAATCAGAGTCATCTTTTCAAAATGTGGAGTTACAGGGAAAGTATTATTTGGTGAAAGCAGGCTAGAGGGTAATGAAACGGAATAGGGGTAGCCAGAAGAGGATATCATTCTTTTACTCTTCTTCTCCATCAAACACTTAACTTCGTTTCAGACTGGCAAATTCCAGAAGGATCTAACTATACTACTAGAAAGAATTAACTAGTAAAGGCCTTACCCTTCTGCTGGTCACTCACTCCTCTCATGGAGAGTAAGCCCTTGCCACATCATTTATTATACTCCCATGGAGGACAAAGCACCTAAAATGCCAAGAAGTGGATGAGTGCAGAACTCTGGGATGCTTTTATCCACATTTTGGAGATAATAATACTTGTTTCTGTATTATACTTTTATTATTGTATTAAAATAAACTTGTTCACTGACAAATGGATTTTATCCAGATTTTAAGTTCATAAATTTATATTAATTTGTAGTCTCTATGATAAATCAACTAAACTAAAGATCCCTAGTAATTTCTCCAGATGAATAATATGCACAGGAAAGGTGAACACGGCACGGGTTTTATGCCGTACCATTGAATTAATAAGACTGTAAAAGGCAGAGCACATGAAGCGTGCAAATTAGAGACAGTTTTGCTACTCAGACTGCCATTATCAAATCAATCATCTCAGTGATCTAGTCTGACACAAGTGCAGTAAGTGCAATGCCTCACTTATGTTCTTTAGCTAATATTTCGGTCTACCCTGAATCTAAGTCTCATGTAGGCTTAAAATACCAGATAATTAAAACTGAAGTCATATGTTGTTTAACACGCAAAGCCAAGACTCAACATTCTAAAGCTATGAAGTAGTTAGAAAGTTCAATAGCAACTAAAAATTTAGTTTTATGATGAAATGGGCAGAAATTTAGCCATTTAAAAAAATTTGCAAAACAGAGAATCAAGACCACTGTGGGGGAAGGGCCATATGGTGATTCAGTAAGTATACACAAAATACATGATACCTTAGATTACTCCCCTGATATCACATGATAGCTGAAGAGAGAAAGCTATAGAGATGTCACCAAAAAGACTGAGAGTTGAGCTACTGACCAAAACAAACACATCCCTTAAATGACGCAACACGTTTATACACAAAAACCATCATTTCATTAGGTTAGGAAGTTATGAGGAAATATATATAAAGCTCACACTTTTAAAAATTTCTTTGGACTGGTGATTCTCAACTTTGGTATGTATCAGAATCACCTGGGAAACCTAAGAAATGCAGGTAGCTTGGACTCCACCCTAATGAGTCAGAATCTGCTCCAGCATCTCCATTTTTTTAAACAAATTTCCCAGGTGATTCTAATGCAAATCCCAGTATAAAGTCTAAATATTCTTTAATTGCAGTTTGTGTGGTCTACTATTGTTTTATAATGAAAATTAACTGCCGTAATCTCTCTGTGTCCCTCTACACACACATACACTTAAATGTTCAGGTATTATTCAAGGTACTTTTAGTAAAGACAACTCACTTTTTTTGGCTAGTTTTAAAAGCCTGAGTTTAATGTGGCTGAGATAGAAAAAGCTAAGAGCTCCATGAGATTACATTGGTACCTTTTGGAAGGTAAGGGACAGAGAAAAGGAACTTAGGAAGGAAAGAAGTAAAAAATTATCCTCCTACTAGAATTCTAATTATAGAAAAATCAAAACATGATGTAACATTCTTTCCATTGACCTAATTTTAAAAATTAAAAAAAATGAAGAAACCTTAATAATTTTAAAAGAATTTGATATAAAGAAATCCATAAATGAGTACCTGCTCTGATAGCATAATCTGTGATAGAATAAAAGGTATAAAGTCCAGATGCTATAATAGCAGAGCTCATTCATCTAATTGTGCTATGGTCAAGGAACCTGAGGTATATCCATTGCTGTATCTTTAAAAAAGCAGGAATTTCACTCCATTGTAACATTTAAGACTCTTTTTTTTTTTTTTTTTTTTGAGACAGGGTCTTGCTCTGTTGCCTTGGCTAGAGTGCAGTAGCATCATCATAGCTCACTGCAACCTCAAACTCCTGAGTTCAAGGGATCCTCCTGTCTCAGCCCTCTAAGTAGCTGGGACTATAGGTGCATATCACCACACTTGGCTAATTAATTTTTTAAAAAATGTTTTGTAGAGACAGGGTCTTGCTGTGTTGCCCAAGCTGGTCTCGAACTCCTGGCCTCAAATGATCCTCCTGCCTTGACCTCCCAAAGTGCTAGAATTATAGGCATGAGCCAATGATCGATATTTTAAGGAAAGGCCTTATAGGCTGCTATTATTGTCAAAAGTGTACAAAAGATTTCCAAAACTTGGTAACAGTAAGATCAAGAAATCTACCCTTCATGCTTACCTAGGATTCAACACTTCTTTTCTACAACTAACTGGAGCCTTTATACAAATTGTAAAATAAACCCAAAGAGATGGTAAATATTTACCTGGTCCCTGTTGTTGATATTTGAATAAGGTAACTGTCCAGTCATCAATTCATACAGAACAATCCCAAAAGCATACACATCTGACTGAAAGCTGTATGGGTTTTTATCTTGCATTCTGATTACTTCTGGTGCCTGTTAGAAAATAAAAAGAAAAATATTCTAGTTTATTCTTCAATTTAACTGAATAAAGACTGAAAAACTATTAAAATTCCCAGAGCAATGCTTTTATCATTAAAAAATATCTGTCTAATATATAATTAATTCTCTTATTAATGGTCAAAGATTAAGAATTAAGAAAGATGAAGAAAAAACCCCCCTGCTCTATAAACTCAGTAAGAAGTTTTAGCTGAGATTCCCTAATGCATTACTAAGATTTTATAATTTTATCAGCCACCCTCTTTCTATATGAAATACCATCATTGCCATTTGAATTCTTCCCATGACTTACCCTATTAGAATCAGTTCCCACTTCCCAATCCTGATTCAGCAAAGAAATACTAGACTGTGGTTATAAGATGCTTGCGAGCAGCACAACTACTGTAGTAATTGTCTTAGAATTTAAGGTTTCCCATTGGTACAAATGATTTTCCTCATCTCAGGGTACCTTAGAAAATAATGGTAGAATTTCAAGAATGATAAACTCAAATCCTCTTCCAAGCCTTGGAATAAGCATATGGTAATAAACATGCCATGGATGCTTTAACAAAAGCAACAGATTGCAGGTAGATATAGAAGATGGTAAAGAATCTTTTGGCTGCTGCTTCTTGGGCAATGAAACAGATTGAATCATATTTCCTACATTTTTATACATTTCCATCACTGTATTACGCAAATAGATTTCTTATTTATATGAAGTACAATAAATGGTTGATTAAATATTAGCTTAAAAGATTTGTTCTTTCACCTTGCATCTTTTTTTTTTTTTTTTTTTGAGACAGAGTCTTACTCTGTTGCCCGGGCTAGAGTGCTGTGGCGTCAGCCTAGCTCACAGCAACCTCAAACTCCTGGGCTCAAGCAATCCTTCTGCCTCAGCCTCCCAAGTAGCTGGGACTACAGGCATGCGCCACCACCTCCGGCTAATTTTTTCTATATATTTTAGTTGGCCAATTAATTTTCTTTCTATTTTTTTTTTAGTAGAGACGGGGTCTCGCTCTTGCTCAGGCTGGTTTCGAACTCCTAACCTTGAGCGATCCTCCCGCCTAGGCCTCCCAGAGGGCTAGGATTACAGGCGTGAGCCACCGCGCCCGGCCTACCTTGCATCTTTTGTATTGTTTCATTTGGAAGGGATCCAAACTGCAGTACATTAATGAAAACTTGGTGAAAATATCAATTGGATAGCAAACACAGTACTAACTCTGTAAAAATGGCTGAAAGACCTGGGACAAGATTCCTGGTTATTGGTCTGGGTAAGGCAGGCATCTCACAAGGAGAGGCAATAGAGGTACTCAGCAGCAGCTGCAAAAATCAGAATCACTTGTGGAGCCTTAAGCCTCTCAATGCCCAGACTACACTCCAGCCCAAAAATACAACAGAATCTGGGATGGGACCCAAACATTACTAGTCTTTAAAGCTCCCCAGATGATTCTAATATCCAACCAAAGTTGAGAACCACTGATGGGAGATCCTGAAGAGAGTGAGATGATGGGGGTGGAGAAGAAGGCTGTATTAATATCTACTTGCTTTTGTCATACATTTTGTTAATAATTGCTTTAAGTAATACAGTACAAAATAAGCCACATACAACTGTGATGTAATGAACAAGCCAGGATACTGAGAGGCTGGTTATGATAAAGATGTAATTTTCAAAGCTTGAACCAATTTTTATGAGGGACAGAGTATAAATGAGATGAAGAACTGTCTTTTTAAAATTTAGTTTTATCTCACTGTTGTTGGTAGACAGGCTTGATAAAAAGTTGCATGTCACCTATTTATAAGAAATGCATGACTAATCCTCAATTTAGTGATTTGATTTGTAAAAAATTTCACAAAGGTTTCTTTCTCTAAGATATAAATAAAACACAGTTGATTGCATTATTTCAGGACAGGAAAAACAAAAAAAAAACAAAAAAAAACACAGTTGAGAAGTCCATTGTAAATAATTCAGAGGACCACATAACCCTAGTTCTGACCAGACTTTTCTCTCCTAATCAATGGATGTTCTATATTTGTTTCTGAAGGCAGTATCAACCCAAGTTTTAATTAACAACGAAGGGTAGGACTATTAGCTATTCTCTTGTCTTAAAACTCACCATGGTGGAATAAAGGATGAACCCATCTATGCATGTATCAACAAAAAAGTAACTAGAAGAAAATATAAAACTTTGTGTATAATAATCTTCTAACTGTATAAACTAAGGTTTTTGAAAAAGGATAAACCTGAAGACTTAATTGAGGCTAACTCTCTCACAATAGATAAAATAAACACACCTTTAAAACATGTGAAAATTGTTTCTTTATAATTTAAGGTTTTGCAATTTCAGCACTTAAAATCTGTTTTCCTTCATTCTTAGGGTATACTGCCATCTTTGTCACAGATGTGTGCCTTAAAGGTGCCTGAGATCCAGATTATAATTACTAGCTTCTCATATATAATAATTATTAAAATAGTTAAACATAGATTAAGGAATGAAAAAATAATCTAGCTAACTCCAATTACTGAATCTTAGAAATAGAAAGGGCATAAGAAATCCACTAGTTCAACCCAACATTTCAGATGGAAAGACTGAGAAGAGGTTAAGAAACTCGTAGGTTAATGGTCAAACAGGATATAGAATATAGATCTCCTAACTTTAAGACCAATGTCCCCTCTTCCACCTTGCCACTTGCTCTAATTCCATTTATTGTCATAAGAAATCATAATTCAATATAATCCTAGGCTTATCTTGAAAAACTCAGAATCCTATCTGGGACACTTCCCTTCTTGGGGCTGCTATATACAGTTCAGGGAATTCAGGCAAATGTGGCTACAGAGCCCTTGCAACTTTTCTGTTTCCAGCAGGGTGTACCAAAAGTCTTAGTGCAGATTAAGTTATTTAAAGCTTAAAACTGCACTAAGACATTTGGGACATCCTATATTTAGCTTAGAGCTGTGGTTTTCAAACTTTTTGGTCTCAGGACTTTCACTCTTAAAATTATTGAAGACCCTAAAGAGCTTTTGTTTATGTGGATTATATTTATGGATAGTTATCATATTAAAACTTAACTGAGAAATTAAAATATTTATTAATTCATTTAAATACTACAATAATAACCAGTAGATATTAACACATAATCCATTTTTAAAGAAAAATAACTATATTTAAAAAAACAAAACAAAAAAAATTTAGTGCCATTCTCTTTAATGTCTGGCTTAATAGCAGCCAGCTGGAGTCTAATTTGTTCATGCATTCAGTTTGTTGCAATGTGATGTTTTGGTTGAAGGATATGAAGAAAATCTGGTCTCATAAAGGGAAGACCTTGTGGACCCTCTAAAAAGGTCTGAGGGACCCTTTTAAGAACTGCTGGCTTATGGAATGGTGCCTATGACTGGCCTTTCCACAGCCTGCTGCAAATGCACAGAAGTTTTGCTTCCCTACTTTTAGAACTTCTCTTTTTTTCCAATGCAAAAACAGGAAGAAAGAAAAAGAAAGAGCAAGCTACGTAAGGCAGCACCAGGCGGACTGTTAAAAATCTGCGTTTTATTTTTTGGATCTTTCCTCTTCCAGTTGCCCCATAATTATAAGGTTCTTTCTAGTCTGAAGGAAGGAACTTTCCAATTTAGGTTTAAATAAGATTGTGAAACAGCCTCTCTGTTAAAAGGAGTAGTTCTCTTAGCAAAACCATAACAATGGCTGCAGGTTACACCTGCTTTACATTGCATTCCTGTTTTTTTAAACAGGGTACACAAAACATTTTGAACACAAAATATTTTAAACAGACAATTCTGAATAAATTTAAAACACTGTTTATAAAATATATATTTTTGTTTGAAATATACTGAAAATGGTTTCATAAATATTCTTTTTAAAAATAAAGAGTTAAAATCTATTTATATGAAAATTAAGAACATTGATTTTTTTGAACACTGGGAACTATGAAAATACTATAGTTGAAAACTTCAGTGACTTTCTAGTAATTCAGCAGCATCTCAGGGTCCAAAAATTTAATCAATAGAGAAATAGCCTGAATTCTTACCATCCACAAAATGGATCCAGACAACTGTTCAAACTGATGGGACCCACTCCATCGAGATTTCACTGTGGCTAGACCAAAATCACCTATTTTTACTGTGAGGTCTTCATGAAGAAATATATCTGAGGTGTAGTAAATAAAGGAAAACAATAGATCTCATTTTCCTATCAAGAGCAAGCATTATGAAGATTCCGGGTAAGAGATCTAATTTCTATAATTCTATAATATGATATTCTTTTAAAATAGTACTTTGTATTTCCTCTTAAATATGTTCCTCAATAAATATGTTTTAAACAATAATTAGTTCTATTTAGCCTTTATGACCTGCTTTAAAGATTTCTGGGGGCTTAAAATGTACTAGGATGAGGTGAGATGCTTTCCTAAGTTTATGGGAGAAATTGAAACTTTCCCTTTAGATTTTAGCAATGTAGGCCCAGATATCCTCTTGGCACTGTGGGCAAGCTGGAAAGGCTCTTCATTGGAATGAAGATGCTGGAAGACAGGATTGTAGTCTGGGCTTAGGGAAGAAGAAAAAAAATTATGTTTTTCTCACCTCATTGTTATATAATTTAGAATCTTCAGTTATATTTCAACTATTACTGAGCAAGGTCAGAGGGCTGAAAGAGACTAGTAAATAGCTACAAAGCTATCAGTTTTGTAGTGCTGATAGAATCTACACAATCAAAAAAGTCCTACTAGTGTAAAGACTTTTGATAGATTTTTTTTGTAATGCTCTGTTATTCAGAAACCAAAAGCAGGCTATAGTATCTTGCTCTCCTATACTTGCATGCAAACTTCTTTATTAATTCTCTTTACGGTATATTAAACTTAGCATGAAAACTGTTTTTACATAATCTGAAGACAAAATGCAGAAGAAAAAGTCAGGATGTTTTCAAACTTCGCAGACAAATTTCAGGAAGGATACTATTACTCTTGAGGTCTCTGTGGATGATTGACTTGGCGTGTAAGTAACTGAAAAACAAAACATCATTTTAACCTGAGTAGGGCTAAAGGACTGTGGCCTCAAAATCTATAGAACATATTTAGGGGTATAAAGACTTACTTAGAATCATGATATAATCGAAAACTGTACACTGTACATTGTGATAACCCTTTTACATAATATTAAATAGACTGTAAATGAATTTAAGATTATAGGAACATATTACTATTAAGGTACAGCCAAAATCTTGTTTTCTATTAAAAGACTTTGCTTTATCTTTTATTAGTTACCAATACAAACCTTTCACTCCAGTCATGCCTATTTATCCATGTCCTTTAAATATACCTTGATATTTAATTGCATCTTTGTGTTCAATGCTCTACTATACCCATCCTTCCAAATTGGCTTTCATTCTGTTTTCCACTATTCATACCCATCCTTTAAGACTGAACACAAATTCTAATTCCTGAGTGAAGCTTTCCCATGATCAATTCAATGGAAAGTGATCCTTCATTTTTCAACTTATATAGCAATTATCATAATAACAGTTTGATTCACGTGGCCTTTTTCTTAATGTTCTTATGTTAGCTTCCTATTTAGAATGTAAACTCAACTAGAATATAAAAGTTGGATTGATAAATTAAAACTATTTTAAAAGGTAGTATCATATACTCTTAAAATACCTTCTTAAAGCTAGTGAGGAGCAAATTTCCTCTATAATGGCCATAGTGGGTCTATTTTAAAGTCAATGATAAGTTTAAATCATGTTATCCCTAAAAACTGCTTTAGTTGCATTCATTGAAGGAAACGGTTGTGTCTAGTTTACTTCTGTTTGTCCCAGTGCCTAGTATAGTGCCTGGCATATGTGGTAAGTGTTCAATACATGTCTGCTGAATCAACTACAATGGGATGCATATAAGGTCCTAGTCAAGGTTATTTTTCTTCATTTAATACTGGAGAGAAGAGATATATGTATAACACTTCTGAAATCTGACAATGACCATTAGGAAGTAAGTTTTGCCTTACAATGAGAATTTAAAATCCAAATGGTATATTCAAAATTATGTAATGAAAACTGTTAACAATGGAAGATTTGCAAATAATTGAGATTATTCACAATATCTCATCTTCATTTAAACTTTCTCATTCTCCTCAACATCTTGATTTTAAAACTATATTTTTAGTCAAAATTTTCATTTCAAATTACTATTTATCCAAAGTAACCCCTTATCCTCCAATTACTCTCTCATAGTATACTGTTTATTTCCTTCACAACATTTACTACAATTGAAAATTATCATGCTGGCCGGGTGTAGTGGCTCACGCCTGTAATCCTAGCAGTCTGGGAGGCCGAGGCGGGTGGATTGTTTGAGCTCAGGAGTTCGAGACTAGCCT
>VBSM01003176.1:6784720-6801061 GCA_008086735.1 Cheirogaleus medius | reverse complement strand
TGACCTTGAGCGATCCGCCCGCCTCAGCCTCCCAGAGTGCTAGGATTACAGGGGAAATGTTAGTTTTATAAGATAATCAGAGAACGCTTCTCTTACAAGGGGACATATGAACAGAGACATAAGGGTATCTGTGGCATGAGTATCCCAAAGAGAATATGACAAGTATAAAGGCCCTGAAGAAGGAGCATGCTTGGCCTGCTGAAGAAACAGCAAAGAGACCAGTGGTATAAGAAGAGAATAAGCTTTGTTTCTCTCTAAATGTTCACTATTTTGCCATAGCTTACCCTCACAGGAGTTTAATGTTTTAGACTTGAACAGATTCAGATTCTAACATGTGAAAGGCTGAGATTGTTTTAGGTCTAGTGGATATGTGGGAATGTTACCGAATAAGGTCATAATTTGCTATAATAAGCATTTTGGCTGAATATAGGCTTGTAAACAATCTAAATTATAGATATACTGCCTAGTTTTGAGAAAGAAAAGGTACAGTAGGGAGATTTAACAGCCAGATCTGGTTTTGAGTTCTGACTCTACATTTACTTGCTATAAGTGATCTTGAGTCACAGCTGTGGGTGTTAGTACATGTATACCCTTTTATTCTAATTTTATAATGTAAAAGTTGCATGGTGGTTACAGGGAAAGAATACTGGATTGGGAATCAGAAATAAATCCTGAGTTAAACACCTTTGCTGCCACTTATTAAATGTGTGGCCTTAGACAAGTCACTTAAAAGCCTCAGTTATCTGTAAGAAGAAAATAAAAATGTCTTTTATAATATTATAAAGATTAAATGAGATAATAATCTATGCATGTGAAAGTGATTTATATACTATAAAATATTAAATTAAGATCATACCTATTTTTAAACTACTCAGAGAGCTTTCAGATTTATATTTTATTGAGTTTATAATTTTCATCTAAGTGTTTTCAAAATTTAATTTTACCCTTTGATTTACCTGTTCATTTGCACTCAAGGGTTGTACACAAAACTTATCCTTCAAAGTCAGTTCCCTGTTTTAGCCTATGATAAGTTTTATAAAATAACTCTTTATCTTTTAAATTACATAGCAAAATCCCAAAGATATGAACAACTCAACCTGAAATACTCAAAAAGGATCAGAATGCATATTTTCATTTAAACTTTATTAACTGACCATCTTGCAATAGAAAATATGGGCACACAGAGAAAATGATTTTAAAGGATAACTAATTAATAATCATTTTTCATACTTCAACAACTGTTTTTGACTTTTTAGTGGGGTTTTGTTTTTGCCTATTTTTATTTTCTGAACCTTTATTGCTTAGCTAAACATTGAGTATTAACCATAACTTTGCAGTCATATTTATTATCAAATACTTGATCTACATGATATGTGTTTTAAAGACTGTACTAGAGAAAGACATTTGTTTTTTAGTATCATATTATTAGCCATTAGTTAGTATCTTTATACTGTTAGACAGTAATTTAAAATGCAATCCAAAAGAATATCAGCCAAAGCCTTAAAAAAAATCCTCAATGGTCTTCAAAAGTAATTTACAAGAGATTTAACAGAATGTAACTTACTCCATGCCCTGTGCAGTCTGCCGTGCAATATCTATAAGTTTGATCATCTCAAATTTGGTCTCAATGATGTGGAGATGGTGATATAAGCTGGATCCCTCACACCACTGGGTAACAATAGCCAATTGTGGCTTTGTGGAATAGCCCATGAAGAGTAGGATATTCACATGTCGTGTTTTCCTGTAAAAAGAAATGTGACGGCAAACAGTAAATATTGACAAACTTTAGCAATTTCTTAAAAAAGAGAGCCAAAGCAGCCTATCAGTAAGATGTCAGAAAAAGATATTAACAACAAAAAAGCAATAGAAGGATGAATTTAGAAGAAACTAGGAATTGTCTGGTCTAACCTCCTACCTTATTCAGAAACACCTTTTTAAATATATCTGATAGGCAACTATAGATTGCTTAAATACCTTCAGTTATGGGAGGCTCATCACTGAATATGTGGCTAACCTCTACCTCTCTAAGTGGTTCTAATATTAGAAAGTTTTTCTTGCGTTGAGACAGAGTCATTTTCCCACAATTTCCACCACTAGCTTCCCTGTTCTCCTCTCTGGAATAACTTTTTTTTGTTCTCTGGAATAACTTTGCACCGTCTTGAACATAATAGCCTTCCCTGGACTAAATATCCTCAGTTTTATTGACTATTTTTCTCCTAAATTATAGTCTTAGAATCTTCCCAATTTATGTGGTCCTCCCCTGGACAAACTCTACTTTGTCATTTTCCTCAAGTCCCAGCCCTGGACTAAATACAATCTCTAAATGTGTTCTGATAACCTTAAAATTTTAAGAGTATTCTTTCCATAAGTAGAACTATTATTTTATATGATCAGAATACTATATTTCCATTAATTCAGCCTTCTATCACATGTTCTATATAATAATACATACCACTTAATAAGGTTAAAGATAAAATACACTCAAATATACTCTATTTCTACATATTTATCCATTTTGAGTAAATCTGTAAAGCTAACAGTGGCTACCACTGCAAAACAGGAGCTAATGAAAATAGCTTCTTTCTCTAGAAAACAGTAATTCACACAAGCTCACCTGAGTACTCCTACTTCATTTTTGAAGGCTTGTAACTGCTGAGGTGTGGGTGCTGTCACATTCAACATTTTCACCGCCACATCACCTAAAAGGTAATTGCCATTCCAACGATTTATTTATTTATTTATTTTTAGAGGCAGGGTCTTCGCCCTGTCACCCAGGCTAGAGTGCAGTGGTACAATCATAGTTCACTGTCAACTCGAACTCTTGGGCTCAGGAGATCGCCTCCCTCAGCCTCCCAAGCAGCTGGGACTACACAAACGTACCACCATGCTCAGCTATTTTAAAAAATTTTTTTGTAGAGACAGAGTCTTGCTATGATGCCCAGGCTGGTCTTGAACTCCTGGCCTCATGCAATCCTCCCACCTCAGTCTCCCATTGATCACAGATGTGTTCACTTTATGAGATTTCAGCTACTTGTTTATTTATGAGCACTTCTTTATACAGGTTGAGTATCCCTTATGTGAAATGTTTGGGACTAGAGGGTTTCAAATTTCAGATTTTTTTGGATTTTAGACTATTATACATTATATTACTTAGTAGTCCAGCATCCCTAATCTGAACACCTGAAATCTTCTAATGAGCATTTCCTTTGCGTGTCATGTTAAAAAAGTTTCAGATTTTGGAGCATTTCAGATTTTAGATGTTTGGATTAAAGATATTCAACCTCTATATGTATGATATTTCAATAAAAAGTTAAATAAACTTATTGACTTTTCCTAATTATCAAAGTAATACAGTGCTCATTATATCATCTGTACCATATGATACTGTATACCACTTAAAACAAAAATGTTTAAAAACATTTTGAAAGCATAAAAAAACTCCCCATAATCATATCACTCAAAAATGACATTATATTGATGATGTATATCTTAGGAGGCTTTTATGTGTATGCAATGTGAATATTTATGAATACACATAAAAAAATTGTTATAGATTTTTCTGTGACTTCTATAATATGGGGCATTATTATTGCCTTGTAAAATTTAATATACCAAAGACACTTTTCCATATAAATGAATGTAGCTATACTATACCATTTTAACTCCTATATAAACATATATGGAGATACCAATTTATTTACCTAAGCCTCTATTAATGGACATATATTTATTTTCATTTTTCATTAATAGTAAATCTCTGATGAAAATACCTATTTGTTCATTCTTGTCCAATTACTTCCTCAGGATAAAGTCCTATAAATGGAATTGTTGGCTCAAAAGACACATTGCCAAACTGTCCTCAAGAAAGTTTATATCAACTTATTTTCCCACCAGCAGCATCACAATCACAACTCTAAATATGATCAATTTAAGAAAGTATTTGTCTAAATGAGACACAAATGATTTCTATTTTTTGAATTTGCAATTATTTGATAACTAGTGAGGCCAAACATTTTTTAAATGTTTACTGGTTACCTCTACTTCTTCCTTTGGTAAGTATACTTTTAAATATGTTTACTTGTGATTTATAATACAAATAAATTATCAGCAGAAAGACTTCTAAAAGAAAAAAATCATTTTGGGGACTAGTTAACTTAGAGGATATTCATCTTAAAAAATAATTTGCTATACTATAACAGGAGTCCTGGTTGTTGTGAACCCAGTTTTTATTTTTCATAATTTTTTTTTTTTTTTGAGACAGAGTCTCACTCTGTTGCCCGGGCTAGAGTGCCGTGGCGTCAGCCTAGCTCACAGCAACCTCAAACTCCTGGGCTCAGGCGATCCTTCTGCCTCAGCCTCCCAAGTAGCTGGGACTACAGGCATGCGCCACCCTGCCCGGCTAATTTTTTCTATATTTTAGTTGGCCAATTAATTTCTTTCTATTTTTTAGTAGAGATGGGGTCTCGCTCTTGCTCGGGCTGGTTTCGAACTCCTGAGCTCAAATGATCCGCCCACCTCGGCCTCCCAGAGTGCTAGGATTACAGGCGTGAGCCACCACGCCCGGCCTATTTTTCATAATTTTTGTTAGAAACCTTTAGAGTCTTACATCTAATCAAAATAGCTTAACGATGCAAATAGTAAATACTCCTTTTGATTTGTTTTTAATAAAATTGTTAAACATATCCTATCATGACTTGTGACAAGATCACCACATTATATACATACCATGCCACTTTCCCTTGTAGACTGTTCCAAATGATCCGGATCCAATTCTTTGCCCCACTGTAATCTGCCCATCAGGAATCTCCCAGTCATCACTTGAATCCCGTCTACCAAGTGTTTTCTTGATAAAAATAGTATAAAAAGTCAAGCCACACCAAACAAAAAAGGAAAACTTTATATTTCACACTGAGTATATTACCCTATGCCTGAAAGGTACTTAATTTATGAAGAGAATAAGATCTATTTTTAAAAAAACACTCTGGTGGAGAAATAGTTAAAAGTATGACTCTTAAAATATAAAACTTTAAGATTGAAGTCGATATTAGGATGGAAATACTTGATTAAAATAGAAATTATTCATACAGTATGTACAGAATTATTAAAATCTATAAAATAAAACAGTTTTTATCATTTGGAGGACTACAAGGGACAAGTACTTTATATGTGTGACTGGTTTTGGCTCCAAATCCCAAAAATTTAAATTAACATATTATGGCAACTACTCTTTTCTAGTCAGTGCTAAATGTCCTCATATATCTTATCTGATTAAGTTTCTCAAAAAAATAATCTCTCTATATAATTACTATAGTAAGGTGATGGACATACCTATCCAATATACACTATTGCTAAAATTATTAGATTTAATATAGATTCATTTTGCAGCAGAAAGTTAATTTTTCAAATAGGGAAGAATGTCCCTTGGTAGATATTTGAATTTTGGACTAGCCTTTAGAATGTATATGCTAATCATGCTTTCTAAACACTAGCTTACTCTCTTTTTCCTATTTTAGAAACAGAACGCTACTGTTACTCTTCCAAACTGCCTTTTACTAAATTATATTAGAGATAAGAGCAAAATTCAGTGTTGTGGGAAAATGTTTATGCAAAAAGCTATCAGCTCTTAAATTTATTTGATTATGGGAATTCTGTATCATATAAGGACATGATATATCTAAAAGGTGATACATTTGGCTATGACTTATAAAAAGAACTTAGAGGTGAATAAAAAGATACCATACACTCTTACCATTCGATTCCTGTCTTCTGAGGATGAAGATGACTTCCTTTCCCGCTGAGGTCCTGGAGATTTCTGTAAGGCTTTCACATTAGTGAGTGAGCCGGGTAATGAGGCAGGGGGTGTGGCAGATAAACCTGTGGTGGATCCTAAATTAGTGAAAAGAAAAATGTATCCGTTAAGGAACTGCAAGCATGTTAATTTATCAGGGGGCAGCAGGTGGGGGGAAATTTAGACTTATTTTAAAAATGTTCTGCATGGGCCGGGCGCGGTGGCTCACACCTGTAATCCTAGCTCTCTGGGAGGCTGAGGTGGGCGGATCGTTTGAGCTCAGGAGTTTGAAACCAGCCTGAGCAAGACCGAGACCCCATCTCTACTAAAAAATAGAAAGAAATTAATTGGCCAACTAAAATATAGAAAAAATTAGCCAGGCATGGTGGCGCATGCCTGTAGTCCCAGCTACTCGGGAGGCTGAGGCAGAAGGATCGCCTGAGCCCAGGAGTTTGAGGTTGCTGTGAGCGAGGCTGATGCCACAGCACTCTAGCCGGGGCAACAGAGTGAGACTCTGTCTCAAAAAAAAAAAAAAAAAAAAATGTTCTGCATGTTCAAATACAGACCTTTTGGAAAGAACAGGCCAAAAAGGGGCCTCATTTGGTGATTAGTACTATAATTTCTTTTAGTTTTCTGGCCACTTTAATGACCTTTAAGGTATCTGATGATAAAGACATAATTTGTTTACTGGTACAAAGTCTAGAAGAAAAACAATTTCTCTAAAACAAGAGACAAGTACTAAAAAATACTCGCAAGTTTCTGTTTCTTTGATTAAAAAAAATCAAAAAGCAAAATTTAAAAGCCTACATAAGAAATAAACTTTTAATTATTTTACATTACCTCAATAGCCAGTCAATATAAAAAAAGATGGAAACCCTAAATGGAAATATTTTCTAATATTGGCCTTAATGTTGCAAATATCTAGCTAGCTCTTTCATATTAGCCACTAATATAAAATTAAATTAGTTTAGGAATTAAATCTATATTTATGCTCTATATTTAAGAGATATTGGTCAGGGTTATTGGTTCCTGGAGGCTTGTTACACTAAATAAAGATTATTTGTTACCAACATAAAATTAATGTAAACAAAGCCAAGCGGGTTCTCAAGGCTTTCTGAAAAATCTCTGCCTTTATAGTGAGAGCTATCGTGTTTCCCCGAAAATAAGACAGGATCTTATATTTATTTTTCCTCAAGAAGACACCCTACGGCTTATTTTCAGGGGATGTGTTATTTTTTTAAAGTATGGTACAACAATCTACATTTATTCAAATATAGTTAAGTCATCTTCTTCTGGAACATCATCATAACTCTCCAAACCCCAAATTCCATCCTGAATTTCTAGCGACTCTATTTCCTTTAGAACCATTGGTCCCAATCTCTCATGTTGAGCAATAGAGCTCTCATCGGGCAGATGAGAAGGGCTGCTCGTCTTCTTTACCACTCCGCAACGAAATGCATGGGTTGTGCAGATACGCTGGATAGCCACTCCCATCACTAGATCTTATTTTTGGGCTAGGACTTATATTACGCAAATGCTTAGAAATCCTGCTAGGGCTTATTTTATGGGTAGGTCTTATTTTCGGGGAAACACGGTAAGTAAGTGTCGACTATCTAACTACAAATGCAAATAGTCTATGAGCCAAGAGAGCCTGAGGGTACACTCTTTGGAAGTAGTCTCAGTGGCAGGGTTGCATACTTTTCTTATGGGTACTTTTTAAAATGCTGACTCAGTGGCAAACATCCGAAGTTCACTTACAGTATGACCTGGTACAGACAGGTTCAGGATAATGACTTGTAAGTGGGGCCCGAGTATAGCTGTGTAGGACTGACATGTCCAGGTAATATTTCACACACAGAACAAAAAGAACTCAAGAAAATGATTTTTTAAAAAATGATTACTATTCTTGGGTGGGGGGAAGGAGCCACTATCTTTCAAAGAACAAGAATACTAATGACAACATTTAAATGTAAAATCTGTGTAAAAATTTTATCATTACTACCTCATACTACATTGTCATGTGGAATTTCTATGATCTCATATATAATTTTCTAAAAGAAAATGGTATCCAGAATGTCTATTAACTACAGCACAATCCATTTTCTACCCTTTATTGCTAATTTTCAACATTATAAAGCCTTAATTGCTTGACCACGCTTCACAGTTCTGAGTTAAGTGCTGTGTTATATATGACTTAGCTCCATTATGTTACTCACTACTGCTCGACTTCCATCCCATTTTATGGATTTTCTGAGAATCAGCTGGACTGAGAGAGCAAGAACCTAAAGCACCATTACTACATTCAGAGTAAGTAACAGACACTAATTAGCAAGAGTCACTAAATATAACTCTTTAAAAATATTTATAGCAAGACATCTGTCTCAATTTTGAGTTAAATTTTTAAAAATCAGTTTAACCACAAATTAAAGTATGAGAAGATGAAATGAGAGAATGAAATTATATTGTGAACTTTTCCCTCATATTAGGGCATAATTAAAAGTATAAATTCTCAAATTTTCTTATGTTGAAATATCCAAAACATACTATTAATTTTTTTTTTTTACTGCTCTCTACCTTTGACATAAGATATATACATCCTACATTACAGGGGGAAAAACCCCCCCAAAACATGCTGATATTACAGAATCTCAAAAAATGCCAAAAACCTAATAAAATCTCATAATTGAAGTTTCCATTTACATTTTTTCTTAAAAACCACAAAAATTATTACCAAATATTAACAGTCATCAAGGTTATCACCTAAATGTGTTAAAATCAAAGGAATCCAGATTGAAGACTACCCCCACCTTATTTATTCCCCCCCCACTGAGTTTAAGCTATCAAGACTAAGAAGTAATAAGATAACAAAAAACAAGATTGAAATCTCAGCTCAGAATTTTCTTGCTTTTAAAAATTTATGACAGACAGCATACAGAAAGCTTGTGGTAGTGAGTATGTGTGAAAAGCACATTCAGAGCATTCCAGCCAGGCCAAGCAGAAATTTAGTACAAAAACTCTCACACTTACAAACACACGCTGTGAGGGTGAGGCACAAACAGCATCTGTAGTTTTATATTTAGTTTACTTTGGGTGAAAACAAGAAAGAAGAGCCCAACTACCTCTGAACACTGGGCCAGGCTCAAAATCAAACACTATTTCACTGGGGACAGAATGTAGGAGGGGACTGGGAGTCCGGGATTGGTATTTCCGAAGACAGCGCATCAGCTGGTTCAAAGGGGCTGTTAGAAGAGAAAGAGAGGGGCAGGCAAACACAAGAAGACAGACACACAGAAGAAATGAAAGAAGTCATGGGGAATAAATAAGATGAATCGAAGCCTGCTTTACAAAATAATTCTGGACGTTCAAAAAAAATCTGTTGATTTTCATGAAAACCCAATGATTTTTTAAAAAGTGACCTAAAAAGGACAAGAAATGCCACTTGATTTTAGGTACTAAGCAGGCTGTGTTTATCACTAAGTTAACTTCGTGATGCTAACATGATGGCAACATTTAAATGCTGGATGTATTGGGCAAAATTATCAAAAGCCACAGCTATTAAGACATACGAAAGTCAAACTGGCAGCAACATTAATAGGCAGGTTCATGAAATAACAAACAGGAAAAAAAAACTTGTATACTTATGTGCAATAGTCAATACTAAGTCCAGAGTATATAATGCAGGCTTATCATTATTTTGGTTACTTCACAGGTGTATAGAAACGTAACAAAAGATGGTTTATACAGTTTTTACTGACTATAAAATATCTTTTAAGTCTGGGCTTAGATATTTTGAAGATAAACGGTCACAGTGAAGAGATCAACTCTAAGCATGATAAGCAGTTATTACGGGTCTTTCTTACTAGATAGAATTCAGCTGAGAAGGCAAGTGCAGAAGACCACCTGGAAGAAAACTTCAAGATAGTCTCAAATACCATCTCTTGGAAAACATTATATGGAGTAATTCTTACAAAAAGTATTTTCTTAAGCAATGTTGTCTTATGTGCTAGAGTGAATACTAGATGAAAATTCTGTAAGAAATATCAATTCAATTTCTCATCTGCTTATTTTATTTACTAGACTAGTAAGAGGGCAACTGGGCTTTTCTATTATGGGTCTATTCTATAAAATGTACATTTCAAACACTTCTAGAAAGTTGAAGGGAAGTGGTTGATAACATATGACAAACCAAGAAGCTGTGGCAGGCAACCCAAGGGATTCCCTCCAAGAATGATTTAGCAAAGTCAAATTTTATTTGATTCAAAGCTCAGTCATTAAGTATCAATGGAGGCCCTCAAAAGAAATTTAGCAACTCCAGTTTTGGAGATGGTTATAGAAATTAATAAAGTGGCTAATAATTAAGGATCTTTTTTGGTACAATACTTTAAAATTGCAGATAGTACATTTAAGATTTCCTTTTACGTTCTCTCATATTATCTATTCATGTTATGAATTAGTTAAAATTTTATTAGAAATAAATAATAAATACTATAGAAAAACAAAAAAATTTGGGGTTTTCTCTACACATTTTTCTCTGTGTCTGTGTTTCATGAAAGAAGCAAGTATAAAAGAAGACAAGCAGCAAAGCAATTGCATTTTTCCCTGAGTTTTTTTTTAAACTGAAATCACTACTTACCTCCATCACCACGAAACCCTTGGTCTCTAATCAAGTCCTACAAATAAACAGTAATGTACGTTTATTCAAAGCATATAGTAAGAAAGTAATAACAACATTGAATTTTCCAATATACATTAATAGAAAGGTTAATTAAAAATAATACCTGTTTTACAATCACTTCACAAAACAGAATATGAAATTAGCCAGTGAACATGATAAAACTAAATTTTGAAGCACTTGCCATCCTAACCCTATATTGAAAGGATTATTAGTCCCAATCAAATGTTGAAATCCATTTCAGGCCATTCAAAACCAATGGTTCCTTCAATCTTTTAAAAAAAAATTCTACTGGTACATATAAAGAACCGTAAAATTGTTCACACCCTTTGATCCTGTAACACCACTTCTGGGAATTTTTCCTAAGGATATTAATTCAGAAGAAAAAATGATATGCGCAAAGATGTTCAGTGCTCATAATCCATCATACTAAAAAATTACAAATAATTATTTCCCTATGATAGGCATTTTGACAGATTATGGTTAAAGTAAATTATGGTGCATCAATTTAATGAAGTATTATGCAGTTACCAAAACAATTAGGAAGCTTTAATCATGTTTATAGTATAATAAAAAATACAAAATTAAAGTACATTGATTACAATCATGAAAATATGGATGCATAAGGACACACTAGAAGGGAAAAAAAATCAAAATTGCTCAAATAAGGATTTTGTTAAAATTTGTTTTTATTATTAAAATACAGCTTTTTGCAACAATGTTAGTAGTGGGCGAGTCTCTATGGGTAATACCATGTGGATCCTAATAGGAAAACTTGGATTAGTTTACTCAGTTTAACTTAAATATGAGGGATTGAATGGCCCTAAATGTTTCTAAAGTGGCTCTGTGTGTGGAGCTGGGCACAGTGTCATGTGCCTACAGTACCAGTTACTTGGGAAGCTGAAGCAGGAGGATCACTTAAGCCCAGGAGTTACAGGTCAATCTGAGAAACATAGCGAGATCTCAACTCTTTTTTAAAAATGGCAATTGGCTCTTGAAAATAGACAACTTTTGGCTTATAGGCTACAACAAAGTGAAAATCCTTTACAGACGTATTTCTATCATGTTCAATGTATTATATAAAGCCTTCAATATTTTCTACATAATAATCAACAAAATACTCATATACCTACAAATAAAGTACTAGGTGTGGCTACCAATAAATATAAAAATCCTGGTGGTGTCACTAACTTTCTGTGTTCTTGAGAGCTTATAATCTCATTGGAAGAAAGATGCACACACATGAAAATGAAATGACATAAGAATAAAAGGTTAAGAATATAATGAAAAAGATGGCAAAGTCTGTTGCTTAGTTAATTGCCAACTAAATGGTATGGGTGATAAGATTGTAAGTGCTACATATAATAATTATAGTACTTGTTCATTGGTGAAGCATTCAAAGAAATGATTCTGAGTTGGGCCCTTGAGGGATAGGCAGTGTAGAAAAGCAAACGGCCTTCTAGACAAGAAGGAACATCAAGAGAAACGCTACATCCCTTTCCTTTTTTGGTGCACCAGCTCTGAACTTCCCACAACTGTGGATTGACCGAATTTGGCTTTCTCTACTCTTACAACTTATAGCTAATACCAACAGAAACTTACATTTTTCAACCTCAAATGTGTTCTCAAAGCTCCTTGACAATCTTTTCAATACACCCAAAACAAAAGCTACCATTTTTGTTTCTACAAACCCTGTTCTTCCTTTGATATTTCCCATCTTAATGAATGGTACTATCTATTTATCAGAAACCTGGTCTATAAGCTAAGGATCCATAAGCCAGAAACCTGGTCATTATCTTCTACCTCACATCTTGTTCACTTCTCTCCTCTACTACTATATAGTTTAGTGGTTATTAAACACAAGAAAAAAGAAAAAGCCAGGTTTTAAGTTCATTTCAATAATTTACCACCTATGTAATTTTAGGTACATTTCTTAAAATGTAACCCAATTTTCTTAACAGTAAAATAAAGATGATAATAATACTTAACCTATGAGCTTTAATGACGATGGAACAAGAAAATCCATGTAAAGCACTTAGCATAGTACCTGGTACACAGTAAGCAGTCACAAATAATAGCCATTTTCAATGTGATTCCCAAGACTCTTACAACTAATTGATCAATTCATAGTCTCCCCCCAGTTCTCTCTTTCTTTCTCTATCTCTTTCTCTCTCGTTCAAGCCCAAGAGACTAGGAGAACAGTGGTAACAATCAGAGAAAAAAGGAAATAGTCTAAAAGAATGCTAGTTTTGAAAGTAAAAATGAAGGTTATGATTTTGGACATAATGAAAACAGCCTTATCCTAGAAATATGGTTTGATTTTTTATTTCACAATCTCCTTATTCCTATATTTCCCTCTCCTACTTCTTTCTACCTTTGCATTCAGGTCTAACTAGGTAGAGGTGAACCTTATTAGTTGAGGAAAACTAGTACTAGAAGGAGGGCACTTAAAATGAACCCAACAAAAACAGAGAAAAGTTTCATAGTAAAAAGTGGGAAGAAAGTATGATTTGTGAATTTATCTTGAAAAATGAAATTAAAATTTATAATTTTTTTTACATTTAATAAAATTTATAGTCCCAACTATATGTTAATTCTTAAACACAGAAAGAATCAAGGTTTTGTTGGTAATAATGCCAAAGTTATGATAGTACAAACCAAAAATCTTAAGTTCATATTTATCTTTCACAGTACAATCATTTTTAGAAAAGTTTTTAAATGATTTCATCAATTTCCCCAAGGGCTTCTATCAGTCCTTTGATGTTTAAACCATTTTCATCTGAAGATAAGACATTTACAGAGATGGTATCATAAGGAAAAAAGTCAGAATAATTCTATAATTTGGTACCAGTGAAGTGTTTAATGTCATCAGAGAAGATAATGAACTTTTCTGATCTGTGATTCATAAGAAAACTATCACTTAAAGAAACTAATAAATGAAAGATGGCATTTATTTCTGATCTAAATTATAATTATAGCAGAAATAAAGACATACACTTGCTAGTACTAGTGATGCTGGATACTTACATCAATATTAACAGGTTCTATTGTGTTTATATGCACATTGGGAGCTGATGAGGACCGGTCTCGTTGCCCGAATTGATTTCGATGATCTTCATCTGCTGGTCGGAAGGGCTGTGGAATTGGAATGGATTTTGAAGGAGATGGACTGGTGAGAATTTGGGGCCTGGAAAAATCAAGTCATTGGAAGATAAGATTCAGAGCAACTATATAGACATAATAATATATATATATATACATATATATATATAAAAGGAAGATATAAAGATATACTTATTTTTATATTCTCAAAATATTTAAAATAAAACATTAAAAAATCCATCAGTAATGGCTTTAAAAAGTATTAATTTAAAAAACCAGTATCTACCTACAACTAATGCTGCCAAAGCTGCTTTGCTCAAGCAGATTCTCCAGGAAATACCAATGATAAGAACACTGATTCTTATCCAGAAAACTTCAGGGGAATCTACAAGTAACTAGAAACTACCTGTGGTTAATCATCTGAAGAAGTTCTTATCTTTTAAAGTATACAAAAATATGTTCTATGTAGAGATTGACTGAATAAAATCTGCCATTTTTTTTAACTTTGCCATTTGTTGATATCTGAAGTTACTAAAATGAAAATTTTATTAGGAAGTTATAAATATTTTGAGAATGTATACTTCAGGACCTGAATGATGTACCTGTTGCTTTACACTAGAGTTGAATGAAAATCCTGAACAATATCTAAAGATCATTTCCAAGTTCAGAAGATGATCCTCCTAGTGCCAGTATCTCTCATATTTTGAAATTTTTATCATGTCCAATTATTGAAACCAGAGACACAAAAGAATCATATATTAAACATTAAAGCAAATACTTAAAAAAATTGTTTTTTGAATAGGAAAGTCTATGGTCTCTCACTAGCTCTAAAATGAACTTGGAACTCACAGAAAGTAAAATTTTAAGGATAAACTGTAAGCACCTGTAAGGAGTCTATCCCCTCAGAAAGGATATCCTAGGGAGCAGGGACATTGAGTATAACTTGACAGATGAGGTATGGCTATCTCACTGAGCTCCATCAGGATCAATGAATGACTTAGCACTAATAAACTCTCTTCACATACTGATTATCATTCCACCCCATCTTATGCAAACTTTCTAATTATATTACTATAATTAGCATTATTGAGCAGTTATTAGACATGGCCAGAAAGACAATGCTGAGGGACTAAAAAGACATTTCTTTGTAAGAGGAGAGAGTTTGAAGAGGAATGGGAAAAAATATATTAGGAAAGGAATGGATAAGGTTTGAAGAGCAAAGTCAAGCGAAATAGTGACAAAAAGCCTCTAAATAGAGCATGTCAGAATCTGAACCATACCACTTTACAGTTTTACTTCTTTGAAGCACATTATTAAGGATAGGGAAACACATTTTGACTTTATGTGTTCATATTAACCACATGAATCAATTTTGAATGGATATGCAAATAATAAAATATTATATACTTTTAAAAATTGATGACACAGACCTTTAGGAAAATTAGCACATTTCACCTGTGTCCTTTTTCTCCTTTCTGGTTATTGAAAAATTTTTAGTTTGTGACAAAGTTGTCTTTATTTTTGCATTAGGCAGCCAAAGCAATATGTATGCCCTTTGATAAGAAATTTTGGGAGCAGGTAAAAGAATATAAAAATGACATTAGGTAATAAAAAAGCTTGGAAAGGGTACTATTAGAAAACCATTTATAGGCTGATTTAAAGTCTCAAGGCAAAAGTTAAGACTTAAAATTGGAAAAAGCCTGAATTAACTAGCCTTGTATAGGATAATCTAATATAATAATTGATCTGAGAGCCAGGTGCCATGGCTCATGCCTATAGTCTCCAGCTACTCAGGAAGGAGGATGGCTGAAGCCCAGGAATTTGAGGCTGCAGTGAGCTATGATCTGTTGTATGCAGAAGTGGCAGTAAGTCATTCCTGAAACCCATTGAGTTAGGAATATGACAGAAACATGTAGTGGATAACAAATCAGAAATATGTATGCAAAAGACATTGGTCCAGAAGCAAGAAAAACAAAAACCTGATTTAATCTGATAAACTTCATTATCATATCTAAAGAAAAGAATGCATATACTAGAAAATGAGGATATCTGCCTATTACACAAAATCAGAGACACTAAGTTCAGCAGTTGGTATCTAATTCTACCTGGAAGGAAGGTGTGCCTTGGTTGCAAAGTCAACTTGTTTAGCTTTGAGGTAGTAAAGCAGAGCACTTCAAGTTATCATACCCTGATGTCATTAAATATCTGAACCATACACTAATTCCATGCTTAACAAAAACAATCTTCTGATTATAATTTAGTTTTCCATAAATATCTTCCAAAAGAGGAGTAAGCGCTGGCCCACCCAACAGAAGAAGTCTAATTAATACAACAGATATACTTCTCACTGAAAAGAATTACCTGGTATTATGATTTAATATTTTATGATTTTGATTAATGTAAACCAGTACATACCTAACTCCCATCATTTCTGAGAACTGATAAAATTGAGCTTCCATACTGGGAAATCTTTCCCTGGACCAAGGTAATTTATACCCTATAAGTATCTTGGCAGTCAGTAAACTAGCTTTCTTTTGATACCTTTATCTATTTTGCCGCAAACCTCTTTAAAGCAGTACCAAATTAAAAATAATTTTAGCTCTAACATCCTTCAGCAAACTACCAGTTATGATCTCATCCTTAATCTAAATCTTAATCTAAATCTTAATATTTAAAAGTTTTGAAGCAAAGTGACTACTTCTGTTCAGTGATATGCAAATCTTAAATGCTGACCTTTCATAAATTTTTATATTCTACAGCATTTTTTTTTTTTTTTTTT
>VBSM01003176.1:6769474-6784576 GCA_008086735.1 Cheirogaleus medius | reverse complement strand
CTCTTGCTCAGGCTGGTTTTGAACTCCTGACCTTGAGCAATCCTCCCGCCTCAGGCTTCCAGAGTGCTAGGATTACAGGCGTGAGCCACCACGCCCGGCTAGCATTTTTTAAAAGTAGAAAAGGAGGTGTCTCCCATTTTGTATTCAAAACTGGACAATGTATAACTTCTCCAATATTTCTTGGTTACATCATCATCCTTATTTCATGACCATTATAATTATGATCAGGACTAGCAGCAAAATGCAAGGAATTTTGATATTGAACAGATTGGCTTCTATCTTTACAGAGGCAACATACACACTAGTGACATAAAAGCACCAGGAAAATGATTTATAGAAAAATTTAAATATCTTTCTTATCATTTGCTCAAGACCAGAATCTATATCAGTTTAGTTATGAATAAAATACTCATGGCACAGGCAAATGGTTTCTTAATTTTAAGACAGCATTACTTCACTGGAAGGCAAAATGGATCGTTACCATTATAAACCTTCAAAGAGGCAAAGCTAATTTCATTATGGCGTTCTGTAACTCTGCTCACAGAATTGGGGCCTGCCATGAGAAAGGCATCATAGTCTATAGAATCTGTCAGGAGAAAATGTCATAGCCAAGAGATTAATTAAAAACCAAAAGGAAACAATAAGAACATTTTTATTTGATCGTCTAAAAAACGCACAACTGCATACAACTAATGATAGAGCCAATAGGAATAAAATGACTCCACCAGAGTAGATAACTATTACAACCTGACAAAAAACATAATGGCTGCATTTTTCTAGTGTTCCAAATAGATAAATACATCCACTCCTTAATACAAAATTTTTCTGCTAAATTTTCTAACGTATGAAACCTCCAGAAGGGTTGGCTTTGTAAAAATTATAGGTCTATTAGTAGTGTCAATTTATTTTTTTTAGTCCCTCTAGGTAGCGGTCTAAAGAAATAGCATTATATTTTGAAGAGTGGGATGAAGTAGGGTTAAAACTGACAACAAATATTTCTGATCCTCACTAAATATCTCAGGAATATTCTAGAACAGAATGCTGGTTGAGGACTTTCTTTTTTTTTAACCACAGGCTTCCAAACATAGCATAAATAATGCTGCCTCAAAACCAATAAGGAAAGAGTCAGCAGATCTGTGTGAGAAATGTTCCAAAGCAAACTAGTATCAACTTAACTTGTCATTATCATGTCTTCCTTTTGTTTCCCTATTATGAAACTTAAGTATATGATGTCTTTGTATTGTTTTTGAAGTCATTTTTTGGCTTTATCCCCCACAACTTATTAATAATACTATTAATTTTTTTCTTTTACACTTTATAAATGTCCATCTATTTTCCACACTGCTACCACTCTAATTCAAGTCTTCATTGCCTCTCAGTCTTCATTACCAACAGCATCCTAGCTTGGCTTTCTTCATCCTAAACTTTTCTCTGTCACTTCATCCATATTTTACAGCTAGGTGATTCTTTCTTTAAAACCATTTTCATCAGGTTAGTAATCTGCTTAAAAACCTTTAACTCTTTGTCTTTCCTCTTTCGTAAAGTCTAAAATTCCAGCCTGAATTCCTAGACTCTCCATAATTGGGTCTTACACATAGGACTTCTCAACTTAGATAAGACTTTCTTCACTAGCTCCTAAATCTACCATCCTCATTTCCTTTATTTATACTGTTTCTCCATCTACCCCACCAACCAGGCTTTTATTCCCTAGGTTCATATAGATTTTAGTAATTTTTTAAAGTCCAGTTCAAATCCCATCTTTTTCTTTTTCTTTTTTTGAGACAGAGTCTCGCTCTGTTGCCGGGCTAGAGTGTCAGCCTAGTTCATAGCAACCTCAAACTCCTGGGCTCAAGCGATCCTCTTGCCTCAGCCTCCCAAGTAGCTGGCACTACAGGCATGTGCCACCATGCCCAGCTAATATTTTCTATATATATTTTTAGTTGTCCAGCTAATTTCTTTCTATTTTTTTTTTAGTAGAGACAGGGTTTTGCTCTTGCTCAGGCTGGTCTTGAACTCCCAAGGTCAAACAATCCGCCCGCCTCGGCCTCCCAGAGTGCTAGGATTACAGGCACACCCAGCCTCAAATCCCATCTTTTTCGTTAAGTTTTTCTGAGCATTCTCTTTCTCTCATTATTCTTCCTTCTCCTGAAAACATATAAACATTTATGTACTTATCACATAGTTTAATATACTCCATCAAAATAGTGGATTATAATTATATACTATTTTAAATTACTTGCCATTGTCTCATATGTTAATGTTTTCATAAATGGAAGAGATATACTTCTATATCTAATCTTATACCTAATAAAATGATGAACACAAGGCAGGGACTCAAAAATATCTGTGGCTTAATTTTTTCATGATTGATCCTGAAACAATCTATGTCAGCTTTAATCTCATTTATCTGTACCAAATGAATGCATGTATCTGACTATTTGTGATAAAATAAGTTATTTGGGAAAAAAATCCTTAATTTAACAATTCAAATGTTGGAAAGGTTTAAAATTAACCAAAAGAGCCAAAAGAAAGCAGTTCAATAACATGTCATTGAAGGACAGGAGTCAAATCATACCCAATAGAATCTGAGGGGGGTGCAGAAGGGGATGATCCAGATGTAAGGGCAGTCTCTGCTAAGGAGGCCTCTTCCTGTGGTATTGGGTGGTGTTCAAAGAACTTGGAGACAAACAGCAAACTGTGAGGCGAAACAAAACAAAACAAAACAAACCTAACTTGTGCAAAACCCAGAAGCTTCATACACCAGCATACATAGTTAATAGAAAAATTGGAGATCAAATTCCATTTTCAGAAACAATTGGTAAAATTCAACTAGTTATATTTTTGTCCAAAGGCTTATTTTAAAAAACTGTATTGTACTTTCAAAGGCAAGCTCAGAATCTAAACTAATTGTTCCATTCAGCAAATTTCTACGTATTAGAGAGGGAAAAGTGTGATTTATGGTTAAGGAATTAGAAGAAAAAGGATCTACTAGATTACATCATTATAATTTACTTAACATACAGAGTTAAATTCTATTTGCTCAAGTGATCGAGAAAAATAATAAGACCTTAACAGTAGCAGCAGCAACAATGACACAAAAAGAGATTATAACAGACTCAGTATAATCTATTTGCAAAAACTCTGGCATAAAGCAAAGAGAAATTTTAGAAAGAGATACACTGGCTACAAAGATTTTATATCTTACTCTTAAATAAACTGGGGGAAGGGAGTTGAACGGGAAAGAAAGAGAGAGAGAGAGAGAGAGAGAGAATATAAATGCAGTTTACACAATAGCTGACAGAATCAGACCCCCTGATTTGTGGCCCAAAAATATAATGCTTAACTTAATTGAAATGACATTCCCTCTCCTCCCCCAAACTACCCAAAACTGATTTCTATGGGATAGGGGACTTGATTAATTAAAAGAGAATATAAAATATAAATTAAGTGTATAGCTGAACCAGAATTACAGTTTGGGAGAGAAGTACTGGTTATACTACACATTACCCTCTAGCCACACTTAAAAAAAATTCCCTATAGCAACTGTACTAGACAGAAAACTCCTCATAGACTTTAAGACATAATAGTTTCACATTAAGAAAATTTAAACGTAAAATGATAGATACAAGAGATTTTTTTGATTACTTACTCAAGTTGGTCATAATTAACACACATCAGTGGGACCTCTGTACTACAACGCTGGTGAAATTTATAACCACATGTTTGACAGCGGAAACCCTGGAAAAGCAGCTTTCGACAAAAGTCACAAAATGCTAAGGTGAAAAAAGTTTTCCGTACCTGCAAAGTAAAAAGTAATGGATTTCAAAAACTTGCAACAAACTTTTTAGAAACCAACATATTTATTCTCTTATTAAAAATAATAAATTTTTATTTATATCATGAAAATTCACATACTGTTCACATACTAACATGAAAACAAGGAGGTTCAAGACAGTAGATGGACTATACATATTTATTTTCTACCCCAATATCCAACTTAAAAACTCAGAAGAAGACGAGAAATGAATAAAATAGTGGCAACTGATTTCAAGCTTGACAACATAAGAGTAGAGATGACAAGCAGGAGGAGGAAATAGAAGTGAAAGGAAGAAGGGTAGTAATTTAATTATTATAAAAAGAGGAGAGAATTAAAGAATGCTGACTTGTGTTGACAGAATAAGAAAAAAAGGTATACTTATATTACAGTCATGTGCTGCATAACAACTTTTTGGTTATCATTGGACCGTGTATACCCCGGTGGTCCCATAAGATCATAATGGAGCTGAAGAATTCCTGTCTTCTAGTGACATCTTGGTGATCCTGACCCTGTGTAGGCCTAGGTTAATGTGTATGTTTGTCTTAGTTTTTAACAAAAAAGTTTAAAAAGAAAAAATTTAAAATTTTAAAAGCAGAAAGAAGCCAATAGAATAAGAATATAAAGAAAGAGAGATTTTTGTACAGCTGTACATGCTAGTGTTTTAAGCTAAATATTATTATAAAAGAGCCAAAAAAGTAAAAAAAAAAAACCAAAAAACTTTAAAAAGTTTTATCAAGTAAAAAATTTACAGTAAACTAAGATTAATTTATTATTGAAAAAATTTTAAAAATAAATTTAGTGTAGCTTTAGCTGGGTGCAGTGGCTCAAGCCTATAATCCCAGAACTTTGGGAGGCTGAGGCGAGAGGATCACTTGAGATCTCTATAAATAATTAAAAAAATTAGCCAGGCGCAGTTGTACATGCCTGTAGTCCCAGCTACTCCGGAAGGTGAGGTGGGAGGATCATTAGAGCCCAGGAGTTTGAGGCTGCAGTGGGCTATGATCATGCCACTGCACTCCAGCCTAGGTGACAGAACAAGACCCTGCCCTTAAAAAAAAAATCAAAGTAGCCTAAGTGCAGAGTGTTTATAAAGTCTACCCTAGTGACCTGTAATGTCCTAGGCCTTCATATTTACTCACCACTCACTGACTCACCCAGAGCAACTTCCAGTCCTGTAAGTGCTAAACATTTTTTATCTTTTATACTGTATTTTTACTGTACTTTTTCTGTGTTTAGATACACAAATACCGTGTTTCCCCGAAAATAAGACCTACCCATAAAATAAGCCCTAGCAGGATTTCTAAGCATTTGCGCAATATAAGCCCTACCCCAAAAATAAGACCTAGTGATGGGCGTGGCTACGCAGCGTATCTGCACCACCCATGCATTTCGTTGTGGAGCGGTAAAGACGAGGAGCAGCCTTTCTCATCTGCCCCATCGTGACAGCTACTATCCCAGAGGTGACTGGAAAGGTGCAGGCTCCCCCTGTCAGGTCCTGGCCATCCTGTGTGTGCTGCAAGCTGAGCCTTTGAGGGGAAAGTCTCCTCAGTGAAGTGAGGAGCGGGAAGCTCTGCTTTAGGTATTGTGTGTCCCCAGGAGGAAGAAGGAAAGCTGTGGCTGCCATTTTACTATGATGACGTTCCAGAAGAAGACGACTTAACTGTATTTGAATAAATGTAGATTGTTGTACTGTACTTAAAAAAAAAATAACACATCCCCTGAAAATAAGCCCTAGGGTGTCTTCTTGAGGAAAACTAAATATAAGACCCTGTCTTATTTTCGGGGAAACACGGTACCTACCATTGTGTTACAATTGTCTACAGAATTCAGTACAGTAATATGTTGTACAGGTTTGTGGCCTAAGAGCAACAGGCTGTACTGTATAGCCTAGGTGTATAGTAGGCTATACCATCTAAGTTTGTGTAAGTGCACTCCATGATGTCTGCACAGTGATGAAATTGCCTAATAACACATTTCTCAGAATGTATCCTCATCATTAGGCAATGCATGACTATATTTAGTAATATGAAAATAATCACCAAAAGAGCTAAAAAAGGAAATCATTAAAAATTTACAGTTACTTGAGGTTTCCCAAGGTGAAAAAAAAATAAAAAAATAAAAAATTAACAGTGATTTCCTGTGGAGGGGTTAAAAAGGGATGAGAGAGAGAGAGAATATAAACGTAATTTACAAAACAGCTGACAGAATCAGACTCCCTGATCTGTGGTCCAAAAATATAATGGTTAGCCTTGGATAAAAATGTACAAACAATTATTTCTAAAAGATAAAACTAATATGTAATCAGACGAAAATCAGAACCACCCTTCCTAAACTTACTAACAAGGATAAAGAACAGCAAAATCACCTAAAAGATAATAAGAACTGTTTTTAACAAATTATCAATTTTTTAGAGGATTAGAATGTTCAGGCCATCAAAACTTGTGAACATTTCTCTATGTGAAACTAAAAGGCAACATGTAAGAATTCCATGTCAAAGGCAAGTTACGTACAACAGGAGTCACATAACAGAACTGTGCTAGAGAAAAACATGCCTACCAAAGCCAGACATTGTTTAAAATATATTTGTTCTGTGTATATAATAAGCAGAAAACATAAGAAGGACAGATTAATACCAAAATGTTAACAATGGCTATTTTAGAGTGGTGAGAGTATGGGTGACTTCTGCTTCATTCTTTGCTGTATATTCTCAATTAATTCATCTCAGTTTTTTTCAAGTTTTAATCACAAACAATAGGAAGAAATCTATTTTATATTATGACCTAGTATATACATATATTCATATTATAATACTTACTTTGACTATATAAAATGTAAATCAGAACTTTCTGATCTATTCTATTACATGTAAATGCTTTTCATGATACATTAAATAGATTTCAACAACAAAACTCTATTTTCAATAACTTTAACAGAATAAAAAATTAAAAATATTTCATCAAGAAAATTATATCCAGACACATAATCCATTCTGGCCTTTTGAGAACATTTAAATAGTTTTAAAAGTGGCTCTTGTTTTCTTCATCTTTTTTTGAATGTATAACAGGGGATGTAAAACAGGTAAATGCTTATTTCTATCTTTGTTCCTTTCCATTTGTCTCAGGAAATAAAGAAATAAAAACATCTTCAATATTTTTTATGTGGCCACTATTTAACCAAACCAAGACTCTTTATACTACCAGCAGAATCTCAAGAAATAGAGCACAAAAAAATATAAACTATTTTCCCAAGTCTCAGCATTTTTAATCATCTGATCCTTTCTGCTAACCACTCACACCCTTATTCACCTAATAATCTGTTCAGTTTCATCAAGCCCTCAATCTGTCTTCCTTCATTAATTTACTCAATTGCAGTCTTTCTTCCTGTCATTAACTTATATTATATTAACTTTGAAAACTATGCATAACTGGTTGTATATGTAAAGGAGAAAAAAGTGAGAGACAAAGAAGAAGGGGAAGAAGGAGGGAAGTAAAGAGGAGAGCAAAACATGTGAGGAGGAGAAAACATGTGGATATGTGGTTGACAAAATTTTAAGCGACATATGCTTGTATCTGTAAGTATACTTTTGTCAATAAAGATAGGCACAGGACAATATATCTTTCCTGTCACAGCTTACACTTAATCTGGAATTTGAATACATGTAAATATGTATGGTAAATCAGTGGGAGGCATAGGTTAGGCAATTTGCATGCATTAATTTGTAAGGTGTGGGGCTGTGGGAAGGAAGATGCTGAGTGTCTATAGAAAAGGAGGAAGAGCTGGACACATGGCAAATGTTTCAAATCTTGTTTTCCCTATCCTGCCCCTCCCTCACGGTTCCCAAAGACTCCCAGGATGTAGGCAAACACTGAAGGAATTGCTTTTACAATGGACTCTACGAAACCAGGAGGCATAAGCAGCACTCCTTGATACACAGCAAAATCCAGGACAGACAGGAATACTTTTCCTTTCTAAACAGAACACGGGCTTTTACTCTTGCCTCTATATGGCACCCAAAACAATCATTCTAAAACACAAATCTAATCATACTTTCCCCTGTTTAAAATTATTAAATTTCTAATTATTTTAGAGAAAAGTCCAAATCTTTAACATGGCTTACAAGGATTTTCATGAGCTGGACTCTTGCTTCTTCTACCCATAACTCTTGCTACATTGTTAATACCCCTCTTTCCAACCTTGTATCATCATTCAGAACTTCTTTCAAAATTTCAAAGGTAACACATCCATTAGGTCTAAGTTTAGATATTTCTACCTTTGGGAAACCTTCCTGACTGTTCAAAGGCCATGTTAGAAGTCTCTGTGCATCTACAGAACTGTATACATAAAGAACTGTACACATACATAGTAATTATGAATGCTTATGAAAATTTCTTTTTAAATTATCTTTCTACTCTAAGGCAGTAATGATGTTACTCTTATTCATTGTCATATCCCTAGGTAAGACACAGTGTTGGCAAATGGAAGGCTCTCAATAAAAATTTACTGGCAGTTCTTCAACTGTGTTGTGAAAATTCCCATACTCTGGAATTAAATCCACTCAAAATGAAAAAATAAATAGTAATGCTAAAAAAATGAATAGTAATGAACTTCCTAGATCATCATAAACTATTTGCTATGCAGTAAATTTGATTGATATTAGGTATATCTTACACAAGTCCAAAAGATATCTTATTTACAGAAGCACAAACCTGATTTCATTATTCACCACTAGTGGACCCTGAAAGCACAAACCCCCAAGGAAATCATCTCATCAATTATTTGCTTTAAGAGCCCCACTGGACTAATCACCAAGGCATATGGGAAAACACTTGATGCCTAAAAGGGTAGTGATAACTATCTATCTAGAAAAAAATAAACTATGGTCAAAATACCATACATATACAAAATTAAGAAATGAATTCCTGCCTTAGAGACCACTCTAATTCTGGCTTCTGCCTACCTAAAGATAGGTTCTCAAATTCTGGGAACTGTTTCCTTATCTCTAAGGTGAAAAGGTCCCACATTCCAGGCCTCATGGTGGTGACACTTAGCTTACACTAGGTTCTAGCAAATGCAAAAACCAGACAAAGGGAGAAGTCTCAAGAAGAGTTTAACATCCAGCCATTCCACCACCATTAACCTATCCTTCAGAGACTTGGGCACAAGTGTGTCAAGATATATGCAGAAAGACTGTTTAGCTCTGTATGTAATAGATTTAAAAAACATGAAAACTTAAATGTTTTTTAATAGAGACAGAAAATATTCTGAATTCCCTATTCTTATGGATCATAATGTAATCATTATAAAAATAAAGGTAGGTGTACTAACACGGAAAGATCCATGATATCCTGCTGAATTTTTCAAAAAGTTAAGAATATCATAAAGCAAGACTCCAATTGTGGTTTAAGAAAGGAAAAGGAATGGGAAGTAATGAAGGGAAGGGAGAAAAAAAGAGAAAGGAGAATATTTTGGGCTTACAGCCATAAGCACACATTTGTATATACAGAAAAAAGAAAAATTTGGAAGACTGCACATTAATCTATACAAATGTTGGCCTCTGGGAAGGTATTTTCACTTGAAATACTTTTGCACAATTTTTTGTAAAAATTTTTTTCTTTTAATAATGGAAATATATTGCTTCTTTAAATTAAAAAGAAATTATAATGACTAAAATAAAACTCTTCAGTTTAAATATAAGTTTTTAAAGAACAGAACTAATTTGCAATTTAGGTAAAATGTCAATTCCCAAATCCGTATTTCTTTCATACTTCCTAAATAAAAATTTACTCATAAAAACTTGAACATTTTTGACATTTCAAAAAATATAAAGATACGTACAAAGTTATGTGTTGTAAGCGGAACATTTTCCAACACTTCTACATGCAATTCTTCTCCGGTAAGCCAGGAAATATCAGTGTCCCAGCCAATTGGTTTCTTCTCTCTGAAAAATGCAGATACAAGCCTTTCTTGGTTATCATCCCTAAAAATTTTTATACACCTCATGCTGAAGATATGAAAATTGGTTATTGAGGGGCTAGTAATAGTGAGGGAGGTTTGGTTCCCTAGTTTTCCATCGTTAGAAATTTAAATGGCAATAAATTAATTTTTAAGTTTACCCCAAATAAATGTATCACTCTTGGACAAACAGCAGGGTAAAGAGATGTACTCTTTTCTTCAAGTCAGCTCCAGAAAAGACCTATAACAGCAGAAAATGGATTGTTCCTGGGGTCCAAAAAAGAAAAAAAAAAAATCACAGGTACGGACTTATTTATCCATTCAAAGAAAAAGAGTACTCAAGGGACAACATGCCCCCAAAAGAATATTTTTAAACAAGATTCAAAATTTGGGGGTCTTGGAACAATGTTAGACACTTTCTGAAAGAAAAGTAGGTCAATGTAAAATGTTAATTTTGATAATCTTTTGTTAAGCTAAGAACTTGTATTAAAAATGGGAGAGTGGGTAGGGGTCCATTATCCAAATAAATCACACTCTAAATGGTTCAAAAATTGTTAAGAATCTCAAACTCCAAATAAAGTCATTTGGTCAGAGTAACAAACACTACAGTCACACAAAATTATCTAATTTGACTCCTCAAATGGCCTACATTTTTTCAGGCTAACTTAATATTTTTTTCTAAAGTTGACTTTTGATTCCCTAGGTTTAGGTAAAGATTCTAGAGAAAACCTCAAAGTTTAATGTCAGATTTTTTTTTTCTTTTTAAACAAAATTTTACATCACATACAAACCATACCCATCCTGAATTCTGTAAACAGCACAGCATTCTGGGATTAGACCTCTCATCATCAGTGCTTTCTTTAGACTGTCTCGGACTGTAACTCCACACCTTGCAGGTACCTATGGTATCATAAACATATTGATAAGAGGTAAAGGGAACAGATTTTTTTCCCACATCATTTTAAAAAAACCTCAATAACTTACCTTTATAATATAGCACCTTTAAAATGTTATATGTGCTACTAAGTCAGATACAACATAATTTCTACAGCTAACTCAATATTAAAAGGAAATTATAACTCAAATATCTATTATTATTTATCAACTTAGAGTAAAATTGATTTTTTGATCTTTTATTAAAATTATGAAATATTTTAAACATATAAAAAGAACAGAAAGTGACAGTATGCACTATAATACACCCACTAATATAATGTATCCACTACTGAAAAATAACAGATGTTGATATTAAAAGCAAAATCAATTTTGATCCAACATTGTTCAAAGCTGAAAACTATGTAATCCTTCAATCACACTGATGATCCTTAAGAGAAACCTTACCAGCCTTAAACATAGCAGGAAGAAAATACTGGTCTTAATATGTATAATTGATATTTGTTGTTTAGTTGCCTAGTGCCCCTATTTCCTCTGGGAACCTGCCCTTCTCTAGAAATCCACATGGTACTAGAGAAGCTATCAATCAAGGGTTGATACTTTTCTAGCCACAGATGACACAAACTGGCTAATTAGTTTCCCATATCCCTGGCAATAGCTACTGGTCCAGGGTTAGATATATAACCCAAACAGTGCTTGAATTCTTCCCTAAAATGATACACGGACACTGTTTCTACTGTAGTTACAGCATGCCAAGAGGATATAAATCTGGAGCCCTTGATGGCTATCTTCCTCACTACACTGAAAAAATCTGGTTACAGAATGAAGCTAACATAGGGAGAAGTAGAGATGGCACTGGGAAAGGAGGGGAAGGGTTAAAGGAAAGAAAGATAAGAATTTTCTGTATATTTAAAGTTGTCCCTAACCTTTTCCTTGCCTCATCCCCTACCAAGGAAAATTTGAATAATTTGTAACTGAAGATGTGGACTAAAGTGTGGCAGTGAGTGTACAGGGGATGTAGTTTTTACTGGGGGGAGGTGTAACACAGGAGGAGGAGATGTGTTCGTTTCTAACAATAATATTAAATGTTCCATTCATTTAAATCACTAAAGTGCCTCGCAAACCAAAAGTTTCCAAAGAAACCGGGAATTTTTATGCTAGAGGGGAAAAATGGAGTAAAGGTAGGAGTAAGACAGGTGAATTTAAGTAGTATATTGAAGGGGCAACAGTCCAGAAAGCCTAATTAGGACCTATGGTTAGAAATAACAGGAGGCAGATTGTAGCAATATAATCATTAAAACTATCCAACAAGGGAAAAATCTGTCATTAGGCAGTGGGTTTACAATTCAAGAGGAGACCGGATTGGTATGGTTGATCCTTATTGTTCATGGGGTTTGTATTAGCTAATCTACTTGCTAAAATTTATTTGTAACTCAAAAGTCAACACTCTGCAGCACTTTCCTGGACAAGCGTGGAGCAGTGAAAAATTTGAGTCACCTAAGTACACATCTTTCCAGCTGAAGTTGAACAAAGTGACACTCTGCCTTGTTTCAATTTTCATACTATAAACAAGTGTCTTGCGTACAGTCTATTTGGTGCCACGTTTTTTGCACTTTTGTGCTTTTTTTTGGTGATTCTGCTGTTTAAAATTGCCTCCAGGCTTAGTGCTGAAATGCTGTTTAGTGCTCTTAAATGCTTGAAGGCTGAAATGGGCCTGGCAGAGTTAAGCTAGGTAAGCTTCCTTCAGGCATGAGTTATAGTCGAATCAACAATATATACTAAATAAGGTATTTTTAAACAGAAACACACATAAAACAAGATTATGTATTAATCGACTGACAAAAATATGACCAGAGGCTAGCAGGAACCTACTTACCTAACTGTATTTTGAGTTGGAGAGATTTGGGGTCTGAGCAAAGAAAGATATGACCACAAGGTGGCAGTAGCATGCATTAGCTTTACTGGGTGATATTTTGACAGCTTTGCATACAGGGGAAGTCCCTGACAGCGTTAAGACTGCAGCAGAAGGGCCACTAGTCAGAACAGGAAAGTATGGGGGCTCTCAGGGAAGACTGGTATAGGAGAGGGAGCTTATATATCTAGGTGTTCAACAGCCAGGCAGGTAGTCTCTGGATCAAAGAGCTCCAAAGGGCAACAGCATCTTGGGGTCTTTATAGTCCTGGGAGTTGATCTTATTTATGGCTAGCAGATGTTGAGTGCAAAGCAGTTCTGTAAGGTTTGTAAAGTAGGCAGGCTCTCAGTGTCTAAAAAACTGCTTATCAGGAGTATGTTTAAAACAATTAGATATGCAAAATTTAGTTTGATGCAAGCATACTTTTAAGCTAACAGGTCCCAGTCTGCTGTGAAGAAATAAACAGCCTAGGGGTCAATACACAAAGTCCACCTTTGGCTCATTATATAACAATAACCCTGTATTTCCCTGAGGGGCAATGGCTCAGTATCCACTAATTCAGTATTTGTAGCGAATTTACAGAACATAACTACTGGGAACAATGAAAACTGGCTGTACCTTCCAAGAAATAATAAGCTGAAAGGAAAGCTTATTTTTCCCTCTACCACACTCATCTTCTACCTACATTAATGGCCAAATTCCCTGATTGGCGACCCAACTTTTAGTTTTAAACCCCATCCAATCTAAGCTATCCCATGTTGCCACACAAATCTTTTTAAAGGTATTAACTTTTATGCATGCATGCATGAAAGATTTGAGAATCTAATGAAAACCTCAGATATTCTCTCTAAAAATTTCAGAGGGTTCATGTAACCTGAGATCCATGTATAGACTGCTGAGTCCACTGAACTCAGCATTGAATCCATCTAAAATATAATCTTACAATTCACTAGTGTGCTAAAAATTTTCCCATTATTTATAAGACAAAGTTAAAATTCCACAATGTAGTATAAAAGGCCATCAATGATCTGGGACTATCTATCCCTCAGCCTCTTTGGTAATTTTCCTCATGTGCTCCAGTAATGCACTTCAAATACAGCTATGCTCCCTCATGCTTTGCATATGCTGACTCCAAGTTGTATGTGTATTTCATCAGCAGGCAAAACTTTGGTTTTCCACTCTATTACCAAGGCAAGTCATCAGTCCTTTTTCATTCGACTTTTGTAGGCTTAATTTTTTTAATTATTTGCTCCTTCATGACAATACTTATGCAATAGATGAAGAGACCAATGGAACAAGACAGAAAAACCAAAACAGACCTCAATACATAAAATAAATGTGAATAAGATAAAGGCAGCATCTGAAATAGGGTAAAGATGAACTTTTTATAAGTGATGTTGGGACAACTGAAACCCCAATCTAGAAAAAAGTTTGACCGATACTTCATACCATATACCAGGATAAATTCTAAATGGATCAAAGATTTAAATGTTGAAAGGAAGGAAGGACGGAACAAACCAGAAGAGAACTAGAAGAAAACATGGCAAATGCCTTTATAACTAGGATGAGAAATCTGAAAGTCATAAAAGAAAAAAATACTAAATTCAACTACATAAAACTTAAAAACTTTTGGAGAGCGAAACAAACAAGTCAAAAGACAAATGCAAACTGAAAAATATGTTTACAATCCATTTAACAGGGATATTATCTTCCTGATACACAAAAAGCTTCTGAAAAATTGAGATCAAGACCTGAACAACCCAAGAGAATAATGAGCAAAGGAAAGACAGTTCACAGAAATAGAAACAAACAGAAATGGCCATCCAACATTTGAAATGGTGTTCAACCTCACTCAGCAAAGCATACCTACTCTTGCCAAGATATTTTTCATTTATCAGATTAGCAAAACTCCAAAATTTGACAACATATTCTGTTGACGAAACTATGGGTAAACAGCCATCTCATAATTAAGACCTATGAAGCAAAATTTGAAAGTATCTATCAAAATCATAAATGTAGATTTCTCTTTGGTCAAGCTTACTTCTGGGAATTTATCTCATAGATACTCCTGTAATACATTAGAGTAACATATGTGCAATGTTATTCACTACAGTATTAGAGACAACCTAAATGCCCACATTCAGAGAACTGGTTAAATAAACAATACATCTATACAATGAAATTGTAGTTATAAAAATGAATATTTAAGTTCTCTATCTATGAATATGGAAAATTTCCAGAATGGTCTACATAAACATTAAATACAAAATACAGGCCATGTGTAGTGGCTCACACCAGTAATCCTAGCATTCTGGGAGGCCAAGGTAGGAGTATTGCTTGAGGCCAGGCATTCGAGACCAGCCTGAGCAAGAGCTCAGACTCCTGTCTCTACGAAAAATAGAAAAAATTAGCCAGGTGTGGTGGCACGCACCTGTGGTACTAGCTATTTGGGAGGCTGAGGCAGGGGAGAGGAATCACTTGAGCCCAGGAGTTTGAGGTTGTAGTGAGCTATGATGACACCACTGCA
>VBSM01003176.1:6736883-6748743 GCA_008086735.1 Cheirogaleus medius | reverse complement strand
TGCCTCAGCCTCCCAGAGTGCTAGGATTACAGGTGTGAGCCACCACGCCCAACCTGATGCTTTTATTTTATGTACTAAATTCCCAACAGTGGAAGTTCTGGCTTGGAAAACAGAGTACTAGTAAATTTTGATAGATATTATTAAAGTGCTTTCCAATAAGCCGTGATACTTCACATTTCCACTCACAATGAAATGGGTAATTTTCTGCTTACACCCTTGCAGTTAATAATTTAATTTTTACCAGACAGACGAAATGATCTCATGGTTGCTTTAATTTGCATTTCTCTCACAACTGAGTGAACCTGAACAATGGTCATGCGTTTTACTGTTTATTTGAATTTAATTTTCTATGAATATCTTTTGCTTATTTTTCTATTGGGATGTCTTTTTCCTGTCAATTTTGAAGTGCTCTTTGTATATATAAGAGACTATTTACTTTTTGTATCTCGACAGCAATACTGTTTTCACACAGACTATTGACTTTCCTCTTTTGAGGGGCCAAACCTAAGTTTTAAATTTAATTTAGTTAATTTAGTTAAATATGCCTATCTCTTATAGCTTTTGAGCTAATTAAGTTTTAATTAATTAAGATAGTAACCTCACCTCCTAGATTTTACATACAGTCTGCTGGATTTTTCTTGAAAGATTTACTCTTTTTTTGTATTTAATTTCTTGATTCTATTAGAATTTATTTTTGTAACTGGTCTAAAATGTGGATACAATTTTATTTTCTTCTAGATATGCCAGCACCAAAAATTAAATAATTTACCTTTTTTCCTTCTGATTGAACAATTATTTTCATATTAAATTCTCCTAAATTATAGGATCTATTCCTAGATACCTGTTATATTCTACCAAAATAATTTTGAGTCCCCAGATATCCAAAATATCTTGCTTTTCCCCCAACCTTGAATATTAGTTTGGCTAACAACTTTCATCAGCTCTTTGATGGCTCTGCTCCAGTGCTTTTTAGCCCTCAGTTTGCCAATGAGAAACAGCTATCCAATTCTCATTCTTCCATAGATTACCAGTTTATCTTTCTGAAAAGGTTTAAGATTTTTCTCTAAGTTTTTAATTATATAGCATATGTCCAGGTCAATCTTTGTTTTCCTTTTCCTGTTGACAAATCAGCTGGCCCTATATATCTGAAGACTGGTATTTTCTTCAACATAGGGAGATTTTGTATTATGTCTGTGAACACTTTTTCCCTCTATTTTATTTGCTTCTATAACATTATTAAATAGAAGTGGACCTTTTGGCTTTCTCCACGACTCTTATCTTTTCTCTCATATTTGCCACATCTTTTTGTTAAACATTTTAAGACATGTCCTTAGCTTTATCTTTCAAAATACTCATTAGCTCTTTAGCTATCCTATTTTTTAGCCTGTTTGTTTAACTTTTAAAGTCAACAATCACACTTTTAATTTCTATAAAGCAAACTCTTTATGATCCTCTGAATAACTCTATTTTCATATGAAACTGATCTGGTTTCAAGAATGCAGTACATCCTGAAATATAGTATTTTTTAATGTTCTAGTTGCTTTTTTTATCTTGGTTTTTCTCTGTTGCTGTTAGTGTTCCAGTCATACTTATAAATTAAAATTAGGTTGATTTGGTATTGACTTATTCCTGTACAGTTGTAGAGGTCCATTAAACCTACCATCTAAATGGTAAGTGGTTTGGTATGTTAATAGACTGTGATATTGTAGTTTATAATAAGAAATATGTATTTTGATCTTCATCTCCAGTTTCAGGCACAGAGCTCCTAAAATCAATGTAATTTCCTAAGTGATCTGGGATAGGGGTGCTAGGTACATCTTAAAAAAAAAAAAAGAGAGAGAGCGACAAAGTCTCACTCTGTCACCCAGCTAAAGTATAGTGGCCTGATCATAGCTCACTGGAACCTTGACTCTTAGACTCAAATGATCCTCCTGCCTCAGCCTCTGGAGTTGCTGGGACTATAGGTGTACACCACCATGACTGGTTAATTTTTAAATTTTTTATAGAGACAGTGTCTCATTGTGTTGCTCAGGCTGGTCTTGAACTCCTGGGCTCAAGAGATCTTCCCACCTTGGCTTCCCAAAATGCTAGGATTACAGGCATGAGCTCCTGTGCCCGGCCAGGTGCACTTTGTACTCATATTTGGTCTATGGTCCTGACACAGAGTTCCTAATCCCTTGCATTTCCTAGGTAATAGGAGCATCATTTGTTCTAATGAGGTGACTCTTGGTGGATTCCTGGATAGCAGCTGATCACCAGAAAGACCAAGCCATGATTAGAAGCTTGGAACTTTCAGCCCCACCCACTAACCTCTGGGAAGAGGTTGAAAGAGGTGCTAGAGATTGAGCTAATTGATCATGCTTAAGTGATGAAGCCTCCATAAAAATCCCTAAAATACAAGGTTCAGAGAGCTTCCAGGGTGCTGAACACTTGTAGCTGGAGAAGGTGGTATGCCTGCAGAAGCTCTGCACCCTTTCCCACATACCTTGCCCTAAGCATTTCTTCCATTTGGCTATTCATCTTTGTAACATCTTTTGTCCTTTGTAAGATCCTTTAAAGCAGCGATCCCCAACCTTTTTGGTACCAGAGGTTGGTTTCACAGAAGACAATTTTTCCACTGACTGGGGGTGGGGAGGGGAAGGCAGAGCTGGAGGGGAGGTGGAACTCTGCAGCCGGTTCCTAACAGATTGTAGACTGATACCTGTTGTGTGACCTGGTTCTTAAGTTTCATGGAGGACAATTTTTCCAAGGATGGGTGGGGAGGGAGGTGGGGGAGGGCAGGGGAGAGGCAGAGCTAGCGGGGGGGAGGTGGAGCTCTGTGGCCCAATTCCTAATAGGCCTAGACTGGGGTTGGAGATCGCAGCTTTAGAGTAAACAAGTCAATGTAAGTTTTTCCCTGAATTTTTTGAGCTATTCTAATACATGATCAAAGATGAGAAGGGGGTTGTGGGAACCCTTGATTCATAGCCAGTTGGTCAGAAGTACAGGTCACAACCTGGAACTTGAGACTGGCATCTGAAGTGGGGGGCAGTCTTGTGGGACTGGGCCCTCAACTTGAAGGGTCTTCACTATTCCAGGTAGACAGTGTCAAACTGAGTTAAACTGTGGGACAACCAGTTGATATCTACAGAGAATTGGAGAATTGCTTGGTGGGAAAAAAACACCTCTACACATCTGGTCACAGAAGTGTGTCATGTTGAGAGTATAGAAAGAGAAAGCAGTTTGTTTTTCTGTTTTCACAGACAGATTACTAAAGGGTACGTGGGTGAGGAAAAGTCTGGTGTACTCCAAAGAGAAGCACAGTATTCTTTTATTCCTGGGTTGATTGGTCTTTACTCCCCCTTGCCACACACTGGATTTCTCTGAGGTTCAGAGACATGTGATGTTCAGTTCTACTAATCCTTCTTATTCTAGTACTCATACAGAGATTCTCAAAACAGAAATTTCATTTTGTTTAAAAAACAATTTTCAGAGCTTTTTCACAGAATAATCACTATAAACAATTTGCTCCATATATACAGAAGAGGTACTGACAGGGTCCCCTTGTACAACTCCAGGAGGCTACATTTACATCTCTATGGAGATATGCAACGTAGGGCTGTACTGGGGACTCAGCAGCCCATTATCAGAGGTTTCAAAATATCTGGCCAGCACTTTTTTTTTTAAATGTATTTTTATTTTAAAATCAGAATTTCAATGATTTTAGCAAGGTCTGGTTCACTTTGGTTCTCCACGGTACTCACAACTAACCCACACCTTCAAAATATTCATATTTAAATTACGGGCCTGATTGCTGAAGACATAAGACTTTGTCCTCCTGCCAGAGCAAGATCTTCAATTAATTACTCTTATGACTGCCCAAGAGGCAAATCTATTTCTTTGTAACTGCTACAAGTTTTATGCTTCATCAGGATTTTGCTGAGAAGACTGGCTCCCTTCATGTAAGAATCTAGCTCCTAGAATTTTATTTGGTTTTCTATTTTGGCTTATTCATTTATTCAATCAGATATTTTCCGTTTTCCAGGAATTCCTAAAAATTCCTAGTCTTCTGACAGCATCCTATCTTGTTTTATTAACTTATTTTTTTATATATCTTTATTGTCATAGCAATAGAATTTTTAGAGAGAAAAAATATGTAAAGGCAAGTTTTTAGTCTGCTATCTTGGACTCAATCTGAATCCTCTTTTTAAAAATAATCTTATTTTTGGTACTTGATTTCATTTACTGCTAGTAGGTTCCACTGCCCTGTGTTCCTGAGTACAGAGGACAAACAGATACAGATATGTATTTTGACAGAGGAGCTGTTGTGTACTACCACAATTTTACTTAGAATGTGAATTATCCTGGGTGAGACAATATATGTAAAGATCTTAGCAAAGAATTTGGAATATAGCATGGCCAATACTCAAACAGTCACTGTTAATATTAACAAGAATTGAGGGAAGAAAGGAGACAAAAAGAGGCAGTTAAGAGAGAACTTAGAGATTCAGATGAAAGGAGAATGGTAAAACAATTATCATTGAAAGAGTTTAATACTGTAGACCCATTTATTGACTATTCATAAGACCTACTAAGTTCATGATGTGGAATTTTTCTGAGTATTGAATATGAAAAGTTAAACTGAGAGTATAATGGAGAAGAACAAGTCAGTCACTTATTTAATCTAAGCTTAGCCAGGATAATTAAGGTAAGCCTAGTCAATTGCCTAGTAGTTCTTCATTTATGATTATTTTACATGTTTGAAGAATCTCAATTATCTTTATCGCCTTTTACAAGGGAAATTATAAGTTTTAGCAATAACTGTAAATTTCTCTTGGTCTCCCTCATAAACAGAAAGAGGCTAGTTAACCTTAATCATTTAGATTAGGCTAAGAAATTTGAAAGACTATCTTTAACAACCTCACACAATTACTAAGTTTAGCAGAACCTGAAAGGAGGAAGAATACTGTGATGAAAAAAAGGCAAAAGCCTGGGACTCAAGAACACATTTCCTACATCCTGCTCATGAATACAGGCAATAAAGAATTAATTTAAAATCTACTGGGGATAGAATGTTTTACCATAAATTGTTTTGTAACACAGGCTGCTTCAAAGATAGAATTTCTATTCATAGATAGTTCATAAATAATCTCATCTTGTATACCCCTTTTAAGAAGGGCATCCCTGGAAAGATACTATTTAGTAATTCCTCATCTTAATGTGGGAAAAATAATTTTAATTTCATTCTACCCAATAGAAGAAAGAGAAAGGGTGGGAGAAGTGAATTTGTTTTATAAATTGATTCTGCACAATGAATAATTAGAGTCCATTTTATTGCAACCAACTCCTGTCTGTTCATGGAAGAAAGGGCAAGAAAAGTATGAATGGATGTATTCCCTGACAATAAACAACATCTTAGAAAGCCATATTTCCCAAGTAAGATCAAAATCTACAGGCTGATTATTGCTAACTCCATTAGTTCTCAGTTTAACCTCTAATGTAGGAATTCCTAACTTCTGGACATATAATACCTTTATAATAATATTTTTTAAGTAAAAAAAAATTTAAAATACTGAACAACAGCATTCATACTTTTAATTTCTGTTGTCTAAGAAAAAAATGGAAAACTTTGACTTCAGTTGTATTCAGAAATGAAATTTTTTTATTAATGTCAAAAGCAACCATATACATTAAAAAAGTAGTGATGCATATAGACACATTATTTATTAAGTCTACTGGCAATATTTTTTGCACTTGAGGATTATAGACCACCCACAATAATTTTGCAGATTTCTCTGCTTTAAATGTCATTTACAAGGTACACTTTTCCAATGGTGATACTAATAAACAATAATCAAAATTTATGTAGACAAGAGGAAAAATATCAAGCACATTGAAAATTCAACATTTGATAATAACTCAGAATGCGAATTTATTAAGGGTGAAGAATGAATCTTACCTGTCATATACTAGATAATAAACAAGCTCAAGTCTGAAATTCTGACTGATTTTAAACCAGTACTCAGACATGAATGTGGTGCACTGTTTGGTAGATAGGTTAGAATGTCAAATCTGACACTAGAAGATAATTTGTTTCAGTTAAGGAACATAGACTTGGCAACAAATAACTATCTTTTCCATTCTTGTTTGAGATGGATCCTTTCTATTTGCATGACCTCTAAGTATGAATAATATATTCATTCTCAACAACTGATTTTTCTGAAAGAAACAAAGAAATAGCAAAATGATGATATTAAAAACTGACTCACCACTGTCCTCTGTTTGTTGGGCAGGAAGACTCTAACGATAGGTTTTTGTGGTGACTTGGGGTTGCTCCGTGACACATCTGTGGGATTTTGAAAAACTGAAAGAGATGAAGGTAGCACTGAAAGGCTAGAAGAGGAAGAAGATGTAACTGTGTCCGTTGATGCAGAGCTAGAAACAGAAAAATCAGTTCCATTCCCCAGGGATTCCAATAATTGTTGTTCTCTTTGTTGGAGGGCATCTAGCTTGCTGGTGTATTCTTCATAGGCCTATAAAAAAAAGTAGACTTATATTGAATCTGGACTTTATCTTGACATTAACAAAAGAAAATATGAAATTTCAGTCTTTGATTATAATGTCTTTATAAAATAGCTAACAGAGTTTTAAGTTACAAGTTACAAAATAAGTGCTACAAATACTGTAAATTAATACTTTCACCATTAAATTGATAAATTGTTTGTTATAAGGCACTACACTACATTACACTGAGAAGTCTGGCCCATACGTATGTGATATCTAGATGGTCTATGAATAATAAAAAAGCTTTCTCATCAAATCATAATTTATCTCCCAAATCACATATCTAATTTAAGATAAAATACTATATTACATCAAGGATAGGTGTCCAACACCCCCATTAAAAAAATTCTTTTTTCCGAAGAGCTGTAAGCATATAAAGTTTCATCCCCCCCCCTCCGTCAACAGAAAAAGAAGTTGAAGAGCACTCTGGGAGGCCAAAGCGGGAGGATGGCTCAAGGTCAGGAGTTCAAGACCAGCCTGAGCAAGAGTGAGACCCTGTCTCTACTAAAAATAAAAAGAAATTTATTGGCCAAATAAAAATATATAGAAAAAATTAGCCGGGCATGGTGCGTATGCCTGTAGTCCCAGCTACTTGGGAGGCTGAGGCAGAAGGATCGCTTGAGTCCAGGAGTTTGAGGTTACTGTGAGCTAGGCTGACGTCATGGCACTCTAGCTGGCAACAAAGTGAGACTCTGTCCCTCCAAAAAAATAAATAAATAAAAATAAAAAAATAAAACGACTGTTAAAAAAAAAAAAGAAGTTGAAAAGGAGATGAGGTGTTAAAAAAGATTCGTCCAAAAAATGAGACTCAGGACACAGCACAAGATCTCACTGTTAGCACCAAAACCTCCTCAATGTGGCTCAGAAGATGTGTAACTGCCCCCTTCTTCTATTTTGTTTATTTCTCATGTATAGCACCTACACAAATAAAAATATATCCATCTGCTTCTTCGACAGTCCAATAATAAAATCCTTGAGATAGAAAATGCCATTTTTAAGTCTTTGATTCTCCCTCATGGTCTTTCATAAATGCTTGCAGTATTATAAGCTTAACAGAAAAAGAAGTTGAAAAGGAGATGAGGTTGGCAAAAATGTGTTGATTGTAATGGTTCCTATTTTGATTAATAAAGATGTGTTTGAGCCTAGTTATTAATATAATGATTTAAAATTCCTGGTCTGAAACCACAATTACTTTTGCACCAATCTAATATATGATTCTATTTATATGAGGTTCCGAGAGTAGTCAAATTCATAGAGACAGGGAGTAGAAGGGCGGTTGCTAGGAACTGCAGGGAGAATGGAGTAGGGATTTAGTGTCTAATGGGCACAGGGTTTCAGTTTGGGATGATAAAAAAGTTCTGGAGATAGATGGTGGTAATGGTTGTACAACAATATGAATGTGCTTAATGTTACAGAACTATATATTCAAAAATGGTTAAAATGGTAAATTTTACGTTATATATATTTTGCCACCATTAAAAGAGAAAAGAAAAAGTGTTAAGGACTCTTAAATGGTGGACTGGAAACCTGTAGAATGGTAGGACTCAGTGAGTTATCATCAGTAGACCTGGCTTTTCACTAACAGGGCTTCAAATATCAACACCTACAGGTCTTTTCTCTTGGGTTAGTCAACTTTCTCCAGGCAAAAATTCTGTTATCTCTAGCCAGGGTCTACTTCATGGTATATAAATAGTGATACATATAATGTTCTAACTCATTTATGTGTTTATTGTTTATATCTCCCCCCCCATTAAAATATAAGCTATTAATATTTAAAGGCAGAGATTGGGACCATTTTTTAAAATTGTTATTTCCTAGGTCCTAAAACAATACCAGTGCTATCAGGCACTCAGTATATATGTTAAATGAATGAATCAACTATTTATGGAGTACTTAATACATATGTCAGGAACTCTATTTCATAATTATGAACTTAATGAATCCTTAAATTGCCACACATGATATTATTCCCATTTTACCAATGAGGTTGGGAATAAGATCAGGTACTCTGTGTCTGTGGAAACTAAGGTGCACTTGGGATTCAAACATGGAGTCTGTGACTCCATGGTTCATCTTAATCATTATACTGACTTCTACAGCATGTGTGTGTATGTGCATGTGTATATACACATATATGCATACTACAAATTGTGTAGCACTAGTCCCTGAGAATAAGAATCTGCCTTACCACATGCTAATGATATAACCTATGAGTTATGGTCTGATGTATACTATCCTAATTATACTTAATTTGAATAGGCGATTCAATTTTGTGTGGGTAATTCTAAAAGGAACCAATCAAATAGAATATATCTAGTATAAGATCCACTAACAATGTCACAAAAAATAGCTTAAGGAATTAGAAATATTTAGCCAAAATAAGAAGAACTATTGTGGGGGGACAGGGGTGAGAGAGAGAATGTCATGATAAATATAGAATAAGGTAGTGGTCAAGAGCATAGACTTCTGAGTTAGAGATCTGCATTCTTCCCATTACTAGCAGTCACTATAGGTAAGTTACTTAGCCTCTTACTGTTTCTTCAGCTATAAAATGGAGATAGCAAAAATACCCAGTATCTAGTATCTAGCTCAAAGTAATTATAAGGATTAAATTAATAAATGCACTTAACACAGTACTGGGCACAGAATAACAAGCTTGAAGATTTGTTGTTGTTAATGATCAGTCCTTGAATAGTAAAAAGTCTGAAGAGTGTGGGTGGAGGAGATGGTGAATCACTGCTATAGTGAGACATGGTTACTGATGCAAATGTATTGTATCTGAGCATGGGGGGAAAATTGTCCTTAAGACACAGAAATGGCTGGCAGAAAAACTGCCGGTTATATTGTCTAATTCTGATTAACAAAATATTACCATTTTCAGTAGGACTATTTGCCTCCTTATGACTTCTCTGCTTGGCCTCCTAAGACATACACGTAAAAGAGATAGCATGGGATATTAGGAAGTATACTAACTAGTATTCAGAGATAAGAATTCTAGTCCTAGCTTTAATACTAACTAGTAGTGTGAACTAAGACAAGCCATTTGAATTAGAGAAGAAAGAAGAAAACAGTTTATTAACTGTTATTTCCGAACTTTACAAGTTTATTTTAGAAATGTAAGGTTACTTTCTCATAAAATACTGAAGACTTAATTTGCCCTTTAAAAAGTAATTAGATTACTAAGTTAGAAATTTAGTTTAGAAGCCTTTGAATCTGTGCTTAAAAACTTCCAGCATTTAGAGCCAAATGGCAACCTGATCATTTATAATTTAGGGTTATCTCCCTGTATGACTAATGATTATAGCTGAACCAGCTTTTATAGAGAAAAGCAGAGTAGGATAGTAGTGAACAGTGTGGGCTGTGTAGAGCCTGACCGCCTAGACTCCATAACAGCTTGCCAGCTTACACAAGGAAACTAATGCCAAGAAAGCTTATCTGTGATTAGAATAGTACCCACTATCTCATAGGATTAAGAACAATGACTAACTCTATAAATTCACAATCATGCTCAAGGCTTGGCACAAACCTCAAGACACTATTAAACAACAAAGCTAAACAATGTTGGACTATTTACAGATTACAAATTTTTCCTATAAGGAAGCAGAAACCAATTTTGGGGGGACTTAAATTAGAAAAGATATTTTACAAAATTGCCCCATTTTCCAATATGGTAACTAGTTTGCTCACCTCCAAAACAGTGTTCTCTCTCTTCTTTTTTAATTCAAAGAAATATTTTGAAATTTCCCCTTTAGTTTTGTAAATTACAAAAGTGATGTTTATTGTAATAAGTGAAACAAAACAAGATTAAGAAGTATAATAAAAGCAAAGCTAATTCTCTCTTCTAGTATATATTCCTAATCCTATCCCCTAAAATAACCAAGATTATCAGTGCAAATGCTTTTATAAGTTCATTTTTTTCTTCCCAAAATTACTAAAGACATGATACTCAAAAGCTTACCTCCAGATATATTGATGGTGGATTATGCTCCCCACCAAATTTGTCCAATAGGGCCTCTATATGTTCTTGTGTCAACTTAATCATTTGTTTGATATTCCACACCTAAAAAATATTTTAAAACAATTTAAATAAAAGTTACTTAGGATATGAATTAGAAATATTTTAATATAGACAACTATATTATAGTAACTTTCAATGCTCCTCAAAATTTACAGCTTAAAGATCATTTAGTATAGTGGTTTTCTCTTTTACTGTTAAGCATCTTTAAATTTTCTTCTGCACTAGTAATATATTCTCAACTCTAAAAGATTCAAATGATACATTAGTATTTAGAATAAACCATGAAAATCTCACTTCCCCTTCCCCATACTCCCAGGCCCTCCAACACATTTTTACTACAGTCAGATATTACAATTTTTCTTTTATGATTCCTTTGCTAAGTGCTGTTTATGGTTTGGTGAGCATCATTCCATCTCTCCTTTTCTCTCACGTAAAAAATAAATACATAGATATATAAAATACACAAATACATATAAATATTATATACAAATATTTTAATATTTGCTTTTTTCACTGAATAATAACGTCTGAGAATTCTCTCCATGTCAGTACATATATATTTTACTCCTTTTTAATGGCTGTATAGCATTCATTTCATAATACTATCATGACATTGCTTATTTCAACAGTCTTCAAACTTCAGTGGTAACCAGGGGTTAGGTAGAAATGGATATTTTTAAAAGAATCAGTCCTCAACTTCTATTTGTACTCTTCCTAAATGATCTGCTTAAGAACTTGTTCTCCTTCACTTCTTCCCCTTTTAAAATCATCAATTTTCACTTCATAAAAGAAAGGCAAAATTTTCATCCACCTCAAATACTAGGATGTACTGTTCTGAGATGCATAAACTCCAACCAACAGATAATTCTGGACTTAACAGATAGATTATTAAAAGAAGGAAATCCCTTGAGAGAAACAGGGGAAAAATTAAGAGCAGGACCTTATTTTGTTGATGAAACAGATTTGTGGCAAGGTTCTAAGCCTTATTTATCTATCCAACCAGCCAGCCTAGAATCGAGAAGTCTAGAGGTTATAATAAAGGCACAGATTAACATATTTTAAGACAAGTCATCAGATTTTTTTTCTTGATAAAAATGAGTTCAATTTGGTTTGACAGTGAGAACTGGTTTTCCAAATTACATTATATGGCAGATTCTATCTATAAACAGAATAAACTAAATGTGCAGTTTTAAGGTTTAATGAAAAAATGTATTTAACATAAATATAACACACATTAGAAATTATGGCCTTTAGGCCGGGCGCGGTGGCTCACGCCTGTAATCCTAGCACTCTGGGAGG
>VBSM01003176.1:6726334-6736783 GCA_008086735.1 Cheirogaleus medius | reverse complement strand
AAAAAAGAAATTATGGCCTTTAAAACTATTTAAAGTTATAATGAAAAAATGTGAGATATAAATTTTAAAATGTAGAAAGGGAAATAAATGAAGAAAAGGGTTACAAGACTCTTGGTTTATGTAATAATTCCCTTACTAAATGACATTTAAATTATTTTATTTTTCTCAGCATCGAACAATACTTCGACATATAGTTTCAAACTGCCTGTCTGGGCAAAGGTGCAAGTTTCCATTTTGATATTGAGGTATAAGATTCCCGAATCAAAGGATACACATATTTAAAAATATAATAAATATGCTAAATGGCCTTCCAAAAGATGAAAAATATCAAGTTATACCCCTATCTGCAGGGTATGAGTTCACCATTTTTCCCAAAATCTTATCAACATCTAGTATTACCAAATTTCTGAACTTCTGTCAAACTGAAGGGAAAAGGCAATCAAGTTTTGTTTTTTTGAGACAAAGTCTCACTCTGTTGCCCGGGCTAGAGTGCCATGGCATCAGCCTAGCTCACAGTAACCTCAAACTCCTGGGCTCAAGCGATCCTCCTGCCTCAGCCTCCCAAGTAGCTGGGACTACAGGCATGCACCACCATGCCCAGCTAACTTTTTCTATATATATTTTTAGTTGGCCAATTAATTTCTTTCTATTTTTAGTAGAGACAGTGTCTCGCTCTTGCTCAGGCTGGTTTCAAACTCCTGATCTTGAGCGATCCTCCCGCCTCGGCCTCCCAGAGTGCTAGGATTACAGGCGTGAGCCACCACGCCCGGCCTGGCAAGCAAGTTTTAATTTGTATTTCCTAGAAAGTTGAGCATTTTTTATTTTTATTGGCCATGTGAGCTTCTGGAAAATTCCCTATACTATATCCCTTTTATTCCAATGATCTGTTTGTTTCTTTTTATTGATTTATAGATACTCTTTTTTCTGGACATTAATCTTTATTATTCTATGCTTATTTACTGTCTTTCATTTGTTTTTCATTTTATGTCTCTTTTGTCATATAAACTCTTGCTATTCATAAGTGCGGTCCATAGACCAGCAACATCAACATATTCTGGAAGTTTGTTAGAAGAGCAGAATCTTAGGCTCCATTTCAGACGTACTGAACTTTAACAAAATGATTCATATGCACAATAAAGTTTGAGACGCAATAATAGAGGTTTTAAATTTTTACTACAGTCAGATATTACAATTTTTCTTTTATGATTCCTTTGCTAATTTTTTATATCTCCAATAAGCGCTAAATATCTTCTTTTTTCTAGCTACACTTTCTGCCTAGGTGATCTCAACCAATCTTGTATTTTTATATGCCAACTATGAGCCGATAAAGTCCAAACTTTAAAATCCAGCTCTGCCCTTTCCACTCAACTCAAGACTCCCAAATGCCGACCAAATATCTCTACTAGGATAACTTATAATAGGCATCTCAAATTTAATATGTTCAAAGACTAACTTCTGATCTCCCCCACCAACCACACAAAACTTGTTTTTCCTATGGTCTCTTCATATCAGAAAATGACAAACTCCATTCTTTGAGTTGCTCAAACCAAACACTTTAGCATTATTCTTGACTCCCTTTTTTCTCATATCTGACACCCAATCCATCTTCAAAGCAAAATATATGTACATATATTCATTTGCCACCCTGGCTAAGCCATCATCATTTCTCTCTTAGTTATTGCAACAGTCTCTGAAGTGGTCTCTCCTGTTTCATGCCCAGAATGGCACAGTAGCTAGAGTAATCTTTAAGAACCATAACTGCAGATCACATGTCATTCTTTTTCTCAAAACCCTCCAATGGCTTCCCAAGTAAAAATCATCAGATCATGACCTGGCCTTCTGATACTTGTTTATCCTCATCTCTTACTGTTCTCCCCCTGACTCACTCCTCTTCAATTACACTTGGCCTAATTGAACATGCCAAGTATACTCCAACTGCAGGATTTTTGCATTTAGTATTCCTTCCATCAGGAATGCGGTATTCCGCTAATATTTCTACAAGGTTTGTTACCTTACCAAGTTCATTCATCTCTTTATTCCAATGTCACCTTATTAATGAAGTATTCTCCGACCATCTCATTTAGAATGACTACCACCCCTCTATCCCTCCAAATCCTCACAAGCACACAGAGGCAGTTTCTATACCCTTTGCTAACTTTCTTTGCTCCATAGCACATGTGACCCACCACCTTACTGTATATATTTTACTTGTTTATTTTGTTATTAGCATGTGTCTTCCCCACTCCCTGACAGAATAAGGTCAAAGAGGGTATGGATTTTTGTCTTGTTTTATATATCCCCAGAGCCTAGACCAGTGCCTAGCATACAAACACTCAAATATGTATTTGTTAAAAAATGAATACTTCCTTTAGATCATCCCTCTATGATGAATTCACTGACTATCCAGACATAACTGCTTCATAAGTTAGAATTTGATATCTTAAAGCTGATTATATTTTCCATGTCTATGAGCTACTTTGAGATCAGAAACATGTTTTATTCAATTTTTTGTCCCCTCATCACTTATCTTGGTGTCTTAGTCATAAGAGGTATTCAATTAAAGCTGAAGATCTAAGCTGTTTTCAGAATAGGGTAAGAGGGAGAAAAAGTAATTCTACTTCAGTGATTCTTTCCTTTGTCCAGTAAATTCAGGACTCTGTTACCCACACCTTTTTTTCCAAAGCTCCATAGATAAAACTCATATACAGTTAGCATTAAGAACTACTCCTCCAAGGGATGGGAGAAAGAAAGGAGGAAAAATGATTAGAGAAGAGAAATGAGAATGGGGGAAATGAGGAGATTGATCTGATTAGAATAAAATTTTTCTTAGTGGGGTGTAGAAAATGGTAAGATTGGTTAGGTAGAATGGAGCCAGACCATGAGTGTCTGGAGCTCTAGTTTCTTATCTCTCCAAAGAAAAGTAATTTTATATTCAAAGAATGAAGAAGTCACAATGACCCAACTTGGAATTTTAAAAAATAAGTTTGGGAGAGAAAATTAGTTCAGATTCTCCAGAAGAGTTCAAGAAAGAACTTTAATGATTCTTATAAAATAGCAAAATATTAAAAAGTAGAATAAAACATTATAAAGCTAACAGTAGATACACAGTTTTGGTCTTGGAAAAAAAGAAAAATCTTTTACAACAATCCTAAATGAGAGATGAAAAAATAAAAATGAAAACCAAAAACTTCAAGAAAGTTACTCTAAGATTTCCTAACCTGTTTTGATTTCTTCAGTAGACCACAGCAATTAAAATCAGGCAATCTTAGTAAATAATTGATCATTTCTGGTGACTTTACAAATGGCAAAATTCTCTCTCCAAAAAAAGATTGAGAATGTTTTTAAAAGCCTAGCTTGGAAAATGTCCATGTTAAAATATAAATGCAGACAAACTGCTATGAAAGGTGTGCTATGGCACAAAAAAACTACAGCCATTAACTCCCTTCATCTCTATAAAAAGGTATCAAAGTCCAGATTATTATGACCAGTTTCTATCAAATCTTTAAATATAATTACAATATTATTAATAGGTGATAGTATATAAAAAAGAAAATCTTCCAAACTACTTTTATGAAGCTAGCAAAATCTAGATGCCAAAACCTGACAAATACAAAAAAACCCATAAAATAATCCTACATTATATATATATTAAGTACAAGGATAGTCATTAACATAATCCTTAATATGTCAAAGGAGAAAACTACAGGACTAGCCTAACGGATGTCAAAAAACAAATGAGGCCGGGAGCGGTGGCTCATGCCTGTAATCCTAGTACTCTGGGAGGCCGAGGCGGGAGGATCACTTGAGGTCAGGAGTTAGAGACCAGCCTGAGCAAGCGCAAGATCCCGTCTCTCCTAAAAAATAGAAAGAAATTATCTGGACAACTAAAAATATATAGAAAAAATTAGCCAGGCATGGTGGTGCATGCCTGTAGTCCCAGTTACTCAGGAGGCTCAGGCAGAAGGATTGCGTAAGCCCAGGAGTTTGAGGTTGCTGTGAGCTAGGCTGACGCCTCAGCACTCTAGCCCAGGCAACAGAGCGAGACTCTGTCTCAAAGACAAAAATAAATGAATATTACCCAAAGATATTATACGAGAGAGAGACAAATGGGACTAAAATTATAAGAAAATTGTTGAAATAATCATGGTACTGAAAGCAAAGAAGCCAGAGCATCAATCATTTAGTGGGGAAAATTCTGAATATTCCTGAAAATTAGAAAAAAATATAATAATCAGTTTGATAAAGAAACCAAAGCTAATAAATTGCAGACCAAAATACATGAGGAAATTTCTACTGAAATAACTCTAGAAGACCTCCAAGCTTAAAGACAACGCATATAAAGAGAAAGCATGAGGAAATTATAAAAACCTGAGTTTTGAATCATAGTCATTAAAATGAAACCTTGAGTGAAGTAAACAGATTAGGAGCTATAGAGAGAATTAAAGAACTAAAAGAAGATTCTGAGAAAATTAGCCAAAAGGCAGAGATAAATGGATGGAAAATAGGAAAGAAATGAAGAATAGAATTAGTTAACCCGGGAGGTAAAGAGTGAATGGGGGAGATATTTGAACAGAAGATGGCCATAAACTTTCCACAACAAAAATCAAAAATACTCAGATTAGACTAGCACACTGAGTCCTAACCATGATAGATAAAACTAAATCCAAAACTATAATATAGATTGAAGTGAAAGAGCAGAAAAGTTCTTACGGTCAACCGGAGAAAAGAAAAATAAGATGCAAACTTCTTAATGACAGTGAAAGAAGCAAAAAGATAATGAAATGAATTTAAGATGCAAGAAGAAAATAGCTGACAACCTAGAAAAAGGCAACTGAACCCTAAAGGAATAAAAGAATGGCATGATAGGCTGAATAATGGCCCCTCCAAGATGACAACACAGTATACTAAAACCCAGAACCTGTAAATGTTACTTTATATGGCAAAAGGAACTTTGCTGATGTGATTAAGTATCTCGAGATAGGGAAATTATCCTAGATTATCTACGATGGCCCTAAATGCAATCACAGATATCTCTGTAAGAGGGAAATAAAGGGAAATTTTACTATAGAGGATTAGGCTATGTAAAAACCTAGCAGGGAGAGATTTGAAGATGCTACACTGCTGGCCTTGAAGATGGAAGTGGCCATGAGCTAAGAAATGCAAGGAATGCAGCTCTAGAAGCTAGACAAGGCAAGAGATTGGATTCTTCCCTATAGCCTCTAAAGGGAGCATAGCCTTGCTGATACCTTGGTTTTGGCCCAGTGAAACCCATTTCTGAACTCCAGAATTATAAGAGAATAAATTTGTCGTGTTAAAACCGACCAAGTTTGTGATAATTTGTTAATGCAGTCATAGGAAGCAAACACAAATGGTGAACCTAGAGGCTAATCTAAATAAGCATAGACTATATAAAATAAAAACAAAACAATGACTACAACTAATGAAGGAAAGAGTGAGCATTAAGGCATTCCAAGACCTACCTATTATTATTCTAGAATAGGGATCCAGAAATATCTTGTTGTATCAAAACAACATAGTGGCCAACTTGAAGGGTCTCCTACTGGCCAAATTTGAAAATTTTCAGCAAAAAGAGTAAGGACTATAATCAACTATAACAGAGTGCATATATTAAAAACACGAACAACAAAAAAAGAGCTCCTAAGTCCCTAAAAATAAAAAGAGGGAGGGAGCATTCGATAACACTGTAGTTGACTATTACATTCCTTGGATAATTGAACATTAAATGAAAAGAACTAAGAATTATACATTCATCCTGCCTTTTTAGGAAAAAGAGTTATTCCCATTTGATGTGGGGAAGCTCTTCTTTATAAAAGAATGCCAGCTGATATAAAATAACTGGTTCAGGAAAGAACCAAAGAATGCTAAAGAATGCTTTAGCAAATGTTTTAGCAAAGAATGTTAAAACCATTAAGTGAAAAGTTGATGGGAGGCTGAGTACAGTGGCTAACACCTATAATCCCTGCACTTGGAGGTTGAGGCGGGAGTACTGCTTGAGACCAGGAGTTTAAGACCAGCCTGAGCAAGAGCGAGACCCCATCTCCACAAAAAGTAGAAAAAAATTAGCCAGGCATGGTGGTGTGCGTCTGTAGCCCCAGCTATTTGGGAGGCTTAGGCAGGAAGATCGCTTGAGCCCAAGAGTTCGAGGTTGCAGTGAGCTATGATGATGCCACCATACTGTAGCCCCAGGAACACAGGGATACCCTGACTCAAAAAAAAAAAAAAAAAAAAAAAAAAGGTTGATGGGAGGAACAGGATACTCACAGTGTATTTCTCCATACATTAAAGACAAAGGGGAAAACATACCTTTACAAGGAGATATGTGGCTTAGAACCATCACTAGTGGAACAATCCAACATATACCTCTTGATGTGATGTAACACAAGTAACACATCATCCATGAAGTATACTTGCAAAACATTTAAATGAATCTAATCAAGGCTTTATACTTAGCTTTTTTTTTTTCCCCCTTTTCTAAGAATGGATCTTAGTTTCAGGATGGAGGATAGCTTTAAGAGACATTCTTGGGACAACTGCGGAAATCTGAACATGTACTATTAATAGACGTAAGATTACAGAATTATTAATCTTCTCAGATGTAATAATATTTTAGTTAGATGAAATAATTTCCTTTTTCTTAGAAGATGTAAATACAGTAAAATGTTAACAATCATTGAATCTTGGTAATGTAGGTAGCGTTTATATGAGTATTCATTGCACTATTATTTCTGTAGGTTTGAGTTTTTCCCCAAACTTTAAATTTCTTTTTCCTTTAATGTTAAGTAGTCTTCTTTCTCCCTAACAATGCCTTTTCTCTTAAAGACTGATTTATCTCTGATATTAACCTATTTATATCAGTGTTCTCACCCCTATTTTCCCGGTATGTCTTTTCTCATCCTTTAACTTAATCATTATATGTCTCTCATAAATGGATTATAGATAGATTGTTTCTGTTGGCTTGTTTTGTTTTAAACTTATTTGGCTGTATTTTAATCAAAGAATTTAGTTTATTTACATTTTCATAGCTGATTTATTTCTACCATTTTACTATGTGCCTCTACTTATACTATGTTTTCCTGCTTTTCAAACTTCTATTGAATTCTCAAGTTTTTGGTATTCTTCCTTTTACATTTATTAAAACACAGTGGCACATTCTAGGCCACATGTTTCACAAATACAAAAATTTTACATCTACATATTGGGCACATTCTAGGGCACAAAGCAAGTTTCAAAAATATAAAAAAACTGTTACCACACAGGTCATATATGCAATTAATTTAGAAATCAATAACAAAGTTTGATTAGTTTTGAAAAATTCAACATTAATTCACTGTAAAAATCTTAAAATGTTAGAATTAGGAATCATTTAACTTAATATAGAATAGCTATAAGAAACTTGTGGGAAAATATCACAGTGAATAATCAAGAATAAAAGAAGGGTGCCTGTTATAATTGCTGTGATATACAGGATGTTACAGCTAATGGTATAAGATATAAAAAAGGCATAAGAATTAAAATAGTAGCACAAAAACTTATTTGTAGGAAGCATGCTATCTATAGAAAAACCAAAGAGAACCTATAAATCATCAGGGCTAACAACTATTAACTATAAAAACTAACGGAGGAATTTAGCAAGGTTGTTGGATATAAAATCAAAGAGACAAAATTATGCAACATTCCAATACATTAGCCAGAGCCAATTTTAAAAAGATGCTTTTCATGATAGCAACAGAAACTATAAAGAATCTAGAGAAAAAGTCAAACAAAAGATTTGTAAGACTTTTATGAAGGAAACAACAAAATAATATGCAAGTACATGAAAGACTACTGAGAATACAGAAACTCAGATGATGCTAAAGGTTAATTTCCTCCCCTCCTCTGGCAGCCTACCAGGAAGCTGGCTTAGCAAGCATGAGTTTACTTAATGCAAGAAAAGGCTGATGATAGCTACAGAACTCAGAAAGCTTCCCCTTTCTAATACGGCTATTTCATCAACCTCAAAGCTCCTATATTACATAGAAGACTTTTCCACTGTACACTGATTCTACTTATATCTGCTCTAAGCATACATCTATATGGGGATAACAGACTCCAGGGGATTGTGTGAGGATCATTTGAATCCAGGAGTTCAAGACCAGCTTGGGCAACATAGCAAGACCATCTCTACAAAAAATTAAAAAACTTGGCCAGGCATGGTGGTGCATGCAGCTACTCAGGAGACTAAGGCAGGAGATCACTTGAGCCCAGGAGTTTGAGGCTGCAGTAAGCTATGTAGCCTGGTGACAGAGCAAGAATTTTTTTTTTTTTTAATTTGCCTCAATAGGTATCACAGACTTCAAAACATTCCTATCTTTTCACCTAGAAATTCCACTTCTAGGAATTTTAGCAATCTCTCAAAAATTGGAAAAATAAAGGTCTCTGGTCCCAGTATTTATAAAGATAAAATAAATTATTCACCAGGTGGAAAAACATTAACTGATTTTTAGAAAGACACTATTTTTGCATACAGCAAAACAGATGTAAATAAATGCCCCCCCCCAAGAAAACATATCCCACAAAAAGCCATGTTTCAAAGAACATTAAATATGGCAATTGTGGCTATGTGTAAGCAAGGGGAGAGTAGTAATAAGAGAAGGGTTAGAAAAATTAGGCAAGAGGCCAGGTTATGAAGGGTCCTGATAGCCATGGTAAGTAGTTTGGATTTTATTTTAAGCACAGGGAGAATCTAAAGTTTCAAAAGTGGGTATGTGTGACATAATCTGATTTGTATTTTAATTGTTGACAGTTACCATCCCCATTTTACAGATGAGAATATTGTGGCACCAAGGTGTTAAGTATCTTGCTTGAGACCACTTAGCTGGTAAATGGAGTCAGGATTTAATTCTAGACAATATAACTCCAGAGCAGTACATATTACAGTGCCTCTAAATATCACTACAGTGGAGAATGGATTATAGGGGGACAAGAGTGAATGCAGGGAAGACGGGCTGAGATATGGTTGTAGGCTAAGCAAGAGATGACTACTTGGACTAAAGTGGAAACAGTGGAGATAGAAAAATTGGTGAATCTGGGATATATTTTAAGAGTAGAGAAAAAAAGACTCACTAACGGATTAGACATAGGGGAAGAGTGAGAAAGAAAAATAAGAATCAAGGCTGACTCCAAAATTCTAGTCTGGAGCAACAGCATGAACAGTGATGCCACGGAGCAGTGAAATCAAGCAGATGTCACCAAGAGGAGAGCTGGCTACACAAGTTTAGAATGCAGGAGGAGAGATGCGGCTGGAGACATGTTTGGGTGTCATTAGCATACTGATAAGCCCATCTCCAAGGAAGTACAGGCAAAGGCGGCCCAGCCCCAGGGGACACCGTATTCACAAGATTGGTTAAGAAGAGAGACACCAAAAATGGTTGAGAAGAAACAGACACCGAGGAAAAGAAAAAGAAACAAGAAATGCTCAAAGATGATGTCTTGTTTTTCTTTTCCTCTCTCTTCTCTTACTCCAACCCACTAGAAATCCCATGGTGGGATACCAACAATGGGATCTTCAAAAGAGCCAACATTCTGAGGGAAGTGAGCCTAGGTCTCCCCAACTAATTGAGCTATGGGGGACGTAGCCAACACTAGTTACTTTTTAAAAAAATGTCTTGATCTTCCTGAGATGAAGTCAAGGAAATGCATGGCAGAGTGGGCTAACTGAAGCCCCAACTTTCTAGCTGCAGGACTAGAAAAAAAGGAGCCCCAGGGAACCAGAATATACCAAAAAGACTGAGGAGAGAGTAGAACCTGGCAAAGAAATACCCTAAAGTTGTTTGTGAACTACTGGGCTCAACCCTGAGTTGTACATGTGTGTGTCTAATCCTATTCAGCACATGAAAGACTTCAAGAATTAAACTAACAGAGTACTACACACAGGTCTCCGACTGAGCATTGGGAGATGCACACATGTAACCAATCAGAATAGCACTACAAAGGCTTTGAACACTAAAGTGACACTGGAACCACACCCTATAGAAGGCAGGTTGGAATTTACAGCCTAAATCTAACCAGACTGACTACCTGCTAAAACAATAAAAAAGAACATTCCTCATAGAATTTAAACAAGACCCCGAGGTCCTTAACAAAATAGTCAAAATGTCCAGGAAACAATATAAAATTACTCGCCATACAAAGAACTAGAAACCCCCCAACATACATGGAAAAGACAATTAAAAGATACTAATCCCAAAATGACCCAGATGTTGAAGTTTTCTCACAAAAACTTTAAAGCAGTTATAATAAAAATGCTCCTACAAGCAATTGAAAACACTCCTATAACCAATGGAAAACTAGAGACTATCAGCAAAGCAATAAAAGACATAAAGAAGAACCAATAATGGCCGGGCGAGGTGGCTCACGCCTGTAATCCTAGCTCTCTGGGAGGCTGAGGTG
>VBSM01003176.1:6705121-6721830 GCA_008086735.1 Cheirogaleus medius | reverse complement strand
GGGGTCTTGCTCTTGCTCAGGCTAGTTTCGAACTCCTGACCTTGAGCGATCCGCTGGCCTCTGCCTCGCAGGGTGCTAGGATTACAGGCGTGAGCCACCATGTCCGGCCAAAAGACATTTCTTAAAAGACAACAAACAAATGGCCAACAAATATATGACAAAATGTTCAACATCACTAATCATCAAGGAAATGCAAATCAAAACCACAGTGGGGTATCATTTCACCCAGTCAGGATGGTTATTATCAAAAGGACAAAAAATAACAAATGCTGGCAAAGATGTGGAGAAAGGGGAATTCTTATACACACAGTGTTGGTGATAATGTAAAATAGTACAGCCACAATGGAGAGAACAGTATGGAGGTTCCTCACAAAACTACTAACAGAACTATCATATGATCCAGCAATCCCACCACTGAGCATTTATCCAAAGGAAAGGAAATCAATATACCGAAGAGACATCTGCAACCCCATGTTTATTGCAGCACTATTCACAATAGCCAAGATATGGAATCAACCTGGGTGCCCAACAACAGACAAATAAAGAAAATGTGGTATATATACACAGTGGAATACTATTCGGCCATAAAGAAGAATGAAATCCTGTCATTTTGAAGCAACATGGATGGAACTGGAGGACATTATGTTTAAGTATAATAAACTAGGAGAACAAAGTGAAACACCACATATTCTCACTGACATGTGGAAGCTAAAACAAAGTTGATCTCATAGAAGAAAAAAGTAGAACAGAGGATACTAGAGGGTGGGTAGGTTAGGCTGAGAAGAGGGAGAGATTTGTTAAAGGATAAAAAATTACAGCTAGATAGGCGGAATAAGTTCTAGTGTTCTATAGCACTGCTGGATGACTATGGTTAAGATAATATGTAATTTAAAATAGTTAAAAGGAGGATACTGAATGTTCCCAACACAAAGAAATGATAATGTTTGAGATGATGGATATGCTAATTATCCCTGATCTGATCACATTATACATAACTACATAGCCCATAAATATATACAATTATGTGTCAATTAAAAATAAGATAAAATAAATCTTTTCTTATTGTGTTAGTGGTAACTTAGGTGGAAACCTGTTGGTTCTTCTGTATACAGATTTTGTATTTGAGTCTCATAGAACACTTATTACTTCTCAAGTCCATCAGTGTATTGTCCTGGATTTTTAATTAACACCCATATGTACAAATAATGATTGTTCTATTTTTTCTTTTCCCATCCTTGCTGTTTTTTTTTTTTTCTTGTTCTAATGCATTGGCTAGGGCTTTCTTATAATATTTGATAGTTGTAATGATAATAGGCATCTTTATTTCTCCCATCTTTAATGGGAATGCATTTATTATGCTTAGTGACTTACTGTAAGCTTCTTATAGTTTAAGAATGAAGTTTAAGAATGTTTCTTCCATTTCTAGTTTGCTGACAGTTGTGTATTTAAAATCATAAACATGTATTGAATTTTGTTGGTTTTTTTCCCTACATCTATTCAAGTGATCATATGTTTTTTTTCTTTCTTTCATCTATTAATGTAGGTAACAGTATTAGTAGACAACTTCCTAGATTTAAGTAACTCATGTTATTGGATACATTTTATCACAATATGTATTAATTTAATTCATCGTTGAATTTAATTGGCTAATACAGGTTTTTACTTAGGGATTTTACATCTGTGTTTATAAGTGATATTAGTCAATAGAGCTCTTGTGCTCTTCCACCAGTTTTGGTATCAGAGTTATATTAACGCTGTTAGAAAAAGCTGATTAGCTTTTCAGGTTTTATTATGATTTCAGACAATTTTATATCAGACCAGAGAAAATGTTTGTTGAAAGTTGGCTGAATGGACTTTAAGTAACCTCTGGGTCCACTCTTTTACTTTCAACCTTTCTCAGTGAGTTTTAGAAATATATCTTATATATAGCATTTGTTTGAGCTTTGGCTTTTAAGCCCAGTTCTTTTTCTTTTTTTTAATTATAATAGATGAGTTTGTCCCATTTATATTTTACTGATAAAGCAGTTCTTCCATATCTTTATAATTTTTCTTTGGGGGCTTTTTGTCTCTTAAGGATTCATGTGTGTATATATTTGTTTCCCATCTAGTAATTTTTGATAGTTTATAAATCTTATTCAATTCTACTGCTACCTTTATAGATTTAATATCTGTAAGCCTCCATTTCTTGATTTGTGAATATAATCAGGATTATCTTAACCCCTTATCTTAAAGAAAATCAACATACTTACCCACCCACTCCCAACTACCCTTTCATCTCTTCATATGAGATATAAGCTTTGTCAATGAAAAATGAATGCATTTATTTTTTACTTTATCCTTAAGTCTCAAAGTTATATATTTGAATGGACTATTCACTTTTAATTTTTTAAAACCATGACTTCTTGATTTCTAATTCTGCTGTTTTATTAATCTTTTCATCAGCTGGATTTTGCTATCAAGTAGTTCTGTTTTTTCCTAAGAATGGCTTCCTGAGTTTAAGATTGACATTCATGGCCTTTATACATGCATAAAAGTTGGGTGACTATAAAATCCTTGGGTCACATTTGTTTCTTCTTTGAACTTTGTAGATACTTTTTCACTAACTTTTTCTCTTCTAGCCTTAAGTGTTGCTGGGGAGAGAAGTTGTAAGACCAACCTGATTACTCCCCTTCTGTTCCTTAGCTACCAAGTATACTAAGTTCTCCAGGGTTAAGACTTTTTCTGGTACATTTATTATTTTTTCTTCTTCAGGTGCATCATTTATGTTTATATTGGTCTTTCTTTGTCTTCCATAATTAGCATTATTTCACATTTTAAATTCTTTGTTCTTTTTCACTAAATGTGGCTTATCCCTCTTCAAGCTTATCTTCCATGTCCCTGACAACAGTGTCTACTCTACTTTCTGCTGTTTCCAACATAACCTTCATTTCTGAAATGGTCTTATTACCTTCTCTTGAACTCTACTAACTCACTTTTCATCTCCTATTTCATTTGTTCAATTTTTTTTCAGAGTTTTTTTTTTCCTAAAATGCATTTGATAGTGATAGATGAGATTATCAGACAGTTCTTTCCCTGACTGACTTTTCTTGTATGTATTTTCATCTGCCCTTTGCCTATTAATGTTTCTCTTCCCACCCCCACACCCTCTTTTAATGGTGGAGGGGGAGGATATGCTAAAACTTCTAAGCATAGGCCTCATGCTGGATTCTTTCTCTTTATTACCCATCCTTGTCTTCGAATAGAGCACTTCCATTTAAGCTTGCTCTTTGCTCAAGAATGTTATGGGGAACAGCAGGGAGAACAAGCCTAATCAAGCCCAAGCTTTTTTCAGACATCTTGTTTCAGAAAGCTTGCTCACCAAATCTCTTGTGTTCTCTATCCTGGGAATATATCACTCCTCTGTTTTTAATGTCTTTTTCCCCTTTCCTGCCATTTTGGGCCAAACCAATTATTCAGTCAGGGTGAATAGTCCATCCAGGCAGGAGATAAGTTAGACTTATGATGAAGCTTGATTCCTGTTTGATGATTTAATATTTATTTTTATTCTGCTCAGATGCCTTAGGCCTTTTATATTGTATGTTCAATGTCATTCTTAAAAAGGAAATGGTTCCCACAATGAATAAAAAAATTACTACTTCTCTCCTTTAACAAAGTAACTGTTTTTATTTTATGTGACTTGCTCTCACGTAATATTTTGCTCCCTGGCTGAGAGGTGGAGAAGAGAGAGGGAGGTCTGTGTTCTCCTTTAAAAACAAATGTCTAAATCAGGTAAGAACTCCATAAAATGTCAAGTCAGGTTTTCTGTGATCTTGTTCTTTCCCACCTCTCCGTCTATGTCCATCAGCAATCCTTGTGGAGTCCTAAATGCTCTAGCACATTATTTCATAAAGTTTATATTGTAGAATACTAATTATTCAATGTGCTCTCTCAAAGATAGTTTGCATAGTCAACAATTTTAGAAAATTATAAATGTCCCTTATTATCTAACCTGTTCAGTTCCTGAGTTCAGAATAAGAGACTACTGTGTTATCTGAATCTTATTTGATTTCTGTATTTCACACATTAAGAGATTCATCTAAAAAGTATCTAAATTGATTTGGTGGGCAAGAGATATCCTGTACTATAGCTTCCCTTTGGGATTTCATAATTAGATATTAGAATGGTAAAACCTGAGAAGAATAGTAAAGAAACTTACCTTTGTTTAAATTACAATTTTCTAAACTTCCTTGACTATGGAACATTGCTTGTATAGTATGTGTTTAATATACTATGAAACATTTAGGGAAATGCTGCTTAATACCAATCAAGCTCTTGTGTCAGCCAAACTCTTGTGTTTTTCAGGAGTGTATCCTATTGTTTCTGGCTCTTTGGCCTACAATGTTCTCTTCCTTCATCTGCCCCCCCCCCACGCCCCAATCTTTGTTCAGTGGTTTCTGAGGTGGTACCTGCCCCACTGGGAGGCATTTGGAAATATTTTGATTATCACAATGACTGGGGGATACTGTTTGGCATTTAATGTCCACAGACCAAGGAACCCAATGCATCAGAAGTCCTACACGGCAAAGAACCGCCTTGCCCAAAATACCACTTACACATGCTATCTTAACTGACCTCTACTTAACCAATTCATCAGTATAACTGATGTTTTCCATTTCAGAAAATATTTGCTATCAAATTAGGTGTGGATCATATTTAAAGGAAGATCATTGGCCTAACATCAAAGATTGGAGAATGAATGTTCATTGTACAGTTTTAAGTTAAAATTAAATGTTTAAGGCCTGTGTTTACCACTGCTCATGATTTCCTAATGTAACTGACCTTTTCAGTTAACCAACAACCAGACACAATTTACATGACTGAGGGGCTTCTTTTGCACCCACATCAGGGTTGGAACTGTGACAATTTACTAATGGAGGTGAGATTACAGTTCCTTTCAGCAGCCTTCTTATCTGGTCATCTAAACTCAGCTGAATTATTGCACAAATATTTTCAAACTTACTCTTTTGGAATGGTCATTTACTTTCAGAACTTTAGTTTCCTCCTTGTTACCATACGGGGTTTCTGTGAGAGTATTAAATCTATCAACAGTAGTTCAGACTCTCATTACTTCTTGCCTATAATTATAGCATGCCTTTAATAGGATTTCTTGCTTCTAGTACCTCTTTGACTTGTTGGATAGCCTAAACATTATTGCCAGAGTAAATATCCTAAAATATAATGTCTAATCAGATCAAAAGCCATTTATAACAATAAAAACTGCATTAAAAATTACTATATATGCCAGGCTTAGATGTGGTCTCTGCAAGAGATGTTCATTAAACAAATTTTAAAAATATACATATATACACACATGAATTCTGAATTGTGATATGTGTGCCAAAAGAAAAATATGTGGTGCCATGAGAATTTAATGAGAATCCAATATAGATTCAAAGGAGGGTGATGAGGAAAGAGCCCACTGAGGAAGTGAGATATAAACTATCTGAAGAAGCTGCACTTAGTCTGGAAAAGTGCTGGGCAAAGAGTGTTCTTGGGAAGAAGGAATAGCATGTTTGAAGGCTCTGCTGCTGAATTTGACTGAGCTTATTGAGTAGGGGATGAAGAGAATAGTACCTGATGAGGCAAGATGTAGGCAGGGACGAGATCTTTTCAGAGCTTGTCCATACTAATAAATTTAGGTCTTATTCTGAGTGACTGGGGAGCCATTAAAGGTTTTAAGCAAGTTAAGTGATGTGACCAGGTATATGGTTTAGAGAATTCACTCTGACTAGAGAATGGATGAGAGTGTAATGGCAATAGGGCAAAAGAAGTGGAGAAACTAGTTAGGACACCCTTGTAAGTAGTAGTTCAGAGAGAAAAAATAATAATTTTCATTAATGTAATGACAGTAAACAAGGTAACACATGAAGTGATTGATTATCTCATTAAAAAACTATTATAATAACCCTGTTAAGTATGAGCAGAACGAGATTTGGAATAAATTTATCCAAGGCCATCTAATAAATGGTGGTGTAAGGAATTCAAACAGTGGGTGTTGAAAGAGTGAGTGTTCATCATTCATTGGTCCTTGTCTCTAAAATCCTAACTACGCTGAAGATTTTTCAGCCTACCTTTATTACCTTTATCTCCTACTGAACTCTTATGCACCTATGCTATAGCCAAACCAAACTATTGTAATAGTTATCATGAACATACCCTGTACCTTGATGCCACTGATGATTGTTTACTGTGGCTGGAATACTCTTACCCCCACATATACTTAATCCTCATACATCCTTTAAAATCTAGGTCAAATACGAATGAAGCCTTCCAAATTTGCCTCCAGATAAATACTGCCCATTTATCCTCTTATAACCACAGTAGTTTTATATTACTGTTATAACAGTAATATAATATTAACCATAGTAGTTTATATAACTATGTGCCAGGTACTATGTATAGACATTATGGACATATTTGTGTATAAAAATAGGCACAGTTGCTATGCTTGTAGAACCTATAGTCTAGAGGTAGCATAGACCTTGAACAAGATCTGCACACAAATAAGTAACTATAAATTGTGATAAGTGATATGAAGAAATAGTAAAGAATGCCGGCTGGTTTTTGAGACCCTAATAGGGTCCTTGAGGTCAAAACTACTTTCATAATCAAAAGAAGATATTATTTGTCTTTTCACTCATTTTCTAATGAGTATACAGTAGTAATATGACATGAGACATTGCAAGAGATTGAATTGCACAGAAGATAGAGTCCAGATGTCTTCTATTAGGGCAGACATTAAGCTTTTTGGGATCCTCAATACTTTGAGTATAAAGTGATACTGAAACCAAAAAATTTGAGAACCTTTGTAATGTGGACCTGATTTAAATTGGGGGCTAAAAAGTAAACGATATCTTATGTCTCCTTTAAACTCATGTTCTTCTAAAAATTAGGAATGTGGTTATCTCTGATCTCCAAAGCCTATAATTCTTTCTATATAATGGATGTGTTGGTTGAATCAAATTTTGTTATCAAACTCTATTGTCAATGGTCAGTCTTTCTTGGATTTTGTGATTTGTTAGAAGCCTTTATTGAAAATACCACCTTATTTCTGATTACTATAGGAGATAGAGGTGGATTCAAATTCCTCTTGGTATGAATTTAGATAAATTACTTAACCTTGCTAAATCTTACCATTACTCATTTATAAAATAGAATATATATTTTCTTACTGTGTTATAATGATTTAATGAGCTAATGTATGTAACCCGATTAGTAAGTGACAGGCACAGAAGCAATCAAAAAATATAGTTATTTTCATTTTAATACACACAGCATATATATACTGGGCTTAGTACTAGTTAGTGGGTCAAGAGGTCTGAGGATAAATCAATATATAATAATAATCACCCATTCAGGTACATATAACAGTTTATCAGGAAGGAGGAAAGCCAGAATGACCTATTTGATTATTCTTTAGAAAAAGGAACTGAAACAAAATGTATGCTTAGAATAATTTAAATAAGTAACTATATTTCATCATAGATGATTTAAAGGATAAGAACAGAGTTTTCTGTGTGCTATAACAGTGCCTCACATTTACTGAATATTTGAACAATATTGAATAGCTAGATACTTAAAAATACATTTTTAAAAGCCTTGATAAAATGTATACTATAGATTAAAGGTCAAGCCCAAGATATCTTATATGGCTAACTGAAAAAGTAAATAAAGGCAACACAGTAGAAAAACAAAATTGCCCTGTGGGGAGAATATAGGATGTCAAAGATGTGACTAAATAGTATCTAATGAGATAAAACAATGTACGGCATCTTGTGAAAGATTCCATGCTGAGTGGTTAAAATGTTAACTATGTGAAAGGTAGTGAGCCAATGAAAGAATCCTTAGAGATCACAGTGCAGAATGTTTGCCAAGGGATGATACCAGATAGGTAGGAAGATCAAGTGACTTGTTTGCTTTGCTCTTCATAGCAGAAAGCAACAGGAAAATTATGTTCTTGTTTTTTTATTTTTATTTTTTTGAGACAGGGTCTCACTCTGTTGCCCAGGCTACAGTGCAGCGGCATCATCATAGCTCAGTGCAACCTCAAACTCCTGGACTCTAGCAATCCTCCCACCTCAGCCTCCCAAGCAGCTGGGACTACAGGTCCCATCCTGCATGGCACCACACATTTCTTTTTTTAAATTTTTATTTCTTCTGACACTTCAGAGTCATGTGTCAGCAATAAAGTATGTTTTAATTAATGTATGTACCTTTTTTTAAAAATACATGATGCTATTGAAGATTAATACACGACATTATAGTATAAACATAACTTTTACAGGCACTAGGAAACCAAAAAATTCAGGTGACTTGCTTTATTGCAATATGTACTTTGTTGTGGTGGTCTAGAACAGAACCCACAATATCTCTAAGGCATGCCTGGTACTTTGTGTGTTGGGCACAATGATATGCTGAGTGCTTAGATGCACTTATAATTCCAAAAGCAAATCACCCTTTTGTCATATATTTTATAAAGAATAATAGTAATCTCATATGATATACTGGGTATCAGAGTACTGTAGTCCTTACTGATCTGGTGGCCACAGTTTCATAAAGGTCAATAAAAATACTGACCTATGAGAAAGTATTATTATTACCATTTTACAAGTTAGGAAAAGAGGCTGAAATAAATTAAAATAATATGTCCAAGATCAAATCCAAGTCTTTTTTCTTCCACTATCACACCTTAAAGGGTTAGGAAGACTTCATGGAAAATAGAGAAGAATGGATTACAGAGATAGGTGAGGGAGGGGAAAACTTGGGAGTTTCAAGAAAATCAGAACTGACAAAGAAAGAAAATAAAGCACAGGAGCACTTAGTAAGTTCAGAACTCTAAAGTTATTACAGGTTTGTCCCAGCAATAAAATATAGTAAGTAAAAAGAGAAGGAGGGTTTTGAATGCCAACTTGAAGAAATTTTATTTAATTTGTAGGCACTGGGATGTCATTAATATTTTTGAGCAAGGGGGTGATAGGACCAGAGCTATGCTTTAAAATTTACCTGGCAATACATGCAATGAATTTAAAATGTAAGTGGCTAAAAACAGGACAAAAATAATATGAGACTAAATTATGGTCTTGGAGAGAAATAATCAAGGCCTAAATTAGACAAATGGAAGAAGAAGACAAAGACAGAAACATTGCACAGGGGAGATAAAAAAGATTTGGGAGTTTACTACACAGAAAAACAAGAAAATTGGCAAAACTCTGGGGGTTTAAGCATAAATTTTGGTAAGTGGAGATTATTAGAAGAAGGGCAAAAGTAATTTAAGGGGAAAGATAACTAATTCAGTTTAGGAATTCTTACTTTGTGATGTAAGACATTCAGGTAAAATGCCCAAAAGACAACCGGAAATGAAGGACTGACACTAGCTCAGAGGGTAGCCTGACAGTTAAGGGTACATAGTAGTTTTTGAAAGAACAGATTCAGCTGAATGGTAAGAAATGGAAGACTGACTTTCAAGAATACTAAGTAAAAGATGGCAATAACTGAACAGAAGGAGGAAAAAAAGCTGAAAGCAGTAGCAGAGTCAAAGGAATGTAATTTTATTTTTGGTTTGGATGACCTGGATACATTTGAAGGCAAACAGCAAGTAACCAGTGTCAAAGAAAGGTCTAAAGGGGTGAGGGTGTGTGTCTATATCTGTCTGTCAAATATTGAGGGGGTAGAAATATGAAATACAAAGAAGAGATAGATTGTTCTACACTGTAGCAGCAGACTAAACTATGATGATGTCAGAACCTAGAGACAGAAATTAAAGGAAGGTATATTTGAACTCCATGTTAACAGATACCTTCATTAATAGTAAAGATATTTAACAAGAGAATTAATTGTCTTACTATTGAGGATATTCAACTGAATGGTTATCACTTATGAATGATTCAAATGATAAGGATTATGTCATGTACATTTTATAATTTTAAAAATCAAGAAAAATTAAATATTAAATGAGTCCTTGAGACAACAAAAATTTACTAATCAGGATTCAATGCAGAAAAGAAAAAAAAATCAGTTTAGATATTTCAATTGGAGAAGCATTTAATACAAGGACTAAAATGCTTATGAGTCATTCAAAATATAGAAGGATTGGGAATCAGGAGTCAGCCATCAGACTAAGGAGATAAAGGATACGCTGCGAGACAAAGGCCCAAAAGCTACTGGCACTGCTGATGCTACTGCCTCTACATATCCATGAAGCGGGCAGTAAACACTGGAATGCTTAGTCCAGACACCTCAACTGCTACTAAAAACTCAGATCTCACAGTCTTGCTAGCCAGTCAAAATATTAGTAAAAAGAAAGCTTCTTTATCTTCTTTGTCTTCTAAATTGCGGGCATGCATCTAATTGACAGAACCAAAGTTGCACTGAAATTAGATGAAAGGGAATTTAGGAAGTACACACTTCATCATTTTTAAGATGTTAAAGTACAAAAAATGTGAAAATTGAGATTCATTTTATAATCAATAGCATTCACAGCTAACTGGCAGTATTTATTTTAGGGATACAAAAATAAAAAATGGTGAATCACAATCAATGACATCTTAAACTTAATGGAAAAGGGGTAGATTTTAGCTTTCTAACCTCTCCAAATAAAAAGAGGGTAGAACATGTTCCCATATTATCTTCTAAAAGCTTTATATTTTTGCATTTCATATCCAAGCATTTAATCTACCCAGAATTTTGAACACTGTGAGGCAAATGCCTAAATTTTTCCCAGCACCATTTATTTAAAAAGGCATTCTTTTCTCACTAATTTCCAGCATGTATCTGTCATATATCAAGTAACCTATAAGCATATGCTTTCTTCTATTCTGTTTCACTGTTAAGCCATCTATCACCAGACTACTTATGATAGTGTCTTAATTACTATACTTTGTAATAAGTTTAATAACTGATAAAGTAAGTCCTCCCACCTTGTTCTTCTTTAAGTGTCTTGGCTATTATCAGCCCTTTATTAATCTTCCATAAAATTTTAGAATCAACTTTCTAAGTTCTCCCAAAAAAACAAAACCAACAAAACCAAAAACCCTACTAATATTTTTACTGGTATTGTATTAAATATATAAATCCATGTGGGGAGAATTAATACCTATATAATACTGAGTCAATCTATCCATGAACATGATATTTTATACCAATTATTAGGTCTTCTATAATTTACTTCATTCAATAACACTCCTGAAGTCTTACACCATTTTTTAGATCTATTCCTGGGTACATCATTTTTTTATGCTATTGTGAATGATACTGTTTTAGATTTTTCTTTCCTATTTGCTGCTAGTATATAGTAATACAATTGATCTTTGATTTTCCTAATCCTCAATCTTATTAAACTCTTATTGTTTCTAACAATGTATTTGTAGATATTTTTAGATTTTCTAAATACACAACCACGTAGTCTGTGAATAATGATGGTTTTATTTCTTCCTTTTTAATCCACATGTTTTTTAAATTTCTTTTTCCTGCCTTACTGAAGGTCAACGCCTTCAGAACTACTTTGACTAGAAGTAGTTACAATTGATAACCTTTTAGATCTCCTAATTTTAGAGGGAAAGCTTTTAATATTTCAATGCTAGTTATAAAACTTCATTTTTTAAAAAAGGTACTCTTTTATCAGATTAGATTTGCTTCAGGTTTTATGATTAATAAATGCTGGATTTTGTCAAGCTCTGTTTGTAACTATTCAGTGAATCATATGCTTCCTCTCTAACCTGTTAAGATGGTAACACATACATACTTTTTTAAAATATTAAACTAATCTTACACTCCTAGGATAAATCCAATTTGGTCAGGATGTACGCTCTTATTTTTAGGTACATAAATAGATATTGATAGATGGATGACAGACAGACGGATGATAAATGATGTCTTCTGTGGAAATTTTGCAACTATGTTCATGAATAAGAGCAGCCTGATAATTTTCCTTTGTCATTTCTTTTCATCTGGCTTAAGAATCAAAGCTACGCTAACTTTAAAGTAGTTGAGAACAGTCTCTCTTTTGCTATTCTGTGGAGAAAAATGTACAATACTGACTTTTCTTCCTTGAATGTATGGTAAAATTACTAGTTTTCTTTGTGGGAAAGTTTGTCTACTGATTTAATTTTTTAAATTGTGGTATTACTGTTCAAGTTTTCTGTGTATTCTTGATTCAGCTTTGGTGTTATATTACTAAGGATTTGTCCATTTCTATTCAGCTTTCTAATTAATTGGCTTAAAGCTGTTTGTAATTCCTTCTTATGATGTTTCTAAATAACTTTAGGATATGATAGGTACTGATGTTTCCCCCCTTTTTTTTCCTCTTGCTCTTGGTTATTTATGTCACTCAAAATTTATCCATTTTATTCATCTTTTTAAAGAATCAATTTTGGCTTTGATGATGCATTCCATTGTAAGTCTCTCCTATTCATTATTTCTTTCCTTTTTTGAGTTTATTTTCTAGTTGTTTATCTACATTTGATAAACAGATAGATGGATAGATGTGATAGATGGATATTCAAGTTAAAAATCATTGTTTTCTTTTTTGTAGTGTGCACATTTAAGACTTTAAATTTTTTTCTGTGCACTGTTAAAGCTGCATTCTAAAACTTTTCTGTTTCCATTGGGAGGAGTAGTTCTTCTATTTCTTAAGTCTTTTATTCTAATAGTACCTGTCTCTATCCTTTCCCTTTTCCTTCCCTTCCTTCATTCCTTTTCTATGACACTGATTTGTTAGGAAAAAAAGACCCTTTCATTTATATTTTAGAAAGTCCCACTTTCTCGATTTGGTTGATTGCTTTCTCATGGCATTACTTCACTTGTTTCTAAATTTCCTATTAGGTCTAAAGGTTTGATGAAACTCAGGCTCAAAATTTTTTTTTCATCAAGAATCTTTCATAGGTGGTCCCTGGACATTTCCTACTCTTTTGGTCAAGACGCTTCATATGTAAGGACATGAAATCTGATTATTTTACTTTTAATGATCTATGATGGATTAACTTCCACAACTTGATATATCACCCAGCTCAACATTTTTCTAATTTCCATTGTGATTTCTTCTTTGATGTACAGATTATTTCAAAGTAGCTGTTCAATTTCTAAATATGAAGCTTTTAAAATTACCCTATTGATAATGATTTTTAATAAAAATGCATTATGGGGGGCAGGCACAGTGGCTTATGCCTGTAATCCTAGCACTCTGGGAGGCCAAGGCAGGAGGATTGCTTGAGCTCAGGAGTTCGAGACCAGCGTGAGCAAGAGCGAGACCCCCATCTCTACTAAAAATAGAAAAAATTAGCCAGTCAACTAAAAATGAAGGAAAAAATTAGCCAGGTGTGGTGGCTCGCGCCTGTAGTCCCAGCTACTCAGGAGGCTGAGGCAGGAGGATCGCTTGAGCCCAGGAGTTTGAGGTTGCTGTGAGCTAGGCTGAGGCCATGGCACTCACTCAAGCCTGGGCAACAAAGCAAGACTCTGTCTCAAAAAAATAAATAAATAAATAAATAAATGCATTATGGACAGAAAAGATGCTCTTTTGATGTCAATCCTTTGAAATTTGTTGAAATTTGTTTTATGACATAGTGTAGCGTCAATTTTTCTCCTCAAATAGCCTATGTGCTTGAAAATGATGTGTAGCCTACCACTGTTGGTTAGAATGGGCTCTATACAACCACTGGGTTAAACTTAGTCATCGTGTTGTTCAAATATTTTATATCCTAACTAACTTGTCTGTTTCTTATATCAATTACTGAGAGAGGTGTTTAAAATTATTCCATTAAGATTGTGGATCTGGGTCAAGTGCAGTGGCTCATGCCTATAATCCCAGCACTTTGGGAGGCTAAGATGGGAGTATTACTTGAGGCCAGGAGTTCAAGACCAGCCTGGATAACATAGTGAGACCCTGTCTCTTAAAAAAAAAAAAAAAAAAAAAAAGAATTAAAACAATTAGCCAGGTGTAGTGGCGCATGCCTGTAGTCCTAGCTACTTGGGAGGGTAAGGTGGGAGGATCATTTGAGCCAAGGAGTTCAAGATTACAGTGAGCTGTGATTGCGCCAACTCCACTCTAGCCTGGGCAACAGAGCAAGACCCTGTTTCAAGATAAATAAATAAATAAACAAACAAGATTGTGGATTTGTCTATTTCTTGTAGTTTTGTTAATTTCTGCTACATACATTCTAAGGCAGTATTTCAGGCTATGTTATATTAAGGTAATTAAATCTTCCCAGTGAATTATCACTTTATCATTGTGAAGGGATTCTCCTATCAGTAATGCTTTCTGCCTTAATGTCTGCTTTGTCTGACATTAACATAACTATACCATATTCTCTTTGTTAGAACATACATGGCATATCTTATTGCAATGACTACTTTTGATCTTTTTTTTTTTTTAGACAGAGTCTGGCTCTGTTGCCCTGAGTAGAGTGCTGTGGCGTCAGCCTAGCTCACAGCAATCTCAAACTCTTGGGCTCAAGCAATCCTTCTGCCTCAGCCTCCCAAGTAGCTGGGACTACAGGCATGTGCCACACCATGCCCCGGCTAATTTTTTCTATATATTGTTAGTTGTCCAGCTAATTTCTTTCTATTTTTAGTAGAGACAGGGGTCTCGCTCTTGCTCAGGCTGGTCTCGAACTCCTGACCTTGAGCGATCCACCCACCTCAGCCTCCCAGAGTGCTAGGATTATAGGCGTGAGCCACCGTACCCAGCCCTTTTGATCTTCTTTATCCTTATGTTTCAGATACATTTCTTATAAACCCCATAAGTGAATTTTTTAAAAAAATACAATCTAATAATCTTTAGCTTTTAAGTGAATAATTAAACCCATTTTGTATTTAATACAACTGATGATATGTTTAGATTTAAAAATACCCATCTTATTCTGTGCTATTTGTCCTACTTATTCTTTGTTTCTTTTTCTTTCTTGACTTCTTTGGAATCAATTATTTTTTATTAGTCTATTGTTCTCTTTTAGTTTAGAATTAAAAGTCTAGTTTCTACATTTTTAGAAGTTACCCTAGAAATTAAAACATGTAATTTATCAGTCAAGTCAATTAATACCTTCTACCTTTCTCCTAGACAATACACTGCCTTCACTTGTCATATATTTAATATTTTAATAAAAGCCTTACTAGTATTTTAAACAATGTTTATTTCAATGCATCCACATATTTGCCACTCTCTTTGCTCTTCATTCTACCTTACATCTCAGGCTTTTATCTGGACTCTTTTTGCCTAAAGTATATACTTCTTAATTTCTTCCAGAAAGGTCTGATGGAGTTTGTTCAACTAAATCTTTATTTTACCCTCATCCTTGAGGGACATTTTTGCTAAGTACAGAATTCTAGATTGGCAATTATTTTCTTTGAGAATATACATGCTTTTCTGTTGAAAAGTCTGTCCATGGTTGCTCCTTTGAAGACCATCTTTTTTTCATCTCTGGCTGCTTTTAAGACTTTTTCTCCTTGTATTTGGGTTTATGCAGTTTTCCTGTAATTTTTCTGGGTGCTGATTTCTTTTTATTTACACTGCTAGAAATTCACCGAGCTTCTTAGATCTATGAACTGGTTTCTTATCAAATCTAGAACATTTTCAGCCAGAAAAATCTTTTCAGGTATTAGTTCTACACCATTCTCTCTCTCCTCTCTTTCCAGAGCTCTGATTATCTCACTCTATCTTCCATGTCTTTTAACCTCTCTTCAATATTGTCTATCTAAGTGCTGCATTCTGGAAAGTTTCTTCTGCCTTATCTTCTAGGTAACCAAGTCTTTCTTCAGCTAGATATAATCTGTTAAAACTTTCCCTTAGGTGTATTTGGCACAGTTTTCATTTCTGGAATTTTTATTTGGGTTTCTTCAAATCTATTAAGTGACTTTTTATAGTCTTTTGTTTCCTGCTTGTTTTTAAGTTTATCTTCAATTCTCTAAATATAACAATTATTTTAAATCCATCTGATATCGGCAATATCTGAGAACTTTATAGATTTATCTCTGCTCTCTACTGTTTCTCATTCACCATGCTATTTGGATGCATGCCTGGTTATTTTTTTCTTTTTAAAAACTTACTTTGAAATATATGTACATAAAAACTATACTATATAAACTATACTATACTAACTATACTATATAAGCTATACTATATTTTGAGCAAAATTTTTATTGCTCAAAGAATTCTACATATATTACTTATTATGTAATTTATATCTCATGTAATTTTGCTCACTTATTTTTTTTTTAACTATGCTTAGTTACTTGTGATAGTATACTTTCACTGTCCTTGAAAAATTATTGGTAGCAATTTCCTAAGAATGAAGGGGCCTTTTCCACAGATGATTTGCCTTTCTGTCTGCCAGGCCATGGGGAGCACTACTAGTCTGAAGCCAATAATGATGATAAATGGCTTGAAGGTCCCTGGACCACCCAGACAGAACAAACGTGAGTTGCAAATCAGTATGAGGGTAAAAATTGCTATCACAATTTGACTTTTCTTAATTTACTTTTTCTTCTCCTGCTCCACTCAATCTTCCTTACAATCCCCTGGACATGGGAGTGGGTAGACAGTTTAGTTCTTTTTCACCCTTTTTTAAAAAAAATTAATTAATTTATTATTTTATTTCATTATATTATGGGGGTACAAACATTGTTAAGATTACATATATTGCCCCTGCCAACCCTCCCCTCCCCCGCTGTGCTAGAGCTTC
>VBSM01003176.1:6687047-6702176 GCA_008086735.1 Cheirogaleus medius | reverse complement strand
GGCGCAGAGAGCCCGGAACCAAGTTGCAGGAGAGCGTGGGTGAAAGTTTCTATCCTGGCTGTCGCTGAAAAATCCTGTCTCTTTCACAGCTCGGCCCTGCCCTGGCGAGCTCTGCTCTCTGGGCACAGAGAGCAAGGGGGCTGTGTAGCGAGAGACTGTCCAATATCAAGCTGGCGGGGCAGGCACACCCACCTATTTCCCCCTACCGTTTCCCTCTCTTTTTCACCCTTAATCTAATGAGAAGCCTTGGGGTCCTATCTAAAAATGGGGTTGTTCTTTTTGATCCTCACTTTAGATGAGCTCTAGGCCATGACTTCTGTCTTCTTCACCCCATGAAATCCACCAAAACCAAAGCCCAAATTTGTATGGATTGGCAACTGTCCTTAGGGCGAGAGCTACTTTATCCTCTACTTATTTCTGTGGGTTCCTACTTTTTCCTAGAATGTGGCCTGGTAGCTCCCACTAGCTTTTCAGCACTTTTATTGCTCTAAGTTTTTTTAAAATAACATTTCCAAGATTTTTAGTTGTTTTCATCAAATGGATTCATCTGAATAACCTACTCCAACAATACTGAAAACAGAAATCAATTTCACATTTCTATAACAACTATTTTGTAACACTCCCTGTACTAGCCTAAAATGAAATTCAGAGATAACCTGCCTAAGCATAATCTTAAAAGCCAATACTCTAATTGTACTATCAACAATATGAAAGAAATAAGCTTATATTTCAAAATATGTAGGCAATTACTAAAATAAACATAACGTAGGTTGTTTGTACCCATACACTATACATAGAATCACTGTGACTGTGACAGTTACAACTGTAGACAGAAGAGAAGAATATTTGAGTCACCAATACTGTGCAAGTAGCATTACCATCAATTACGTAATTTTCTAAAGTGGTGAAGAACTCCTGATAAAGTTCTGAATGAAAACTTTAACATTCCTCCCATATACGTGATAACTGAATTCCTGAAAATTATAGTTTATACAGTTACTTTCTATGCTCAGATCATTATGATCACTTTTTTTCACCTACATCATCAAAGGCCAGCAAATCATTCTAAGTCATATGCTTATTTGGAACAATTCTTAAAATGCACAGACTGTCCTGAACATTGTGGGATGGCTGACTTCCCTGGTCCTTTCTCATTAAATGCTAATAGTGTCCCCTTCCCCCATCTTTGGTGCAACAAAAACACCTCCAAGGATTTCATCCTGCCGCATATAATATAAAGCACATTTTTTCAGTCTATCACTCTCTTCTACAATCCAGTCCCATCTAATTTAGCCAAATTTTATTTCATACAATTCACTCAACCATAATCAGATTGTTCTGTTCTTTAACCAAAACTATGTATTTCCAACTCTAATTCTTTGCAATTTCTATTCCTACTGCCTATTATGTCCTTTTTCCTTCCTTCTACTTGCCTAGGTTAAACATTAACTTTCATCAAGATCTCATTAGCCCATAATAACCTTCCATGTTTGAACTCCTACAGCATTTATTATTCTCCATCATCCACTTTGAAACTTAAATCACATGCTGTCATGTGCATGCTTTGTCACTTCAATTAAGAGCGTTGTCTTATAGAAGCCTTTTTTTTGCCCTCCAAATGAAATATGAAGCATAATTCCATATATTAATTTATGAAGAACTGCTTTAGTTGAACCAGAAATTGCCTCTCTACCCCCACGAACCAGGGCCTCGCCCACTTTCTTCCTTATCACTCCCCAGCCCTCAGACTAGTTCTTAAACAAGCACCTAATATTTCAGTCCTAAAGGGGAAAAAAACCCCTAACTTCACAGGACTGAAGAACTTAGTGCTGTAAAAATCAACATAATACTGAAAACAAACTGAAAAGCTACGGTTAAAGACAGAAGTCTAGAGAGGATAACTATTTGGACTAAGAGTAATGAAAAAGAATTTGCTCATTTAGAGTAGCAGGAAGTACTATTGTTAAGCAATGAGAAAATAAATATGAATCCTGCTTTTAAAGGGTCTAGAACTACATTGATTAAGTTAGCCACTGGCCACATGAGGCTATTTTAAATTAATTAAACTTTAAAATCTAGTTCGTCAGTCCTACTATGCAAATTTTGAGTGCATAATAGCCACATACATACGCCTAGTGTCTACTATATTAGACAACACAGAACATTTCCACCATCACAGAAAGTAAGACTGACCAGGTCTGGGCTACAGGAAATAGGTACCAATCAAAAACTAAAATACAATATAGTGAGTAAAATGATAAGGTAAAAACTGGGATGCTACAAAAACACAAAGCAGAGGTAGCTAACTAGGCCTTAGAAAGAAGTTAAGAAAGGCTTCTTAAAATAATGGTAGGTGAGCTAAGTCTGAAAGTTTTCAAGGACGGGAACAGAGGAGGAAATCTATACTTCAGGCAGCAGGAAAAGCATGAGCAGAGACAAGTCAAATTTTGAGTATTTGAAAGAAATGGAAGATAGCAATTGCTTCACTATGCAGTATAAAGTCAGATTATATGATGGGGATACTATTCTTCATAGACAAAATAATAAATATTCAATACAGAAAGAAGAAAGGACATTTTTAAAAGGAAAAATTATCAGATCTCTCCAAACTTAGATTAAAAAGTTATCAGATCTCCCCAAATTTAGATTAAATTCATAGCATGATAATGGCAGATATTTCACGAAGAAGTAATAATTCATATTTTATTTCCAATGATTCCATGTTTGAGTCACAATGAGAATGACTCATATTAAGTGTTTAAATTGCCTTGGCAAGTCACATTTAACTCTGATCTGAGGACCTGCACCAAAGAATAAGGAAACCCACAAATGCTGTCCAGCCAACTCATAAAATAACTTAATACTGTCCATCAATTTTACTACGTGTCCCTAGTCCATTCATTCTCATATGCTGCTGAATAACTTTAACATATCCTCAAATCCTCACTCTCATCTGATAATCTCAAGTCTTACTTCACTGAAAAAAACCTGAAGCAACTGAAAGAGAACATGTACAGAATCCCATCTACCTCCCTAGTGGCATTCATATTCACAAACTCTGCCTTGGCCTATTATCATAAAGTATTCATGCTCCTATGGAAAGCCAATCATTCCTACTTGTTCACTAAATCCTTCCTCTCTTAAAATCACTCCAGACAAAATCTCTCCTTCAGCACCTCACCTCAATGCTCCATTCTTGTGTAGATCCCAGTACCTCCACTTTGTTAACTCCAATGATAAATTCTTAGTTTTCATCTTACTTGACCCAGCAGCAGCATTTTACACAACTGACCACTATGTCTCTATTAATAAACTTTCTTCATTTGATTTCCTACCTCACTGGTTGCTCCTTCTCAGACTCTTCCTCTTTTCTCCAACTTTTTCCTATCTATACTCATTCCCTTGATGAGCACACATCAGTCTCAGAGCTTTATGTACCATCTAAATGCCCAAATTTATGACTGGCTAACTGCTCTAATATCCAAAAGGCCTAAGGATTCAAACACGACCAAGTTTATTTCTTAGTTATCTAACCATATTAGGTGAGGTTGAACAAACAGGTCCTTATCCACACAGTCATTCAGGAACCTAGGCTGATGGACAATCTACCATTTCCACACAACACATGGCTTCCCACATACCCTAATAATCATCTCAGTTCCAGCCAGCAAGAAGGTAAAAACAGGATAGAAGATATTTGTATGGGCCAGACCTACAGCTGATATATAACACTTGTGCTCATATTCCTTAGCTCAATCACATGACCATACCTAACTGCAAGGGAGAAATGGTGTCCAGCTGTGTATTCAAGAAGAAAATGAGACATGGATATGTTGAACAGTCTCTGCTACGGTGCCTCATTTCCAAACTCCTAACTCATATATCCTGCTACTTACTTAATATCATAGATAGCTAATAGACAGCTCAAATGTAACACACCCAAAACTGAATTCTGGATCTGTGGCCACCCCATCCCCCTTAATAACTCTTTTTCTTCCACACCTTACACTCAATCAATCAATCAACAAATCCTGCTGAATCTACTTTCAAAACATTCAAAATCTGACCACTTCTCAATACTTCTGCTGCTACCAATCTGGCCTAGATAACAGCAAGAGCTTCCTCTCTGATACCCTTGCATCTACCTTGTCCCTTTACAGTCTATTCTCGACTCAGCAACCAAAGCATTCCTGCTAAAATGTAAGTCAGATCATGTCACCCAGCTCTGGCTGTTCAAACCCTGAATGGCTTCCCATTTTACATAAAGCAAAAGGCCTTTGGCCATTCCTCCACCCATCTAGGATTTCATCTCCTACTACTTACCTCCCTACTTCAAGCTACTCCAGCAACTTTGGCCCTCTTGCTGTCTCTTGAATAGGGAAGGCACATTCCAGAGCAGAATCTTTGAACTAGTTGGTTCTTCGGCCTGAAACTCTTCTCTTCTCCCTAAAGTGATTGTTCAAATGCCATCTTCTCAGGTAAGGCGTACTCTGACCTCCATATTTTAAATTGCAACCAATCCCCAAGCCAACTCTACCCTGTTTAACTTTCATTTTTCCATAGCACTTATTACCTTCAAACATACTCTCTCTCTCACACACACACACACACACACACACCTCCACCAGAATGTAGCTAGATAGGGTGGAGACCTTTGTTTTGTTTTCAAATGTACTCCTAAACACTACTTCACATATAGTAGGCTCTCAAATATTTATTGTATACGTGAATATACATGTTTTCCCATGAAATGACTCAATAAATACAAAAGTCACCAATGTAGTTTTGGATATAACACAAGGCAAATGGTGATCATAGCTTTTAAAGATACCAAAACCCAAGTCATAATGCTTATCATTTTTCTTATAAAGCCAGGAGACAGTCTTTCTACTACTATATTAAGAAGTTTTACCTCTTTCCCATGAATTGCTCACCCAATACATTTATCAACATGTTGCCACTTTAAGTTTAATTCAATAATGGTTTAGAGATAACATTAATAGAAAGTAGTCAACATTCAAACAGTTCTACTAGGTCAATCATCAATTCTACATCAAGAACTGCCAAAAGTTTTAACAACTAGAGTCTCTGCTTAGTACGTTACTGGACATTCTTTAAAAAAAACACACACACAAAGATTTCTGAAAGGAAAACTTTACATATACAGTATTTACCTTTTGTCTTGAAAATCAGCAGAAAAAAATTACACTACTATAATTCTGTGAAGGCTTTTACATATTCATCATCTCACTTTATTTTCATACCACTCTTAGGGTCTACTTAACACATTTGGGCTACTAGAAGTTCAGTGCACAGAATAAGGAGTGGGGAACAGGATTAAGAGATGCCAGCAAAAAACAAGCACTGAACTTAGTTCTCGTGTATAATGAAACTTAGTTGAGATTGCATAACTGTTAATATGAGATGGCATAGGCAGGAGGAATATGAGTGGAATATTGTCAATGGTAGAGGTGATCATGTAAAAACTAGAGGGAAACAAACATTTTCAGTGGCTCTAGAATAATGACTATTCTGAATCATAATCTCTTCCCTATCTGAAGCTCTCTGATACTATTTCCATGGAAGTAATGTAATGTATTAAAAAAACAATACTGAGTTATTTAGAAGTAATCATCAATAGTACTTTATCTTTTTACAGTAAAAAAAAGTTATAAAAGCATAATTGGTATTCATAGAAAAAAGGATATTTTTATAGTAATAAATTACCTTCATACAACATTACCAGAAATTATGCTAACAAGAATTCTTTAAAAATAAAGAATACCTACCTTAGCTTTAAATTAATAATTGTTTCTTTTATCCCTCTAAGCTACAGAGAGATTTCTTAGAGAGTATAAACTTTGAAACAGAGGAAAAGGGGGATATGACCCAAGTATGACAATACAAAACGTAAAGTATAAGATCTAATAACCATTTATAATTTTACTGCAGCACTAGTAATCTCCTTTAATATTAAAAATACATCTATTAATATAAGCCCAAACAGAAATTTATTTTGCAAAGTAAATGCTGTAAGGTAGGAAATAGTTTAAAAATATTAGGTCCAGCTCATGCCTGTAATCCCAGCACTTTGGGCAAGGCAGGAGGATTGCTTGAGGCCAGGAGTTCAAGACCAGTGGGGGCAAGAGCAAGACCCCTGTCTCTACAGAAAATAGAAAAATTAGCCAGGCATGGTGGTGAACGCCTGTAGTCCCAGTTATTCAGGAGGCTGAGGCAGGAGGATGGCTTCAGCCAGGGAGTTAGAGGTTGCAGTGAGCTATGATTGTGCCATTGCACTCCACCCTGGGCAACAGAGTGAGACCCTGTCTCAAAAAAAAAAAAAATTAGGTCAATGGAGAAACAACCACAAGCGGTATATTAAACTGTTTTAAAATACTCCAAGGTAAGTGACTAATTCAAAGCATCCTAAAATTTTATTTAAGCTGTTCTAAAAATAAGTCAAAACTTTCTGGTGTTATTAATTTAAAGGTTATATATTTAGTGCAAGAAAAAATATAAAACAAAAGTAGTTCTCAAATACAATTAAAGTATCTTTTATAATAAGAAGATCCACGTCTTTTTTATTTTTTAAAAATACATTAATTTTGGAATGACAGTTGAAACAATCTGCCAAGATGTTATGTTTCTCTCTCCTTACAAATGCAGTTTCAAAATCTGCAAGTTGGCCAAACAAAATTGGAATGATATTCCTTGCAACATGAACAAAAGCCTGGTCACTTTCTGCCTTCCCGATTCTCACATTACCCTGTACTGGTCAGGTATTCCAGATTTATTCTCTATGAATGTGTGTTTCCTGACTTTTTGTTTTTAAATTATTAAGTGAAAATCATGATGAGAAACATCATTTTATATTGTAGGGTCACTCTCCAGGCTAAGCAGTATAAACCAATTACCAGTGAAATTGAAAACAAGGTGAAGGCCCTATAAGCCCCATCGGAAAATACAGAAATATGACCAACCACCACGTTTATCCTTAGCAAAAACATAACAATTTAATGATGCTTCTACGATTAATAAAGGTACTAATTCTGAAACATCACAGAACATGACATAGGTTTCAAAAACAAAAATTCTTATAACGAATATAGAGAATAACATAGCTAGTATTGTAAACTAGCATCTTCCACAGTCTGATTGACATTTTCAAAGACGTTTTGGTGAATAAACATCTTAATTCATTCACTTTCTCCCATACATATTTTGATTACACTTCATAATTTTGCAATATGGTACAAAGGGTATGATGACTTTTTTGTGCAACCTACTAGAGTATCTCTTTTATTTCTTAGAAGGAAATTAATTTTGGAGGATGATGGCCTTTTTAGACAGGAGTCTCCATCCTCCTGATTTGCCAGCAAATTAATTTTGGATAGAACTTTTTATTTTTAACCTGCTTTTCATGAACCTCACCGCCACATAATTCAACATAAAGGTGTATTAACTATATACTGAAGTAAGTCTTAAGACTCCTTTGGGTAGAAAACATCTTTGAGAATCTTTAGAAAAGTATGGGTCCTTTCCTTCCAAAAGTACCATAACACAAGGAATTCAAAAATCAAATTTCAAAGTTCTAAAAATCCTCTGAACTGGACCTACCTAATTATAAGACTTAACTATAGAGCTACGGTAATTAAGACAGCGTTGTATTGGCCTTAGACATATAAATCAATAAAAGCATAGAATCCAAAACTCACAAACATAAGCAACTGATTTCAATAAAGGTGTCAAGGTAATTCAACTGAAAAAGGTTAGTTTTTTTTGAACAAATGGGAAACAAATGGCCATCCATATGTAAAAGAATGAACTTTAACCACTACCTCACAATCTATACAAAAATTAACTCCAAATGGATCATAGACCTAAATGTAAAAGCTACAATTATAAAATAGGAAAAAAATAGAAAAAAACTTTTATGACCTTGAAATAGGCAAAAGATTTATTGCATAGGATGCAAAAAGCATAAACATAAAAGAAAAATTTGATAAATTGGACTTCATCAAAAAATAAAACTGCTCTTCAAAAGACACTTAGGAAAATGAAAAGACTAACCACAGTCTGTGATTCAAAACATGTATCTGATATTAAGGACTTGTATCCAGCATATATATAGCACTTTACAGCTCTACAGTAAGAAGATAAATATTAAATAAATAGCTTTAAATAGATACTTCACCAAACAAAATATATGTTTAGTAATAAGCATATAAATAGATGTCCAACATCATTAGTTATCATGAAAATGCAAATTAAAACCACAAAAAGCTACTGTCATCTACCTATGGCTAAAACTAAGAAGACGGACAATTTCAATTGCTGCCAAGGATACGGAGTAATGAGAACTCTTATTCATTGTACGTGGCAATGCAAATTGGTACTGCCCCTTTAGAAAAGTTTGATAGTTTCTTTTACAGTTAAGCATATACTTACCATACAACCTAACAATCCCAATTCTAGGTCCTCACTCTAGAGAAATGAAAACCAATGTCCACACAAAAGCCTGACACCAAATGTTTATAGAAGTTTGATTCATAATTCCTAAAAAGTAGAAACAACCCAAATATCCATCAAATAGTAAATGTATAAACAAACTGTGATAAATCCACACAACAGAATACTACTAAGCAATAAACAGAAGCTAATTACTGATACATGGAACAACATGGATGAATCTCAAAAGCATTATACTAAGTATAAGAAGCCAAATACATAAGATTACCACTGTATAATTCCATTTATATGACTTTTCTAGAAAAAGCTAAACTAGAAAACAGAACAGCATTTGCCAGGGACTAAGGGTGGAGGCTGGGACTGAATGCAAAGAAGAACTAGGGAACATTTTGGGATGATAGAAACATTCTATATCTTGATTGTGGTGGTAGTTACAAAGTTTGTCAAAATTCAAACTGTACATTTAAAATGGTATATTATGTGTAATTAGATCGCAATAAACCTCATTTTTTTAAAAAAGCAATTATGTTCCTCAAACTGTGATCTGATGAAAAAAATAAAAAAAAGCAATTATGAATTTTTCTACTGATCTCTAAACCACACCTTAATTTCAGAACCTCAAATGCAATACAGATTTATAGACCAGAAGTTAGAACACTTCAGCCCATGAACTGGCCCACCACCTGTTTTTATATAGCCCACAAGCTAAGAATAGTTTTATGTGCTTAAGTATTTGAAAAAAAATCAAAAGAAGATTATTTCATGACACATAAAAATGATACAAAATTCAAAGTTCAGTGTCCATAAATAAGTTTTATTAGAATACCAAGAAGCTCATTTGTTTATATACATTGTCTATTAGCTACTTTTGGGCTACCACAGTATTGCTGAGGAGTTGTGACAGGGATCATATGGCCCACAATCCCTAAAATATTTACTATCTGACTCTTTACAGAATATGTTTGCTGATCTCTGCCTTTGATACATGTTGATATTTTCTACACAGATTATGACACCTGGGAAGAGTCATGCCAGCACAAACCTCTCTTCTATACATAGTAGCTCTAAAATTTTTATAGCCATAAAAAACTTTTTTTCAAGGAAAATAACACGTAAATGAAGTTTAGTTAAGGTGTAGAGGCACCAAACAGAGCCTTGGGGTAACCTCTGAAGAAGGTCCTTGAAATCCCAAAACAGTACTTTTCACACTGCCTATTGCAACCAATTTGGCATCAATCTAACAAGCTGATTTTATGACTAGCATAAAAAAAAAAGAGAGAGAGTTGAATAATATAGAAAATCAGAGCACCTCATATCTAGTTTTGTTTCATTCACAAATTCTTTCACCAAATATCTCAGTGCCTATGCACCAAGTATTGTAAATCCTCATTATAAATGAGGATTTTTAAAAAAGTATAAGACAGACAAAAACTATTTTATATACTAAAGCTCTGGTGTAATTTGAAAACCACCATCCTGGTACATCTGTCCCAAAAGTGTTGTCAGCAACGGCAGCTACATTACAAGAATGAAAATGATGTTTCATTTGATGTTACAGAGCTTCCAGAAAATATAAAGTTAATTGAGTTCAAAGCAAGTTTTATATTTTGTATCAAGGGCATTCCCAGGACCCAGAAAGGAAAGTTACTGGGCATCAATTTCCTTCTATATGCATAGTCTTGATAAGGGAAGGAGCAAGATTAATAGTTTTTTTTAAGCCCAGGAGAATACGTGGAAACCAAAATAATCTCAGAGGGTAGAGGGGAGAAAAAAATAATTGCTTAATGTTAGGATGGAGGCTGTATTAAGAGTTTCTTCTGACTACCATGCTAATTAAGTATGATAGTAAATTAGGTTGGGAGCCAAAAGAAACTGAAAAATAAAAACCATCTCCCAGAACATGTCAATGCTTCCACAAAATATTTAAGGAAGGAATGGAACAAATGAGGATATATTTGTTCTTATACTAACATGAAGTTATCTGTAACACAATGATTAAGAAAGCACTACTTAACCTTAAAAACAGAAAAGCTCCCAAACCCTATTTGGAATTTTGAATACAGAAGTTCTGTAACTACTGCTGATTCTTACTTGACAGAATAACCAACATAGGTGAAATAGACAAAGAGAATGAGTGAAGGACTCAAAACAATTTGAGGAAGAAAAAATCTAGGAAGGGCTACCAATAAAAAAAAAGGCATATCTTAATGACAATTTGAGGCAGAAATATAAGAAGATTAGGAACATACTGGATTTCATAAAACCAGGGGATTATGACACAAAATGTTCACTAAGTACTCAACTAAGTTAATATCAAAGAAACAAAATGCACTTATGCAGTTCTGAAGGAGAAAACAGACTTATGATTGGAGAGAGAGTGAAAAGAAAGAACACTAAAGTAGTCATCCCACTCTACAACACAGTAGGTATCAGGTCTTAGAAAAATGCCAAAAAAACAATGGAGCCTACTCCTTCCCTCTCTTCCTCATCACTCATAAAACATAGGTTTCCAGCTGCTCTAGCCAGATCCACTTCCTATTCATCCTAATAAGGAAAGCAAGATACAGAAAAACAAGGAAAGTCACACTACTTCTAGCCTGTTATCCTAACATAATTTTTCTGGCCTATTATACAAATATGTGCTCACATTTACTACATTCAAGGAATCAAACACCCAGTCCAAGATTCCTTTCTTAGCTGTTTACTGACAATCAATTTCTTTAATGGCCAGCATATACAAATAACTGATAGATAATTTTCTAAATAGAAGGAGTGGATGCCTGAAAGGGGGAGTTCATTATGTAAGGAGAGAGAGAGAGAGAGTACAAAAAGGGAACACTAGAAATACCAAACACAAATCGCTATTTTATAATTTTGCCAAAAGGGTACCCTTGAATATATCCACACAAGTATTAGCAATAACCAGTACTGCACAAGCACCTATCTTAGTGGGAATACCACTTTTCAGAGGTATGATGCAATCCAACCTGGCATGGTTCACAAAGATGTATTTTAATACAGTGGACCTCATTATAAAGGAGATTCTATCCCAGAATATTCCCTAGTCAATGATTATAATTACACAGCTTAACCAAGATTGACGATAAGAGATCTTGAAAACAGAACATAATAAAATTGTACTTGTAATGCAACTGTAAGAAGCTCCCATCTACAGAAACACAGCACAAGAAGAACAGTTAATAAATACCACACCCTGGTATCACACATTTTAAAAATTAAATGTATTTATTATACTGTATGGTCATATTATACCATATACTATATTAAGCGTCTGGTAATATAAAGTAACATACAGGAAATATAAATGGTCAGAAGCAAATGTTTAATGCCAAAAGTATAAGCATATTCATGTGATAAATATTTAATAAGCTCCCATCATTTACCAGAATATTCTATTCTGAGCATCTACAAAGTAGTACAAATACAGGACATGAAATTTGTTCACTTCCCAACACAATTTTAAAAACTAAAATCTACATCTTATGTTCGAAATACTTAACAGTAAAAAAATTAGAAACATGGCTGGGCACGGGGGCTCATGCCTGTAATCCTAGCACTCTGGGAGGCCGAGGTGGGAGGATTGCTCAAGGTCAGGAGTTCGAAACCAGCCTGAGCAAGAATGAGATCCCGTCTCTACTAAAAGTAGAAAAAAATTAATTGGCCAACTAAAAATATATAGAAAAAATTAGCCAGGCATGGTGGTGCATGCCTGTAGTCCCAGCTACTAGGGAGGTTGAGGCAGAAGGATCGCTTGAGCCCAGGAGTTTGAGGTTGCTGCGAGCTAGGCTGATGCCACAGCACTCTACTCAAGGCAACAGAGTGAGACTCTGTCTCAAAAAACTTAGAAACCACTTTATACCCCCCAATATGATTAAATAAATCATAATATATCTAATGATACATAAAAAGTTTTGCTATAAGTTTTTAAAAATTAAAAAACTATATACAGTGTATTATATAAATATAAAAATTAGAATACACTAAAATGTTTATAGTAATAATCTTAGTTGAGAGAGTACAGATTTTTTTTTTTTACTTTTCGCACTTATATTTTTCTAATTTTCTCATAATGAACAAGCTTTCCCTCTGTAATTAGAAAAGTTTTTATTGCAACTGAAATTTTCCTCTGAGAAATTAAAAAAAAACACCTATATTTTCCTGTCAGGTAAGATAAATCTTTAGAATAAAATGTGTCATTACACACAAGCACAATTTTTCATTTCTTTCCATGTATTTCACAATTTTAAGAAATTCCTTTAAGTATATATAAAGGAGACAGTTTAATTAAAAGACCACAGTACATTTCAGTTTCCACTGAATTAATATCAACTTTAAGTTTAAAATTATTTACCAGGGAAATTTATTTTATCATCTGTAATATGGACATTTATATTTAAGAGATCCATTTTTAATCATTTATCACTCCCCCACCAAATACATTTATTATTAGTTCATAAGAAAATGTACAGGAAAAACTACTATTCATCACTAAGCATTAAAACCTGGGTGGAGGGGACAGTGGGAAACACCTGACTTTCAACTAAATAAAATTCATTAAAAGTATCCTTATAGTTTCAGAAGATACCATATGCTTTCCAAATAGCGGCAATTTAACCAAATTCACCTAGCCTAGAGGTTCTCAAGCACTGGTACATGGGAATTGCTCAGGAAATGTATCAAATATAGATGCCCATGGCCCTAGTTTTCACCTACTAAATCAGAATCTTCAGGGGGTAGAGTTCCAAACAATCTGGCTCTTTCAAATAAAATAGCAGGGTAGAGATTTTACTAAACAAAAGCCTTCTCTATAGAACTGCAAATTGTTCTAATAACTCTGAAACAAAGTTCTTAATATAAACAATGTTATAAAAGAGAATTACAATTTCATAACCTCTACCCATTAATTTATCCTTTCTACTCTGTAGCAGTCTTCAAATAAGTTACAACTCAAAAAAACCACACCGTGTATCACAGAGTACATAAAGCCCAGAGGCACCTGTGCCTGGTAAGACAAAGGCATATCCGATTCCTGGAGAAAACAGACAGCAGATGTGACCCCGAGTATTTATCCATTAAAAACAATGTATCCTAAAAATAAATTTCCATGTCAACGAAACAAAGCTGTTTATAAATAAGAAGGAATGTGGAGGTGTGGGGAAGACAAGAGGAAGCTTCAGAAAGTTAAGTACCAACAGCCAGGAAACAAGGCAAAATGAATTGTAACTGGGGACAAGTGAAACAGAATAAACTAGGAAAAGGAAGAAAAGCTTTATCCTTAGATTCCAAGAAGTCTGGGGAAATGTATAGATATTAGAGGAAACTGATCTGAGCAGAAATGCAAGCTGGAAAGTGATTTTTAAGAAATAAGAAAAACTGAGAAATTTAGAATCGATCAAATGATGGTACAGAACACATTTTGGGAATATAGGTAAAGATGGTATAAAAGGGTGGAAAACCAATATTGTGAAAGAACTGATACTAAACAAAGCAAGTATATTGGATGAATTTCCAAAGTAAAGATGATGAAGCAGGAAAAAGAGAATTGCATAGAGAGAAGAAAGAATGAGACATTATGAGAATTGGGAAACAAGATGTAAGTAGTAGGTAGGAAAGAGAACTCTGAGCAAAGTCAACAGAATAAGTCGCATTAACCTAATCAATAATTGTAAAGCACAGTTAGCATACCATGTATTATCTTAATGTTTGTAAAGCATAAAAGTATATCGTTTTATGCAATAAAATACCAAATCCTTGTAATAAAGTTTATGTAATAAAAACAAAATGTAAATAAAATAATTTGATGCGCTGTTAGGCTGAATAATGCAAAAATAGGCTGAGAGAAGCACAGACTAAAGGAAAGGAAAAAGTGAAAGAGGAAAAAAGACAAAAAGGAGGATAACACAAAGCAATCAATCAAACCTATAATAAATAGGTAGGAATAAAGAAGTGTGAAAGCACAGTGGAAGACTAGCTAAAAAGTGCCACTAGTGCAAGGGTGAAAAGAGCCAAGTGAAACTTGACAGAATCTTGACAGCTTCAGGGTTCAGAAAGTAAGTAGCTCCAAAGTGTTCAGAAGGATTTGTGAAGATAATAGATAGCAACGTTAGAGAGCAGTGGAATGAAGTAGAGAGCCTCAAGAGGACTAGGGGTAAGAGAAGAGCAAAAATGGTCTTAAGTGGAAGCTGAGGTTAGAAGGCAGGCAGGTCCGATAACTGGAAAATGAGCGGGGCGGCAGATAAGAATGGGATGGGGGTTACCAGTCAACTACAGAACACTGACAAACATTAGGAATGGGGGACTAGAGACCAGAATGGAAAAGACATCGGAGACAGTGCGATTTGGAGTTGAAAAAGCAAAGGCTAAATCAAAACCATCCGCTGTGTAAAACAGGTGAAGAGAAATCCCCAAACAAGTAGAAAGGTGGAGGTAGGTGGGGGGAGCAGCGGCCTGAAAAAGCGGACAGTCAGGGAGAGTAGAGAGGGAATGATGCGCCCCATCATTCCCATGCCCATGTAATAACTACATACGACAGTAACTCGGGCTGGGGTCCCCGCCCGGGTTAGTAACCTACATCTTCCACCCGGATGCCGCCGCCGCCGCCCTCCCCCCGCCCCAATAACAAAAACATCTAAGAGATGC
>VBSM01003176.1:6652085-6679736 GCA_008086735.1 Cheirogaleus medius | reverse complement strand
AAAAAAAAAAAAAATCTGTAAGTTCATAGTGATGAGAGAGAGAAAAAGAGAGAGAAAGGTATTGAAAGAAAGAGGTGTGAAGTAAAGCTCCTTTTTAGAGAAGAATGCTAGAGAAGGAATGACAGATTTAGAAAAATCACCATTTTGCAACCACCAATATAATAATTACTACAGGTTAGTACTATCAGTCTCATGGTTTTATAATACTGTCATGTAGATCTCCTTTTTTTACCTATAATATGAATTTATTGTGTGTTTTATTCACAAATTTATAATACAAAAAATTACATTTGAAAAAAAATTGATCTACCAGAAAAAGGATTGTACTCAATGCTCTATCAAAGTCTAAAGAATTTAAACAACTTTTCACAAATTGATCTTCCAAAGAAATTATGGTCAAAATATAAACAGGTAAAAACTGATATAATGAAACATGAAGTTTCTGTGGCTTTTTGGACTACAATATGAAATATTAGATAATTTCAGTAAAAAAAGTATTTGGCAAATTTTTGTGTCACATAAACAAACCTATCAGTTAAAAATCTATATAAATAAAAATCCCTGAGCTAAACACTTTAAAAGAGTGAATTTTTTATTCTATAAATTATACATAACATAAAATTTATCATTTTAACCACTTTTAAGGTTAGAGTTCAGTGGCATTAAGTACGTTCACCATCACTCACCTCCAGAACTTTTTCAAAAGGGTGAATTTCATGATATGTGAATTATATACTAATAAAGCTGTTATTTAAAAATCTATCAAAACTAATGGTGCACAAAGGAACTTTCAGGAATGATGAAGATATTCGTATCTTGACTTGGGTGATGGTTATAAGGTGCATTCATTTTTCAAAACTCGTCAAAGTGAACGCTTAAAATACATGCAATTTATTGTACATAAAATAGACAAAACAATACAAACTATCAAAACTTGCAATACTTTGAAAGACATATTCTAATTTTTAAATCTTTCTATAATGAGTAATTATATTCAAATAGATCTAAAATATATGTCCAATTTCTTTAATAAAGTTGGAAAACTAATGGCATAGAGATTTTTCTTTGGGTATTAAAATTTACTTTTCAAAGTTTTATATTAATAGATGTTATTTCTAATATTCACAAATATGAAAATTAATTTTTAAAAATGAAAAACTATAGTCCAATTTATAAAAAATAACATGAGTATATTTAGATATGTTTATAGTTCAGTATATGAACCAAGCTGATTCCAATTGTTTCAGCAATTGTGTAACATGAAATTCCTAAATTATGTTACTGATATATATAAATTTTATAATTTACAGTTGATATTAATATTAAATCTTACCTACCAAACAACCAGCCTCCTGCCTTTAGATCCTTCAGTCTTTTCTTCACCATTATGGGAGGGCCAATTTTCACTTCTGAAGAACAATACCTTGTGGAAGCTATACTATGTCTTCCTGTTTTGGAAACTGCACACTGACCAGCTGGAGTCTCCTGAAATTCTCCCTCATCAAGAAGCGATGATTTGATATATATGGCTAAAGTGTCAACAAGACTCTCTCCAGCAGCCATTAGGGGATTATACTTGTTGTCAACAGGTGAACTTCCACTGCTCTTCATGTCATCAAACATTTTTGCACACTCTGAGTGTTAATCCAGGCATAAGCCTTGCTGCAGTTTCCCAGTTGATGGTTTGAGGGATTCCAGTTAATGGATAAATGATTATGTCCAACACCATTTGGTTGTTATTGTTCAGGAAATTGTTGTTTTCTGAATGTCCACAACTCATCCTTTAGAATTTGTTGAAGGGCCAGTGTGGCGTTAACAGTGTAGACTCTGGAGCTAGACTGTCCAAGTTTGCATTCTGCTTCTACCACTTAAGGTATTATCTGGTTCAGATCAGTTAGTCTCCATGCCTCAATTTCCTCATCTCCACTGGGCCATGGTGACCTCTTATTAATAATGGGAAAAGTATACCTTTATAATGGACTGATGTGGCAGTCACCATGTTAACTATACTATCAAATTTAGCATCACCAACGGGACTTATGCAAGTCCTCGTGCCATGGATCATCTATCTAGTACAGGTATTTGGGCCCAAAAGTGCTTGACCTGAATGTAAACATAAGGAAATAATTAAATCCAGAATGTAGGACATTATACAAGTGATTCTAACTCTTTAAAAATTCAGTATCATGAGAAACAAAAAAGTTAGGGATAAGGAACTATATTCTGGATGAAAAGATATTAAAGAAATGCAAGAACCAAATGCAATGCATGAAACAACTGAATCCTGGATAAGAAAATAAATAAGAGATATTTTTTAAATAATTGGGGGAATTTAAATATGGGCGTATATCAAGCAATACTTATGAATTAATGTTGATTAATTTAATTAATGTTACTATCATTTTTTAAAAAAAGATATAGGGTCTCACCATGTTGCCCCGGTTGCTCTCCAACTCCTAGGCTTAAGCAATCCTCCTGCCTCAGCCTCCCAATTAGCTGGGACTACTGGTGTGCTCCATCACACCCAGCTTTAATATCCTTATTTTTATGAGATAAATGCTGAAGTGTTTAGGAGTAAAATATCCCTGTGTTTTAAACTCACTTTAAAATGATTCAGAAAAAAAATGGAGATAGAAATAAAGAAAAAGTGACAAATATTAATAATTCGGAGGAATCTTGATAAAGGATTTCGTAATTATTTGTAATAATATTCTTTTTAACTTTTCAGTACATTTGAAATTTTTCAAAAGAATTTGGAGGAAATATTCCTTTGTCTATAAAAAAAATACCCACTTATGATAAAATGTTGCAGTGAGTTTCATTCTAAAGGAATGTTTCTTTCAGGCAATTAACATCTTTTTAGGCAGCTGTTACTGTTACTATTGCATTGTTACTTTCTTGCATTATCTGCCTAAGCTCTATTCCTGATAAATCTATTTTGATAATGCATTTCATTTTCTGATAGTTGGAATTAAACTATTCTCCATCATGATTCATAGACAATAAGAGTCCATAAGACAAGAGAAAATTTTTAATAGGTTTCACTTTTCTTTTTGGAGCCTGAGTCTTGCTCTGTTACCCCAGCTAGAATGCAGTGATGCAGTAGCCTCATCATAGCTTACTGCAACTTCAAACCCCTGGGCTCAAGCAATATTCCTGCCTCAGCCTCCAGAGTAGCTGGGACTACAGGCCACCACACTGGGCTAATTTTTCTGTTTTTTGTAAAGATGGGGTCTCACTCTTGCTCAGGCTGGTCTTGAACTCCTGACCTTAAGGGATCCTCCCACCTCCACCTCCTGGAGTGCAAGGATTACAGATGTGAGCCACTGTGCCTGGCCTCACTTAGGTTTTAATAAGACCCTGTGATGTATCTCCACCTATCAAGTAGGAATTTTCTCATATGTTAAATGTTGGTATATTATTCTAAGTGTGCATTTGGAATATTTTTTCTTTTTTTGCATTCAATCCAGCTATGGATGGAATATACATTTTTTTATTATAAACATTTGTGACAAAATCTATCCTAGTATCTTCTTAAGATGTTTTTATGGTGTCCCCTAGTTCTATTTCTTCATTAATTAATTCATTCAACAAATATTTATTGCATAGCTATTGTGTGCCAGATACCATGCTAGGCTGTTATGTAATCTGAACAATAATGAGAATATTCGATTTTTTCAATGGGAAATCATTAGACATCCACCTTGCAATTCTGATTTAGCTTCTTCTGACTTCTTTTTGTTTCCTAATCTTAAAAAATCCTTAAAGGGCACTCATTTTTCTTTAGTTAATATTAAAAAAGACTGTGTTGACGTGGTTAAATTCCCAGGACCCTCAGTTTTTTAGGGATAAGTTCAATGGCTCATATCATTGCTTCCAAAAGTGTCTTGATACACTCCTACTTGGCAGGGAAAAAGACCCAAAAAAAGTGTCTTGAACTTGCTAGCCCTTATGTTGAGAAATAAAATTTATCTTTTTAATTTTTATCATTCAATTCCATTTATTCTACGAACTTTTCAAAATCCCCTCATATATACTGAGATTCCTTTCTGGATTCTGATTCCTTTTAACTGACATGTTTGTCTAATCTATAGGTCTTTAATGATTTGGTAAAAGTGATTTCTCAGTGCGTTCTAATATCTACTGAATCTCCTCTTATTGTTTATTTTGCTATTCTCAGTCATTTGTTCATATAACCTTTAAAAGTATTTTATCCAAATCCAAGCTGCATCCACACCCCATTAGAATACTAATTAGAATTTCACTAAATTTATACAATTGTTTTGGTAAAACTTTTAATCTATTATTTTATTTTATTTATTTATTTTGATACAGAGTCTCACTCCATTGCCCAGGCTAGAGTGCCATGGCATCAGCCTAGCTCACAGCAACCTCAAACTCCTGGGCTCAAGTAGTCCTCTTGCCTCAGCCTCCCGAGTAGCTGGGACTACAGGCATGCACTAATTTTTTCTATATATTTTTAGTTGTTCTGCTAATTTCTATTTTTAGTAGAGATGGGGTCTCACTCTTGCTCAGGCTGGTCTCAAACTCCTGACCTTGAGTGATCCTCCTGCCTCGGCTTTCCAGAGTGCTAGGATTACAGGCGTGAGCCACCGCGCCTGGCCGATCTATTTTTTAAAAATAAATTTTATTGTGTATATTTGAGGCTCACAACATGATGTTATGGGATATACTTCAATAGTAAAATGGTTACTTTTGTGAAGCAGATTAAGCTATCTATCATCTCACATAGCTATTTTGTGTGACAAGAATATCTAAAAATCTACTTATTAACAAAAATCTTTAATACAGTACAATTTTATTAACTTTAGTCATGTTATACATCAGAGCTCTAAACTTATTCGTGTTACATATCTGGTACTTTGTATCTTTTGACCTACATGTCCCCATTTCCTCTCCCACTTTTTTTTTTTTTTTTTCTTTTGAGACAGAGTTTCCCTCTGTCATCTGGTCTAGAGTGCCATGGCAACATCATAGCTCATTGCAGCCTCAAACTCCTGGGCTCAAATGATCCTCCTGCCTCAGCCTCCTGAGTAGCAAGAACTACTGGCATGTGCCACTGCACCAGCTAATTTTTCTATTTTTGGTAGAGACAAGGTCTGGCTCTTGCTGGTCTCAAACTCCTGGCCTCAAGTAATTCTCCTGCCTCAGCCTCCCAAAGTGCTAGGATTACAGGCATGAGCCACCACACTGGGCTTCCTCTCCCACTTTTTAATATTAGTCTTCTCATCCAAGCACATGAATGTTTTCCCTTTTGTTCAGAGCTTGTTTTATGTTCTAAAATGAGATGTTATTATTTTCTTCACTAAGTTCTGTGCTTTTCTTGTCAATTTTATCTCTAAGTAATTGAGATGGTTTCTTCCTATTGTGAGTAAATAGTTTACCTTATTTCCTCTTTTAGGTACTTATTAAAAGGATAGAGGAAAGTCATTAACTCATATATTTATCCTATCTTCAGTCATCTTACTAAATTTTCTTATTAATTCTAGTAGTTTTTTTTACTAGCATATATTGAATTTTATCTCCTTTTTTCCCTAATTTTATACCATTTTTCCTGTCTTACTGAATGTACTAGACTGGCCAAGACAGTATTAAATAATGGCATTGCTGGCCAGGCATGGTGGCTCACGCCTGTAATCCTAGCACTCTGGGAAGCCGAGATGGGTGGATTGCTCAAGGTCAGGAGTTTGAAACCAGCCTGAGCAAGAGCGAGACCCCATCTCTACTAAAAAAAATAGAAAGAAATTAATTGGCCAACTAAAAATATATGGAAAAAAAATTAGCTGGGCATGGTGGTGCATGCCTGTAGTCCCAGCTACTCGGGAGGCTGAGGCAGAAGGATTGCTTGAGCCCAGGAGTTTGAGGTTGCTGTGAGCTAGGCTGACGCCATGGCACTCTAGCCTGGGCAACAGAGTGAGACTCTGTCTCAAAAAAAAAATAATAATAAATAAATAAATAATGGCATTGCTGATACAGCATGTTATTATAGTTATTAAAATCAACTAGTTATTAGCCTGAGCAAGAGTGAGACCCCATCTCTACAAAAAAAATGTTTAATAGAAAAATTAGCCAAGTGTGGTGGCACACACCTGTAGTCTCAGCTACTCAGGAGGCTGAGGCAGGAAGATTGCTTGAGCCCAGGAGTTTCGGGTTGCAGTGACCTATGATGATGCTACTGCACTCTAGCCTGGATAATGGAGGGAGACCCTTTCTCTCTCTCTCTCTCTCTCTCTCTCACACACACACACACACACACACATCAACTAGTTAATGATTTTAATGAAAAAGTTTTGGTGTTTTGCTATTTGGGATCTTTCCTGTTGGGTTTTGGTAAATGTTATTATATTAAGAGTTTTCCTCTATTTCTTTTTTTTTTTTTTCTTTTTTCGAGACAGAGTCTTGTTCTGTTGCCCGGGCTAGAGTGCCGTGGCATCAGCCTGGCTCTCAGCAACCTCAAACTCCTGGGCTCAAGCGATCCTCCTGCCTCAGACTCCTAAGTAGCTGGGACTACAGGTGTGCACCACTACGACCAGCTAATTTTTTCCATTCACATGTAGTCAATGCTTGCTTGAAATATATATCACATCTTTAGTTTCTTTGTTAATTTAGAAGTATTAAAAAGTATTATGTGTGACCATTCATAAAATAATCATGTTTGTGATATTGAAATCTAAATAATTCCATTTCATTTAACTCTAGTTTTATTACAAATAACAGTACAAACTGCTAGAATTTAAGGAATCTGGCATTCTTCATTGCTGCAAACTTATGAGCACAAGAAAAGAATCACATACATATATAATACAAAGCTTTTTTTTGTATAGAAAGCATCAGTTTTATAGAGAGAAACTGCAATAACGGGACCCCAAATTAAGTAAGTATATCTTTTAACATACTGCTATCAAGACCATCAACTTCTGCTGATTCCGACCTTTTATTTTTGACATTTGATAATAATTATTATCATTTATTATTAAGTTATCATATGCCAGACAGTAAAATAAATGGTAATAATATTGAATCTTCCCAATAACACTGTAGATATGTATTATTAGTATCTTGCTCAAGATCTGTTTATATCATTGATCAGAATACCTGTAATGTTTCTTAGGTATGGGTTTCAGTGGGTTAGTGGTTCCAGTTTAGTGTCCATTCATATTCAAAATATGTAATTTGTTCCTAAAGAGTAGCTTGACTGTGCAATGCAGCAGTGGGCTTTTCTAGTATCCCTAATGCAGAATTGAAAAAAGTATATAATTTTTTCTACATATATACACATACCCAGACCACCTCCACCTCCACTACCTTCAACACATCCTCCTTGCTCTTCAGCCCCTTCCTCTCCCCTTTCCCCACCTCCTCTTCTCTCATTCTCAGAATTTCTTTCCTTTTTTCTGCTCTAGTAACAGGTAGGAATCTCAGAATTCTTTATGATATCTTTGAAGTCACCTTACCTTTTATTTATCTTCTCAGTGTGAGAATTACCTCTGATGTTTATCAACATACAACACATCTGAACACATTCAACTTAATTACCCTGTCATGACTGCTCTTGTGGTGTTCAGGGTCTAGGCCTGTCCTCTACATGAATTCCCAGCTCACCCAACACCCCAAACTGGTTCCTTTACTCTCCTAGTTTTACACATCTCAGCAAATGGAGGGAGGTAATTGAGCAGTCACTCAGCCAGTCAAGTCATAAACTTAGAAATCACCCTTGAGTCCTCTTTTTCCCTATCTATGGCACCACAACCATTATCTCTACCTCCAGATCTTCACTCCCAAGACATATTCTGAGTATTTCTGCTTCTTCCTCCGTCACTTCTACCATCTTTGTCTAAATGATCATCATCTCTTACCTAGATGCTACAGTAGCATCCTAATGGTCTCCCTATTTTCACTATTGTCACTCTATGCTCCAGAATTCACCTGGCATCCAGATGATCTTCTAAAAAATACAAAGCATTTTATTTCACTTTCCTGCCCAAACTATTCAATGCCTTCCCAATGCATTTAAAATAAAACCCAAATTGGACACCCTGGACTAAAAGGCCCTATATGTCAAGACCAGAGCAACCAACATAGTGAGACCGCGTCTTTACAAAAAATGAAAGAAATTAGTGGGCATGGTAGCACACATCTTTAGACCCAGCTACTCAGGAGACTGAGGCAGGAAGATTGCTTGAGCCCAGGAGTTTGAGGTTGCTGTGATCTATAATGACACCACTGCACTCCAGCCCATGTGACAGAGTGAGATACTCTCTCAAAATAAATGAATAAATATCCCTATGTGAACCAGACCTCCCCTTCTTGCCAATCTCATCTTCTCATCTTACATCCATTTTCTGGTGTATTTTATTCATGTATTTCCTAACTTTCTTGCTGTGCTAAAACATGTGTGAGCTTTATGATTTATGTATATCTAATGAACCAGATCTATATATATCTATTATAGAGGGGCAAATCAGAAGTTCTTTATTGAACACTTGATCTATTAAAAGACTAGGGAAAACTTCTATGGTCAATAGATGCATGACCAGGCATCTATGGTCAATTGATTTTGGACAAATGTGTCAAGATCATTCAATAGGAAAAAAATAGTATTTTCAACAAATGGTGTTGGGATGACTGGATATCCACATGTAAAAGAATGAATTTGGACCCTTGCCTCATACTATATTCAACAATTAACTCAAAATATATAAAAATATAAATGTAAAAGTAAAAGCTATAAATCTCTTAGAAGGAAACAAAAGTATAAATCTTCATGACCATAGATTAGGCAATGGTTTTTAAAATATGACATCAACAGCACAAGCAACCAAAGAAAAAAATAGACAATTGGACTTCATCAAAATTAAAAACTTTTGTGCATCAAAGGATACTACTTAGAAAGTGAAAAGACAACTAACTCACCAAATGGGAGAAAATATTTACATATCATATAGCTCATAAGAGTCTAGTATACAGAATACATAAATAACTCTTACAACTCAACAATAAAAAGTGAACAATTGAAAAGTGGGCAAAGGATTTAAATAGATATTTCTCCAGAGATGATAAACATATGCCCAATAAACACATTAAAAAATGCGTAACATCATTAACCATCAGGAAAAATACAAATTATTAGGTTGGTGCAAAAGTAATTGCGGTTCCAGACCATGAATTTTAAATCATTATATTAATAACTAGGCTCAAACACATCTTTGTTAATCAAAATAGGAACCATTACAATCAACACATTTTTGCCAATGAGAAATAAGTTTGTTTATTCCTATAGCGTAAAAATCTGTGCTTCGGGATTGATGAACTCTTGGAAAGCATTTTCTGCATCCTGCTGGTTGTGGAAGTGTTTTCCCTACAAAAGTTGTTGAGATGCTTGAAGAAGTGGTAGTCGGTTGGCAAGAGGTCAGGTGAATATGGAGAATGAGGCAAAACTTCATAGCCCAATTCGTTCAACTTTTGAAGCGTTAGTTGTGTGACATGTGGTTGGGCGTTGTTGTGGAGAGGAATTGGGCCCTTTCTGTTGACCATTGCTGGCTGCAGGTGTTGTAGTTTTTGGTGCATCTCATTGATTTGCTGCGCATACTACTCAGATTTAATGGTTTTGCCTAGATACAGAAAGCTGTAGTGGATTTGACCGGCAGTAGACCACCAAACAGAAACCATGACCTTTTCTTGGTGCAAGTTTGGCTTTGGGGAGTGCTTTGGAGCTTCTTCTTGGTCCAACCACTGAGCTGGTCTTTGCAGGTTGTCCTGTAAAATCCACTTTTCGTTGCACGTCACAATCCGATCGAGAAATGGCTCCTCATTGTTGGAGAGAAGATGACACTTTAAAATGATGATTTTTTTTATTTTCAGTCAGCTCATGAAGCACCCACTTATTGAGCTTTTTCACCTTTCCATTTTGCTTCAAATGCCAAACAACTTTAAAATGTTTGACATTGAGTTATTTGGCAACTTCTCGTGTGGTTGTAAGAGGATCAGCTTCAATAATTGCTCTCAATTGGTCGTTGTCAACTTCCCATGGCTGGCCACCATGTTCTTCATCTTCAAGGCTTTTCTCTCCTTTGCAAAACTTCTTGAACCACCATCGCACTGTATGTTCATTAGCAGTTCCTGGGCCAAATGTGTTGTTGATGTTGCAGTTGTCTCCACTGCTTTACAATCCATTTTGAACTTGAATAAGAAAATCGCTCAAATTTGCTTTTCGTCTAGCATCATTTCCATAGTCTAAAATACATGTAAAATAAATAGCAAGTAATAAGTCATTACCAAAAAAAACCATAAAGCAAGAAATACACATTAAAATGATGTATAACATAACCACAGTTATTTAAGAATGTATTCCAATAACAAAGGGCAAATTTCAACAATGCTAAACCCACAATTACTTTTGCACCAACCTAAATAAAACAGCAATGGCATACTAAATCACATGCACAAGGATGGCTGTAATTAAAAAAAAAACAAAACCCAGAAAATACCAAGTGTTGGCAAGGATGTGGAGAAAAGGAAGCCCTCATATCTTGCTGGTGGTGATGTAACATGGTGCAGCCAGTGTGGAAAACAATTTGGCCATTCCTTAAAAGGTTAAATATGTAGTTACCACATAACCCATCAATTCTACTCCTAAGTATACCCAAGAGAACTGAATACATGCTCATACAAAAGCTTGTACATAAATATTTGTAGCATTATTATTGATAAAAGCAAAAAAAAATCCTAAATGTCTATCAGTTAATGAATGTGATATATATATATATTTCACATAATGGAATATTATTCAGCCATAAAAAGGAATGAAGTACTGATTCATTCTATAACATGGATGAACCTAGAAAAAATTATGCTAAATGAAAAAAGTCCAACAGAAAAGGCTACATATTTTATGATTCCATTTATATAAAATGTCCAGAATAGGCAAATACATAGAGACAGAAAATAGATCAGTGGTTGCTAGAGTTGATGGCCAGAGGGAATAGGAAATGACTGCTAATGGGTACAGAGTGGTTTTTTGGGGTGATTAAAATGTTCTGGAGTTAGACATGATGGTTGCTTAACTTTGTGAATATGCTAAAAATTACTGAATTGTACACTTTGAAATGGTTAAAATGGTGAATAATATGTTAAGTAAATTTTATCTTAAAAATCCAAAATACAAATTCCTAGGGAAAATGTCAAAAATTCGGTGTGTATACAAATCAGCAGCCCTGAGAAGAGGCCACACTAGAGATGTCACATTAGGAGAGACTGAAATATTGATGCTATATAAAGTGTGGGTCTATGTCTATATTTGCAGGTCATATACTTGAATGTGAGAAGAATCCTATGGACTCCACAAAGCAACCACCAGAACTACTGAATGAATTTATTAAGGTACCTGAATATAAGGTCATATATAAAAATCAGTTGTATATTTACATACTACAGCAAACAACTGAAATTTTTAAAAACCTCTTAATTTATAATTATAGTAGAAAGCATAAAACACTTAGAAATGAATTAAGCAAACTATATGCAGAATCTCTACACCAAAAATTACAAAACATTGCTGACAAAGATTAAAGATGATCTAAATAAATGAAGAAATTTATCATATTTGTGGATTGGCTGATTCAATATTATTTCAATATGATGTCCCTTCTCTCTGCTGGCAAATAGCTCTCAAACAAAAATAAAACCTTGACAGAAAAGAAGAAACTCCCCTAAAACCTCCTTATGCCCATCTTCCCCTTGAAAAGTCACAACATTCCTGACTTCTAACCCAGTGGACTGGCCTATCTCTTTATCTATGATCTTTCTACGTATATCTATCTGTCTATCACATTATGTAAATAAACCAGAGTATGTATTTTTTTTAATCTGGCTATTGCTCAATATCATTTGTGAAATTCATCCCTATTCTTGCATGTACCTATGGTTCATTTTCATGGCTGCAGAATAGTCCATTATATGAATATAATACGAGTGATCTATTCTGAACAAAAAATCTATTCTGTTGATAATAGACTTTGGGATTGTTTCCAGTTTTTGGCTATTGGGTGATATAGTTAACATTCTTGTGCCAGTGAACACATTTCTCTTGGGTATATACCTAGGAGTGTTAATTTTGGGGTTAGAAGATTGGGTATGTTTCAACTCGGTAAATAACACCAAGTTGTTTCTAAAATTCTTTACCAATTTACAATGCCACCACCAATGTAGGAGAGTTTTTAGTTGATGTTCTATGACCTTGCCAAGAGTTAAAAATTTTAATCATTATGATAGTGTTTTTAACTTTTCTTTTAACTTTTAAGTAATGAGACTGAGAGCACTTTTTCATTTATTTAACAGCCATTTGGATATCCTTTTTTGTGAAGTGCTTTTTCAAGTCTCTTGCCCATGTTACTTTTGTGTTGTCTGTCTCTTATTGATTTGTAGGAGTACTTTATTCTGGATATAAGCTCATTGTCAGTTATATATGTCAAAAATATCTTCTCCCACTCAGGCCTTTTCATTTTTTTTGAAGAGTCATTTGAAAAACTGAGTTTTGTTTGTTTGTTTTATTTTGTTTTTTTAAAAATATAGTCACATTTGTTGATCTTTCCAAATATTATTAATGCTTTCATGTTATGGTCTAGGCTCTTGATTCTGTTCCAATTTCATGCTGTCTTTAAACATGATGCTTTTTAAAAGTATCTTAGATCCTCAAGTCCATGATAAGACTAAAAAAGGTGGGGAGGGGAGGAATTTTAAAAACTTTATGTATTCCATTGAACCGGCAGGACTCTGTGAAATAGAATTGGACAAGTTGATAACGTTTTTTGTGTGCAACTCTTTAAAGTGCTGGACCCTCAGCACCTGACTGTGCCTGGCACATTGCAAGGTGGTTAAGAATGAGGTCTCTGGAGGCCAACTGCTCAGGTTACATCACAGATCTGCCACTCTCCAGCCTATGACTAGCCTTGGTTTCCTCATTTGTAAAATAGGGATAATAATACTACCTACCATATGGAGTTCTTGTGAAGGTGGAATGAGATTGTCCATACAAAGTTCTTAGCATAATGCCTGGAACATAGTAAGTGTCAAATAAATATTAGTTAGTATCAAGTTTGTTAAACAAAGAAGTGCGTCTAAAAACTTCTCCTGGAATGTGCATGCCTCAAGTATTCTGAGGCTCAAATAAGTTTAGCATCAAAAGGGCTTTATTCTTTTCTCTGATCTAGCAAATCACAGAAAGAGACTGGGTTAATTAATTGGAAGCTAGACAGTGGTTTGTAGCACTTAAAAGCATTTGAAGCCTATGATTGTCGTTTTCCTAATCAGAATGTTTTGTTCACCTGATAACCTTTCTGTGTTTTTCTTTTTGAGGGTACTTTGCTCCAGTACTAGTATTTGCCTTGAATTTTTTCTTTTCCTTTTTAAATTGTGAAATATTACCATAGCAGAGAAAAACAGAATAATAAATCACCAGGTCACCTATGACCAACATTTATCAACTGTTAACATTTTACCTATTTGCTTCAAATTTACATTTTTTTAAAAAAATAAAAGACATAGTTGAAGCCTCTATGTCATTACCCTCTCTCCTTCTCCAGAGGTAACTACTATCCTGAATTTCACATTTATTATTCCCATGAATTTTCAATACTTGCATTTATTATATATAAATATCCATAAACAAAGATATAGATTGACTTTGTAAGTGTTAAAATTTTATATAAATGATATCATAATGTACTTATTACTTTAATTGAATGTAATTACATTTAATTTTTAATAAGTATGGCACTGTTTATGTATTTAGCCTTTTGTTGATAGGCAATTTAATCTCCCCTCTCCCTTTTTTCTTCTAATACAAAACAATCCTGCAATGAACATGCTTGTCTTTATCTCCTTATGCACAAGTAAATGGAATTCTTGGACTCCATAGCCTGACCACATATTAAATAGCCAGGGTCCTAGGGTTTATATATGAAAGTGGAATTGTTATGCCCATCTTTAAGTATAATAGCTTTTCCCAAGTTGCTCTCTAAAGTGGTTGCACCAATTTCCCCTTCTACCAGCAATGTATGGAATTGTTTCTCCACTTCCTTGCCAACACTGGGTATGGTCTTATCTGATGAGCATAAAAAGGTATCTCACTATTTTCATTTACATTTCCCTGTTGGTGTTGAACATATAAATCGACTAGGTTTAAACATATAAAGTCATCATTATTATTGTTGTGTTTTCATATAATGAGTTCACAGGTAAGTTGTTCTAGGCTGATACAGCTACTTCATAATGCCATTTATGACTGGGGCTTGGCTCACTCGCTCCTTCCTTTCTTCTCTCTCTCTCTCTCTCTCTCTCTCTCGTTTCTTTCTCTCCTTTCTTTCCCCACCATTGCTAGTGTGTTGACTTTTATCCTCACCTTGTTGCACATGGTTGAGAGACAGCTGCTCCACCTCCAGCTTTAAGTCTATGTTCTAGGCTGGAAGAAAGAGGTACAGGAAACATGTATCAAGAAAGTAAAAGCTTTTCTGAATTCCCCAGCAGATTTCTACTTATGCCCCAGTCAAATTTTTGTTACGTGGCCCCTTGGCATCAAGGAAGACTAGTGTTAAAGCAAATAAAGGGCCAGGCACTGTGGCTCATGCCTGTAATTCTTGCACTCTGGAAGGCTGAGGTGAGAGGATCACTTGAGCTCAGGAGTTTCAGACCTAAAAAAATAGAAAAATTGGCTGGGCATGGTGGCATGTGCCTATAGTCTCAGCTATTGGGAGGCACAGAGGGAGAGTCTGTCTCCAAAAAAAAGCAAATAAGAAGGAGGTCAATAGCCTGAGGATATCTCTGTACCTGGAGTCCTTATATAAGCAAAATTAAACTTAATGTGGAGGCAATTCTTGTAACTGACTTAAAAAACAAAACAAACAAACAAGTAAACAAAAAACTAGCCAGGCATGATGGCATGCACCTGTAGACCCAGCTACTCAGGAGGCTGAGGCAGAAGGATTGCTTCAAGTCCAGTCTGGGCAAGCTAGTAAATCCTTGCCTCGAAAAACAAACAAACAAAAAACCTTAAGCCTTAGACAATCACAAACAGCCAACCAGCCAGTTGCTTATATAACTGAGGACCTCCCATTGGACCATACTCAAATAAGGCAATCTCCCAGCTGTAGCCAATCAAGTTCAATCTGAACTTACTTCTGAGTTCAGACTATAAAAGCTCACTGCTCACAATACTGGAGTAGCACTCTCTGAACCTCTTCCAACTTTGAGTTATGCCCAATTCATGAATTGTTCTTTGCTCAAACAAACTCTAGTTTTATTTTATTTTTAACACTAGAAATAGCTTTACTGCCTCTGTAGTTGAGCAGGCAGGGGATAAAGGAGTTAAAGATTGAGACTGAGTCAGACCACTTCCAATTGCTATTTCGCATCTTTCTGCACACTCTTTTTCCCTTAGGGAGACAACCAGAAATTCTCATCTGTGGACTATGTCCAGCTTAACATCTGGGATCTCTAGGTGGAGTGTCATCTCCATCAGATATGAACTTTGGCTTCTTGTGGTCCTGCAACCCATAAGCTTGAAGACAAATGGCTAACCCCTGGGACAGCTAATATACAATGGTGGGGAAGACCTAGACAACTGCAATAAAAACTTCTGCTTAGTCAAAGGGGAGAATGGGAAATTACAACAGTTACCAATCTTGACAAATTAGCAAATCCTGCTGGACAATGACTAAATCCTACTGGACAGGATTAGGGACTCTCTGCCCTGGGAGTGAAATAAGTTCCTTGACTAGTCAATCTGGCAGTACCAGTCTCTCAGTGCCCATTATCCCTCAGTCACATTGGGGATTATGCCCTTCTCCACTTGCTAGTACTATTTGGGGGCCCACAGATTTCTTTAGGGTTCAATAGCCACAGGCTGCTATCAGATTTTGGTTTTTGTTTGTTTTGTTTTTTGTCTTTTAATCAATACAGTTCTCTCTTAAACTTAGATTTTTGGATTATCTCTTTCCAATTAATTCTATGTACAAGTAGCCATGGCCAAGATATTTTCTAGATAGTCTTGGAGCCTGAGAATTTTTGGCTCTTAAACTGGCTTTAGCACTCTGCCAATCCCCAACTCCCAGAATTTAATGGCCACTGCCTTGAGGCAATCTTAGCAATAGTCAGGGTGACAACACCCTTAATCCCATTTCTTCCATTGGCATTGCTTCTTCACCTGGCGAAGAATTCTTAAAGTGAAGGCACCGGATAAAGTTCTGGGCTCCAGGGCATCTGTGCTGCCAGGCCTGCTGCTTCACAGCTCCACTGGCTGGGATCTCAGGGGGACGTGCTGGAGCATCTGACTTTTTCCGTCTCCCCAGGCCAGGCCTGCAGAGAAAGACCATCTTAATCCTGCAGTTCTCCACATTCCCTTCCCTCTCTGCTTGCATTCCGGCTGCCTCGAGCCTCAAGTGGCTCTTCTTTGGGAGACCTTCAGTGGAAGCGGCAAGAAATACACCTTCCCAGCGCACTCAGAGGAAAAGGCAAAGTCTTTTGGCCCAAAAGGCCTTTCGAGATCTCATTCCCCTCCCCCGTCACACAACCCCTGCACCACTTTTTATTATCCTCCCCTGTTTGTGTCCTTATTCTTCCATGGACACTACCAGGGCACTTCTGCTGTTCCCACTGTTCTGCCAGTGCCGCCCAGGTCACCTTCTGGCTCCCTCCCAGCCTTCAAGTATCTGTTTCCCTGGCAAATTATCAAGAGTTCTGACTCCTCATACAAAATAGCAGTCCCCATCTTGGAAACTCCATATCTCTCTTACTCTGCTTATTTTTTCCCCACTTCTTAGATTATAGATTATGTATTTATCTGTTTATTATCTATTTTCCTCACTAGCATAGAAACTCCATGAGAGCAGGGAATTAAAAAAAAATTTTTTTTAATCCAGCCCAAAATGTCAAGGGACTTTTTTCAGTTTTATTCACCACTGTATCTCAAGTTTCTAGAACAATGCCTGGTATATAGTAGGGGCAACATATAATAGAAACTTAAATATTAACTTTTTTTTTAAAACACTGCATGTGCCAAAATTCTGAAATTTCCATACTATTCACTGACAGTCAAAAGCCCTGGTAAGCATGTGGTATATATTCCAAGGTCTGGCAAGTGACAATCTGCTCAAATGTTTCATCACCACATATCAAATTTCACCAGCTTTTCAGCCTTAAATGATTGATCCCTTGGTATCTTCCGCTCTACTTCCTCTTAGCTAATTTCCCAATTTAGTTTCTTTTTTCTTGTAGTTTCTCATTTCTGATAAAATTCATAATCAGGAATATTTTCAGCTATAAGTAGTCAAAAACTTCTATGTGGCTGTTAAATAGAATATTATTTGTCTCAAGCCACAGGAAGTTTGGGGATAGGTAGGTAGCCCAGATCTGGTACAATGTATTCTCTGGGTCAATCTGGTACAATGTATTCTCTGGGTCAAGGCTTTTTCTATTCTCTGAAACAGCTTGTGTAAGATAGAGATTCCTTGGAGATTAGGTGACATTCTCCTGTAAAACTTCCTGTGCTTGGTGTTTGCTGATGGGAAATAATTTTGTATATTTTCTTGAGTCACTTTTTGTAATATGTATTTTTAAAAAATACATATTTTTAAATTTAAATTGTCACATATGCTAGTATGAAGATGTTATAGAATTGTCTTATGATTAAATGATTTGGTCTTATATATGTAGTTACATCTCTTTTTTCATTCCTAATATTGTTTGTGTCTTCCATCTTTTATCTTCATTTTCTACTTTTATCTGGAGATTATTCTCCCTTATTAGCTTTTTTTAAAGAACCAGCATTTGATTTTGTTTTTTCTTTTTATTAATTTCTGTGCTTATCTTTATTATTTTCTACTCTCTCTTTCTAGATTTATTATTTTGTTCTGTTACTTGTGTCTTGAAATAACACTTAGCAAATTTTCAGTCTTTTTCTTCAATACCCCTTTAGCTATAGCCCACAAGTTTTAGATATACAGTATTTTATTATCATTCAGTTCTAAATACTTTATAATTTATATTGTGCTTTCCTCTCTAAACTATGAGTTGTTTAGGAAAGCATTTTAAAGTTTCAAAAGAGAGATTTTAAAAAATGATCTCTTGGTTTTAGTTGATTTCTTTTCTTTCTTGCTTGCTTGCTTTCTTCCTTTCTCACTTTCTCTCTTTCTTTCTTTCTTTCTTTCTTTCTTTTTTTTTTCCCAAGGTCTTGCTGTGTCTCCCAGCCTGGACTACAATGGCCTAATCATAGCTCACTGCAGCCTTGAAATCATGGGCTCCTGCCTCAGCCTCATGAGTAGCTAAGACTACAGGGGTGTGCTACCAAGCCTGGCTAATTTTTCAAATTTTTGGTAGAGATGGGGTCTCGCTGTGTTGCCCAGGCTGGTCTCCAACTCCTGGCCTCAAGTGATCCTCTTGCCTTGACCTCCCAAAATGCTGGAATTACAGGCCTAAGCCACCATTCCCAGATTCTTTTTGATTGATTTCTAATTCATTTGCATTGTATTATAAAAAATAAAATCAGATCAAGTTTAAATTTTTTTTTAAAGTTTATTGTGCATACAAAAAACCAATTTGCAAACTGGGAGCCCTCAAACCATTCAGTAAGAAGCCCTGCTTACAGCAGTCACAGCACAGTTTATATAGCACACAGAGAGGTTGGGCACAGTGGTTTATGCCTGGAATCCCAGTGCTTTGGGAGGCAGAAGTAGGAGGATCCATTAAGCCTTTAGTAAGTTATGATTGCACCACTGCACTCCAGCCTGGGTGACAGCAAGACCCTGTCTCTAAAAGAAGAAAATAAATTAAAAAGAAAAGCATATGGAGGAAGTATTTTGACCTTTTAAATGATTTTCTGTTATACATTAACATTCTTTTTAAGGCAAGCAGAGCTGTTTAAACTGATTTGTCTATAGCTGATTGGTTTAATTTCATTGAATTATGCTGACAAGGACATAAAGCTTACATTTTGTGTTTTGTTTAAAATCAGAGCTGTGTTTGGGAGAAATCAGGATGAGAAGTTTTGGCTATGTGTTTATGGGCAATTGGCCTTGGGGAACATGCAAACTGTGGCCTTCATTTTTATTTTTCTATAACAATTCCCCCACTCTCACCTTTCCCCACTTTTGGTCATTCTCTCAGTTGAACTTAGAGTATGATTATGACCAACTATTTAGTGCTACTGTCAGTTAACACATGTTGTTTTCTTTTGTGTAGACAGCCATAGGTTGCAAACTGGAATCTCAGTAGATCCCTTGAATGATTCTTGTTTCTGGACTTCTTGTTGTTCAGTCCTCACAGAGATCATTTTTCAAGTTAGTGGCTGCTGACAAACATTTAAGACTCTTGAAAGAATATAATACACAAGGGAAATTATCAATATAACTCACAAGAAGATAATACCAAGAGTTTGAAAAATGCCCCTAAGCCAAGGTCCCCAAGAGCCTACATTTAATCAACTAAGCAGATCAATTGATTGTGCTTTCCCAATCTAGTTTCTACCTTAACCTGAGCTTTTAGATCTTTAAGATTTTTTTATATTTAGAAATGCCACTAATATTCAATGAATATCTATCATTTAACTTAGTATAACTTTAAGGCATAAGTTACCAAAAAGATTTCTGAAGCTATTTCTTAAAAGTTTATTTATAAGCTTTTATTTTACTTACATCTATTGAATTCACTTATTTTTAATGATTATGTTTGGATTGCTCATGAAAATTTTATGAGATATTAAACAGCTAGCCATCACCTTATTTTTCTTGGTGATGAGTTTTATAACATAGAGATAACATGAATTTATTTTACTAGTAAATCTAGATATAAAAAGTTGTTTGTCTGAACTATATTTAATGCTGACTATTCTGAAGACATGTCTGTCTGCTTGTTGTTTTTTTCCCCAAACCAACAATATTCTTATTTACCAAAGATTATCCAAGTCACATGAACTTGAAAAGCATTTGAGTCAGTTTCTATTTTTCTGGAAGTTTTAGGAATACTTAACTTATCTAAGCACTTATTCTTTTTGAAAGCCAATTAAATGAGTCTCTTTTACAAATTAATTTTGACAATGCTAACTGAAGTTTAGAATAATCACATGCATATAACATATATATGTATAGACAGACATAAACATGCAGATAGGTGAAAACAGAGATCTTATGGCTTTTATTCCAAAATTTTAGCCATTTACCAGGTAAAATAATACAAAACTCACTGGTTTATAAAAGAACAGCTGGATCCAAATTGTGTTTCTGGCAGTTAAGTTTACATGCAGAGATAGCCAAACCTTTTTTTTTTTTTTTTTTTTTTTTTTACTAATATTTGTAGAAAAGACTTAAAATTTTTCATTGCCAGTTTGCATGTTTATATCTAAATAGCTCTTTTTTTTCTTTCCGATGAGTCATCTCCCCAAAGTTTATACTTAAAACAGATGGCTCTCAGGTCCTAAAGAAGACAGGGTAGAAAATTTATATCTCAAAAGCACAGTGAAAAGATGCAAGTTTTCCTCAAAAAGGAGTTTTGGGGTATATTTGTTTGTTATCAGAGGTCAGTCTGTGGACTCAAGCAACAGAGGAAACATCCAGAGCTGTCTGGATGTATCCAAAGACTATCTGGGTAGATTAAATATCCAGTCTATTTCCAATTAGTTCGTTTCCTTTTTCAGCCTTAGGCAGTTGCTTTTGGGAAACCCTGACTTTTTTGAGGGTTGAGGGGCTAATGTTCAAGTGTCTGAGCTTAGCCTATAATTTTTTTACTGGCACGCTATAGGGATTTTTAAAGAGAGGTTATTTTTAAGTTATTCTGTCTTTCGGAAGCCTCTGTACACTAATCAAAGAATGCATTCCATTGCTTTTGAGAGGTCCAGGATCCTCTTCTGTTGAGAGCTCCCCTAAGATGAATTATTTTATCTAAGTTGTAGGTTCCTCAGACTGACCACTGCAATTCCAAATTACCCTTATGAAGTTCACTCCTTTTTCCAGAAAGGCACAAGAGTCTGGTCTGCTAGACCAGATGAAACTCAACTTTGCCTTTCATTTACCTCAGATGCTAAGTAAGCATCTGAGCATTGAGGATGCTCAAATGAGCAATGGGGAGTCCAGCCAATGGAACTACTGTTTTGGTACCTGGAAAATCACAGATTTCCTACTCCCCTTGTTGAACAGAAAGGTGTGACTTACCAAGAAGCTTCAATAAACAAACACAGATATGCAAAACAAAGTTGGAGAGCTCAAAACACAGAGACTGGAGTTTGGATCTGAGAGAGATTTATCCTGGAGTTTACTCCATGGTCTGCAAGAAAGCAGTGAGTGCAATGGGCTCTGTGAGTAATAGCACCTGATTACTTGTCGACCTTGTGGCTATTAGGGATCTTCTTCAGATCTCAGTTCTGACACCAAAAACTGTCAAAAATAAAATCAGATCAGGTTATAAAATGTTAACAGTTTATTAGGCATATAAAAGAACAGTTTGCAAACTAGGAGTCTTCAAATGGAAAATAGTAATAAGTCCTGCTTGCAGCAGTTACAGCAGTATAGTTTATAAAGCATAAAGCAGAAAGCATTTTGACCTTTCTCATGATTTTCTATTTTATGTTAATATTCTTTTTAATGCAAACAGAGCTATTTAAGCTGATTGGCTTAAAGTCATTGAATTATGGTGACAATGATATAAAGCTTATAGTGCTAGTATTTCAGGGAAATCAGGGTGACTTAAGTTTTGGTTGCATGGTTATGGGCAGTTGGCCTTGAAGTATATCTAAACTGTGGTCTTTTCTTTTTCCTTTAACATATAAATAGAGAGTGGTCTGTAAGACTTTTTTTTTTTTTAATTTCCCATGTGACCTAGTATGTGATCAAGTTTTGTAAATGTACCATTGATACATGTTTTATATTTGGGGAGGGTGTTGATCTTCATTTGGTCAAGCCTGCTATTGTTCAGCTTCCTATATTTTCAACTAGTTTTGCCTACTTAATCTATTCGTCTAATAGAAGTTAAATTTTCCCACTAAAATTGTTGATTTGTCAGTTTTTCTAATAATTTTTGTTTTATATGTTTTGAGGCTAAATTCTTAGTGAAGACAAGTTCATAATGAGTTCTTAGCAAGTTTTTCCTATAATGGACTATCCTTTTATATCTCCATTAAAGATTTTTAATTTAAATTCTATTATTTATAGCTTTAAAATGGATTCACCACATATCTTTATCCACCTTTTCTTAACCTTTCTTGTGCTTTTGTTTCAGATGTTATCTCTCCTAGAAAGCATAAATGTGGATTTTGATTTTGAGTCCAATCTCAAACTTTATATCTTTTAATAGGTATGCTTAATCTATCTGGCTTTGTTTTAGTAATCTTTACAGCAGATTCATTTCTTCCAGTTATTTTGTATTTTATGCTTACAGTCATTTTTCTTTTGTTTTTGCTTGCCTTCTTTCAGATTGATAGTTTTCTACATCTTTTCTGTTTCCTCTGTTGTTTTGGGAATTACTGATTATATTTTCATTCTTTTAGTTAATAAAAAAATTTTGTACATGGTTTGTCTTTCTCTTTTTTTTTTTTTTAAGAGAGAGTCTCACTCTGTCACCCAAGCTAGAGTGCTGTGGCATCAGTCTAGCTCACAGCAACCTCAAACTCCATGGCTGAAGTGATCCTTCTGTCTCAGCCTCCCAAGTAGCTGGGACCACAAGCGTGCACCGCAACGCTTGGCTAATTTTTCTATTTTTAGTAGAGCTGGGGTCTCACTCTTACTCAGACTGGTCTCAAACTCCTGAGCTCAATCGATCCTCCTGCCTCAGCCTCCCAGAGTGCTAGGATTACCGGCATGAGCCCCCGCATCCAGCCTGTCTTTCTTGTTTTTAAATTATTTTTAAATCGTGGTAAAATACACATAAGTTAAAGTTTACCATTTTAACCATTTTTAAGTGTACAATTCAGCATCATTAAGTACATTTGTATTGTTGTGCAAACAATCTTCAGAACTCTTTTCATTTTGCAAAACTAAAAGATCCATTAAACAACAACTCTCCCTTCCCTCCTCTTTCCAGCCCCTGCAACTGCCATTCTACTTTCAGTTTCTATAAATTTTACCACTTTAGTACCTCATCTTATAAGTGGAATCATACAGCATTTGTCTTTTTGTGCCTAGCTTATTCACTTAGCATAATGTCCTGAGGGTTCATTTATCTATGTTGCATTTGCCAGAATCGTTTTCCCTTTTAAGGCTGAATAATATTCCATTGCATGTATATATCATATTTTGCTTATTGCTTTCTCTGTCAATGGACACTTGGGTTGCTTCAATACCTCCTACTGAGAATGGCTAAAATTCACAGGTCAAGATTCCAAAAGTGGCAGTAGTTAGTCTCATTTTCAAATGAAATAATATATATGAAGGACTTATAATCTTTGAGGAGCTATTTAAGGGTTCATTGCTATTATTAATTTTTCTGGAAACGAAATTCTCTATATGCAATGTCAAAGTACAGGTCAGCTAAGTTTCTAAGTGAGTAATTCACAAATTCAAAATTAGCAGAATTCAGTGAAATGAGGTTTGGCAGTGACTGTCTTTATTCTACTGTATGAATATAATACCAGTCTTTTTAGGTGTTGCTGTGGAAGATTAATAGCCGGCCTTGGGCCAATTTGTCTGTGTTATCGCTGTGTTAGCACTCCTTATAAAATTTAGCTTATCTAAGGAAACCCGAATCATAGTAAGTATTTCTCCTCAGGCCTATTGTGAATCGAAGAAAGACAATGAGACAGAATAAGCATTTATTTATTTGTATATGTCACACTGATCTGACATCAACCATTGTGCTGGGTCAAATGAATGGAGTCACTTAGTCATATGTGACAGGCCGCATATTCCATACTGGACTATGAAGAGGAAGATGACATTCCTGTCTCTCCAACAGCTCAGGGTCCCTTTATGGAAAACCGACCAATGAACTGACAATCACAGAGCAATGGGAAAAGCACTTTGTTAGGGTATGTCTAAGTTGCTGTGGGAACACAGAGTGTGTAATCTAGTCTGAGTGAGAGCAGAGGGAATAGGGGAGCAGAGTTGCTAGCATTAAGTGTTTAAGGACAAATGAAAATTATCCAGGTCAGGACAGTAAAGTAAAAGAAATTACATGTTCAAAAGGAAAGAGGCCAAAGTTTGTGTTTGTGTATCAGCACAGTTTAAGGCAGAGAGTCTAAGAGGTGCCCTGGGGTGTGCATACTTGTGTTTTTGTGTGTGTGTGTGTGTGCGTGCGTGTGTACATGTCTCAGGCTCAAAAGGCCAACTGATGCTTATTCAATTCCCTCCCACGGTTCTTCTCAAGATCCATGACTCTATTTCTAAATAATGCTTTGGGCCAAGACAGACTGTTTTACCCCTGCCTGTTCCATTCCTTGCACCCACTCCCATCCTTTTCCCAAATCATTTGATTGTCCTTGATGCTGGTATCTACCTGCTCATGGCTTGTTTTCTTTCCTGCCCCTGTGTGGGTGTGACCTCCTCATTTGCATAGACAGCAATCCTTGGTGCAGGGGCCATCTCTGAATCAGCCCCAAGACAGTCATCCCAGAATCAGCCCCAAGTCAGTCATCCCGGAACAATGAACAGCTCCTTCACACCACCAAAGGCCATTTTCCCCATACAGAATTATTTAGTCAATTGCCTTAATTTTCTATTTTTTGCTGCATTTGAAGACACAATCTAAATATTCATATCTCAGTCTTCTCTTTGGGAAAAGCAGCCAAGGACACCACACTACTAATGGAACAATGGAATACAACTGGTTTCCAACAAAACCACTATCACTAATTAGCTGTATAACTTGGGGAAAAGTGGCTTTCTTGTATTTAAAGCTACAGTTGGACTAATACTAGGTGCTAAGATATTGTTCCACTTGAATTCTTGACAACCAGAGAGAAACTATTTGGCCTTACAAGCAAGACAGGGGAGGCACATTGTTGATAATGAGCAGAAACAGTAATACTTGCATATCTCTCTCTCTCTCTCTCTCTCTCTCTCTCTCTCTCTCTCTCTCACACACACACACACACACACACACACGCTGGATGGGAACAATTCAGTTAAAGGAAATCAGCTCAACAGAAACCCAGCAGTGGGTGTAAGGTTAGTATTCTCCATAAATGTTTTGATAATTGTATACTTGTAATTAAGTTCTGCTTGAGAAAATTGGTTCTCACGGTGCAACTTGAGAACTTCCTTCATTGCTTATTCAAGCCCAAAGCTGAGTGAGTCTCTATGCCTTCCCAGTCACCAGGTTAGTCTGTCCTTCTAAGGTCCAAGGCACTGTGATACTCCTGAGAAATGGTATCATCTACCTGACATCTGACTAATATGTGGTAGAAATTCGTGATTTATATTTTTGGAAGAAAAAGTTACTACAAAATCTGTTTATATTTAGGTTGTTGAAGAATATCTTCCCATCTAAAGGAGAGGTAATTACACTGTTTTTCTTCAAGGGGGTAGTTGGTTCTGCAGTTCTAGTATTGTGTGTGCGTGCATGTGTGTGTGTACCTGTCTCAAATAAAGTAACAATTCCAGTTTGGCAACCCCCTAATTGCAGGGATTGCTAAAAAGATTATTATGCATGTTATTGCAGAGTACGCAGTACCCTATAAAGTCATATGGCAGGAACTAGGGCATTTCTCAATTTACCACATTAATATTGCAATAAACCAACTCCTCTGTGTAAACATCAGGCCAAGGAGGACTACCTGGAGGGTGGCTTTGTAGGGTCTTCTGAAGAATTGTTTCCCTAGGAAGGTGGAGAAATCATAGTCACTTTATTAATTCTTATCTTGTTCTCTAACTTTTCTCCTTCTTTTATTTATTCCTTTATTTCTATTTTTTCCAATAAGAAAAGTGATACATGCAGAATATAGGAAGCTTTTTAAATGTATAAAAGTATAAAGAAGCAGAAATAAAATGAATTGGAATCCCATCTCCCTGTTGTAATCACTATTAACCTTTGGAAATACTCCCTTTTATTCTTTTCTCCCATGCATTTAAAAAAATAGTTATGGCCTGCTTTTTACATTTAATATTGTAAGATAGACATTTTTTAATTTTTAAAATTATTTATAAACCACCATTTCAAATGGCTAACTGGTACTTTGTTTATGGACTTCGCCTACACCTTCGCCAGACCCCTGTTGTTAGATGTTAAGTTAATGCCTGATTTTCCACTTACACAAAAAATGCTTTATTGATAATCTTAGTGTCAAAATATTTGTGCATATTTTGGGTTACTTATTTAGTATATATTACTAAAACTAGAATTACAGGGTCAGAACACAGAACATTTTAAAGCCTCTTTAAATACATTGTGAAATTGTATTCAGAAAGGCTACATGCATTTTTATTCCTACCCTTAGTAGTATATGAAAGAATCCATTTCACCACACATTTGTCAGTTCGGGGCATTCCCATTTTAATATACCTTTGCTGCATTGGTAGGTAGGCAAATTGTTATAGATTTGCAGTTTTAATGTTTGGTTATTTGATTATTAGTAAAGTTGATTATTTTATCAAATGTTTAACGTTCAGTTGCATGTGATTGTCTACTCATGTACTTTGTCCATTATCCATTGAGAATTTAGAGTTGTTTTTTATTTCACTCATTTGTATGAGCTCATTTAGTCCTTAGTCTATAATGTTTTAGTATTTTCTTCAAATGATTACTTATATTTCAAATCTACACATATCTTTTTGATGCATAGAAGTTTAAATATTTTTTTTTAAACAGAGTCTTGTTCTGTTGTGTGGGTGGCTAGAGTGCTGTGGCGTCAGCCTAGCTCACAGCAACCTCAAACTCCTGGGCTCAAGTGATCCTCCTGCCTCAGCCTCCCGAGTAGCTGGACTACAGGTATGCACCACCACGCCTGGCTAATTTTTTCTATCTTTAGTTGTCTGGCTAATTTCTTTCTATTTTTAGTACAGATGGGGTCTCACTCTTGCTCAGGCTGGTCGTGAACTCCTGATCTCAAGAGTGCTAGTATTACGGGCGTGAGCCACCGCACCTCGCCCATTTTCTTTTATTATTTTTAACCTTAGAAAGTGATCTCCAGTCCTGAGATTTAATAAAGTTTGCCTTCTCTTTTTTTTCGTTGTGTATACATAAACTATTTAGAATGCAACCCCCTCCCCCAAAGTCTGAGGATATACCAATTAACTCAAAGAAAGCAAAGGTTCATCAAGAAATTAAAGAGTCCTCTGTTTAGGAACCTGTTGGATTGCAGATGTCAATGAGAGCATTTGAAAGAAACACTTACTACTGTGGATGAGTTGCTCATTATGAAGAGTTAGGGGTGACAGGGAGGAGGTTTCTAGAGAATCCTTTTCATGACTGGAAAGATGAATTTTCACATTGAACTTGAGGCTTCATCATGTTCTCAATTCTGTTCTTTTTTTTCTGAGTTTCTAGAAGAAATTTGTAGCAACCATGGATCCAAGGAATGATGACTTAAAATAGCTGTGGGTTGCAGCTAAATGCATGTTTCCTCATTTTCAAAAGGAAAAGAGAGAAACTAAAGGGTTAGAGAACTACCGTGTTTCCCCAAAAATAAGACAGGGTCTTATATTTATTTCTCCTCAAGAA
>VBSM01003176.1:6624193-6643926 GCA_008086735.1 Cheirogaleus medius | reverse complement strand
CACCTCGGCCTCCCAGAGTGCTAGGATTACAGGTGCGAGCCACCGCGCCCGGCCCAGATTATTGGATTTTTTCCTGTTGAGTTGTTGGAGTTCCTTATGTATTCTAGTTATTAATCCCTTCTCAGATGAATAGTTTGCAAATATTTTCTCCTATTCTGTGGGTTGTCTCTTAACTTTGATTGTTCCTTCACTGTGCAAAAGCTTATTAGCTTGATTTGATCCCATTTGTCCAATTTTGCTTTGGTTACCTGTGCTTTCAGGGTATTACTCAAGAAGTCCTTGCCCAGACCAATGTCCTAAAGCATTTAGTATCATAGCTTCAGGTCTTAGATTTAAGTCTTTAATTCATTTTGATTTGATTACTGTTAATGGGGAGAGATAAGGGTCTAGTTTCATTCTTCTGCATATGGATATCCAATTTACCCAGCACCATTTATTGAAGAGACTGTCCTTTCCCCACTGTATGTTCTTGGCCCCACTGTATGTTCTTGGCACCTTTGTCAAAGATAAGTTTACTATAGATGTGTGGATTTATTTCTGGGTTCTTTTTTGTTCTGTTCTATTGGTCTGTGTGTCTGTTTTTATGCCAGTACCATGCTGTTTTGGTTACTACAGTTCTGTAGTGTAATTTGAAATCAGGTAATGTGATTCCTCCAGTTTTGTTCTTTTTGCTCAGGATGGCTTTGGCTATTCTATTGGGTCATTTGTAGTTCCATACAAATTTTAGGATTATTTTTTCTATTTCTGTGAAGAATGTCATTGGTATTTTGATGGGGATTGCTTTGGGTAATATGGACATTTAACAATATTGATTCTTCCAATCCACAAGCATGGAATATATTTCTATTTTTTGTGTATGTGTCTTTTTCTATTTCTTTCATCAATGTTTTATAGTTTTCATTACAGAGATCATTTACTTCTTTGATTATGTTTATTCCTAGGTATTTTCTTTTATTTGTAGATGTTATAAATGGGATTATTTTCTTGGTTTCTTTTTCAGATTGTTTACTGTTGGCATAGAGAAATGCTAGTGATTTTTTTTTTTTTTGAGACAGAGTCTTACTCTGTTGCCTGGGCTAGAGTGCTGTGGTGTCAGTCTACCTCACAGAAACCTCAAACTCCTGGGCTCAAGCGATCCTCCTGCCTCAGCCTTCTGAGTAGCGGGAACTACAGGCACGCACCACCACGCCTGGCTAATTTTTTCTACTTTTTTAAGTTGTTTGGCTAATTTCTTTCTATTTATAGTAGAGACGAGGTCTCGCTCTTGCTCAGGCTGGTCTCGAACTCCTGAGCTCAAGCAATCCTCCCGCCTCGGCCTCCCAAAGTGCTAGGATTACAAGTGTGAGCCACTGTGCTCGGCCTGCTAGTGATTTGTATTTGGTGATTTTGTATCCTGCAACTTTACTAAATTTTTTTACAGTTCTAATAGTTTTCTTTTTTGTGTGGAGTCTTTAGGTTTCTCTAGATATAAGATCATATCATCTGCAAACAAGGATAATCTCACTTCTTCCTTTCTGATTTGGATGTCCTTTCTTTCTCTTGTCTGATTTCTGTAGTTAGAACTGCCATTACTGTGTTGAATAATGGTAGTGAAAGTGGGCATCCTTGTCTTGTTCCAGATCTTAGAGGAAAAGCTTTCTGTTTTTCTCTATTCAGTGTGACATTAGCTGTGGGTCTGTCATATGTGGCTTTTATTGCGTTAGATAAGCTCCTTCTAAATCCAGTTTCTTATGAGTTTTTATCATGAAGGGATGTTGAATTTTATCAAATATTTTTTCAGCATCAATTGAAATGATCACATGGTTTTTATTCCTCATTCTGTTGATACGATGTGTCACATTGATTGATTTATGTATGTGGAACCATCCTTGCATCATTGGGATGAATCCCATTTGATCATGATGAATAATCTTTTGAATGTGTTGCTGAATTCAGTTTGCTGTATTGTGTTGAGAATTTTTTGTATCTATGTTCACCTATATTGGCCTAAGTTTTCTTTTTTTGTTGTGTCTTTGTCTAGATTTTACATTAGGATGATACAGGCCTCATAGAATGAGTTTGGGAGTATTCCCTACTCCTTGATTTTCTGGAATAGTTTAAGCAGGATTGTAATTAGTTCTTTGAATGCTTGGTAGAATTCACCAGTGAAGCCATTGGGTCCTGGGCTTTTCTTTGATGGGAGACTTTTTATTACTACTTCTATCTTGTTATTTGTTATTGGCTTTTTCAGGTTTTAGATTTCTTCCTGGTTCAGTCTTGATAGGTTTCATGTGTCTAGGAATTTGTCCATTTCTTTTAGGTTTTCCAATTTATTGGCATATAGTTGCTACTGGTAGTCTGTAATGATCCTTTGGATTTCTGTAGTATCTGTTGTAATGTCTCCTTTTCAATCTCTGATTTTATTTGGGTCTTCTCTCCTTTTTTCTTAGGCTGGCTAAAGGTGTGCCACTTTTGTTTATCTTTTTGAAAATCCAACTTTTTGTTTTGTTGATCTTTTGTATTTTTTTTGTTTCAATTTCATGTATTTTTGCTCTGATCTTTATTATTTCTTTTCTTCTACTAATTTTGGGTTTGGTTTCCTCTTATTTTTCTAGTTCTTTGAGATGCATTAGGTTGTTTACTTCAAGCTTTTCTACTTTTTTGATGTAGGCGCTTATTGGTATAAACTTTCCTCTTATTACTGCTTTTACTGTATCCCATAGGTTTTGATATGCTGTGTTTTCATTTTCATTTGTTTTGAGAAATTTTTAAATTTCCTTCTTAATCTCTTCATTGACTCACTGGTGGAAATGATTAGTTTTGACTCAGGGTATCAGGAAGGTGTCAATGGGGATATGATCTTTTGGCTGGGCCTTGAAGGATGAGTAAGAGTTCACCAGGTTGATGAGACATGGAAGGTATTTCCAGACAAAGAGAATAATGAATTGCATGAGTGAAAGCAGAAAGGCTGCATTTGGATCCCTGGTATACATACAACCTCTAAGAACTCTGAAGGTTAATACAAATCCTAGGATAATGCTTCTCACACTATCTTGTGTATATAAACCATCTGGGATTTTTGTTAACATTGGGATTCTGATTCAAAAGGCATGGGATGGAGCTGCAATTATGCATTTCTAAAAAGCTCCCAGGAGATCCATGGACCACACTTCAAGTAGAAAGGCTCTACGTGCTGTAAAGTGTTGTTAATTTCAGCTAGGCCTGCTAGTTGGTGCAACCTAGGAGCAAGATGGAGAAAATAAAATTGTCTTTAGCCAGGAACAAATTCATAAAAAGTATTTGAAGACTCTCTTTTAGAGACTGGCATTTCAGAAACAGATTCTTCATCGTACCTGAACCAGCCTGGGGTGTAAAAAAAGAATGACTCATTCTGAAGGTCACCTGTCCAGGTGACATGGGAGCAAGCACTACAGGAAAGGTAAGGGAAAGGTTCTGACAAGCTGAACCAGTTCCTGTGCGTCGAGTCACTGGCAATGGTGAAATCCCTTAGTCTGAGGGGGCTGTGGTGGAAGCAGAAAGGAAAGAAGAACACATGGGATTTTCGCTAGTTTAAGTTGGTTGGAGCTCCTTCAGAATAATAAAAATCAGAAAAACATAACCCTAATCACCATGTTGAGTTATTTTGATGATGCTTTCTCAGATGTTTAATTTTTAGTGATAAGAAATCTGCATCACTTCAGATGCTCTGTTTTAAATTCATGACATTATCCTTTCTAAAAAAAATTAGCTGTAAAAAAAAATCATAGAAGTAGAACTTGTTCTTTGTAGAACATTTGACAATAAACAAAGTCTTTGGGTGGTCACAATTGAGTAGATGGTCTGGACCAATTTCCTTTTATTTCTATTTTCCATATGCCACCTGGTTGTCCTGCCTTCCTCTGGGAACTGGCGCCAGTGAGGGTTTGATGATGCGGCAAATAGAAGCTGCGGTCAGAGAAGAGCTGGGGAGCCCACTTGTTGTGCTAGAGACAAACTGTGATCTCAAAATGAGATCACTGAGCTTTTCTTCACTTTCATCTTCCCTGCTATTTATGCTGGTTGTGAAATGCAATGGGAGACTTCATAAGACTAATGAAGGGGGAGGAAAGATCAAGTGATTATTTTTCATAAGAAGGCTAATTCTGGTCATGCCTTCCTTTCCCTAATGAAGGTTACAACCTACACACGTGGCCAAAATTTGGCACCCAGGGATTGAGATAGCCTTATTACCTCTGTATCACCAAACATCCCTAACACAAAGCCTATTGCAGAGACAAGATCATACTAGATCATACTAGAACGATAAACAATTATTAACACCAAGGACTCACTAAGAATAAACCCAGACAGATGTGTGAGCTTGTTGGAGAGAATGATAAGAACAGAGGCTGAAGGAGACCAGGTGATGAGGACACTGCAATGCAAAGCCCATTCAAGACATCTTTGATATGTTCCCCGGGTAAGAGCCCAGGTCATTTGAATGCCTGCATCTTGTGGCTCACTGAGTAATCAGGGTTTATCTCTTTCAATTTTGGTTCCAACAGAATTCCTAAAACAGGGACTCTCGTGCGTTAGAGTGCATATTTGGCACTTGGAAGAGCTAGCTGGGAATGCAGATTTCTGGGCTATATCCCAGTCTGCTGACACAGAGAAGCCCCTGCTGACAATTTTGATGTAGGTGAGTTGAGCCCAACCTCTGAGTGTTATTGCCTTAGTGGATTCACATTAACTGACAAGGTGCTTGGGGGAAAAAAATCAGTGTAGGTCTGTGACACTAGGAATGAAAGTCATGTTTTTACTCCTGCTGGTCTCCCACCAAGTGCAAAGAAGGGAAGAGAGGTCCACTGCAAAGAAAAAACAGAATAGACCAAACTCAATTTTTATATAATAGGTGCATTTCTAAAAGGCTGAATATAAATGAAATTTGTGTGAGTTAATCTTTACTTTCCCTATACTTAAATACTAACATGTTATATCTACTTTTATTTTTACATGGTAGTGACTTTGTCACCTTTATTTTATTTTTCAACTTCACTTAGGCTGGCCTCTCCACCCAGAACGTAGCTGCCTGGGAACAGACTACAGAGAGCACAGAGGGCCATTTGCCTTTGCAGCAGCAGAGCCCCTCAGTTCACCTGGGGGCTCCCACCCACAGGCTGCGGTGCTACCTCTTATCTCTTAGGGAGTCACCCTGAGGCTGGCTTCCTGCATCTCTGTGTGGGATTTATTTATTTATGTATTTATTTATTGAGACAGAGTCTCACTCTGTTGCCCCAGCTAGAGTGCCGTAGTGTCAGCCTAGCTCACAGCAACCTCAAACTCCTGGGCTCAAGCGATCCTGCTGCCTCAGCCTCCCGAGTAGGTGGGACTACAGGCATGTGCTGCCATGCCCGGCTAATTTTTTTTCTATATATTTTTAGCTGTCCAAGTAATTTCTTTCTATTTTTAGTAGAGATGGGGTCTCGCTCTTGCTCAGGCTGGTCTTGAACTCCTGAGCTCAAACGATCCACCCGCCTCCACGCCCAGCCTCTGTGTGGGATTTATACTCTGCCCGAGGGCTTGGCTCTCCCTGAGCTCTGCCCCCTCCTCTTGTTCCCTGGCTGACCTGTCAAGTTGTGGTGGAAGACCCAGAGTGACCCAGCCCCTCCCTTGCCTGTCAGACCAGTTGCCCTGGTTGGGTTGGCCACCTGTCTGGTCCTGTTCCACTGTGGCTGACCAAAGGGCTGAGACTTCATTCCTAGGAGGAGCTTATGTGATGGCCAGCAGTGCCTGCCTGTGTTTGCTACCAGAGCAGGTGATGAGCTCATTCTCATGGAAACACAGAAAATCAAAAAGCTTTTGTCCCCTGACAACCATCTTTCTCTTGTGAAATGCACAATCCTTTCTTCTTTCTCCTCTTCTGCCTGTGCCCCTCAAATGTGTCCACTTCAACCTCGCAGAACCCAACTGGATCCTATTGTTCCATTTCTTACCTTACCATCACAAAATGCTGCGGAACAAAGAATCACTCATGGTAGAAAGAGCAGAAACCACTAGGCCTGCTAGTCTCTTCCTCAGAACACATTTTCCTACCTTTTCTCGGTTTCTGATGGTAGGGATTGTGGGGTAGCCACTGGAACTTGGGTGCTCAGGTGGCTCAAAGGGCTTCAGAGCAGTGCCCTTGTGAGCGCTGCTCCTTTGACACTAAGCAGGCCAGAGAGAGACAGTGCCTAGCATAGAGTTGCCCCAGGTCTGGGCCTCTGCATGCACTTGGATGCTTCAGTGAGATCCAAAGACAAGTCTAGGCTGAGCGTGGTGGCTCACACCTGTAATCCTTAGCACTCTGGGAGGCCGGGGCATGAGGATCGCTTGAGCTGAGGAGTTTGAGACCAGCCTGAGCAAGAGTGAGACCTGGTCTCTACTAAAAATAGAAAAATTAGCTGGGCATCATGGCGTGTGCCTGTAGTCCCAGCTACTTGGGAGGCTGAGGTAGGAGGATTGCTTGAACCTAGGAGTTGGAGGTTGCTGTGAGCTATGATGACCCACTGCACTATAGCCTGGGCAACAGAGTGAGACCCTGTCTCAAAAAAAAAAAAAAAATACAAAACACAAAAAGCAAAAAAACAAAAAACAAAGACAAGTCTAAAGACCGAGTCCACTGGGAAAGCCAGGCAGGCGACAGAAATGAGAGAAGCAGCAGGAAACCAGCCCAATAATAAGTGGAGATGGCCAATGGCTTCTCTGTCCTGGAGGGACCGAAGAGCTCAAATCCTCCCCAGGGGCAGCCGTATAGACCCAGTGTTCCCATGTCTTTTGCTCTTTTATTTTTTTAAGAGAAGCTGGATATCTGGGCTTTTATGTTAGTAACATCTCTTAACTTTAAAATGTTAATACCTAATTCATGGTTTCTAAAAATATTATGTGGGCCAGAAAACTCATGTTCATGGACCAAATGTGGGCTATAGGCTGCTAATTTATGACCTATTGGGCTTTACCTATTCAGTTTTTGCTTCTTTTTTGTCCTCTCTGGTTTGTCTGTATGCTCCTAGCTGCTGAGCTTGATCTGATGGATTGTGCCCCTTTCTCTGATTCCCAATTCCAGTCGCACTGTGTCCCCCCCAGATGCCCAGGCCATGCCCTCCTGGTCTGCCTTCTGCTGCTGCTGCTTCCCATGGTTATGCTGTGGCCTGTGACCACGGCCTTCTTCTAGGAGACGCTGCATGGGGACACCTTCCACTCCCACAGGCTGAGGGCCTTGCTCCCCACGGGCACCATTTCCAACCAGCCTTTCTACCTTTGTCTCTTATGACCTTGAGATTTTTTAAGAGCACTGGCCAGTTATTCTGCAGACTGTCCCTCAGTTTTGGTTTCTCTGGTGTTTTCTCATGATTAGACAGGTTGAGGTTCTGCATTATTGGGAAGAATTCCAAAGAGTTGGTATGGCATTTGCAGTACCCAATACCATTGAGAGTTTAGTCCATGAATGGCAATGTGTCTTATTATTAATGTTAACATGGTGTCTGTTAGGCTTCTTCACCATAAAGTTATGACTTTTTTCTTTGTAAATAATACTGAGGAAGATCCTTTGAGAGCATAACAATATCCTACTTCTCCTTAAACTTCTGCCCACCAATTTTAGCATCCATCAGTGGATATTGTTTGCAGCAGTTACTACTGTGGTGTTTTAATGGTGATTTTCTGTTTCCTCATTCCTTAGATTTTAAAATTGGAATTCTTCTATAAGGTAAAGTTGTCCCTTCTCCTCAATTTATTTATTTATACAGTATGAACTCAAAGATATTTATTTCATTTTACCTTTTTTAGAGATAAGCTGGAGTGCAGTGGGCACGATCATAGTTCACTGCAGCCACAAACTCCTGGGCTCAAGTGATCCTCTCACTTCAGCCTCCTGAGTAGCTGGGACTACAGGCATGTGCCACCAGGCCCAGCTCAAAGATATTTATTTTAGCCATTGGGTTTTAATTCAGTACTATTTTAATATAGTGCTACGCTTAATCCAGTATTATTCTTATTTATTTTCTTGCTCAAATTGTTCCAGCATTGGTCCTTGGGAGCTCTTTCAGGTTGGCTCTTAGGTCCTTTCAGTAATCCCCTCGTCATTCACTGGGAGAAACTTCATTACTTTCTGACATAATGTATATCTTTCTTGTCCCAGCTCTGGAATCCACTATTTCTCCAAGGAGCTACAATTTCTTTTGTTGGAGAACAGTGTTTAGAAATCAAGGTCTGGCTAAGTTGTATTTTAGAAGACATGGATGTTGCTAACGGCTCAGTATACTTGTTGCCAGATTTTTTTTTCAGTAAAGTTAAACTAAATATATTGCCACCAACAATTTTCCAGTTTTACTAAATCACATTGTCAATTCAAATGAATTATCATTTCTCTTTCTTCCTCCCTCCATCCCTTTATTTCTCTCTTTCTCTTTTCCTTTTACTCTTACTTTCTTTTCTAATATAGTGAGAAAAATGTAATTCATTTATTCTCCAATCCAAGTGAGTCAGGATATTTCATTCATTTAACAAAACTTAAGTGAAGTTGGCTGTGAGTCGGGTTCTAGGCAATAGAGGCATCCTTTTTTGGTTGCTATTTGTATGGAGTATCTTTTTCCATCCTTTCACTTTCAATCTATTGTGATCACTTTTGGATCTAAAGTGAGTCTGTCTTGTAGATAGCATATAGCTAGATCATGTGTTTTTATCCATTCTTCTAATCTCTCTTAATTTTTTTTACAGACTCTCGCTCTGTCGCTCAGGCCAGAGTGCAGTGGCGTGATCATAGCTCACTGTAACCTCGAATCCCTGACCTCAATCGATCCTCCCACTTCAGCCTCCTAAGTAGCTGGGACTACAAGTGTGCATCACTACACCTGGTTAATTTTAAAATTTTTTTGTGGAGATGGGGTCTTGCTATGTTGCCCAGGCTGGTTTCAAACTCCTGGCCTCAAGTGATCCTTCTGCCTCAGCCTCCTAAGTAGTTTGGACTATAGGTGCATGCCACCACACCTGATTAATTTTTCATATTTTTTTAGATATGGGGTCTTCCTATGTTGCCCAGGCTGATCCCCAATTCCTGGTCTCAAGTAATGCTATTGCCTGGGCTAGAGTGCAATTATATCATTGCAGCTCATGGCATCTCAAACTCCTGGGCTCAAGGGATCCTCCTGCCCCATCCTCCCGAGTAGTTGGGACTATAGGTACGTACCACCATGCCTAATTTTTCTATTTTTTGTAGAGATGAGGCCTCACTGTGTTGCCTGAACTCCTGGCCTCAAGTGATCTTCCTGCCCCGGCTTCCCAAAGTGCTGGGGTTACAGGAGTGAGCCACCACACCTGGACTTGCTTCTCCATTTTGAGCCTTAGACAGCTCCACCAGCATTCTGGCTGCTGGATGTGATGCTTGCATTTTGTTTCAGAGTGGTAGCACCATCATTTCTAACAGTCACATCACCTTTTCCATCTGGAATCATTTTATCCATTCCTTTTGGTTCAGGACCTGTTCTAATAGCATCAGCAACAGCTTTGGCTGTGATGTTGCTGAGCAGATCTGGGCCAGCTTATCTGTGATGGGCACATTTCCATAGAAGCCGGCAGCCTTGGTGGGTGCCCTACCCCAGGGTCCAAGGAACATCTTTATAATATTTAATCTTCCCCTTCATGTATATGGGCTGTCTCTTATTTATTCAAATTGTCTTTTACAACACCCAATAGTTTCATGAACTTTTTCATGTTGACTAAAACGTTTTCCTTAAGTGTCATATTTTTTGGTCAGGTTCTAAAGATTTGCTCCTTCAGGGTTAGGAAAAGGCTCCTGGGTGGCTAGGTTCACTAGAGTTAGGGGGCCACAATAATTTACCAGCTGCGGGACTTTGGCCACGTTACTTTAAACCAGGTTCTCAAAGTGTGGTCCCCAGACCAGCAGCATCAGCCACACTTGGGAGCCTATTACGAATGCAAATTCTCAGGTCCCACCAGAGACCTACTGAATAAGAACTCCGGGGGTGAGGCCCAGCCATCTGCGTTTAACAAGAACTCAAAGTCATACTGACGAATACTTAAGTTTGAGAAATACTTCTTTAGACCAGTATTTCTTAACCTTGGCTGCACGAAGGTTAAGAGATTTAAGGTTAAATGAGATTTAAAAAAATACCATGTCTACACTATTTCTCTCCCTCCACCTCAATTATGATCAGTCTGGAGTGGGACCGGAGACAAGGATAACCTCCCCCAGGTGATTCTAGAGCATAACTAGAGTTGAGAAACACAGCTCTAAACTTAAGTTCATGTATAAAATGGGGGAAAATAATACTTACCTCATAGAGCTGATATATGGATTAAGTGATATACTTACATAGAAAGAAAGTGTCAAGCAAACAGTAAAGCACTGAAAATATGATAGTTATTGTTATACTACTAGTCAGATCAGTGCTACATCAGGTCATGAAAGGACACGGGGAACTTGAGGACTCAGTGCTGGTTCATTCAGGTTATGACTCCTTGGTTGCCAGGCTATGCCCACTTTAGCTCTCACTAACCAGAGTTTTTATGGTTGCTTGTGGGTCTTTGCTCATGCTATTTGCTTTAACTCTTTCTCTCTGCTTGTGGAAATCCTACATATAAGAGTATGATTAAAGGTACACACTTGGGAGTTGCAGTCTGAATTTAAAACTTCAGTCTAGACACAGCTGCATGATCTTGGGGCACAAGATCTGAGCTGCAGTCTCATGTGTAAAACAGGGATACTTGTCATATGGGGGGAGGGGTCAAATAAGATACAAACTACAGAGACAATGCCCAGTATGTAGTAAGTACTACGAAAATGTTGTCATTACTCGCATTTGTTGTTTTCACTGCTTGTCATTCCTGAGGATGCAAACATTGATCTCTCTTTAACTCTTTTATTAAATACTTATATTTTTTGTTACCAGTTTGGTGCTTAATGCATTGCCCATTTCTCATATTCTCAGAGTAGAGCTCTTTTTAGATTAACCTGTATCCTCTCCAAGACTTTCAATTTCTATTTAGAATTCTGTTTTTATTCTAAACTCAACAGCCAATCAATTATTTTGTGGTTTTTGGAAGATGATCCTGCACGGAGCACCAATTTAGATTGCCTTATTGAGACAATCCTAGGAGGAGCTCATGTCTTCTGCACCAGGGACAGTGAAAGCTCTCTATAAATGAATGAATCTATCCCCTTTTAGAAAGACATTTCCTTAAATAGAATGAAAAGTCTTAGAATCTATAATGGTTTAACTCTAGTTTCTACTTTAATATGAACCTATAATATTGCTAGATCTCTAATTACATTAGAAAATTCTATCTGGGTAGTTTCGTGATCCCTCTTTCCATTTTGTTCCTTTATGTCACTTAATAAACATTTCACTGTTTTTAAGTTCAGTGTAAATGTTTTACTGTTTTTCCAGTTATCTCAATATCCAAGGTTAGACTATTTCTGTTTTATCTAAGTCTTTTTGAATGTATTACTGTTTCTTTTGCTGATTCTATCATAATTTTTTAAAAGAAATTCTTTCTTCTCAATTTTTCTTGAATATTTAAGAAAAAGAACCACGAGGACAGGGTTTATTCCTTGTTTTAACTCTCTAAAATTAGGCACATAAGAGCTTAGGGGGAAATGTGTGAGGAAAGAGAAATGGGGTGAAGTGGCAGTATTTCAAATTTTGATTTATTCTTTCTTGGAAGATGCTTTATAAATAAAAACATAATTATGCTTATGTATAAAATGCTTTATGTTTATTTTGAAACACACATACTTTAAAAAATGAATTTCTAGAGCTCATAATTACATAAATAATAAAATATATCTCCCATCTACCTCTTCCTGAACCTATCATGCTGCATGTAAATCTGGAGAACTTTATATTTTTAGTAGATATTTGTCAACATTGCCTTGGAAAAATCTGCTAAGATGCAGCAATTCTTACTAGTCACACAAAGCACTATATGTAAAAACGTTTGATTAACGTTTTGTAATTTACATAGTCCTTTTCACAAATATCTTAGTATTTCACTAATCCAGTGAGTATTATTGTCATGGTTTTACAGAGGAAGAAAGAGGTTCAGAGAAGGTAAATGACCTAAGGTCACACAGCCAGTAAGTAAACTACGTCACAAACCCATGACTTTTGAATCCAAAACCCAGTCTCTTTTTTACTATGCCATATTGAAATCATCCATGCACATTAAACACCAAACATTAGAGGGAAAGCACAAATAGTTTATAACTAGATAAACCCAATTAAACAATCTGGCTAGTCTAAACCTGGAGTCGAGAGATTTTTTCCTGATTACACTTTTCTTAACCCTTGGGCACTGGTGTCTGGAAATTCATTGCCTTCCATAGTGTCAAGTTAACTCTTCCCTCTTAGCCTCTGTTTTCCAGCTGGTCCACTGTGGTTCAGGACAGGCTGTTTTGAGTCACACAGCACTTACTGTTTCAGTTAATTTGAGGGTACAGCTTATACAAAAATAAATGTTTAGCTTTGGTTTCTGATTTTCAGCCAGGAGCAGTGGCACACTAACTTACTGCTGTGTTATCTACAAACTTCCCCATCAACCATTGCTAAGGTTCCTTGCAGGCTCAGGGTCCAATATCTTGTTGAAGCTTTTCCACCAACTAACCAATACATTGATTCTTTACTTGTTCTGATTCAGGTCTGCTGTTGGTATTTAATGTGGTTTATTCTCTTTAAAACATCATGCCAATTCTCCCAAGTTTCTCTTACATGTAGGCCTTTTCCAAAAGTTGGAGATCATATAATTCAGAACATCCACTTAGCTATACTGGGTTAAGGCTGAGAGCCTGTTTGTCAGCCCAACATCCTGGGGTAATCATCCACCCACACCTGGCTCAGCTGCACTGGCCAAGAATAACAGTGCATCTGCACTTTTCTAAGCAGATTTCTGAGATCTTGCCAATATTTTACAACACACACATGCTCATCCACACAATCTTAGGGACTAAGTTGATTTCTCTGTATCCTCCACAATTATGTGTCAGGCATATGGCAGATGCTCAGTAGAGTTCTAAATGAATGGATTCTCAGCCTTCTGTTGGAATTCACTTCTATCAGATACAAACCACCCAATTTTAGATATATTTTTTTTTTACAGGCGATAATACAGGTCCTAGCCATACCATCTGGATTATGCATCTTTAAAAATACCATTTGTCTGAGCATATGTACTAGGATTCTTTCTAGTTCTGGAATCATTCAGTGTTGCAGAGAAAGAAAATTGTAGCTGGAGTAGCCGCTATACATACTCTTGCCTATGCACTTTGCTTTCTTAACCTGAGAAGCAGCAACGGGTTAAAAAGTCCTTTAGCACAACAGTGCGCACATAGTTAACACTGCCATACTGTACACTTACAAATGATTAAGATGGTACATTTAGTTATATGTGTTTTACCACAATAATTTTAAAAAGTACTTAAAAATTTACTGGACAGTGCTAAAAATTCAGGACTCTTGAAAAAAAAAAATAACCACAGAAGTCTTCACAATCTCTTTGGAAATTCATTGCTAGAATACAATAAAATTACCAGCTTGCTACTGAAATCTATGCCAGTAATCTCTTATAGAAATAAAATCGTACACACTCTGACCTCTGGCTAAGTTACAGCTTTTTCACAGAGCTTGCAAAGCCCTTCGTGGTCTGGCCTTTGCCACATGGCCAATGATGAACAAGTCAGTAGTTTTTTTCCAATTCTTTGAACAGGACCATTTCTTCTTACCTTAGGGCTTTGCAAATCGTGCTCTCTCAGCCTCAAACACCTTTCTCATAATTTTTCTTCTGGCTAACTCTTATTTATCCTCCAGGGCTCAGCTTAAATATCATTTCTTTAGGAAGACCTTTAAACACTCTAATGAGGTCTGGGCCTCTGGCTCTCTCTCTGGATCCAACCATCCATCCAACCACACTCCTACAGAAGTCTGGCTTTTTCCTTTGAAGTACTTAATACAACTGTACTTAATTATATATTAGTTTCTCCCACAAGACTGAAAGTTCTAGTAGGGACTATTTCTCTTGCTAACCACCAGTATCTTGTATACAGTAGGTATTCAATACTCCCTTTCCAGGCACAGCCTTTTATCCCACAGATGAATCTTATTGTACTTCTCAGAGGAGTAGGTGACGAGACAGAAAGTGTATGAGCTTGGTGAGCAGTGGAGACAGTGGCTGAAGGGCAGAGAGATGAAAGAAGTTTGGACCGGGCAAGTGGGGAAGCAAGAAGGGAGTAACGAGGAACAACAGGACAAACACGCAATGAGGTCTCCCTCCACCCCCCACCATCCCACCCCCACCCCAAACAAGTCATTAAACAATAATTTATGTATTCATTTCATTAGAGAATTAGGTAAACCTCAGATTACAAAGCCAAGGCCAAAATAATTTTGTATTCAAATGTGTTCAAGAAATCAGTCACAATTTAACTGGGTTAGATGTCAACACGGAGATGATACGTTCTTCCAAATAACCTTCACTTAAGGAAGACTACATTCCTCCAACATGTGGAAAGATGATAAATACAATTTCTTCTCCCTGTCACTGAGGAAGAAATTTTCTTTCTCGATGGGTCAATATTATTTCTTTTTTGCTGCTCTTTTCCCTTCTCCTTTCCTTGGTTTCCCCTTTCCACGAAGCTTCTTTAGACGAGCTTGCTCATCCCTAAAATCCTGATGCTCATCTCTGAATGAAGAAAGAAAAAGTAATTAACCAGTTATTTTTACCAGACTGGGAAAGTACACCAATCTAGCACTGCTCTCTTAGGTCCTTGTTATTGATTCTTGACTTTTATGGGCCATGTGCTCAGCTTGGCGAACATAAAGTACAGGGTATACCCAACATAGAGATGGGGTATATTCCAAAGGTTCATTTATAAGTCCATTTCCCCTCACAGAAACAATGCTGCAGCTAAATTCCTAGGCCAGCCCATGTAAATCTATGTAACTATGGTACAATACTAATAATTACCCCCTATTTTTTTTGCAACACTAATACTAAACACTGGGACAAGCAGAAACTGAGTAAAAGCTTTAACAGCTACACAGAGACCCTGACTGCCCCAAGAACTGGCATCTACTAAGAATGGGGAGAAGTCTGGAGGAAGCTATCTCAATGGTAATGGGTAACTCATACAAAAATGCTGCTGGGGAAAGACTTAGGCAGAAGGATGCCAAATCAAAAGACAGATACTACAGGATTCAAGCAGCCAGGACTACTTAAGTATGTGGATGGTATAGAAATTAAATACTGCCTATACTGTATTAAATGTCTCCATCTTAAGACCAAATACCTAAAGAATGGTATAGTGATTAAACATGTAAGCTCTGGAACCCATTTCAACCTGGGTTCAAATCACAGTTCCACCAAGTACTAACTCTGGGACCTTGGATAAGTGACCTTACTTCTCTGCACATGAGTTTCTTCATCTGTAAGTGTCGATAGTAATGGTGTATGAATTAAATCTAACAGAGGGGTTTGCTGAGTCCAGTTTTTAACTCTCTAGGATGTTTTAAAATAGATTGGCTTAGGGATTCTAGTTAGAAAAAAAAAATAGATTGGCTTTATAGACGACAACATTTCATTCCATGAACATGACGGTATACAGCAGACCTCTTTGGGATTAGCTGTGAATGTCCCCAAATAACTCTCAGCAGTGCAACTGGACTGATTCTAAAATATATGTCCAATCATGTCACTGCTCTGTTCACAGCCCTGCAAATGGCTCCCCATCTCACCCGGAGCAAAAGCCACCATCCTTACTACAACCCCACAGCCTCTCGTGATCTGCCTCTCATCCTCACCACTCTCCCCACAGCCTCAGCTCCCGGAACCAACCAGGCACATTCTCACTTCAAGGTCTTTGCTCTGCTCTTGCCTCTGCCTTCACACTCTTTCCCAGCTCCCACTTGGCTCACTCACCATTTTCAAGCCTCTGCTTAAACTTCATCATCTTCTTGATGAGGCTGACGGTGTCTTGTTTCATCCTATAGCCCAGCCTCTCCCCGCCTACCACGGGCCCTGTCAGCACTCTAGATCCTGCTCAGCTGGCTCTACTATTTTTTTCCACAGCACGTTCAACTTTGTAACCTATCACATAATTTACTTATTTGTTTTCCCTCTTCTTCCTTCTCTCCCTCAATCCCATCAACCCTCGCACAGAAAGGTAGCTCCACAAAAGCAGGGGGCTTTGTCTCTATTGATACAACCTAAGCACCTAGTTAAGTAATACATCAATTGTTTTTGAGAAACTGCTTCCCTCCCACTTTTGCAGGTCTCTGAATAATATTTTCTTTAAGACTGTCTGGTTTCATCTTGCCTGATGCACAGGAGACCTAGCGTTAGAGGTGCCATTACCATAACTAGTGACTACATGAAAATGATTTTGCTTTTCCATGGGTAACTAAAAGTATTTTTTCCCTGTCCCCAAAGACGGCCAAATCTTTATTTTTCAAACAAATGGAGAGCAGTAGCAAACGGATAAATTACAATATCTGAGTGTGATTTGCTATGGGTTATAATCTTCTACTCGGGATCTTCCTTCCAATATTTTATTCTGGGTCCTAATAAGTTTTTATTTTCTGAGCCCAGACTAATGGTGATTGTCCCAAAGCAGTTCCAAACATACAAAATGTCATGGATTATACCTTCTAATAATGTATTAACTAAGCAAATCTATCCTAGTTTGTTCACTGCTATTCTCCTAGTGCCATCTTAAGTGCCTGCACATGGATGGTACTTAAGAAATATCTGTTGCATAAATGAACGTATTAACCTTTAGCTGTCTGGAATGAATATCATGCTGCACTATTAATTTTATCATATTAGAATGAATGGTCCCAAATAATTTCTGTATTGTTGTCCAAAGACAAGTCCAATTAAAATGTTAATTTTTCAACAGATGGTAGGTATTTTAACTTTATACAACTATGTACTATTTGAATTCTTTTGTAATGAGCATATATTAGTTTGGTAATTAAAAAAATTTTTTTAAAAGAAAATTATCACATAGGTATTTGACCTTTTTTCTTACTAGAGGTATACAATTATAAGTACCTACTTCCTAGACATGAACAAACAGAAATGCATGGTGTTAAGAGCCCGTGTAATTTCCGTATTACCTTTAAAGGCCAACTACAGCTTATTTAGACCAAATTAATATATCAAAAAGGGTACAAAATAAAAATGCCAGAACACAGGGGGAGGAAATAAGAACTCCAACAAAACTGCCAGCAGAAGAGAAAGGAGGCTCCCATACACCAGCTAAGAAGATCAGGTATAGGGCAAGGACTCTATTCATCTGATAATAAGAAACTGCTACCCTGGCAACCTTGGTATTTCTGGATTTTCTTTCTTTCTTTCTTTTTTTTTTTTTTGAGACAGAGTCTCGCTCTGTCACCCTGGGTAGAGTGCAGTGGCATCATCATAGCTCACTGCAACCTCCAGCTCCCAGGGTCAAGTAATCCTCCTGCCTCAGCCTCCCAAGTAGCTGGGACTACAGGTGGGCATCATGATGCCCAGCTAATTTTTCTACTTTTAGTAGAGACAGGGTCTTAATCTTGCTCAGGCTGGTCTCAAACTCCTGAGCTCAAGCAATCCTCCTGCCTTGGCCTCCCAGAGTGCTAGGATTACAGGTGTGAGCCCTCACATCTGGCATAGGGTTTTCTTCCTCAGCATTTGTTTTTCTCTACATCTTTTTAAAAGTGCTCTTAGTGAATTATTAAATATTTCTCTATAACTCAGTCACATTTTAGACATAATTAAAACATGTCTTCTAACAAGCCTGAATTTCCTTTTTTCATTTTTGATTTGCCCATTTGTGGGTATTTTGAAAGAAGCCTTTCCCCTGCAAACTGTACCCTTTGAACAACTGGGCCTCTATTATAAGAACCACAAAACTATAAGGATAGGAAAGCTAATTTTTTCCTTTTCTGATCTACTAAAAAAATCTCTGAGGTCCCTTTTTGTGTTTTTTATCATTACCTATAGAGGCCAAGGAATCTGAGCGTTCCCATGAGTGCAAAATAAGTGTTGTGATTTGGATACCAGTCGTAAGTCTCCTTCCTCTTGGCCAAAGGCTGTTCACTAAACAGTTTCACCACTTTCATGGACTTGGAATCAGTAGGCCTGGCAACTTCACCAAATAGCCGGGCACTCAGACGAGACATGCGCAAGGCATATTCTGAAAGCGAAGACATTTCTTGAACAGCAAGGAGAAAGAGTCCTTACAGAAAATGAAAAGAAAGAGAAATAGGTTAATGTAAGAAATCCCAAGATTATCTAATGAACTCTTTAGAAAATGAAAACACAGCAAGCCACGCATGAATCAGTGTACGTCATTGGCAGGATGTGCCTTGAAGTTGAGAAATATCCACAGTCCAAATAGCTATTTCCTTTGCATACTTAACATTTGCAATTTTTGCATTTTGTGTTTACATACTATTATTTCCTTGCTGTACTGCCCTTTTTACAATGGACTACTCTGGGATTGACTAGGTTATTTACCTATTTCTAGGCTGGATAAAGAGGACAGAGAAATAAGTTATCCTATCCCAGCATTATACCTTCAGAAAACACCCGCCTAAGCAATCTGCAAAGTAAATATGCTGACTGCTTGCCATCTAAAGGTGTAATCATGGCAGAGAAATAATTATGCTGTTGTCTTTATTATCAGTCCTTTGAACACTGTTCTCCTCAAGGGCTCCAGATGGCTCTGAGAACTGCTAATGAGTTATGAGGTCATATGGCCTCTAGGTTACTGAACTGGATTCTGCCTAGAGACTGAGAGCCATTTGGGAAAAACAAATAGATAGTAGTCCTATAGAAATAAACTCAACAGCTCAAAAGGTTTTCATTATTTTCATCTCATTACTAAATAGAAAACACGTATGAATTGTGAGGTTACTTGTCTTATCTTCCATCTTATATATTCTGCCTTAATGCAAACTAAGTTCTTATCAGCTGAAAACAGTAACCTTTTCTTCAGAGGCACTGAATGTTGAAATAGGTATAAGAATGATATCTATGATATGCACAAATTACAGCTAATAGACACCAAAAACTATACAAGCGGTACATAAAAATTAAGAATGCTGCTGGTGGAATAACTCTCATTCCATTCTAGATCAGATGCAGGAGTTACTGTTGGCAGAATATATAAATTTATGTGCAGAAGCCTTTTAGTTTGATCAGGTCCCATTTATTTATTTTTGTTGTTGCTGTGATTGCCTTTGGGGTCTTCTTCATAAATTCTTTGCCTAGACCAATGTCTAGAAGAGTATTTCCAACATTTTCCTCTAGAATTCTAATAGTTTCATACCTTAGATTTAAGTCTGTTACCCAGCATGAGTTGATTTTTGTGAGAGGTGAAAGGTGTGGATCCTGCTTCAGTCTTCTACATGTGGCTATCCAGTTTTCCCAGCACCATTTATTGAATAAGGATTCTTTTCCCCAGTGTATGTTTTTGTCTGCTTTGTCGAAAATTAGATGGCTATATGAGGATGGTTCTATATCTGGGTTTTCAGTTCTGTTCCACTGGTCAATATTTTTCCCTAAAGCTTCTGCACAGCCAAAGAAACAGTCACGAGAGCAAACAGACATCCTACAGAATGGGACAAAATTTTTGCATGCTACACATCCGATAAGGGGCTGATAACTAGAATCTATTTAGAAGTCACGAAAGTCAGCAAGAAAAAAATCAAACAACCCTATCAAAAAGTGGGCAAAGGACA
>VBSM01003176.1:6608584-6624093 GCA_008086735.1 Cheirogaleus medius | reverse complement strand
CCTACACTGCTGGTGGGACTGCAAACTAGTTCAATCTCTGTGGAAAGCAATATGCAGATATCTTAAAGTGACACAAGTAGATCTACCATTTGATCCAGCAATCCCACTACTGGCCATCTACTCAAAAGAACAAATGACACTCTACAAAAAAGATACCTGCACTCAAATGTTTATAGCAGCACAATTCATAATTGCAAAGTTGTGGAAACAACTCAAGTGCCCATCAATACATGAGTGGATTAATAAAATGTGGTATATGTATACCATGGAGTACTATTCAGCTTTAAGAAACAATGGTGATATAGCAAGCACCTCTTGTATTTTCCTGGATAGAGCTGGAACTCATTCTACTAAGTGAAGTATCCCAAGAATGGAAAAACAAGCACCACATGTACTTACTCATCAGCAAATTGGTATTAACTGATCAACACCTAAGTGGACATATAGAAATAACATTTATCGTGTGTCGGGCAGGTGGGAAGGGGGAGGAGGGGATGGGTATATACATACATAATGAGTGTGATGTGCACTGTCTAGGGGATGGACACGCTTGAAGCTCTGACTCGAGGGAGGAGGGGGGCAAGGGCAATATACGTAACCTTAACATTTGTACCATAATATGCTGAAATAAAAAAAAAATAAATTTATGTGAAATTTTAGTAGTGAGAAGAGAATCTTTGTTGACTCAGACTATCCTGGGGGACACTTCAGCTGGGATGAAAAGGAGCCAATGTCCAAACAGGAAAAAGGCATAAACCTATCTTGAAAAACCAATGGAAGAAATGTACCCAAAAAACCTCCTAAACAGAAATGGTACCAGGTGAATTTCAAAATAGCTCTTGCAAGAAAACCAACCAACCCAGTGTTTAAATTAGGGAAGTTTTAATACCTGTTTCAAGATCCATTAAAAGAGAAGAAGCTAATCTCAAACCAACTGCAGAATGTTCAACCTCAAACCAACAATTTACCTACCATTCTGAACACCAACCAAGCAATCTTGGGCCAACAGTGCCACCTGAAGGCCAGTAATGGGAGAATTGTCGTAGCCAAGGTCCACCTCTTCCTCTGTCCACATCTGGGGATCACCTACAAGCCTTGCTCTTCCCTTTTCCTTTTCCATTCTGCACTCTTGGTTTCCAGATCACTTCTCTCCCACCTCTAGCTCCATTATGTGGATGCGGATGGGTTGGGGTTGGAGTTGTTAAGACTTGGGTTATATTTTCATCAGTGAGAAAAGAAGTCATTACCTCTAAAGGTAATGACTTTACCTCTAAATGTCTAAAGGCCTCACAAATGTCCAGAAGTTGCCTTCAGAAGGTGTAACAAGTTTCATTCCATGTTTTATCTTTTTTCTTATTTTCACCTTTAAAGTTATCTTTTTCCAAATATCAGATTAAAAAATAACAATAGACTGTTTCTTCATCAACTTTGTTTTGCTTAATTACCATTATGGCATCAGAGCACATTTCTGTTGTAACTGCACAGTATTTCCACACTTATGAAGCCTACAGGACTAGCACAAGAAATGAGTAAGATAGTGGCACTCAGTAAATGGTAACTTAAAAAAAGAGAAAAAACTTAAACTTGTTTGTAAGTTTAGTATTCATATGTCCCACACAGACATATTTGTTTAATCCTTGTCCTCATTTAATCATGCAAAAAAAAGAGAGAATCCTTCATACAATTAAATCTTGTACCTTCCTGGAATGATTTTCCTTACTTACAAAGACTGACAGCCAGAGAAACATAGAGGGGACCAGCACATGGGTTAACTTAACAGGTAGCAATAAAGAAGGGACTCAGTAGGACAGTAGTTACTGAAGCCATTACAGTGACTACTAAATTATCTTCATGCACACTTTGGAATGTAGCAAATTACTAGGACATATAACTCATAAGTAATAAGGTCAAATTAGAATCCACTGGAACATGGTTATAACACAAAATCCAAGTCCTAAAGATTTTATGATAGAGAAAGATTTTAAACCTTTTCAAACCTGAATCCCTTACTAGAAACAAGACCCACTCACTAAATAGGAGTAAACCGAAAATGGTTATAGCAGTTACCAACACAGACACAATGACACAGGAGCTTGGTATGCTTTTTCTTTTTTTTACATAGGCTAAAAGGTTTTGCTGCCCATAAGTATTGGTCCTAAGATTGACAAATTGCCACTTTTTACAAGCTTTAAATTTGAGAAAAATTCAAAAGCCTTACTTAGGACTTTTCAGGACCCGGTATGCTATCTTACAGAATCTTTCAATCAATTTCATCTTGAGAGAAAGAAAGAAAAAAAAGAAAGAAGGAAGGAAGAATATGATCCTGTTAATGACACTGAAGTAAAAGGCAAATAATTTAAATGCCAGTTAGATTTTGATTCATATGAAACCATTCTAAGGGGTACAAAATAGTCACTTTAAAATGTCACCTTTCTTTAAATGTGAACTAAGGAAAACTACAATATCATGAAGAAAAATTAACTGGAATTGAAAATGCTAAGCAAAAACAAATTACTCAAATGTGACTAGCAAAACAAATTAAGCCCACATGGAAAGAAAATTCCCATATTTTTACTTTGGCACAAAAGGGCAAGAGTTTTTGATCTTTCTGATAGGTCTGATGCATTTTAAAAGGTCAGGTTTACTTCAACTGGTTTCAGATTTGGTTTGCCTTTTCTCTTTGAAAGGCAAAGATGAAATACAGGAATTCTTAACCCAGATATGTTTCAGTGTTTTAAAGCCTGTGAAACTACAAACCTGTATGAAATGTGGATGTGTGTGTGTAAATTCTGCCAGGGAGAAAGCTTTCTCTAGCTTCTCAAAAGCACTGGTTAGCAGAGAGCACTAGCTTCCGAGTAGAAAAGCTGGTTGGAATCTTGCCTCTGCCTTTTAATGGCCACGTCATTTTGTAGTAGTACTTTTCCTTTGCCGGGTTCTCTTATCTACTACATGAAGACAGTCATACTACCTGCGTTGTGAGGCTAATACGCAAAATTCACGGCACAGTGCCTGCCCTAACAATGATGGGGACCCAAGGAACTCACCCACACTGCACACAGGTGTTACCAAAGAGACAATCTAAACATAAAAACAATCTAAACAGAGTGATTTATTATTTTAAAAAGCCTAGTACCAATTATTTTACTTAGTAGAGGCATGAATAGCACTGAATATGTGTTAGATTTATTCAGTTCAGCAAGAACAACTCAACTCCCTCCACCTGATTTCATCAGTTCTGCCTGTGATCAGAACAACAGTAGTGTCAAGTCAACTGACTCAACGTTTGAGTCAGAAGGGCATTACCCCAACACTTTTCTTAACACATTAATTGCCAAGTGAGTTCTATTTGACTTACACCTGGGGCCTCGTGAAGCGTATGTAACTCACACTTCCCATTATCTTGGGAGACACGCGGTGCGCAGGCAGCTCACGCTGCTGTAGCATACATGTTACGTGATGGGTAGCCCCCCGGGCAAAACCCTGAAGTTGGTTCATGAAAATCTTACTTGTTGATGTTCTTATTGTTACAATTAATACTGACAACTTAAATGCATATAACTCACGCACAGAAAACAACAAAAATACATTTTTCATTAAGTTAGAAAGGATCATTTTGTTTAAGAAGTTTTAATTCTATTTTCGTAATGAAACACCATGGCCCCAAGGAAAAACAATTTTTCTCCAGTGTGGCAGTCACTGTGTTAAATATCATATTACTGCACTTTTCTTCAGCTGGTAACAAAAGTAATCGCCATCCCTCACACAAAGCTACGGTGCAGAAGGCAATTTCGTCTGGTGAGCAGAAAAACTGAGCCCCGTACATGTAACTTATGTGGAAGAGAGCAACTGCTCCTGACAGGAAATTACGGCAGCAGGAACACTGGCGTCCTTCGTTTGGTAAATGCCCCAACTGTTGCAGGAAAAGGCCCAGTTTGTGTGATAAACTCGAAACCCTCCGAGCTGATCACTAAACAATGAAACGGACTCGTCCTATTCTTGGTGATTCTACAAGGTTGAAGACCCCTGAAGAACTCTACAGCCACGACCCTCATCTCTTTGCAGATACCCAGAAATCAGTGGCAATCTTACCTGGCCCTGACCTTCCGCACCCACGCGCCCTCGTCCCGGAAGGCCCGCCCCCTGCCCGGCGGCGACTGCTGTGGAGAGCAGTAGAGAAACGGAAGCTTGAAGGCTAGAGCGGAGCGGTGACCCCGACTTACTGGCGCCCTCTCTTGGAGGCCTTCGAGGTAAACCTGGCACCTGCCCAGTGAGGCTAGCGCCTCCGCCAGTGTGGACTAGAGGGGTGGTGAGTTGGGCAGAGCGCGGGAGGATTGGCTTTCCTGCAGGGTTCGCTACCTTTATTTTGGTGGGAATGCTACAGAGCTGCTTCCAATAAGCTCTGAAGCAATGGCCATGCGTGTGCCTAGTGGTTTTTCTGACCCACATGCGGTGCCATTCCCCTCCTCTTTCTTTAATAGTCAGTTGGGATCACCTGCATGCCTTCCTTGCTACCCCTAGGCTGGGTCAGGAGCACTTTCCCCATTGGCCCAGAAGCTTCTTCAGGGAGTAGGGGTGGGCCATTTACCTGTCTCCTCGGTTGTCATCTAGACCTCACAGGGCAGATAGGCATTTCACTCCATACTGAATCTGCTTTCAAGCAAGCCACATCTCATAGGCATTGTATGCAGCACTTATTAAATGTTTGGCTGAGAAGACGGTACTTATTTTCTGAGCATGATTCAAGGCCTTTCATAAATACTCTAAAGTGTACCCTGGAATTAAGGCAAATCAGCAGTGAGTTGCATACCTCGAGGGTATTCTATTTACATCCCCTTTCTTCTTAAAGAATTTGCTTTTATTAAGTTACGTTTTGACATCTTATCAATTTATACTATAGAATTTGCTTTTATCAAGTTTTAAGTTTTGACATATCATCAGTTTATGATACAGCCTTATAAACTTGGGTCTAGTGGCTACAGTTACATTTACACAGGGGGTAATGAGTATCCTATGCATAGCTACAGTCCAAAAAAATGTCCTGCGTGGCAGAATTCCTGGGAGAAATTTCATCTTGTCTTTTGTGTTTCTGTGGAGTTGGCTTGTTTTTATCTGATGGCTGCTGAATCATATAAACACGAAGACTTCCTTTGCATGTTGGTCGCTAGTTTAAAGCCAAATTTGTACTTGACTTGTGGCAAGAACTATTATATGTGTATTTGCATACACCCTGTTGTTGGAAGGTTTCCATTTTGTACATCCATCCCTGTTTTTTTCCCTTTTCACCTATTTATTATTTGTGTTATGGGTACATTTTGTGAATCACTATAAGCTACCATAAACATTTCTTGAAACATAGCAAAGCGGAAAGAGTTATAGGTAGCTGTTTACACAAGCTACTTTGCACCATTACTCTCATCAAGTCAAATTTACTGCATCCATATCAGTTTCCTGAGTCTGCTATAACAAAATATCACAGGCTTGGTGGCTTAACACAGCAGAAATTTATTCTCTCACAGTTCTGGAGGCCATGAGTCCAAAATCAGTGTCACTGGGCCAAAATTAAGATGTTGACGGGGCCTTGCTTCCTCCTGAGAGTCTAGTGGAGAATTAATTCTTTGACTCCTCCAGCTTCTGGTAGCCGCTGGCATTCATTGCCTTGTGGCCATGTCACTTCAGATACCAGGGCCAGCATCTTCACATATCTGCTCTCTCTTCATATCAGATCCTCCTCTATGTGTGTCAGATCTCACACTGCTTCTCTCTGCTAAGGATACATGGGACTGTACTTAGGGCCTGCCTGGATAATCCAAAACATTCTATTTCAAGATCCTTAATTTAATCACATCTTCAAACACCTTTTCCCCAAATGTGATAACATTTGCAGATTCCAGGGATTAGGATCAGATATGTTTGGGGAATATTTGTCAGCCTACCACAGGGTTGGAAGCAGCAAGCCCATGAAATTGGCTAGTGAGAGACTGTTAATGACCAATAGGAATGTTGGAATATTAGGGAAGGGAAAACTAAATTAATAGACTAAAATTTAACCACCTATAGACATTGACTTCACCAGATTTTGGCTTACCCACTTGTCACTCCAAGGTAATGCTGTTTTAAGAATATTTCTTATAATCAGAGATTGCTTTATAATCAGATATTGCCTTATATAATCTATCTCTATAGTCCAATGTTTTCAAATTGTGGATTGTGAATCATTAGTTGGTTGTAAAATCAGTTTAATAGGCTGAAGCCAGCATTAAAAGAAAGACATTAGAATAGGAAATATCAGAGTGCATCACATGCAGTAGGGGGTAATTATTGTTTCACGAAACAATAGGTATGTGTATATCAGATCATAATGTAGAATATACTTCTTACTGTAGGTTGTGGTAAAATGGAAAGCCTGTGCTCTAAGTGATTTCATTATTCATCATACTCTAAGGCAAATGTTCCTTGCCATTAGGCAGAGCAATAAAGCTCACATTAACTTCAAGTTCTTATTGTGTAGCATAGTCCAAGAGGTAGGTTGATACTTACTGCTTTAAGTAAATCAATTTACAGATACCCTATTTTATAAGTACTCTTTCTTAGCATCATGTAGGTTTTTTTTTCACTTCTGCATTTACAGTAATTCTCTCAAGCAATTCTTTTCAGCTATTCTCATTATTTATCCATAGGATGTGACATTACCTGGAAAGAAAAGCAGCTTATTTGTTTATTTATTTATTTTTGAGACAGGGTCTTGCTCTGTAACTTAGGCAAGAGTACAGTGGTGCTCATTGCCACCTCAACCTCCCAGGCCCATGACAGCTGGCTAATTTTTTAAAATTATTTTTTGGTAGAGACAAAGTCTCACTATATTGCCCAGGCTAATCTTGAATTCCTGGCCTCAAGTGATCCTCCCATCTCGGCCTCCCAAAGTGCTGTGATCACAGGCTTGAGCCACTGTGCCCAAACCAAGAAAAGCAGCTTTCAACAGCTGAAGTAGTGACGTTGATAATTATAAATATAATATGGATTATATTCTGGGACCTTTATATTTTTCATGTTATACTGAAATAACCTGCAAAAAGTCATACATAATTTTTTTTTTTTAGATTTGGGATGTGTTTTCAATAAAGGTTAAAATGTATTGTAATAATCACTGATACAGTTCACCAAATATTTCCTATTTTCCCTTCCATTTGGTTGGATTGGATTTCATGGCAATCTTGGGATTGATTAAGGTCATGTGACTCTTTCTGGACAATGATTTATGAGCAGAAGTGAAGTGTCACCTGGTTTGGGTAGTTAATTACTGTTATGAAATTCCAGAGTGCTCATTGCCCTCTGATGTGGAGAGTTATTGCTCTGTCAGCCTGGGCCCCTGAGTGACCCGGAGGGGAAGATCTGTTCTGCCAGCCATAATCGAAATATAGCTTAGGTTAGAAATGAGCTTTTATTGTTTTAAGTCACACAGATTTGTTGTTTTAAATCATACAAATTCCTTCTTTGTTTCTGTAGCATGACCTAGCCTATCTTGTCTGACACATTTATTTTATCAAATTCTATTATGAAGCATATAGATACTTCAATCCTAATCTTATTTCTGCTTCTTATTAACAGAAATAAAATTATGCTTTAGCTTCTGGACTGATTTTTAATAGCATATGCTTTTATTCTTCATTAAATATATAGGAAACATTTTTATTATGATTTGCAAAAAATTGATTAGAGCTATTCCAGAATTTTATGTATGATTCTTCTTTAGTTATTCCTAAAAGTTGAAAACCAAAGTTCAATATATATATAGACATATTGTTACCAAGCAGTCAGTGGGCTTGTTTGCTGATGTGCATAGAAGCCAATACTATGGCACCAGCCTTTGACAAAAGAAAAGCTTTTTTGCAAGTCCACTGGCAAGGAGACAGGAGGAAACACTCAAATCTGTCTCCCTGAGCTGGGGGCTGGGTCAGGTTTTATAAGCATAGGGTAATGAGGTGTGATCTAATAGCATCTTTTGATGGGGTGATGCCAGGAGGCATGTTCTGATTGGATCCTGGATCCTGGTTCCTACCATGTGATGTCCACTTCTTTTTTTTTTTTTTTTTTTTTGAGACAGAGTCTCACTCTGTTGCCGGGGCTAGAGTGCCGTGGCGTCAGCCTTGCTCACAGCAACCTCAAACTCCTGGGCTCAGGCGATCCTTCTGCCTCAGCCTCCCAAGTAGCTGGGACTACAGGCATGCGCCACCATGCCCGGCTAATTTTTTCTATATTTTAGTTGGCCAATTAATTTCTTTCTATTTTTTAGTAGAGATGGGGTCTCGCTCTTGCTCAGGCTGGTTTCGAACTCCTGAGCTCAAACGATCCGCCCACCTCGGCCTCCCAGAGTGCTAGGATTACAGGCGTGAGCCACCGCGCCCGGCCTGATGATGCCCACTTCTTAACTGAGCCCAGCTCCTCAGTCCGAGCACTTAGGTTCTGCCACTGATTGCAGGCTCAGTTCATCTGGGCTTGCTCAGATTATGTGACCTTCAATCTGGGGATCCATGGCAACTGAAAAACAGCTCACAACTTTGTTACCAGATTGGTCTTGTGCAGTTACAATATTTACTGTAATATAGCAGAAATGCTGTGTCTTTTATTGTATCCTAACTCATAAATAATATGTATTTTAGCTGCATGTTATGTTTTATTAGTATTAATTAATGAGAAAAACCACATAGATTTATTCTTGGTTTTATGACATAAAAATGGATAAACCAATTCTATTAGTTTCAACATTTTAATCTTGACTGCTTTTAGTAATTGAGCTTATAAGATGCATTTGATAACTTATTTCCCAGTTAAAAAAATTCAAAATACATGTTTGAATACATTTATGTGAGTTAAAAATGAAGCCAGACTTTTTCTCAAAGTGAATATAACCTAGATGATTGGTTTGACAATGAGGACGGGCTTTACCAATTGGATTATGTAGCCAACAGGATGTTTTCTATGAATGGAATAAGCTATATTTGCAGCTGCAAGGTTTGGTAAAAATATATAAAGTGCATGATGAGATAAAATCATTTTATCGAAAATATTTTGCATCAAAATCAGCAATATTTCCATTTTGCTAACCTATCAAGGATTATTTCAGGTAAAACAAAGTGCTTCTAAATGAAAACAAAACAAAAATAGATTCGGCAAATCTTGGTCTTGACTTTTTGGTATGTTTCCCAGACATTGTGAAAGTGAATGACTCTAATGACTGAGTGATAAATTCTTTTAAAAGTCAGGTTAAAGGAGTTTGAGGTTGCAGTGAGCTATGAAGATTCTACCTGGGGCAACAGAGCAAGACTCTGTCTCAAAAAAAAAAAAAAAAAAAAGGTTAAGATGATAAATTTTATGGTACCACAATTTAAAAAAAAAGAAAAAGAATTGGGTGACATTGCTATGACACAGCTTTCCCCATTTCCATCTACTTGTGTGAACAAATTTTCTCAGTGCTTACATCCATTTAAGCGAAAATAGGAATAGAATTGATGCTTCTCATTCAAGCAATAAATAGTAGTCACACATGGATACATTAACTACATGGGAAAGACTTCCTCTGCCAAGGGATATGTTAAAAGTTTTTTGGTCTATAAGCATTCATCAAAATTTATAATATATTTAAATTATTTTGATCATTTGTGTAGAAAAATATTGCAATGATGACTCAACCCAGGTGGAAAAATATTTTTGACACATAGAGACTTTTAGTCACAGAAGTTTAAAAAAAGTAAAATTCAATTTATAAGTATTTTGTTGCAGAGAAATATGACAGATAATCAATAAAGACTTTCAAGCATAAAAACATATGAAGCTAAGGTAAAATTTTGTGAGGTGAGTAGAATGTAACTTCAAGGAGGAAAAAGAAATGATATAAACTTTCCCACTACCAAAGAAGGTTTTTTCCATATATTTTTAAAACAAATTATGATGGCTATGAAATTACTATTCTATTAGACATTGAAATAATTATATAATGGTTTTATTTTTAAATTCTTATACTTGTGATACACTGGAAATTGCATCCTTTGACAATCTTTAAATTTATGATGAAAAATTTTACATATCAAATAAAAATGTGCAAAGGAACACATAGTTTTGCAAATTCTTTTAGGTGGTGCATAAGCAAAAAGTTTGAAGACCGTTGGCATTGTAGTTTACACTAACATTTTCTAAGGATATCTTCAAAAGTGCTAACAGGAGAATTAAGGAAATTCTCCAGGATTAATTGCTAGTCTCAATAGCTCTTTTTGTAAGTACTAATTGAGGAAAAGAGTTGTACACCTATCACTTATCTGGGTAATTGTCTTATTTTCATGTGTATGTGTGTGTGTGTGTGTGTGTGTGTATACACATACATCTATATGGAGAGAGAGAGATAGACAGAGGGGAGAGAGAGAGAGAGAGAGAGAGAGAGAGAGAGAGAGAGATACTTATGTAGTTTTAATCTAAATTATGGATACAGGAAAGCAAAATTCTCTCCTGGTAGCACATCCTACTACAAATGATGTTTTGTTCTTTTTTTGTTTCCATTACTCCATTCTCATGTTTGTTGCATAACATTTCATACAAAGAAATTGATAAATAAAGGAGAAATAAAACTTAGCAATGTAGGAAAGATTATCTTTTTATCAAGTTAGTTGAAATACATTTTCCTCTATGAATTACATTTCCCAGTTAAAAATACCAAATTTTTGTGAAACGATTTAACAGCATGTAGATATCACATAAAAACACATTATCAAAGGATCTTTGCATCCTTCTAAGTCCTTTGTTTCCTGGGCTCCCTCAGTCATTTATTTCAAGCCTTACAGCCATATAAATCCATTTGCTCTTTACCCTTTATGCTATAGTTGTCTTAAGTATTACACCTACATACCTAAAACCTCCACAAGAGAATATGATCATTTTTGGTTTCAGCAGTCATACTTATTTTAAAGAAATTAATGGAGAGAAATATTTACCCAGATATTTACCATTTATGTTGTTCTTCCTTCATTCTTGAAGTTTCAAGTGTTCTCCTGGTATAATTTCCTGTCAGCCTGAAGAACTTTCAACATTTCCTTTAGAGCAAGTCTGCTGGTGACAAATTCTCTTATTTTTCCTTCATGTGAGAATGTTTTAATTTAACTTTTATTCCTGAAAGATATTTTCACTGAGGAAAGAATTCTGGGTTGACAATTCTTTTGACTCTAAAGATGTTATTCCAAGTCAGGCACAATGGCTCATGTTTGTAATCCCAGAGATTTGAAAAACTGAGGCAGGAGGAATGCTTGAGCCCAGGAGGAACACTTGAGCCCAGCGGAGGCTGCGGTGAGCTATGATTTTGCTACTGCACTCCAGCCTGGATGACCAGAGAGACCTTGTCTCTTAAAAAAAATTGTTGTTCCACTGTCATCTGGTTTCCATGATTTCAGAAGTAAAATCAGTAGTCATTTGAATTGTTCCTCTTTATGTAATGTGCCATTTTCTTTTCTGGCAGCTTTTAAGATTAAAATAACAAAATAAAAACAAACTTTGGTGTTGACAAGTTTGATTTTGATGTGTCTGGCCATGGTTGGTTTTCTTTGCATGTATCCTCTTTGGGATTTCCTGAACTTCTTTAACCTGTAAGTTTATGTCATTCATCAAATTAGGGAAGTTTTGGCCATTATTTTTTCAAATATTCTTTCTGCACCAATTTACTTGTCCTGTCCTTCTAGGGCTCCAGTGAAATAAATGTTAGGTCTTTTGATAATATTCTGTTCATTCCTTCCCCCATTCTTCATATTGGATAATGTCTATTACTCTATTTTCCAATTCATTGACTTTCCCTTTGTCATGCTCTTCTTTCCACTATTGAGTCCATCCAGTGATATTTTTAGATGTTATAGTTTTCAGTCCTAAAATTTATATTTGATTATTTGTTATTGTGTCTATTATTTTGCTGATAACTTTTGTATTTCAAAATGTTTACCTTTACCTCATGAAACATAGATATGCTAGCTGCTTTAAAGTTTTTGTCTGATATTTCCAACATCTGGGTCATCTTGCAGTTGTGATCTTTTGATTTCCTTTTCCCTTGAGACTGTTCACAGTTTCTTTGTTCTTTGTATGTTGAATAATTTTGGGTTGTATCCTGGACAATTTGAATATTATGTTGTGAGCCTCTCAGGCCTGTAGAAATTCTCTGGAGAATGTTCATTTGTTTTAGCAGGCAACTAACTTGGCTATATTCTGATAGTTCTGTATTGTGGATCTAAATGTAAGAGTTAAAACTATAAAATTCTATAAGAAAACATATAAAAACATTATCGTGACATTGGGCTAGGAAAATGTTCTTGGATAGAACAGGAAATGCACAAACCATAAAAGAAAAATATTGATAAATGTATTTCATTAACACTTAAAAACTTCTGATCTTTGAAATACATTGTTAAGAAAATGAAGAGACTAGTCACAGCTGGAGAAAATATTTGCAAAACATAGATGTGATAAAGGACTTGTAGTCAGAATATATTAAGAACTCTTACAACTCAAAAATAAGAAGACAAACAACTCAGTTAAAACATGGGCAAATTATCTGAACAGACACTTCACCAAAAAAGATATATGGATGGAAAAGAAGCCCATGAGATGGTACTTAACATCACAGGTTATCAGGGAAATGCAAATTAAAGGCAAGATACTGAGTAGAATGGCTAAAATTTAAAACAGACAATAAGAAATGCTGGTGTGGATGTGGAGCTAATAAGATTGGAAAATGGTACAACCACTTTGGAAAACAGTTTGCAGATTATTATAAAGTTAAACATATACTTACCAAGAGGCCCAACAATTCCACTCTATGCAAAAGAAGTTTAAAAAATGTTTACAGAAAAACCTGCACCCAAATATTTATAGAAGTTTTTATTCATAATAGTCCAAACTGAGAAACACCCCAAAATGCCCATCAACTGGCAAAGAGATTAAAAAAATTGTATTACCTATATACAATGGACTACTACTGAGTAGTAAAAAGAAATAAATTACTGATACATGCAACAACATGAATAAATCTCAAAAGCATCATGCTAAGTTAAAGAGGCCAGACACAAAGGGCTACATGCTGTAGGAATCCATTTATGTGACATTCTGGAAAAGGCAAAACCATAGGGACTGGAAACTGTAGGGGCAGATCAGTGGTTGCCAAAGGCTGGTGATCAGGGGAGAGGATTGACCACAAAGGGGCATGAGGGAACGTTTTTGGGTAATGGAAATGTTTTTCAACTATGGTTCGTGGTTATATAACTGTATGTGTTTGCCAAAACTCATCAAACTGTATACTCAAAAAGGCCAAATCTTATGGTGTGAAAATTATACCCCATTTTAAAAAAGAGATATTCTCTTTTCTAAATTTTTAATTAATCAATTTTTTAGAGATGATGTCACACTCTGTCACACAGGCTGGGGTGCAGTGGTACAGTCATAACTCACTGCAGCCTTAAACTCCTGGGCTCAAGTGATCTTCCTGCCTCAGCCTCCTGGGCACCTGGGAGTATCAGATCATGCCACCATGCCCACCTGATTTTTTTCAGTTTTTCTAGAGACAGGGTCTCACTATGTTGCCCAGCCTGGTCTCAAACTCCTGGGCTCAAATGATCCTACTGCCTCTGCCTCCCCAGTTGCTGGGATTACAGCAGTGAGCCACCAGATCTGGCTGAGATATTCTTTTTATAGCTTTTTGAATGAATACTTCCTTTACTTTTTTCTTTTTAGAATTTAGATTTTTCTCTGTAAAAATATGATACAGATATAGCTAAAGCTCTATCCCTCCTACCTTCTCTCTCACTTTTTCCCTTCTCAGAGATAAGCATTGTTTTGAAATTGGTGTATATCATTTCCATGTGTGCACTTTTACTTTTGGGGCATATGTATATATCCATAAATAAACTTTTTCATATAAAAATTACGTAGATGGTATTATTCTATATGTATCTTTTGTAGCTTCCTTTAATCTTTGAAATTGTTTTTGAGATTCATCCGTGTTAATATATATAGATCTAATCCCCTCATTAAGTATTCCACTTATGAATAAATCACAGGTATTTAGCTGTTTTACACTAAGAGGACAGTTGTTTCCATTTTTTAAATCTTTTGTTGTCAGAAACAATGATCCAATGAACTTCTTTCTACAAGTCATTGTTAGTATGTGTGTAAGAATCTCTTTAGGTGAGGCATCTAGAAATGTTATCACTGGTTTGAAGGGTATGACTTTCAACTTTATTGGGAATCACTAAATTGATTTAAAAAATGGCCATACAAACCATTATGGAAAACATATGGAGGTTCCTCAAAAAATCAAAAATACAACTACCATATGATCCAGCAATCCCACTACTGAGTATATATCCAAAGGAAATGAAATCAGTATGTTGAAGAGATAGCTATACTGCTATGTTTATTGAAGCATTATTGACGATAGCCAAGATTTGGAATCAACCTGTGTCTGCCAACAGATGAATGCAAAAGGAAAATGTGGCATATATACACAGTGGAATTACTATTTAGCCATAAAAAGGAAATCCTGTCATTTGCCACATGGATAAACCTGGATGACATTATGTTAAGTGAAATAAGCCAGGCACAAAAAGACAAACAGCATATGATCTCACGCACATGTGAAATCCAAAAAAGTTGATCTCATAGAAGTAGAGAGTAAAATGGTGGTTCCCAGGGGCCTGGGTGGCTGCAGAGTGAGGCTGGGGAGATGTTGGTTAAAAGACACAAAATTTTAGTTAGATAAGAATAAATTCAAAAGATCTATTGTACAAGATGTGACTATAGTTAACAATATGCTGTATTCTTGAAAAATGCTAAGAGAGTGGATATACAGTGTCCTCCCCACAGAAATGATAACTATATGAGGTAATACAGATGTCAATTAGCTAGATTTAGTCATTCCACAATGTGTATTTTTCAAAACAATATGTCGTACATAGTAAGTACATACAATTTTATCTGTCAATTTAAAAAATTTTAAGAATGGTTGTACCAATTTATATCCCACCAGAAATGCCATAAATGTTTCTATTAACCCACATCTAATTTTCATATAATCAGATTTATTAAATTTGGGGAGAAATAACATCTAATGTGCATGTTCTGGATTACTAGTAAGATTGTGCATCATTTATCTCATTATCATCCCCCCTCCCCTTTTTTTACCCCAAGCTGTTCCTTCTTCCATGTTATTTATCTCAGTACATGACACCACGATTATTCCAGATGCTCAAGTCAGAAATCTGTGGGTCATCCCTGAGTTCTCATTCCTCCTCGTCCTCATCCGTCTTCCAAGTCTCCTTTACCTTTATTTCTTACCCACAATATTATACGGACGTCCTACCTGATCTCCCCCCTCCAGTGGGCCCCCTTCCAGCTGGCTCTCTGTGCTGCAGCAAGGATGATCTTCCTGAAATACCAACTTGATATGTCATTTCCCCACCCCCAGCATCCCCCCACAGCTTGCCACCGTC
>VBSM01003176.1:6565361-6608484 GCA_008086735.1 Cheirogaleus medius | reverse complement strand
GCCTCGGCCTCCCAGAGTGCTAGGATTACAGGCGTGAGTCACCGCGCCCGGCCCGTCCATGCTCTTTAGCTAGGTTTACAGACTCATCCCACGCTGGCCTCTGTGCTGACAACCTCATATTTCTCCACTCCCTTCCTCAAAGTCCTCACTCCAGTTTTACTGAGTCACTTTCTGTTAAGGTGGTAAAGTATACTGATTGATTTACCTTTCCTTCCTGGAATAAACCCAACTTTGTTATGATATACTATTCTTTTTGTGTATTTGTGTATATCATTTGAAAATATTTTGTTTAGGAATTTTGCATCTATATTGATCAATATGATTAGCCTATAATTTTACTTTGTCAAAATGTATTTATCAGGTTTTGGTGTCAAAGTTATGCCAGCTTATAAAACAATGCAGTGCATGTTCCTACCTTTTCTATCCCCTGGAAGAGTTTTGAGATGGCATTATTTCTTCCACAGATGTTTGGCAGAATTCACTGATGAACTTATCTGGGCCTGGATTCTCTTTGTAGAAAAGTTTTTAATTATAGATTCATTTTTCATCATGATTATTCTTATTTTTTGTAATTCCATTCACTGGCCATCAGGACTCTTTGGAATTTTTCTTTATTCTCATGTTGATTTTGGTAAGTTGTATATTTTCCAGAAAGTTGTTGATATCACTCAAATTTCAATGTTTATTGGCACAATATGCCATTAATTATAAATTTTCAAAGAACCAACTTTTGGCTTATATAATTTTCTTTACTCTTATGTTTATCTTCTGTTTTATTGTTTCATCCCTTATCTTTATTATCTTCTTTCTATTCTGTTTAGGTCGAATTTGCTAAGTTTTTTTCCTAACTTCTTAATGTAGATGCTTAGTGCATTGATTTTCAACTTTTCTAATATGTGCATTTAAAGAAATGATGACTTTTGAGGAAGAAGAGGACTCTGTAGGCTAGAGTAACTAGGGAAAGAATCACAGAGACATGGGATCTGAGGTTTCAGAGAGAGGAAGGGAAGTGTGTAATAGGCTGTGAGAATGTTCTAAACAAAAACTTGGTGGCAGGAATGCATTTAAAATGTTTTTATTATAGAAAATTTTAAACATATACACAAGTAGAGAGTAACATAATGAATCCCTATCAACCCATCACCCACTTTTAGGTAGTATCAACTCATGGCCCATTTTTTTTTTTTTTCACACACAGTCTCACTCTGTTGTCAGGACTAGAGTGCCATGGCATCAGCCTAGCTCACAGAAACTTCAAACTCCTGGACTCAAGCACTCCTCCTGCCTCAGCCTGCCGAGTAGCTAGGACTACAGGCGTGTGACACCATGCCCTGCTAATTTTTTCTATTTTTATAGAGACGGGGGTCTCACTTTTGCTTAGGCTGGTCTCAAACTCCTGACATCAAGCGATCCTCCTGCTTTGGCCTCCCAGAGTGCTAGGATTACAGGTATGAGCCACCAGGCCCAGCCTCATGGCCCATCTTGTTTCACATAATACTTCCTCCTCCAGTGTTATTTTGAATCAAATTCTGGACTTTGTATGATTTCACCTGCAAATATTTCAGTATACATGGGTAAAAGATTTGGACTCTAGTTTGTTTAAAACAAAACCAGGAAGCAATCAAAAAGTCTTTTAGTAGGTGAATGAATAAACTGTGCTGTATCCAGACAATGAAATATTATTCATCACTAAAAAGAAATGAGCTATTAAGCCATGAAAAGATATGGAGGAAACTTAAATGCCTATTACTGAGTGAAAAAAGCCAATTGAAAAGGCTGTCTACTATATGATTCCAATTATATGACATTTGCAAAAAGCAAAACTATGGAAACAGTAAAAGATGGGTGGTTGCCAGGGGTTAGAGTGGAGCACAGAGGATATTACAGCAGTTTCACAGTAGTGAAACTACTCTGTATGATACTGCAGTGGTGAATACATGTCACACATTTGTCTAAACCCACAGAATGTACAGCACAGAGAGTGAACCCTAATGCAAACTTGGACTCTGGGCGATAATGATGTGTCAGTGCAGGTTCATCAATTGTAATAAATATACCGCCGTGGTGGGGGATGTTGATAATGGGGGTAGCTGTGCACTGGGAGGAACATGGGATATATGAGAACTCTACTTTCTGCTCAATGCTGCGAACCTAAAAGTTGCTCTAAAAAAATAGTCTATTTTAAGAAGTACAAGCATTGTTTTGAAAAAACAAAAATAATAAAGTATTATTTTGAAAACAAAACAAAACAAAACAAAACTCCCAAGCCTGTTGGGGACCTTGTAATGAAGTGCTGGTAAGAGTGACATTATCATGGTACTTTGGCCTAAGGACTCATAAATATCAAAATCTGGGGTGACATGGCCTTTTTACTCCCAAACCCAAACTCAAATCTTTGAACTTACAATTCTGATAGAGCAGAAAGTCACCTGCCAATACCAGAGGAAAAGGATTCAGACAAAGATGTTGAATGTCAGAGAGATCATCGGAAGATATGACCCCATTAGTGTCTAGGAATCTTATCATTTAGATCACCTGGGCAGGAGGCAGTGTCCTAGAGAGTAACACAGCCTCACATAGCCAACGGGCCATTTAGAAGGGCTCTTGTTTAAGGGGCAGGATGCTATATGTAGATTACAGGCATGTACTTGTGTGTTAGACTGGCTCCTTCTCTCACTTTGGCCTTTGGAAGTTCATCTTTGCATCCCATGACTAGGGTGGATTTTGTTATCTTGGTAGAGGCATGTTTTTTCTCTGCCCCAGGGGGGCAGCATGGTTAAAAAAAAGTCTTTGGAATCAGATAGAACTAGGTGTGAGTCCTATCTCCCCTACCAAAGACACTTAGATACTCTTTTGCCTTTTTCCTCATCAATAAAACAGGTTGGTCATGGCTACTTGGCAAAGCAATTGTGAGAATTAATAAGCGTAATACGTGAACTGCATGGTGTATGTTTGCCATTAGTCATACCTTCAGTTTAAGGTTGAACCTGCCCCCCTAAGTGTTACCTGAATCTTAATATCTCTGGACTTGGTCAATAGAAATTCCATAAATTAAACTTTGTTTCTGGCATTTATTAACATTAGATCAGACTCTTGAGTTGTCTGCTTTTAAAATGTTCTCCATATTTCTCAATTTCTGAATCTAAAAGTTCTCCCAAAGTTTCTAGTTTTTCCACAATTCTGCCCTGGATGATAGGGAGGTTTTGTCCTCAGGTGCACATGAGAATGTTAGAAATTCTTATTTAACCGAAACACCCTGCCTTTGAACTATCTACTGATAGCATTGACATTCTGAGAGCTCCACATTTATATTTCATCATATCCTTCCTAACCCATTTTGAGTTCTTAATCGAGTCATAATAATTTGGAGAGGTTATGTTATTTTCCAATAGCACCATGGGGAATCAGAGTTACCAGGATGAAAGAATGGTTTGAAAAACAGTTTGGAAACCCCAAAGGAAACACTCATTGGAAACACAAATTGGCCTGCAGTTAGCTTTTCCAGTGATAGACTGACACTTCCTAGTATCTCCAGTGTCTGCGGCTTCATTTTCCCATCTCCAAAGTGACAGATAGCAGTGGCCAGTATTCCCTAAATGGAGTGTGAATAGATAGTCATGTGATTTACTTTTAATAAGGACATCATAATACAAACCCCACAGGGTCAGGGAGCCAGGAGAGTGTTGTGGTTAAACACGAGAGTTTTAGAGCCAGAGAGCCTGGGTTTGAAGCCCAGCATCACTATTCACTAGCCATGTGACTTTGGGCAAGCTGCTTAATCTTTTTAAGCTTTACTTTCTTCATCTGTAAAATGGCAATAATAATAGCATCTACTTCATAGGGCTGTTAGAATATTAAATGAAGTAATCTTTGGTATTTAAGTGCTCTGTAAAAATCTTTTTATGATTGTTCTTAAAAGTACGAACAGAGATTAAAGTACTAAAGTAAGCGTGAAAGCTGCAGCACAGTAGGTGCTTAATAAATGTCGGAAGTTGATGAATTATTTTCTCTCTCTTTCAACCTTTCCTTTTCCGTCAATGACAAGCAAATGGAAAGTGGTTAAGGTCCTGGACTCTGGGTTCCAATCCTAAATCTCATGTTTGCCAGCTGTGCCACCTGAGGCAAGTGACTAGATTTCTCCATGCCTCAGTTTCCTCATCTATAAAAAAAGGATAATGATAGAACCTACCTTTCAGGATTCTTATCAGGATAAAGTGGGTTGGTATTAGCACAATATTTAATAACAGCCTCAACACACAGTGCTCTATACATATACTCTATACATTTACTTAATTTGTTAGTTTTTAATCCCCAATTCCTGGTGCATATGTCCTTATTATGTAAGTCTATATGGTGGGTGACTGACATCTTGAGATTGGGTGAATTGTGGATTAATTATATTGAAATGAATAGAGTGTGAAAGTTTAGGGAAGAGAAACAGGAAAACCAAATATATGTAGTTATAATAATTAATATGTATTCAGTACTTACTACATATCAGTTACTGATTTAAATACTTGACATGAATTATCTTATTTAATCCAACCAAAATCCTTTGAGGTAGGAGCTAGTATTATCCTTATTTTATAGATAAGGAAAACGAGGCACAGAGAGATTATGTAACTTGCCGAAGGTCACAGAGCACAGTCAGGTTTAAACTCTGACTTCATAGCCTTGGCATGTCACCATCACACCCATGGCCTTTTTGAGTTGGGCAAAATGGTGCTCTGCGGGTCATGGGCTTAGGCCAGTGGTTTCACTGAACACTTTGTGAGTCTTTGGTCCTTTGAGATAGGGGTGGATTCTCCTCAGAAAAAATGTACACATCCGGGGTAAGATTTCCTGGTTGAGGCAGGGATGTTGAAAACATAGTGTTGATCTACATAGTCCAGTCCAGTGTTAGTTCAAAAATTCAAATAGCACAAATCAAGTTGTTATCCTAAAATATATTTCACTGTTTATTCCAAGGTGTGTGTAAAAGCACAAAAATGAACATTTAATAAATGTAGGCACTCCTGGGTCTTGCTAGTTACACAAAAATGCACACATTAACAAATAAATGTGGACGTACTGAAGGCTGGCCCATGGAAAATGAGGTTGTCAATTCAGACACAGAATACTGAGCTAGACCAGGTGCGGTGGCTCATGCCTGTAATCCTAGCACTCTGGGAGGCTGAGGCTGAGGCTGAGCTCAAGGTCAGGAGTTTGAAACCAGCCTGAGCAAGAGTGAGACCCCGTCTTTACTAAATAATAGAAAGAAATTAATTGGCCAACTAAAAATATATAGAAAAAATTAGCCAGGCATGGTGGCGCATGCCTGTAGTCCCAGCTACTCCGGAGGCTGAGGCAGGAGGATTGCTTGAGCCCAGGATATTGAGGTTGCTGTGAGCTACCGTGTTTCCCCAAAAATAAGACCTACCCATAAAATAAGCTCTAGCAGGATCTAAGCATTTGCGCAATATAAGCCCTACCTTGAAAATAAGACCTAGTGATGGGCGTGGCTACGCAGCATATCTGCACAACCCATGCATTTCGTTGTCCAGCGGTAAAGAACATGAACAGCCCTTCTCATCTGCCCCATGAGAGCTCTATTGCTCGACATGAGAGATTGGGGCCAATGGTTCTAAAGGAAATAGAGTCGTAAGAAACTCAGGATGGAATTCGGGGTTTGGAGAGTTATGATGATGTTCCAGAAGAAGACGACTTAAGTATATTTGAATAAATGTAGATTGCTGTACCGTACTTAAAAAAAATAACATCCCCTGAAAATAAGCCCTAGGGTGTCTTCTTGAGGAAAAATAAATATAAGACCCTGTCTTATTTTCGGGGAAACACGGTAGGTGACACCACGGCACTGTAGCCTGGGCAACAAAGCAAGACTTTGTCTCAAAAAAAAAATACTGAGCTGATAGCAGGGTTTCTCTGACAATTACATTAATAGTTAAATTTTCAAACACAGAAAGGCCACAGACACTAAAGATGTTTGGGGAGGTTTTTCTGGGGGAGCCAAGGAGCAGCTACACTCTGCGACAGTTCCTGACACACTTGCGTTTGCCTGGGCCCTGGGACTTTCTCTTGCTTTCCAAACAGGGAGAGTTTGATGTTGAAACTGCACTTGCTTAGGATCCAGCACTCATACAGTGAAGCTACAGGTTCCTTCAGTTTTATCTGAAACATCCATAGGCAACATTTACTGTATTGATCACCCATTATACATTTGCCTTTCTTCTGGGTCAGTACACCCCGGATTTCCTTTTGGAGAACCATTTATTTCTCCATGACTCCACCCAGGCAGATTGGGGATGTGGGGGTGGGGGAGGGTCCTTTCTTTCTCCAGAGGCAGCACCTATGACCAAGGCCTGGCTACACAGGAGGTGCAGGAGACCCCCTTGATCTAATCACTGGGACTCTGGGGACTTATGCAGGGGGCACTGAGTGAAGGGGCTCTCTTCTTTGCTTGGCCATAGCTAACAGTCGCCAGGTGAGTGATAGCAAAGCCAACAGAATGAGGGCAGAGGTGGGAGGTGGAAAGAAACTGAGTCATGACATCGTTTAGGCTCCTTGATCAAGTCAGGCCTGAAAATCATCCCAACACTTTTCAATAACAAGCCAAAACCTGTTGCCTGCAATTTGGGTTGAGTTTTTGTCACTTGCAACAGGAATTCTTAAGCGATATTGCATCTAACAATCAGACTATGAACCTTTGTATTATCAGTGGTAGCTTGTGTCTCATTTTAAAAAATTTATTTATTTTTTAAAAAATCTTTTTAAATCTTTATGTCTCCTTTTAAAAAATATATAATAAAGATTTGTGATTTTTGAGAACTTCCAGAGACCTTCATGAATCCCTAATTATTTATTACCATTGTAGCATATAATTCTTTCCTAAATGCAGCAGTGCACATATGAGAGTGAATACGCTCATGGCAACAAGTCAAGGACAAAAATGCTACAGTGGGATTTGGATGCTGGGATCATGCACCTGATGCTTGGGGCAGAGGATTCTCAAAATTAATGTTTTAGCAAAATTTTTTATTACTACGTGTTATAGGCTTTAGGATAAAGAGTAGACTAACCCTTGAAAGTTAAATCCCCAATGGCAAGGGTTAACTATATTTCCTTACTGTGTTAATTTGTCTAACTGCAATTTATTTTCTTTCTCTATCATTTCATCAAGTCAGATTTTCTTTCAAAAGCCTTCATATCTAAGATCCATACTCCTGAGTGAAGTTTGGGTCCGCATATATTTGGTAGCCATTAAAGTAAAATGAAAGTATTAGAAATGTTGTTGTTTATTTTAAGACAAAAATTTTAATCTTTCCCTAAAGCCCATAGTTTATTGACCATTACATTTTAGATTTTCTGTATTAATTGGCACAGAAAAAGCAGAGACCTTTCAATGAGTTTCACTTTAAGAAAAGCAGGTATTTGAGAAGTTAAGAGTTATGAAATGGCTATTTGAGAGAATGACTATTTGCATTTAAAATTATTTTTGACTTTAAACAAAGCTTCCTTTATGCTTTCTATTAATATTTACCCTAGTGAGTAGACTGTTTGACTTAACGTATAAAATTTTACTTAGAATTCTAGGATTTCAGAGCAAGAAGAGTGCTTGAAGATAATTTTACATTTGTGGAAGCCAAGGAAAGAGACAAGTTAAATATTTTGTCCAGTTAGTGGTTGGGTAGTGGTAGTTGGTAGATTGGTAATAGGTAGATTATATTGCTTTTCTCGAGTACGTTCTCCCTTCCCTGTGAGGATTACACAGCCCTGCCCACTGCCCGTGCCTGCGGGGGCTTCTTTGTAGGTGGAGAATATGACCCCCCATATTTTCAGACCTGGCCATGCCACTGGGTTGGGCCTATGGAAAAGATGGTGCGCCAGTTCTGAGCAGCAGCTGAGTCAGGATGAATTCTGGCTTTTCTTCAACCATTCGTAACTACTGAATCAGGAATTTCGTCTGGCATTTAGTGGTTGGTGGTAGCAAAAGTTGACTCACCAGGTCAGTTCTGTGGCACTGAAGCTGAGCCTTGAATTGTCGCTCCAGCTTTCCAAATGATTCTATGAACTATTAATATTCTTTAATAAATCCCTTTTCCACTTAAACTAATTAATGATTCTATTTTTTAAAAAATTAAGACATATGCTGTCTACTCTATAGACACATTTTGAGAAACATTTTTCTTTATGATGAAGTTCACCTGCATGCTTTCTGATGAAATGGGAAATAGGCATATTATATATGGTGTGTTTAACACTTTATGTGATTTTTCTCCCAGTGATCAAGCTGACATAGATTAAAAAGATGTTTTACTCAGGATAGGTGAGGATATGAGGGAACAAGAACTCTCATATTCTTCTATGGGAGCGAAAATTTCTATAAACATTTTTGTATGAAATTTATTAGTACAGTTTTAAACAGCTTTACTATCCTGCATACGATTTATTTCATCCATCAATTCTATAACCAAAATTTATTTTAAGGACAATTTAAGGATATATGTAAAGACACAGAAAAAGGATATTCATAATAGTGTTATTTATAATAATATTTATGAAAAAAGTTATTTATAATACTATTTATAAATAAAACTTGGAACTTAATGTTCCAAGAGCTATAGGACAATTATAAAAGATGTAACATATGCAAAATAGGAATACCAGAAGGAAAAGAAAGAGAGAAAGAATAGAAAAATATTTGAAGTCACAATTGACTGAGAACTTTCCAAAATTAATGACAAACATCAAATCACAGATTTAGGAAGCTCAGAAAACACCAAGCAGGATAAATATTAAAAAATCTAAATATGATATGTAGGCATATCATATTCAAGCTGCAGAAAGTCAAAGAGAAAAGACTTCAGATAGACTCATTGTTGAAATCACCTTTCCTTCTACTGTCACCTAGTTCTATGGTCTGTGGCAGATCCACAGTGCGAAGAGAGTGGTATTTGGAGTCAGCCACGTCTAGATTTAAATCTCCACCCCATGCTCATCAGCAGTAGTCTAGCTATCTTTGAGTGACTCTCTTCATCTGATAAATGAGGATGATACTGGTTCATAGAACTGTTGTGACAAAGCAGGTTACCAACAGATGGGAGCTGGATGCTCACTGCTGTTCCTCCACGTTGCCCCCTCAGTTATCCGAGTTGCTTCAAGGGGTTCTGGTTTTCTCTGCAGGACCCTCCTTGTGCTGGGCCAGAATCTTGCTTTCTGTCCATGACTCCTGCTTTCTCTCTGACCTGTTGTGGATGTTTTGGGTCCCATTATTTTGCTTCTTGATTCTGTTCCTGCGACTCCACTCATTCTGGGGTGGTGACTGACCCTTTCCACTGCCCTTGCTTAGCTCAGATTTGATTTCTACTTGTCAGGTCCCTCCACAGCCGGCCTTGTAGCCTTGGCAAGGTCATTACAAGTCTTGCACCATACTTGTGTTTCTGTACAGCACGTGCCCATCAGACTGAAACATACTGATCCAGCTGAGGGAGGAGGTGGCCTTTGCCTCACAAATGTCATAAAAGGCTGGCAAATTTAAAGCAATGAGCAAAGAACCCCGGAAAAACCATGATTTTTTTTCTCCTGAAAAGACTCTTCACTGTCAAAAAGAGTAAGGCAAAAATATATAGTTCAAAGCACTTAGAAGCAGAATTATCTCTAAGGAGAGTACTTTTAATTTTGCATGTCAATGGCTCTTTTATAGATTTTGTGCTTTTGAATGAATTTGTTCAGTGGGAATTTAGGGAAGCCTAGCTACATGGAGAATTAATTATATATATATAAAACATTTACATATGAGTATCTTTATTATCTTAATATGGCTATTATTTTCAGAAAGCAATACATGTTCATTATAGAAAGTCTAGAAAATACAAAAACCTTTAAAGAGAAAATAACCCAAAAATAATCCTAACATTTTAACATATTGCCTTGTGATTTATTTTTCTTTACAAAATTGGGATCATATTTCATCCACAGTTTTATATCCTACTTTTTGCACTTATCAGTATCTGTTGAGTGTTTTACTACATCCTTAAATATACCTCCAACACATTATTTTTAATGACTGCTTATCAATGCATGGAGTGACTGTATTATGATTTATTCAGCCAATCCTGTTGTTGGGCATTTCTGAATACTATTACAAACAATACTTCAATGTACATATCTGAACCTCCATTTTTGAGTACGTGTCCAGATATACCCTTAAAATAGATTCCTTTCAGGCTTCACACTTCCCAGGTCCTCTGGCTGTTCCTAGAGCTCTGGCTGCTCTTTGTTTTGCTACCATCAAGCTCTACTACAGTGGTGCTAAATGACCAAAGATGCTTTGGGTGGAGAATTCTCTCTGGCAGGACAGTTTTATTACCTTCTGGGCTGGGGTCCTCCCCTGCGATTTTAGCTGCTTGGCACACAGAGGATGGTAAACGTGACAAAGGCAGCTTGCTGGCTTGTTATGAATGAGCTACTTTCTGCGCCTGTGCCAGCGATCGCAGGCTGTGGCCGTGTGAGCAGCCTGTAATGCAATGCCCTAGGCTGTGCCTCCGGGGCTGGCACAGGCCTTTGTTGACAAGTAATTCCCTTTCCAGAGTGGGGGCTTCCTGGTAAGGCCAGCATCTGCAGAAGGTGCTAGAGGAATGGAAATTCCCACACCCAGGGTTCTGCTTGATATGAATGGCTCCCACTGGCAAACTAGAGTCTGGAGTTGGCTGGGGATGCTGTGGTGAGCCAGGGTGTGTTTGTGGTGTGTGCGTGAATGTGTGTGAGAGAGGGTAGGTAAATATGCAATTTTCCTCTTTTCTGAGATGATTCCCTTTTATCTTTTCTGAGATGATTTCCCTTTGTTATGGCAGCCTGGGCTGGTGGGTTTGGTTTGGCAAGGGCCCTCTTGCTGGCTTGCAGATGGACACCTTCTCAATGTGTCCTCACGTGGCTTTTCGTCTGTGCTCATTTGGAGAGAGAGAGGAAGAGAAAGAGAGAGAGAGAGAGAGAGCTCTTCCTTTCTTATAAGGCTACCGACCGTATGGGGTTAGGGCCCCACATTTATGACCTCATTTAACTTTAGTTACCTCCTAAAGACCCTTTCTCTAAATACAGTCACACCGAGAAGTAGCGTGTCAACATACAAATTTTGGTGGGACACAAACATTCAGTCCATAACACCCTTGTATCCTGCTCTGTTTTTTCCTATAGCATTCATCATCTTTTAAAATACTAGGTTAATTGTTTATTTATTAAATTGATTATTATTTGTCTCCTACTACTAGAGTATAAGCTCCATGAGGACAGGGACCTTTGTTTGTTATTCACTGATGTCTCCCAAGAACCTAGAAGTATGGCTGCACATAGCAAGTGTAGAATGAAGGAATAAGGTCAGCAACCATGGCTGTTGAGGTGAGGAAAAAAATAAAAAGAGAGGAAGGGAGAGGATGAACTGCTGGTAATGTATAGAAACCCCAGGAAATACTGGATATCTCGGAAGGGAGATTCAGAGTGACCTGCCCCGGAACTGTTAATACCTTGTCCAGCAATGTATGGATGCTTCATTTGATTGGGCATGATGTGGGGAGCTCCTCCACACTGTGGTTCAAACTTGTATCTCTTTGAGTTGCTATAAGGGTAGTGGTGTCTGCTTAGGCTACGATAACAAAATACCACAGACCAGCTTAAATGACAAAAATTATCTTACAGTTCTAGAGCCTGGAAGTCTGAGATCAGGGTGCCAGAATGGTTGGTTTCTGGTGAGGGCTCTCTTACTGGCTCGTAGACAGCCACCTTCTCATGAGGGCCCTACCCTCATGACCTCATCTAAACCTAATTATGTCCAAAAGACTCATCTCCAAACACCATCACATTGGGCGTTAGGGCTTCAATATATGTATTTTGGGGGGACACAATTCAGTCCATAGCAGATGGTATAGCAGGTGATCAAGGACCCTCAGGATCCAGACTCATGGGATGTCACGGTTGGGAGTAGAACAGGTCACTGTTCACATAGACCATGATTTCTCAGCCCAGAAGTCAATGCTTGAAACGCCGGGACATTGCAAAGGCCGAGTTGCATCACAGGTACTCACATCGGCCAAAGCCTGTCTGGGAGGCTGTTGTACTAATCACTCTTCCAGATCTTGTGGAATGCTAGTCACTAACAGGTCTAATTTCACATAAATCATGTTCTTCATAATTTTTAATGAATGATTAGATTGGATTCCCTTATTCTTTTTATTTATAAAAGATACTGGGGCTGCTAGGGAGGGGTGAAATGTAGGGCCTAAGAAGTGGGTATCATACTATGTAAAATATTATGGCTTAAAAAGTGTGTGTGTGTGTGTGTATATATACATATATATATATGTATTTGGAGACAGAGTCTTGCTCTGTTGCCCGGGCATCATCATAGTTCACTGCAACCTCAAATTCCTGGGCTCAAGTGATCCTCTTGCCTCAGCCTCCCAAGTAGCTAGGACTATAGGCATGTGCCATGATCCCCAGTTAATTTTTCTATTTTTTTGTAGAGATGGGGTCCTGCTATGTTGCTCAGGCTAGTCTTGAACTCCTACCCTCAAATGATCCTGTTGCCTCAGTCTCCCAAAGTGCTAGGAGTACAGGCATGAGCCACCATGCCCAGCCTTAAAATATATTTTAATACTTATGGGAGAGAAATTATCCCTTAATAATATCTTAGCTATGCTCATGAATCTTTTCAGATGAACATTAGAATTATTTACTCAAGTTCCAAAGTAAACAAATTGAGATTTCAATTAGAACAGTGTTAAACCTATACATGATTTTGTAACGCATCGACGTTTTTACAGTATTGAGTTGTTTCATTCAGGAACGTGGTAATTTTCTACATTCCTTTTATGTCATTTATGTCTCTCAGTAAAGTTTTGTTGTTTTCTTCATATCCTCCCGTCACTTTGTAACTGTTCTTAAGTGTATTACAGTTTTTGTTGTTATCGTGAATGAAAGAGGTTTCCGGTATATTTTCTAACAATGACTTGCTATTGTATTGGAAAATATTGATATTTGTGTATTTTTCTTATATAAAGCCATCTTACTGAACTCTCTTGTTAGCACTATTTTTTTTTAGTTTATTCTTTGAGTTTTCAGTCAATTATCCATTTATAATAACAGTTTTGCATCCTCCTTTCCAACGATTATGACTCTCGTTTCTGTTTCTTGCCCTATTCTTGACCTTTAATATACTAAATAGTGATGTAAAGAGAGCGTGTTTGTCTTGATCCTGATTTTATGGGAATGTGTCTACAGTTGCATTGTGCAGTAGTCCTCCCTGGCCTGTTTGCCCTCAGATTTGCTTCTTGCCTTTCCCTGCCTTGCTGTACTGCAGGGCACCAAAATCTGCAGGCTGCATGTCCCCAGGCTCCGGAGTCAGCTGGCTCTGGCTGAGTGCAGCCTTGGGAGGTTGTGGCAAGAGATTGGCGAACAGTAGAAAGCCAGGGTGTTCCCCTGTTGTTCTTTGTCACAGGTAGTAACTCCAGCAGCGGCTGCATCCAATTCCCAGCTCCAGCTCTGGCCAGACAGGTGTCTTCTTGGCTCCAGCTTCCGCTAGGTGAGCCTGGTCTCTGGTCTCAGGACATACTGCCTCCTTTTTTGTTTCTTCAGCTAGGCTGCTCTTAGTCCCCAGCAAGAGGGCCCAGGCCCTGCCCTCAACCCCATTTTAGACGGCCCTGCATATTACAAACACACATGAATAACTATATTGAAAAACTCATTGTTGCCTCTATGTTTTGGGGTTCTGCATCAGAGCTGGCACAGCACAGCCTATGACCCTAAACATCTGCTCTTCTGGTTAACACAGAACAGGTCTCCTGGAAATGCTTTGAGACACCTCTTGCCCTGTGTTCCCAAAACAAAAGACAACTGCATCTGAATGCCATCACGTTTTGTGGGTTGCATTGCTGCTGATGCTTTGGGGATAGATGCTGCTTTGGAGCGCTGAGAGGATCTGAGGGTAGAAGCACTTAGATATAAGAGAAGACAAAACGATGAACTTGGTGATCCCTTCTTCCAGATGGCATGCATGCAATGGAATTTTTAATAAGGAAGTATCATTTCCTAGAAGAGATGAGCATCCATTTTCTTTCTTCCTTTTGTGTTCCAATTCACAGTTCTGGAGTTATCTGAATTAGGATAGCATTTTGTTACAGTTGTATTAATACATAGTAACTGAAGAATGTTTTGCGATAATAAGCAATTCATGTTGCTTTTAACTATATGTCTAGACTCAATCTGAATTTTGGCCTAAAATCCAGAAACATGCTAATACCATGTATGGCACATAGTTTGAATGTGTTACTAGAGATGTGGCCTTAACTTGAACCAATAGTCATAAAATTCTTTGGAGAAATTAAAAGATTATAGGTATTTATGATATATCTTGATCTATCCACTGATAAAACACATTTAAATTTGAACTTATAACCACTTTAAGACACATGATGAAAATGCTGACTGAAAAATGCTGCTAAAGCCATTAAATTTAATTTAGAAAAGATATAAGATGTGCTAGGAGAGTTAAATAAAGCAATAGAAGATGCATAAATATAGAGCAAAATGTAGTCTTTGGTAGGAAAGGAAATTAATTTTGGATTTGTGACATCTACCATTCTTTGATATGAACTATTGATTGCTATTAACAATGTAAACAAAATAGGTAGGAGGTCCCAAAAGAGAGTCTTCCTTGTAAGGTTTCTAGCTTAGCTTCCTTCTTTTGAGGAATTTTTACATATAAGCCAAGTAAAATTCAAAGGATTAACTTGAAACAAAATAATGTAAACAAAATCAAATCTAAGTTTGGCAATTTCTCACTTAAAGGAATGCAAAAAAAATATTTTTAAATGTTAAAGAAAATGGTTTTTCTAAATAGAAACAAACGGCATGTGAAATCAAGGTGATATTCCAATAAAATATAAGGAAATTAGAACAAGGATATGAAAATGCTTTCATGACGTTAAAAGAGAAGATTCATTATCCCAAAGTAATGTCTATAGAAAGTATTTTCCAGTCATTATAGATCAAGATATGCTCTTGATTGTAGAGAGATTTGAACAAATTAAGCAAGATTTTTGGTTTTCTTTATCCTAACATTGCAATATTTGAAAGAACTTAAGAAATATTGTATGTATCTAGATATTACCTTAAGAGATGGTAAAAATCTTGATATATATGATAATGATTTATATGATAAAAATAAAATATAATGTTTTTCTACACTAACAACTTTTCATACGTGATTGTTGTGATGTTTGAACCTAACAAGTGAAATTCCAGAATGAGTATTGCTTTAAGAATTTTACGAACACTTCCAATGAATATGTTACTGCTTCAGTAAAGCAAAATGTCTCTAAATTGAAATTAATTAAAAACACTATCTGAAAACTATGATGAATCAAAAGCAGTTGTCAAAAACATTTCACATTACCATCAATAGAATATGTTATGTGAAAATCTTGACTATAACAATAGAATTAATGATTTTATGAAATAAACATCAAGAAAAATAAGTCTTATGAAATATGTATCGTAAGTTATGAATTATGAATGCCCTTATTTTATTACTCATTTGAGCATTGCTGGTTCATCAACACATAAGCAATAATAATTAATTTGGTTGTAATTTTCCCAACTTTTATTCACATGAGAAACATAACTTTATACATATTTCAAAATGTTGTCATCATAAAGGTATTTGTAAGGTAGAAGGATAGAGCATAATTTTATGTAACAATTTGTCATTTGACTTATAACTTGTAAACATTTATACATACAGTATATGGGCCTTTATTTGTATGTTTGCTCTAGGATCTTTGAAGGCTAGGGCTAAGCCTGCCGTCAGCCCAGGGTGTTATTAACTTCTTGTTGCCTGCTTAGCTTCTTTGTCCTTCCGTCACCCTTTCATTTTGCACAATTAAGTAAATACGTGTATGTTTTCTTATGCTTCCTTCTTTTCTGAATGAAAAGTAGAGTTATGGTTGAATACTGTCTCCCCCAACAGATATGTTGAAGTCCTAATTTCCAGTAACTCAGAATAGGATCTTATTTAAAAATAGCATCATTATAGACATAATTATTAAATAGTTAAGATGAGGTCATATTGGAGTAGGGTAGGCCCCTATTCTAATATGACTGGTATCCTAATAATAAGAAGGAAATTTGGAAACAGAGATGTACAGAGGGAAGATGATGTGAAGACATGTAAGAGAAGACTGTCATGTGACAACATAGGCAAAAGTTGGAGGGAAGCATCTATAAGCCAAGGAATGTCTAGGATTGCCAGAAAACTCTGGATGTCCTCGAAGCAAGGAAGCTTTCTCCATTATAGGTTTCAGAGGGGCCATGGTCCTATCAATACTTTTTTTTCCTTTTTATTTTAATATAGTAGGCATAAGTTGAATTCCATCACATGTGTATATTGTATAGTGGTGGAGTCTGGGCTTTTGGTGTACCTGTCACCCAAACAGTGTACATTGTACCTCATAGGTAATTTTTCATCCCTCACCTCCTCCTACTTTTCTTTGTTTTGAGTCTCCAGTGTCCATTATTATACTACTCTGTGTGCTCGTGTGTAGCCATAGTTTAGTTCCCACTTATGAGTGAGAACATATGACATTTATTGTTCTGTTCCTAAGTTACATCACTGAGGATGATGGCCTCCAGTTCCATCCAAGTCACTGTAAACGACATTACTTCATTATTTTTTTATTGCTGAGTAGTACTCCATGGTGTGTGTGTGTATACACACACACAGAGCACATTTTCTTTATCCACTTATTGGTTTTGATGCACATTTAGGTTGGTTGAAAAGATACTTGATATGATTTTGATTTTTTTTAGAATTTTTTAAGACTTGTTTTGTGTCTAATGTGATTTATCTTGGAGAATGTTCCATGTGTTGATGAAAGAGTATATTCTGTAGCTGTTGGGTAGAATGTTCCGTAAAGTCTGTTAAGTCCATTTGGTCTAATGTCCAATTTAATTCCAATGTTTCTTTGTTGATTTTCTGTCTCAATGATCTGTGTAGTGCTGTGAGTGGGGTGTTGCAGTCTATCACTTTTTTTGGTTTAGTAATATTTGTTTTGTGAATCTGGGTACTCTGATGTTGGGTGCGTATACATTTAGGATCATTATATCCTCTTTCAGAATTGATCCCTCTATAATTATATTATATAATGACCTTTGTCTTTTTTTTATTATTTTTGATTAAAAGTCTGTTGTATCTGATGTAAATATAGCTACTCCTGATCACTTTTGGTTTCTGGTTGAGTGGAATATCCATTTCTACCCCTTTACTTTCAGTCTATATGTGTCTTTATGGGTAAAGTGAGTTTCTTGTGAGCAGCATATAATTGCATTATGCTTTTTTAAAAAAATACATTCTGCCAATCTATATCTTTTAAGTGGAGCATTTAATACATTTATATTCAAGGTTAATATCGAGATGTGAGGCTTTGTTCTCGTCATATTGTTAACTGATTTCTAGTTGTTTTATAAATTCTTTATTTCTTTTTCTCTGTCTTTTTGTCTTTATGGTTTGCTGAACTTCTGTCATGTTGCCATTTAATTCCTTTCTCTTCCTCCTTTGTGTGATTGTTTTATTAGACTTTGAGTTGTATATTTTTGTGTGTTTTTGTGATGATGAATGTTGACCTTAAGCTGGGCTGGAGTGCCAGGCATGATTATAGCTCACTGTAGCCTCTAACTCCTGGACTCAAGTGATTCTCCCACTTTACTCACCCAAGTAGCTACCACTACAGGTGTATGCTACCATACCCAGTTAATTTTTTTTGAAATTTTTATAGTGATGGGGTCTCACTATGCTACCCAGGCTAGTCTCAAACTCCTGGCCTCAAGTGATCCTCTTGCCTCTGGCTCTCATAATACTTGGATTACAAGCATGAGCCACCACACCCAGTCCTGTCTTGCTAATTTAAAAATTCTTTCTTTTGCTTTGACTTTAGTCATTCTGATTATAATATGCCATGGTGAAGTCCTTTTTGCAATGTATTTGCAGGGATTGTTGGGCCTCCTGCATCTGAATGTGTAATTCTCTTGCTAATCCTGGGATGTTTTCATCAATTATTTCCTTATATAGATTTTCTGAACATTTTGACTCTCTTCCCCACTGGAATGCTGATAATTTGTGAGTCTGGTTACTTTAGGTAGTCCCAGACAGCTCAAAGACTTTGCTCCTTCTTTTAAATTCTTTTTTCCTTGTGTTTGTCTGACTGGATAATTTTAAAAGATCTGTCTTCAAATCCTGAGATCTTTCTTCTGCTTGGGTTAGTCTATTCTTGAAGCTTCTGAATGTGTTTTGTACTTCCTTCAATGAACTTTTCAGCTCCAGAATTTCTGCTTTTTTTTTTTTTTTTTTTTTTTTTTTTTTTTTTTTTTTTTTTTTTTTTTTTTTAAGATATCTCCTCAGTAAATTTCTCATTCATATTTTGAATTGATTTTCTGATTTCTTTATATTGGCTTTCAGATTTCTTCTGCATCTCATCAAGCTTCTTTATTTGTGATTCTTTACCTGGCATTATGAGGAATTCTTTTTGTTGTGGTCGTTTGGTGGTGTCTCATTTCCTTGCTTTCTTATGTTTCCTGTGGTCTTCCACTGATATCTGCACATGTATCAGTTGCTTGTTTCAATTTTTGAAATTACTTTTGAAGGGGAGAATTTTTTCCTGAAGTTTTATATATGTTGGATACCGGCAGTGGTGTGATTTTTGTATGATTTCTTAGGCAGTACACAGGGTCAGTGGTATCTATGATTTCCTTGGTGTCTTAGTTGAGGCCATTGCTGGGGACTTGAATGCCACATGAGCCAGTCTTCTAGTCCCTGTAGTGGCAGTAGTGAGCTGAGTATGTCTCTAATTTAAGGCCCCAGAGCAGGTTATGCGGGCAGCAGTGTTAATGTGTCCTGGCAATTCTTGGGCTTTTGGGTGGCTTGCTCTGAAGCTAGTAGTTGGAACAGAGGGCTGGGTGTGTAGGCCGGGTGTGGGTTCTCAGTCCCCTGAGCACATCTCAGGCCCCTGGTGTGATGTGGAAGGTGGCAGTAGCTGTGGTGGAGCCACCCACTAGGACCCAAGTGGTCCGTGTTGGTGCTACTGGTTGCTGCAATGGATTGGGCAGACTAGTCCCAGTCCCACATCTGCTTGTAATGGGTTGGTGGGTGTTGTCCTAAGTGTGCTTCAGAGGGCTTGGTCTCCCCTGTCCCTCCCCAGGCTGGGTGGGGCTGCAGCTGCATCAGCCTGAACTCAGCCTGAGGGTGGGATACTGCCTGGTTTTAAACTCCCCAAATTGCACCTTGGCTCTGTGGCCAGAAAGGGTAGGGCCTTTCTAAACCAGGCTGCATTGGCAGGAAATTGGGTGGAGTATGGTTCACTCATTCGGTCTCACAGCAGCCAGTGGCAGGATGGCGGGCATTGTCCTAGATGTGTGTTAGAAAGCCTGGTTTCCCTGTCTCTCCTAGCTGGATGGCAGCTACAGCTATGGTAGCTCAAACTCAGCCCAATGATGGGGCACAGCCCAGTGTTAAACTCTCCAAACGGTGTCTTGGGCCTGCAACCGGAAAGGCTGGGGTTCCACCCAGGTAAGCAATGTGGGCCAGAAACTGTGGGAAATGCTGTCTGCTCACATCTCAGTCTCAACAGCAGCCCACAGCAGGGCAGTGGGGACCATCCCAGGGCATGTGGGAACACATGGCTCTTCTATCCCTCCTCAAAGCCATGCAGTGGCTGCAGGTGCACCCATAGTTCCCTGGTATCTAGGCTCTCAGAACAGCATCCAGCTCAGGCTGCTCTTGGTTCAGATGGCTGGGGGATTCTACGTGGGCTCCCTTTATGGGGCAACATCTCTGTGTATTCTCCAAGCATTATGTTAGTCCTGAGACTTGTGTGGATTGGGGGATTCTCTTGTAGCCAAGACTGGGAAAGCTAGTCTGGGAATGTGGAGCCCTGGGAGCTTCTTTCTTACAGTTTCCCTGCATCCAGGAGCTTCTCCCAGCTCTTAGCCAGTCCCCAGCCAGGCAAGTTGCCCTGAGACGTCTCCTTACCCATTTTTGGTGCTTCCTGTCACTTCCCTGGAGAATTCTAGCATTCTCTCTTAGACTCTCTGTTCAAAATGTGAGAATCGGCTTACTATTCTGGTTCCTTTCTGTGGAGGAGGCACATACTACCTGTGTCTAGCTGGACACCTTGATCCTATCTTTAAATCTTGATTTTGGACTGCTGGCCTCTAGAACTGTGAGGCAATACATTTTTGATGTTTTAAGATACCTAGTATGTGGCACTTTGTTAGAGAAGCCCTAGGAAATGAATATGGATAGCATGCTAAAGATATTCTTTACTTTTGTGTTTCTACAGCTAGATACCTAGAAGTATATCTGCTGAGTCATAAGAAACATGTCTTTTTCATCTTACCAGCTACTCTAAATTGCCCTCCCAAGTGGTTCTATCAGTTCATGCTCCTACCAGAAGTGCATGAGCGCATGGCCAATGTTTGACATTGACAGACATGTGCATTTTTCCCTCATATGATGGGTAAAAGCAGTATTTTTTATAAATCTGTATTCCCTAGATTAGTAGTGAGGTTAAGTTTTTTTCATATGTTAATTTTCCATTTGAATGTCTTCTGTAATTTGTCTTTTTAAAAACTTTGCCCATTTATCCATTGTGTTATTTGTTTTATTCCTAGTAGTTTGAAATATTTCTTTATGCAGAAGATGATCTTATTCATCTTAAACTATTTCTAGTTTAGGAAGAGCTTTTAAATATCAGGAATGTTTGTTGGATTTAATTGGTTATCTTTTTAGCTTCTAGTGAGATGATCAAATGATATTTATCTGACCTATTGATATAAGGCACCTGTAATTGTAAGGACCTTAAAAAGCAGAGCAGTTAAATATTTTATGGGCAAGAGGAATGGTGCCAATGTGGGGCTTTCAAAACATGTTTAGAAGGTGTGTCTAAGAGAGTGAGGAGGTCATTTTTAGAAAATAGGTCATCTTTAGAAAAGCCTTGTGCAGGGTCTTGTAGGGCTGTAAAGCATGTGAGCTTTACTGTACAGGCAATGAAACTATTACAGAATTTTGAGTAAAGGATAACTATAGAATTTAAGAAGATTAATATGGTGGTATGGTGGAGAAAGCAAAAAATAAAAGCATGGAGAGGACTTAGATGCCCAGGGATAAGATGAAAAGAGCTTTTTGCTATAATGACACTAACGAGGAAGAAAAGAAGGAAGGTCATCAAACACACCAGTATGACTCTCTGAAGGTCTTTGTAAGGACAGAAGGGTGCCTGTTCAGGCATAAATACTAGCATGTCACAGACTTGGGGAACTGTGTCAGGAGGGCTTAAGCTCAAAATAACTTTTGGGTAACAAATAATGTCCAAACTGCAAATTAATTGTAAAAGCAGAAATAAGAACATGCAGGGGGCCTTTACTCTGGACATATGGTATAATAGTGATATAGATGGAAAAGAGAAAGCACACCTTATCCACTTTTATTTTGCTTTCAATTGACAATATCTAGGAGAGGGATTTTCACAATGAAGGCAGGGTGTGGGGTAGAACAAATATGGTACCTGAAGACAGTTCAGAATGGGTGAAGAAATTGTAGGAAAGCATCTATCTGCTCTAGATGAACTGTATTCCAGGAAACTGAGAGACTGTCAATGATGTCTCAACCTTTGTTGGTGACCTTAGAGAAAGCTTACAAAATATGAATGTTGCTTTAAAAAGAGTGGCGGTGTGAGCAAATGGAATTCCAAATTTCAAAGATGTAGATTCACAAACTGTAAATCAATGATCTTAATGCCATTTTGGGGCATGCTTCTAGGATAGCACAACAAGGGGATGACTTATGGGGTCCCATAAGAAAAGGTGAGGATCATTAGAACTCTATATAGGTCATGTAAAAACATGACAGACTGACCAAATTTTCTTCTTCACAGGTTTACATGACTGTCAGATGAAGGAGGTATTACCTAAATATAGCGCTAACAATCAGGAGGATCAGAAACCAGAGAAGAGCAAGCACCAGGAAAGAATGAAAAAGGTATATTTAGCCTGGAGGAAATGAGGCTTAGGGAAAACATGATGGCTGATGTCAAGTGCAAGAAGGATCATTAGATGGAAGATAAATCAGGTATCATCTGTGGGCCTCTAGAAGGCAAAAACAAAGGCCAATGGGTAGAAGTTATGGAGACCTAGGATAAGGCTCAGTATAAGGAAGAACTGTCTAACTACTCACACTATTCAGTAGTGGAGTGGGCTGCTTGCAGACAGAGTGATTTCCTGATCACTTCAAGTGTGCAAGCAGAAACTTTTTGGTAAATGTTCTAGGAGAGATTCATGCATTGTTGTGTGGCTGACTCTAAAGTGCCTTCTGATTTTGAGATTCTGTGATCCTGGGACAGTGCTGGTGCGAATGGGAAGGAATGGGTTGGAAACACAGAGATTGTGATGCTGTAGCTAACAGAGTGGAAGGAATTGGAAGAAGACAGAGGGAAAAAACCTAGATCACTCAGTTGAAAAAAAGGTAGTCATGCAGTCATATAGTCTGGAGGAAGAATCTACCATCTTAGCCCTGAGGACCAGGATCATCCCACAATAGTATAGGGATGCCTAAGATAATTGCACTTCAGAGGATGCCTCAAATCAATGTCTCTTTAGGATATTTGGGATTTCATCAAAGACAAAAAATTTAAAATAGAATTTTAATGATGTTCAGAAAAGAGGAGGGAAGGGTACCATATGGATCCCTTCTCTAAGAAGGGCCAGGATCATAAAACTGCTAAGGACCACGAAGGGAGTGGGTAAAGCACATCCTGGGAGGCAGGCCTAAGAGAAAAAGTTAAAAAGCAAGAGCACAAAGAGGTGGAATAACAGGAGAGGGAGGAAAGATGAAGACAAAATAAACAGGTACATTTATTGCGAACGGGCAACTTCCTGGACCGCTAAAGTTCTCAGGAACACCTTCTTTGGCTAGTTCTAAGAAGAGATGAGAGTTGGGAACCAGTGTTACAGCCCAACCATGTTCATTGCCTGCTGCTGAAGAGGAAGCCAATATAGAGACAGCAAATGTGACAGCAGAGAAAGAGTTTAACATTGCAGGCACCATACGGGGAGAGAGATGGGAGGAAGTTCTCAAATCCATCTCTCTGAAAATTTGGGAGAAAGGATTTTTAAAGATAGTTTGGTGAGCAAAAGTCTAGGCAATTGGGTCTGCTAATTGGCTGAGTTCTGGGGGGAACTAAAGGGGTTTAGAAATTGTCTTCTTTGCTGAGTTGATTCTTGGGTGGGAGGGGGGGTTGCAATACCAGTTGAATCAGTTCCTGGGTATAGGCCACCGGTCTGCGTGGGTCAGCTGTTCCACCAGATTGCAGGGCCTAGAAGATATCTCAAAAACTAGCCTTAGGTTTCACAAGGGTGATGTTATCTATGGAAGAAAGCTAAGAATCTTTATGACCATCAGCTATACCGACTCCTGAGTAGTAGGCAATTATAGGAGAGCAAGCTAGGGAGCGATGGCTGGTTATATATGTATTTCCCCAACCACAGTTCCCACCTTGTGGCCCTTTATTAATTTAATAAAGGGCGGTTTCACCAGGAGATGGAGGCTCCAATGTTAGCCATGTGCCTCGACTTCCTGAGTGACCTTGTAGGTGTCATTTCACCGCTCTGCTTCCTCCCTATTGTCAAATGCAAGCACCCTGTTAGACTGAAAGTGCACTAGGCTTTATGGAAGAAAATGGCTTCAGAAATTTAAGACGTCTGCATGCGTGTGAAGTGTCTGCACTTGTTTCTCTATTTTCAAGGTTGTGGGGTGGGCGAACTGGTAAAGAGGTGAGTAGAAAGGAAGGTGAGAAGACTCTGTGCCCAAAGTCACTTGGCTCTGCTTTGACATCCTAGGGAACCCAGAGGGCAGGGATCTGGCCAAGGACGCATGCCTGCAGCCCCTCAACCAGCCAGGCACCCCAGAGCCCGCGGGCATCCCAGGCTATACTGTCCCTTCAGCAAATCCCATTGCAGGATCCAGGGACGAAAAGGGAGGCACGCCCCTCCCCCACTAGATGGCACTGAAATGCCTTGTTCGCGATTTTCAAAATGCAGGAAGGAGAAAAAAATGACAAAAAGAATATGGTGGAGGTGCGCTCATTTTGGCCCACAAGCCAGGTTGTGCAAAGCAGGGTGCCGGACTGCCTTTTTCCCCCCAGGGCAGCTCTTGACCCGGCAGTGTGGGAACTCGACTTTGGAGTGAGGGTGAAAATGAGGGACGAGCATTAGAGTGAAAACCCCAGTGTCTGAAGCTGGGAGGGAGGCTCCCAGCCTTTGCGGCGCTGTCTCACGTGAGCGAAGCAGGGGGCCTGGGGATCGCCTGGGGCCCACCCGCTCAAGGTCTGGGGTCTGGCACGACCTCCCAGAGCCCCCGCAGGGCTTAAAGCCAGCGGCCACCCACTCAAACGACAAATCCGCACAGAGGTTTTCTGTGACCCCACCTCCCTTCTCAAACACGAGTCCTCGAGTGTTTTCAAAATCTCTACTAACCGACCCCCCCCCCCACCCTGCAACTAAAATTCTCTTCCTCTAGTCTTGAATGGATGCGCCAAATCTCTTCTTTCTTTTCCTGCTGAGCAGGGAGGGCAGGGGGAGGTGGGTGTGTGTCGGGGTGCGTGGCGCTGGCTTGGGACTAGACCAGGGCTGGCCGTGACAACCTAGCGGCAACCTAGCGGCCGCTGTCAGCCAGCCCCGGGCGGAGGCTCCCATAGCTAGCAAGGCAGAGACTGTGGCTTTCTGGGGAAAACAAAGATCAAATGCAACCCGACACCAGCGACGGAAGCCAGGGACGCAGGGAGCTCGTTCAGCCCTCTGAAGGCCGACTCCGCAATAAGCAGTCTTTCCTTTAAAGAGCTGTGGTGGATTTGAGGAGGATTTCCATGGCTGAAAAGAGAGAAACAGGAGATGTAGTCAACATCCCTAAATTTATAATAATGCATGTAAACATGCTACATACCACATATATGTATACGTGCATAAATATGTATGTGGTAGAGCACATGCCTATCTAGACACCATTGACTTGCCTGGTCAAAGAATAAGGCTTAGACATTTCGTGCCTGGGAAATGGTGCAGTTTATCTTTAAGGAGGCTAGAAAAATAAGAGATGAGGCTCACGTTGCACAGATGACATCACTAGCTTTTGGCTGCGCGCTCCGTGTTCTCGTCTGTGGGTTTTAGCCAAGGCTGCAGCGCCCGGCGCCCAAGCATAGAGCGCGGCAGCGGCTTCCTCCGGCGCCCGCAACCGGGCGATGTGATTTCTGGAGCCCCCCGGGCGCAGCCTGGGCTCTCGCTCCTCCCGGGCACAGGCCGAGCCTGAGGCCTCGGAGCCGCAGCGGCTCGCGGAGTAGGCAGGGAGGGGAAGCCGAGCGACCCAGCCTCCCTCCCCCACCCTCGCCCCATTCACCTCGGCGACCACCGCGCGCCGAGAACCGGATTGTGGGACGCCGAGGCCGGGACGGGATTCTCTGCACGCTGCCGTGAGCCGGCATCTCGGAGGCGGGGGTTGGCTGCGAAGAAAATGGTGCAATCTGAAAGCGGCTGAGCCCAGCTAGGCAGAGCAGACGGGGTGCCAGAGTGCCAGGGGCTCAGGTGGCAGGAGAAGGGGAAGGATTGTTTTGAGGGGCCGGGACCGGGGTTTTTCTCGGTGCCCTGCAGCATTTTCTTTGCACCTGGGCAGCACGCTCCCGGGGCTAGCTGAAGCCAGATGAAGTGAGGCGGAGGCGTCGCGAGAGGCAGGTCTGGAGGCGGCCGGGTGGACACTCCAGGCAGAAGACGGCGCTGGGGAGAGCGGCATGACGCCCGGGGGGCTGGCTGCAGGGCCGGCCTCGCGCCGCGACGGTGCGACCTGTCCATGGTGTTGAAGGCGCCGCGCGCCGAGCTTCGAGCGCCCTGCGCCCTGCGCGCTGCTCGGTGCGCCCTTCTCGGCGCAGCCCGCCCCTCGCGCCCGCCAGGTGCCGCCCAGTCTCCGCAAACCCTGGGCCAGGACTAGTCCGGTAACGCCGCCAGGGTAACCGCGCCGTCGGCCCGAGGGGCCTCCTGAATGGCGAGGCCAGAAGCAGGCGACCAGGGAGCTCGCGGGGAAAGGTCGGCCGAGACAGTGCGTCCGTGGGGAGTCCACCTCTGAGCGCAGCACGCGGGCCAGAAGGAGCAAGGGACCTGCTGGTGACCAGAGGACGGAGATTTTTAAAGACCTGGCCCGGAGAAGAAGAACATTTCTGGGCGCGCGCCCCGGGTCTTCGCTAGCAGACCGGAAGGGGGAGAGTCCCTGAGCGGGAGACCCAGGCGGGACTCAGGGCAGCCGGCCCTGGCACCTGGAGGCTGCTTTTGCCGGCCAGCCGCATCCTGCTGTCCAGCAGCTCCTCCTGACTACCCACCCGCCGTCTCCCCCAGAAAGCCAGGCGACTCGGTCCTGTCACCACCCTGCACAAAGAAGCCCCAGCAAGCCCCACCGCAGTCGAGGACACTTGGCATTTAGTTTCCAGCCCGAGGGCAGCGGCGCCCAAGCCGGGCTGCGCGCCGAGGCGGCGGGTTCGGAGCAGTAGCTTTCTGCGGGGCGGGGAGGGGGCGGGAGGCGGCCGTGTTGGGCTCGCCGCCGCCGGAGGCTGCACCTGCCCCAGAGGATGCCCAGGAGCCCGTGGGAGCCTCTCCGGATCAGAACTTTTTAGGCTGCCCGCCCCCATCCCCGCAGTCCCGGGGCCGCGCACCGGTAGGCGGGGGCCGTGGGGGCGCCGCCGCGCGAGTCCCTCTCGTGTCCCCCCTCCCCACCCCCAGCTCGGCCGCCTGCCGCTTTGTTCCGGGCGCGCCGAGGGAAGGCGAGGCTGCGGCGGATCATGCCCATGGTGTAGCCGCCAAGCGGAGGCATGGCTGCCGGAAGGTTACTGCTCTACACGGGCCTCTCGCTAGCGCTCTGCGCCCTCGGCATGCTGGCCGTGGCCATCTGCTCGGACCACTGGTACGAGACGGACGCCAGGAAGCACAGGGACAGGTGCAAGGCCTTCAACACCCGCCGGGTCGACCCTGGCTTCATTTACAACAATAACAACAACTTGCCGCTCCGGGCGAGCCGCTCGCGCCTGGACCGCTGGGAGGGCAAACTCCTCCGGGCCCGGAATCGCCGGCAGCTGTTTGCCATGAGCCCTGCGGACGAGTGCAGCCGGCAGTACAACTCCACCAACATGGGCCTCTGGAGGAAGTGCCACCGGCAGGGCTTCGACCCCGAGATCGCCGCCCTCATTCGGAAAGGTAAGAGCCAGGCGCGAGGCGTGGCTCTGCGGAGAGCCCGGCGCCTCTAGGCCCCGCAGCCCCTCGCCTCTCTCCCCCTGGCCACAGGCTGTCAGATCTCCTGGTTCGGAGCGGTCCAGTCATCCAGGCCTGGCTAAGCCTGGAAGTGGCCAGAACTTGACTCCCAATAGCTGATAATGAAGCGTGGTGGAGGCTTAACTCTCTGCTCTGCCTCTTGCCTTGCGCTTGTCTGTCGGGATTCGAGTGGAATCGCATGGTCTGGGGTTTTTATCCAGGGTAGTGCTTCATCAGCCTCTAAGGAGGGGGATCTATAACGGTTTTCGTGCTCCTAAAGGAAGCTCTTCAAGAGCGATCTGTGTGTGTGTGTGGAGGGGGCAGGGTAGATAGGCTCCTAATTTTAATCTTTGTTGAACTGATTCAATCAAGAGAAATTGGGAGGAACATCTCACAGTGAAGGCCTTGTTCACACCAGAAACGGTTGCTGAGTGCTATACTATACCAGGCATGGTGCAGGCATTGGTCATATAAACGTCAGTGAATCATAGGCCCTGCTCTATAGCAGCTCAGAGCCTGTTGACCAGTAGCATCGTCACGCAATTCTTTATTTCTCCTTTTGAAAAAGTGGTTGACAGCAGCGACTTGTGTGCACTGCGTGTTAGCAGGGTCTATATTAGCACACAAAAAGTAGTTCTTTGGGTAACACCAAAGTGGGCATTTTAGAGGAAAAAAATAAGATCTTCAGAAGATTTATGTAAAAAAAATACTCAAATTGTACCAGAACAGAAAACAATCTGCATTAACTAATGATAAAAATGTATTTGACACTTTGATAGGATCACATGAATAAAACATTTCTGTTTATCTGATGCAATTTGTAAATCTTTTATGATTTATGCTTTGGGGACCATACTGTTTCATCAACCCACTAGAATATTGTTCGAATGTGTGTTAATATTGCTCTGAAGAAAGGAATATGTTCTCTTCTATGGTAGCTGCATCCTGGGAAGATGTGCTGATTTCGTGGATCTTGTCTTCCCCCTTTTCATTCTCTTCAACTATTAAATGTTGATGCCAAGGTGACAACCATGCTGTTATCTGCAAAGTGCCTTGAGACCAAGGCATAAAGTAGTCCTTAATCTTTCTTATTATAATGCTGTGAGGTTGCTGATGTTTTAAAACAATATTTGTGAGAACTGATATTGTTCTTTGATTTATAAAATTTGTGTTGAAATTGATCAGAAAAAAATTGTCGATTTGAAACAAAAGTCAATCATTTAAGAATGACAAGCAGTGGGTATGGTCTAGGTTGCCTGGTCAGATTTAGGTGAGGTAGCTTCAGAGAGAGAATCCATCTTAGGGTTTGTTTTGTAGCTTCTTTAGAATGACTAGGGATTTTAGCTGATTTAGTTATGAGTATTTTAATATTCAAATATCCCATTTGTTTCATGATTAGGTTCTTATTAGAGCAGAGTGACCTATTTGGAACTCTACAACTTTGTAAAGATGTATAGAATATTAGGGGATTCTAGAAGAGAGCAACTTGGATTTGAAAAGTAGGAAAACAAGAGGAAGTAGAATAGTTGTTGACAATGGGTCCCTTTACAACAGTTTTCAGATTCTCAGATTTATAAAGTGTTATTTTATCTATCATTTTCTGCTTTCTTTAAAATTGGAATGAAAGGAAGTTAGCTGAATGTGAGGGAGAATTCAAGTTAATAAGACTGGCAAACATGGCAGGATTTGCTGAAGGACATTCTTGAGTTTCCTTTCTTGAGTGCCTTCTAGAACAAGACAGGTATCGTACTGTCTCGTATTGGTTAACCCCACTTAGAGAAAGGGGGCTGGAATTCATGGCTTCTGGTGATTCCATTCAGGCCTTTGATTCCCTGGTGCTCTGCTTGGCAGTCCGACTAGAAAGGTTGACTTGGTCTGTGTACCAGAGGGATTGGTTACCATAGTGACATGTTCTTCCGGTGAAGCTGGAAACACAGTGACAGGGAAAGGGATAGGGGAAGAATGTACAACATTTTGACTTTGTATCGACTGATTTTTAATTGCAGCAACAGAAAATGGACATGGCACAGCAGGGGTATTGAATACACTGATACCTAGAGTTGGCAGGGCATTGTATTTCACTTGAACTAATGGAAATGCTGTTCCCCATCACCCAAAATACAGCAATCACTGTCAGCTGCAAGCACCCACGTACCATGGCTGTTTCTGTCCATTTGACATTCTTGTTAGGTATTATTGAGATAGATGGCATGCCAGCCTTACAAATCTTGAGAGACTTAAGGTCACTATCTTCATTTTTAACCCCAGACATGATCTTTGAAAACCAGATATTCCTTTTCTGAGCAGCAGTAGATACATTTTGGAAATAAGTGCATCTTATATTAGTAGAATTCACCAATAATATGTAGAACATAATTTATAGACTTAATCAATGTTCTTCCTAGATGGGTAGATTCTATAAGGAAGTGAAAATGACAAATTGATATTCCCATATTTAAATTTAAAGCATCTTAGGGAAATACATTTATCTTGTATTATTCCTGAGAAGCCTCAAAAGATATCTTTGACTTTTGTCTTTTTTGAAATATCTTCTTAGATTAAAATTCTGGGAGATATGTATTGGCAAAAAGAAAGGAAAACCAGAGAAAAGATCATTTAAAATCTATCAGTATTATGGGAAAATTAGATTTATCTGAATGATCTGAAGAACCCAGTCATTGGTTAAATTGATGTTCATTATGCTAGAAAGTACTGTTTATGCATTTTAAAATAAAAGAATATTTCATAATTAATATGAAAGTAAAAGTCAAATCTGTATCTGATTTGAAGATAAAGTCCTTGGGATTCATGTTCTTTCTGAAATCCATTTTCTGCAATGTCCTGCTGTCATGCTGTACCTACCAGTGTGTACTTCTGGTCACTGTGTATCTATTTGTTTGCGTTGCTGAACTATAAGTTCCTGGAGGGCAGAAAAGACAATCATTTGTAAAATACACTTGCTAGATGCTTGATATTTGGGAGATATCTCATACAAATTAAGTTCATAGAAATGCATCCATCAAGAGCTTATTCTAATGGTAGGAATACTTGTGTGGGAATCCAAATAAAAAATTAGTTAGAAAATCATCATGAAAAAATGAACCAGTGTGGCTTTCAGGCCAGGTTAATATGGAAAGTGATGCTACATAACATACTAAAGGAAGATTTCTTGAGCAAAACTTTGCCAAGGAATAAGGGAAACACACAATCCTTTTTTGGATAACACATGTGACTGTGCAGATACACATCACCCATGGGTATTACTTTTCATGTTAGATAAGATTTTAATTATTTCCTTCCTGGAGGTAGGATTGGATAGGGGGTGCAACAAGGGTAGATTACCCAGAATTCCTATTTATTGTATCCATGAGGAGTCTTAAATCAGGTCCTCTGATCTTCTTGCTTTTAAACCTCATTCATGTCTCCCTAGTAAGTCACTGAAGGCACTGGGGACAGATCAATGACAAGATCAGTTTCTGAAATCCAAGAGACTTCCAGACCATTAGGAGGAGCAGCTATAGGTAGGATTTCGTTCCAGGGAACTCTAAGCCAACACTTATATTCTTTGGTTTGTACTGAAATGTTATATTGATATGGTTTGAAATAAGTGGAGCTTTAACTGATACTCTAAGAATTTTTAATTATTTGAAAATTTGCCTTAAAATGGACTTTGACCTAAATGTTTCCATAATCACAGAATGGTCATCAATATTCTGAAGATAATTTTAATAAGACATTGCACATATTTAAAAATTAATAATGTGATCAGCAATAATTTACTGCACATGTATTATGGGATAGGCACACATCACTAGGATGAAGGGATGGATAACACTTGGTCCTCAAAATTCTCATAGTCTGTGAGTGTCACTGAGAATCAATTACAACTATGCAATGATGATAGCAGCAACAGAAAGAGATTCCTAGAAACACAGAGAAAGCAACGGTGGGGACGAGGTAAGGTGGGAAGAAGATAGGGAAACTTGTCCTGAGGAAATGAAATCTGAACAAGACTTTGATGAGGTTTGGAGGTGGATGGGGAGGACAGGCATCTCAGACAAAGAGACTAGCCTTAGAGGCCCGGAGATGTGAAATGGCAGTTTGGCTTTGTGAGTGTTGATTTCTGGGGCTAGGAGATGAAGCGAGGTCAAGCACCAAGTTAAGGAGCTTGTATATCACATCCCTTAGAGCTATGCTGCCCCATAGGGTAGCCACAAGCCACATGTGGCTATTTAAATTTAAAATAACCAAAATTAAATAAAATTAAAAATTCATTTTCTTAGTTTCATTTGCCACATTACAAATGCTCAATAGCCACACGTGGCTAGTGGCTATCGTATTGGACAGACAGTGCAAATTACAGTGAACATTCCCATCATTAGGGAAAGTTCTCTTGGATTTTACTAGGTAGATCCTACAGCCTCTACAAAAAAACAAGCACACACTTTGATTCAGATGAGGCCAATGACATGGTAACTTGGGCTTAAATTTAAGTATACAGTTCTACACTTTAAGAAACTTTGCTACTTGAATGTTTCGGGCAGAAGGTCAATTACACTAAATCTATATTTTATTAATTGTTCATCATTGACTCACAGAATTCTCACATGCTTCTCCTTCCTTCCCTTCTGTCCCTCTCCCTGACTCTATTAAAAATCACTTGCATAGTTGACATGGTGGGAAAGAGATTAATAATAATAATAGCCAAACTTGATGCCAGGTACTCTTCTAAAAGTTGTACATATATTAGCTAATCGATTGTTTGTAATGGCCCTGTGAAGTGGGTATTAATATTATTTTTAATTACCATTCTATGGTTGAGGGAACTGAGGCACATTAAGGTACAAACACTTGCCAAGTCTCACAGTTAAGAAACAAGGGTTTCAGAACACGAATTCTGTCTCTAGGTTTGGGAACTCACCCGCTACACTCTGCTGTCACCTTAGAATCTGTTGGGGCAGGGATGGGGTGGAGAAGACACTGGGGCATCCATTTCCCAAAGTGAAAATAAAGAGGAAGTAGTACTTTCAGAATCTTAATTCTAAATTAAGGTAATTAAGGTGGTTCACACACCTTGTTTGGAGACCCGCTGACCAAACATGAACGACACATTCATTCATTCAACAAATATTTATTGAGGGCGTATGGCTGGGCATCAGGTCCAGTGTTGGACCAAATGGAGAAGCTTACATTCCAGGGAGGAGAGATGACTATAAATAAATACCTATGGAATAAAAATAATATCTAAAAAACTAATCAGTGTATAATATAGCACATGGTCAGTGAGCCATAAAGTGACTGCCTTTAGGCAGCACAAAAAATGACGAGTGAGCCAAAAATGAAATACAGCTTGCCCCACATAGCAACCTCTGGTCAACACTGAGCCACGTAGATGATGGTGTCCCCATGAGATTACAATGGAGCAAAAAATTCCATTGTAGTGACATTGTAGATGTTGTAGTGCAACACATTACTCTCATGTTTGTGGTGATGCTGGTGTGAACGAACCTACTGTGCTGCCAGTCATATAAAATCCAGCACATATAATTATGTATGGTACATAATACTTGACAATAAACAACTGTGTTACTCTTTCTGTGTTTACTATACTATGCTTTTTATCACTATTTTAGCGTGTACTCCTTCTACTCATTAAAAAAAAGTTAACTGTAAAACAACCTCAGACAGGTCTTTTAGGAGGTATACAGATGAAGGCATTATTGTCATAGGAGATGACAGTTCCATGTGTGTTATTGCCCCGAAGACCTTCTAATGGGACTGGAGGTGCAGGTGGAATACAGTGATATTGACAATCCTGACCCTGTGTAGGCCTAGAATAATGTATGTGTTTGTGTCTTAGTTTTTAACAAAAACATTTAAAAAGTAAAAAAAAATATATATTTATTTTTTTCCTTCTCTTTTGAAAACACTGATACCAAAAATTTTTTCAAAATAGAAAACAGAAAAATCTTACAGAATAAAGATATAAAGAAAGCAAATACTTTTGTACTGCTATCTATGTTTTAAGTGAAGTGTTATTATGACAGAGCCAAAAAGTTTAAAAAAATTAGAAGTTTATAAAGTAAAAAAGTTACAGTAAGCTAAGGTTAATTTATTATTGAAGAAAACAATTTTTAATAAATTTAGCGTGGCCTAAATGTCTAGTGTTTATAAAGTCTGTGATAGTGTACAGGAATGTCCTAGGCCTTCACATTCACTCACCACTCACCCACTCAGAGCAACTTGCAGTCCTGCAAGCTCCATTCATGGTAAGTGCCCTATACAGGTGTATCATTTTTTATCTTTTATATTGTATTTTTACTGTACCTTTTTTATGTTTAGCTACACAAATACTTACCATTGTGTTACAACTGCCTACAGTATTGAGCACAGTAACCTGCTGTATGGGTTTGGAGTCTAGGAGCAATTCGCCTTACCATGCAGCCCAGGTGTGTAGTAGGCTAGCCCATCTAGATTTGTGTGAGTACACTCTATGTTGTTTGCCAAAATCACCTAACAACATGTTTCTTAGAACATATCCCCATCCTTAAGTGATGCATAATATAGTTCCATTACTTTTACTATTATAACCTAGGGAGGCTTTGGGTGCTGTGGGGGAGAGGGCAAACCTAACATAGAGTAGAGTTCAGGCAGTTTCATTAGCTGAGCTTCTGTTTGCATTCTTTATTGAGTTCCTGAAAGGCAGGAACTATTTAATTTCTTTCTTTCTTTCTCCTCCTTTCTTTCTCTCTCTCTTGTTTTCTTCCCCCCCCCCCCCATCTCTCTCTCTTTCTTTCTTCTTTTGACAGATTCTTCTTCTGTTGCTGGAGCTAGAGTGCAGTGGCAACATCACAACTCACTGCGACCTCAAACTCCTGGGCTTAAGCGATCCTTCTGCCTCAGCCTTCCAAGAAGCTGGGACTACAGGCATGAGCCACCATGCCCAGCTAATTTAAAAAATTTTTTTGTAGAGATGGGGTCTTGCTATTGCCCAGGCTGGTCTCGACTCCTGACCTCAAATGATCTTCCTGCCTCAGTCTCCCAAAGTGCTAGGATTACAGGTGTGAGCCATCGTGCTTGTCCAAGAACTATTTAATCTCTAAAACACATATGGGGTTGTGTACTTAGTAGGTCCTGAAAAACTGTTGGTTGATTGATTAAAAATCTTAAACCTAAGACATACAGACATACAAACACATGTGAGCACCCATAATCTTTTATATATGGCATGCACTCCCCTGACTCAGTGGGCAAATGAATGGATGGGGTAAAGAGATGTATGTTTTTTTTTTTTTTTGAGACAGGGTCTTGCTCTGTTGCCTGGGCTGGAGTGCCGTGGTGTGATCACTGCAGCCTTGAACTCCTGCACTCAAGTGATCCTTCCTTTTCAGCCTCCTGAGAGGATAGAACTCTAGGCACATGCCACCATGTCTTGCTAATTTTTTTTTTTTTTTGTAGAGATAGGGTCTCGCTATTGCCCAGGCTGGTCTCAAACTCTTGGCCTCAAATGATCCTCCTGCCTTAGCCTCCCAAAGTGCTGGAATTACAGGCTCAAGCCACCGTACCCAGCCAAGAGATGTGTTTTGAGCATCTGCTGTGTGCAGAGCCCTTTGCTAGGCATGGAGAGAGGGCAAAGAGGCATAGTTGGTTCTTGTCCTACGGGAATTTATTCTCTAGCTCACAGTTTCCCAAGTCCATTGTCATATGTGGTCGGATCAAGCTCTTCCTCAGGATGTCATGTCTGAATCAACTGGATCAGGAATCAGCTGGTCAGGGAATGCAGGAGTGAGCTCTTTTTATTGAGTCAACAAAATCAAGAGCCTTTTTTCTGTTCCAGAAGGTCAGTTTATTTGTTCTTTTACTGTAGGGTTGGTAAAGATCAATTAGAGGATCGATTCCATATATTCCACTTTGGATTGTCAGTTAAAGATATTTTCTCCCTCTCTAATGTGGGTAATCCTAGGACTTCGGGCAGAATGCTCAACAAACTCTGGGTTAGTTTGACTCTTCATACACACACGCACGCAATCTAGAAGTTAGACATTAGAGTCACAACTGTTTATTCAGATGCAGATACTTTTATAACTTTTTACCCCAAAAACAATACACAGAGAGAGAAGGGAGTAAGTGACTTGGTGGATGAATAGATAGAAACATTATAGTCTTGACTGGGTGTCTGCTGTTTTTGGGAGAATGTGTACATTCTCTTACAGGACTTTGTTTCCACATATGCAAAATAATGGGTTTGAAGTTTATAACTCCAAGCCCTTTCACACTCTAACATTTGATGAGAAAGTTACATTTAGGTGATAGAGGGTAGATAAGAGGTACATGGTTGAGAGAAGATGAAAAGAAGGGAAAGGGAACTTGGGGGAGGAGAAGACAGAGAAAGGAATGGAGAGACAAAGAAAGTGAGAGATTTCTAAAGGGGTCATCTGGGTGCTAGCTTCTAATAGGAAGAGCTAATTTCTTACCATTATACAATCATGTAATAAAAATGAATTTTTTCTCTTTCTAATGATTTGCAATGTAATTTTGCAGATTGGGGTTAAACATTTAAAAACCTAATAGAGAAAGGTGGTGATAGATGCACAACAATATGAATGTATCTAATGCCACTGAACTTTAAAAATGGTTAAAATGGTAAATTTTATGCTGTGTATATCTTACACCAATTAAAACACATAAATACATTTAAACACTTAATAAAAGGACCTGGATTCTGTTCAGTGTGTAGAATACTTCATAGCCAAGCCTCTTTATTCATTCAGCATATTTATTGAGCACCTACTACATGCTAGGTACTAGCCCAAGTATGCTTGAGATACAGAAGTTAACAGAACAGATAAAATTCCTGCCCTCATAGGGCTTACATTTAAACATTTTTGAGCATTAGAGTTTTCTCCTCTTTCTAAACAAAACATTTAAAGAGCACCACTATATAAAACAAGTAAAAATAATGAATACATTCCTTGGGTCATTTAAAATCATTGAATGATGAAGAACATTTCACTGTACTTATTCTAAAAGTATCTATTAAGCACCAACTATGCCAGGCACATTACTTGGGGTGAAGGATCTTGAGTGAAATCCATTGTTCCTGTCCTCAAGGAATAAAAAAGGGAGGAGATATATAAGTCACTCACAAATACAAGCTCTGTGGTTGGTTCTCCGGGAGATTTACATGCTGCAGGCCTGGGTGACTAGACTCCATTTGGGAGCAGTCAGGGCATGCTTTGCAGAAAAGGCTACAGGTGATGCTAAGATGCTCTTAGAGAGGTTTCTGTGGATTGAGAGGAAAAAGTATTAGCCTCATTCTAAAATTATAAATGAATTCTGCCTAAGTAATACTTCTCTAGTCTGCCTCCACCCCTCATCCCCAGACTCCCTGTCCTTCTCCTAGGAGGCAGCCATTGCCACCTGATTTTTATAAATCATAGCAGAGGTATTCTATGCACACTATTTATTTATTTTTATTTTTTATTTCAGAATATCATGGGGGTACAAACATTTTGGTTATGTAAATTGCTTTTGCACTGTTTGAGTCAAAGTTATATAAGTGTGCCCATCCCCCAGATAGTGTACATTGTACCCATTAGGTGTGAATTTACCCATCCCCTTTCCCCTACCTGCTTGATTTCCGATGAATGGTATTTCCATATGTCTACGTACAATATTTTAAAATAGCAAGTATAAATATAAGCCAGGCAGTGAACAGGTGATTCAAGGGTGAAAAAAGTTTATTTTTGCAAATTTGTATGCACAGAGATGACATTTAAAGGTCCTTCCAGAAGTCACTAGGAATCATCAGCAGGTGATGTTTAGTCTGAGTACAAGCTGCTGTGGGCATTCACAGAAGTTTGACAGATTTGCTGCTTTTATGGGAGACTGCAGTATCTGAATTATTTCAATTGATTTTTTTTGGCGTCAAAGTATTTTGCCAAGAAAAGGCAATTTACTTTATATTAGGTCATCTTCATACATTTATATCATTTCCTGCTTTTTCAAATGCCCTGCTGTTCTATATTCTGAACCTCACTCTGGTGGACACTTTATTTGCTCTAGAGTATCTCTCATTCAGTTTTGCCCTCAATTTCTCTTCATCTTTGTAATAGTGATTCCATTTAGGCAATGCAACTCCATTTCCCCAAGGCCCTGGAGTATTTCGCAGACCTGGCTGGGATAGGGTTGTTTTTACCTGAAAGACACTCCATGCTGTGTGCTGCTGCCTGTCAACTGACACAACATTGGAGAGCAGCTGCACACTCTCTCGTGAGGTCGAAGACACGCACAGCTTGTAGCCTGGCCCTTCTAATCATGAGCATGTGAAACCCACCCAAGAATGTCCATGGCACCACTGTTTGTGATGGTAACATAGATAAGCAAAGAGCCCTTTTGTGTCCATTAGTAGGACAATGAATAATGAGGTATGGTATACTCATATGAGAGAAACTATCATGGTATATTTAAAATAAATGTAATAGATCTACATATTTCCAAGTGGATAAACATAAATCTGAGTGAAAAAAATAGGGTGCAGAATGAAATGTGGAATAGGATGGCATTGATATGAAGTTCAAAACCAGGTAAAACAATATTAGATATTTACAGAAACATATTTGCCTTGTATGTATAAAAATATGCATGAAACTATAAAGACAAAATGAAAGATGGTGTTTACCTTTCTCAAGAAAGGGAAAGAAGGCCGAGCGCAGTGGCTCATGCCTGTAATCCTAACACTATGGGAGGCTGAGGCAGGCAGATCGTTGGAGCTCAGGAGATCAAGACCACCCTGAGCAAGAGCGAGACCCTGTCTCTACTAAAAATAGAAAGAAATTAATTGGACAACTAAAAATATATAGAAAAAATTAGCTGGGCATGGTGGCGCATGCCTGTAGTCCCAGCTACTTGGGAGGCTGAGGCAGAAGGATTGCTTGAGCCTGGGAATTTGAGGTTGCTGTGAGCTAGGCTGACGCCATGGCACTCTAGCCCGGGCAACAGAGCGAGACTCTGTCTCAAAAAAAAAAAAAAAAAAAAAAAAGGGAAAGAAATGGAATTGGGAAGGGTTCCGGGGGCTTCAAAAACATCCGTGATATTTTATTTTAACAAACAAACAAAAATATCTGAAGCAAACACGGCACACACATGTGTGAACACTCAAGCTATATGGATGATTGTTACAATTCTGACAAAAAAGCTAGATTTTATTCAGACTGTATTGTTCAGGGTACAGGATGCAGGTTATTTAAGGAAAATTCTTGGAAAACTTTGTCTTTGAGGCAGTCTGTGACTGACTTTTGTAAGTAGTAACAAGAGACATTTAGAGAAGAGGAGAGTCAGGTAGCCTCTAACCAACAGTTTTCACTGAAAAGAGCTGATGGGGAAGGGTGCAGAAAGAATAGAATTTTGTTTTATTCCCTTCTGATGTGATGCAAGACAAGGAAATTGGGCTTTAGAATGATTGATTGACAAGATAGAGACTAATGTGCAAGTCACTCCCTCCTTTTTAAATTTCCTGCTGCTTGTGGAGAAAAATCAAGAGTTCCAAGGGCCAGAAAGTTGACCTCAAGTCACCCCTTCAATTAACTTGGTCATGTGTTGAACTTTAAATAGATAGGGCACTGAGACAGAGTAACTACTGAGTGTGTGGGACAAACCACGATCAAGTACAAGCTTCTCAGAAGGCATTTTAACCTTCAGTTAAATTGCATTCAGAATTCAGTGAGAACTAGTGAAGAAATAGGTGAGAATTGATTAAAAAAATCAGAATTATACTTTCCTTCTTTATCAGTTTTCACATCACTTTTGAAACTGAGTAAAGAATTTCAGTCAGTAAAACGTTAAGTAGTTTTTTATTGATGAATAAGGTATAGATCATTTATTCTAAAAATTATGAAGAAATTATGAAGAAATTATGAAGCTGTGCTTCAACCAAGAGCCCCTGTGTTATGGTAACGTGTTCCCACATGCTCTGTTTATACAAACTAGAGCTGGAATGGAAAAATCCCATCAGAATTTTAGCAAGGGTTCCATTTTCACCTGATAATGTTTTAAAAAAATCAAACCTGGCATGAGGCTATTAAAGGATCATGGAAATCCCAAGAGACTTCAGGGGTGTTGAAGCAGAATAACTTCAGTGCTCGTGTTTCAGTAGCCACAGGGCTGGAAGAGATGCCCAGATGCAGCCCTGGACAGGCCTGCACTGACGGTCCCGGTGGATGAGCTGCTTTGTCTGTCGTGCTGTGCAAGGAGGTAGACACGTCGCACTGCCTTAGTGAGTGGCCTTCCGCTTTGGGAAAGGTTGGCTTCTGTGTCTTCAGCCTCCTCTGTCTCACTCCTTCCAAATTGTTAACACCAGCGAAGTAGAAGGTGACTCTTGCTTGGCTCCTTGTTCCTTTTGGTTGTGGCTTCTCTCCTCGCCTGGCTTTCTTCCTGTGCTCATGTGCACCCTCCGTGCACTTTGAGGCCCTGCTCCTGAAAACCTCACCTCCTCTGGCTTCCAAGGCACCATTCTCTCCCAGCTCTGCTTCTAGCTCTGTTCTCACTCCCTCTTCTTTGCTGGCTCGTCATTCTGAGTCGTGTGGGTGTTCTCTGGGATGCCACTTTCTCCCTCTCTACCTTTTCCTCGATCAGTCACAGCCATGTCTAAGACCATTTTCTTTTACGCTCATGGCTAGTTGCACTGGGAATCTCTAGCTCAGACTTTCCATCCAAACACCCTGCCTGTCGGATATCTTCACTGCGATCACCCATGGGTCCCAAAGAATCTATTTCATCTTTATTCCCCAGACTCATCCCTCCTTCATTTTCCTCCATCTGGGGGAATAACATCACTGCCTCCCCACGTGCACACGCCGGGAACCTGAGGGTCATCCTCAATGCTCTCTTCTCTCCTGCTCTACTCGTCTAAGCAGTCAACAGGTCGCTTTACCTCCCAATAGCTTTTATGCCCACCTCCCCATCCTGTCCGAATACTGCTGCCATCGTCAGGTCCCGACCACCTGGACTCTCGCAGCACTCTCTGTTTGGTTTCCGTCTTCTCTGATTTCATCTCTTGTCAAGTCTTTCTATTCAGAGAGACTTTTCTTAAAAGCATCTCTAATCATGTTATCACTTTGCTTAAAACTCTTCAGTGGCTCCCATGGCCTGCCAGTTAGAATAAGGTCCAAACCCCCACTATGGCACATGGCACATGGCACACAGGTCAGCAACATACCCCCTCCCTGTCCCTCGCTGCCCCATCTCACCACTTCATTCTCTTCCACGCTCTTCTCCACACCGGCGCACTCTGCTCCAGCCGTGAAGAACTCCTGGGTGCCCCAACAGGGTGAGCTGTTTGGAGCCTTTGCTCACGCTGCCCCCTTTGCCTGGAAGCCTCTTCCTTGTCTCACTCCCACCCCTATCTCTGCCTGGCCAGACCTGCTGATCCCTCAGGAATCAGCTTAAGGCGCCTCCTCCTAGTCTAGCCGGACGTTTTCTCATCCCCACTCCCAGGTCAAATTGCCTTCTCCCTCCTTTCCACTCCTGGGCACAGCAAACATACTTCCTTCCCAGCAACGGTGACATCTTGCTGTATTTATTTGCTTACTCATATGTTCCCCTCCTTTTTGAGACCACTTTTGAACTATTTCTTATTCATCTTTTTATCCACAGTGTTTTGCATAATGCATGGATGTAACACATGGGCCATAATAGGTACTTAATAAATATTTGCTGAATGAAGGAAGGTTGATCTCAGTTAATGTAATAGATCTGGAAATCTCATTTTAAAAAGACTCATACCTTCTCTGGACTAGGGGGACTAACTATTAAAAGGAACCCTGCTGTGACTTGTTTTGTTGAAATGCATGTGATAAACTTCAATATATTTCCTTTTTTAAGGTTTGTATTTTCTTAGAGCATCCATATTTATAACTCACAAGAGGAGAATTTAAAGTCTAAACTATTTCATTTTTACTGGATTAGGCCTCTTCATTATGATCTTGTCCTCTTCATGCCTTTCCCAGCCTGGTCCTCCCACTCAGAGCATCACTGGCTGCAGAGAAGTCTACCTCCACATTTCTCCTTCCTGTCATGGATATCAGAATTTGCAAATTTACTTCTGGGTCTTTTACTGGCATAACTGACTATTCCCTCAGGATATGTTTCCAAGTTTCTCAATATTTATCATCAGTAATGTCTTTAGGTTGTCTCCATGAAGACTCCCTCTCAACTGTTTATTTAGGGCAGCCTCCTTGTCTCTCCTCTGATAGTGACTTTGGTCAGATAGTGACTGGAAAACAGGCTGTGTCTCCCCTAATTTCCCCCATCTCTGGTTCATTTCTCACTTCACTTTTCATGACTTTCAGAAGGAGTGGGCTGGGAAAACATGGCAAGTATCTGCCTCTAATGCTCTGGTGCATCTGGCCCCATCGTGGCTGGTGAACGTTACTCACAGGAAACATTCATCCCCAGCAGGGGCATCTGGAGACAGAAAGATGTCCCGGCCAGCCAACACATCTTTGCTTGTGAAGACCACCAAGTTCCACTTCAACAATGCATGTGAGAGGGGTTCACTCCTCAGGGTCTCACAGAGAAGCAGATTCTCTTTGGAAATGCCAGCGGCTGTTTTTCAGGCTGGGTCACCTCACAGTCAGGGTTTTAAGAGCTTCTCCTTTAGCCATAAGATCTGCAAAGGGCGCAGCCCATTGCCATCTAATTTGGATAAGTAAGGTAATTCTGTTGCTTTCAGCAGATAAATATAGATGCAGCTGCATGGCTCTCTAAACTAGGTTGAATAAATGATTCATATCAGGAAAACATTTTCTGTGCCACTGTAACTCCTGGATTTATATTAGTTATCTATGCCAGGTTAAGCTGGGAAATGATTTCCAGCACTTTCTGCCCAAGTTGTATAGAGTGCTACAGGTCAAAATTCAGATTGTACATTCAGTAGTAACCATTGGGTAAGCATTTCAGTTAAGCTTGTGTTTTGAACAGTTGGCATTAATTGTAAAAAACAATTTTAAAAATTATTGATGAATTGTATAGTAATACGAGTTTCATAAAATGGTGGGTAACCCATACCCTGGAAAACTGTCTTATTATGTGTGTTTATTTTAAAACCTATAGGAACCCAGAGGTTTATTCCAAACTAAAGATGGCATTTCATCACTTTGGGTCAGCAGAGTTGCTAACATTTCAAAGAAGGACATTTCTGCTTCCATCCCCACAGTGTGCCTGTCTCAGCTTCTCTTACACATATCTGTAGTGGTGTGGCGGCTGGCTGGGCACTCGTAGATCAATAAGCTGCTAAAAAGGGAGATGCATCAGAGACCATAATGGCTTCTTCACAGAAGATAGATCATCTCCAGGTAGTGAAGTGCATTTAGGAATAACAATAATGATATCCCTGTATTGAGATCCTCATTATTTAGAAGAAAGAAATAGACTCTCTCAAGGTGATGAGTCCTAAAATAAAGTTCTTTAACATACTAAATATACATTCCAGGAGGTCTTACAGCTACTGTTATAGCTTAATTCAAAACAAATTCTGCTTGTTTTAATGGAAGAATTCCCAGATAGAGGAAGACAGGATTAGTTCCCTTAGCCTCAAACATTACTCAATTACAGTTATTCTTGGTTGCCCTATTAATTAAAAAAATCCTCTTCTAGGCTGAATGCCGATGTTTAAGAGACTTGAGTGAAGGCCGGACATAGTGGCTCATGCCTGTAATCCTAGCACTTTGGGAGGCCGAGGTGGGAGGAT
>VBSM01003176.1:6533877-6565261 GCA_008086735.1 Cheirogaleus medius | reverse complement strand
AAAAAGAAACTTGGGTGGGCCTGGATACAGCATTAGTGAGGAACTGGGAAAGGCCTGAACAAAGTGGTATAGATGGAGGTGGAGGGTGACGGAAATTTACAGAAGGTAGCACAAAGCTCCTTGGCTGAGGTTCTTGACTTGAAGGCTGGGGACACATAGAGTCTACCTGCGCTGAGTGTACTTATGTGCAGGTGAGGTCCGAGGTCCATATGATATGGGAGAGGATGGTGACTTTCTCCAGTGGAGTAACAATTTCTGCTCTGTTCTTCTCCTTCATGATGCCTGGATAAGTTATGTATTTACTTATTCTGCAAGTATTTGGTTTATATGTTTATATGTCAAGGTTTATACTAGGGGCTTAGGGTGTAGTAGTTCACCAAATAGAAAAAACCCTCTGCATGGATGGAGCTTCTATTCTAGTGAGAGAAAATAGGCAATGAAAGATAAATAAGTAAAATATGTAATACATTAGATAGAGATTAGGACTAAGGAGAAAAAAACAAAGCATGAAAGAGGGATAGGAAATGTGAGGTGGGTGGACTGAAATTGCAGACTTGGTGGCCAGGGAAGACTTCATTGACAAGCTGATGTTTGTTTGAGTCAAGACCTGAAGGACCTAAAGGATGTGAGGAAATAGCTATGGGGCTATTTGGAGGAAGAGCATTTCAAGTGGAGGGAATAATAAGGCAGTGGCCCTTATTATTATTATGTATGGCGGCATATTGTAGAAAACGAGGATGGCAGAATGGATGAGGTGGAGCAAGTGAGGGGGTTTGCAGTGGGTTATCATGCCAGAGACGTAGACAGCCACCCCACGTAGGGGCTGAAGGGCATAGGAAGGTAGATGGGAGGCATTGCAGGGTTTGAGAAGAGGGGTGACATCAGATTTGTGGTTTACAAGGAGCACTTGGGTAGCTGAGTTGATAATAGAAGACGTGGGGCACATATAGGAGCAAGGAGATAGCCAACAAAGATGGGGGCTAGAACTCTAGTGCTGGGAGGAGAGATTGGATTCTGGGTGTATCTTGAACGGAGAGCGATTGGGGCTGGTTCATGGCTCAGATGCAGGGCGGATGAGAAAAAGAGGAGTCAAAGACAGAATCAAGGTTTCAACAGGGACTAGTAGAACAGAGAAGACTTTAATTATGCTGGGTAGGACTGCAGGGTCTTGATTTGGGGATCCACTATTTAGGACATGGTAACCTCAGAGATGTCTTTTAGATGCCCAAGTAGAGATGTCAAGAGTTAGATGTCTATATAGGGCTGGGTTCAGGGGAGAAGCCTCACTGAGGATGTAAGTTGAGGAGTCATCAGCTCGTGGTATGTAAAGTCATGAGACTGGGAGAGACCACCCAAAGAGAGAGCATAAACCTGGAAGAGAAGATGTCCTAGGATTAAGCCCTGGGGAGCACCAGTTTGCTAGAGCTCAGGGAGATGAGGAGGAATCAACAGATGAGATTGAGAGGAGCAGCCAGGGCAGTAAGAGGAGCGTTAGGAAAGCGTGCTGTGAAGAAAGTGTGTTAACAAGGAGGAAGTCGTCACCAGCATGAAGTGCTGTCAGTGGGTCAAGTACAATGAGGCCTGAGACTTGAACTTTGGATTTCACAATGTGGAGGTCATTGATTTCAGTGTTGGGGGCAAAAACTTGATCAAAGTGAGTCCAAGAGTAGATGGAGGGAGGAGAGAAATCAGAGACAATGAGTATAGACAACTTTTTTAAAAAATTAAATAAATTTATTTATTTTATTAAAATATTTAGAGGGTACAAGTGTTTTTTGTTATGTGGATGAATTGTATCATGCTGAAGTCAGGGCTTTCAGTGTACTCATTACCAGAATAGTGTACACTGTACTTGACAGGTAGATTTTTATCCTTCACCTCCCTCCCAACCTCCCCCCGTCTTAGTTTCCAAAAGGAGTTTTGTTGTAAATGTAAAGAAAGGAATGGTAGCTGGACTGAGAAAGTTAAGTCAAGAGAGACTTAAAAAGATTATCTTTTCAAATTGGAGAAATAAAAGCATATTTGTAGGTTGATGGAAAGGTTCATAGGTGGGAACAAAAATGATGCAGAAAAAAAAGCAAAGCTGGAGCAATTGCTGGAAAGGGTCAAAGCAGGAAGGAAGGTAAAGTTTTTGAAAGAAAGGAGCATGGAAGAAACACGTGTTTTAGGTGAGGCAGGAAGTAAAAATCTGAGACTATCTTTCCTGACACAAGTTATCAATCATCTTGCTCACATTACAAGCTTGTGGGATAATTTGGGCAAAGTGCTTTAAGCATTTTAGAAGAGAGTTTCTATAGCATTTTAGCATCTTATTATTGAGTAATTAATGGGAGTTCTCTGAAGAAAGCAAGATTGGAGAATGAACCTTACTACATTCTATTTATGTATGGTGGGTTTGCTTTCTGCTTTATAAAAAGGAACTCTGGTCAGGGTAGCCTAGCTATTCTAAGCACCAGGTGGCTGGTGATTGGTTGGACATTCTGAGACATTTTGCCTTCAGGTGTTAGGTGGACTGTCATATTCTTTGTTTTGAAGTACGGTGCTCTGAAAAGTTTTAACAGGTTATTTATTTATTTATTGAGACAGAATCTCGCTCTGTTGCCCAGGCTAGTGTGCCGTGGTGTCAGCCTAGCTCACAGCAACCTCAGTCTCCTGGGCTCAAGCAATCCTTCTGCCTCAGCCTCCCAAGTAGCTAGGACTACAGGCATGCACCACCATGCCCGGCTAATTTTTTCTATATATTTTAGTTTGCCAATTAATTCCTTTCTATTTTTAGTAGAGATGGGGTCTTGCTCTTGCTCAGGCTGGTTTCAAACTCCTGACCTTGAGCAATCTTCCCACCTCAGCCTCCCAGAGTGCTAGGATTACAAGTGTGAGCTACCACGCCCGGCCAAACAGGTTTTATTTTTTAAAAGATAGGACAGCTTATGCTCAAACCTCTCTTACTAGTTGCTGCCTCCAGGAGGGATCCTTTAGCCAATGGTTTCTGCAGTTTTTCATTTAATAGCATCACTCTAATTAGAATCTTAGGGTGCTTTGGCTCTGATGACATTCAGGTCATTTTTTGAGATAAAGCTGCTTTATTTTCAGGCTGAATAGCCACATTCTTGCCTTGTCATCCTAAAAAATGCTGCACTGTGTCTGCATTTCAGAGCCTCTGATTAAATGACTGAGGACCTATAGTAGTGCAGAATCAGTCTTCTTTGTCTATTATATTGTAAATTTTTTCTGGAAAACAAAGCCCAAGAATTTCTGGTAACCTCTTGGCAACAAATATTTTCTACAATTAATGTAGAAATCAAAGTTACCAAACCTTCCTTTCTTGGAAAAAAGAGAGTCTGGGTAGTGTGTAAAAATTACTGGTCACATTTATAGGCAGTCACTTTGCAGGTTTCGTGAGAAGGTGTGGAAGTCATTAGCCTCTTTTATTTCTTCCGTGGGGATTATAAGGTCTCAAAATTCCAAGAAAAGCTGTGTAAGTTCTAGAGACAAAGAATAACAGGTGCAAGTTAGTGGAGCAGGTGGTGTATAATTTCACCTTTGCCTTCTACTCAGAAATAGGTAGGAAACTAGGTTCCAATTTGGAAACCATTTGAGAAATGCCATTTACTGCCATCTGTAATTGCACATAACTTTTGACTTTTTTCTTTACCTTTTTGGTATGTGTCTGGGAATACACTTGGTTCTATCTGTAATCAAGTAGGTTCTGGATTTCTGTAAAATGTCTTCCAGAGTGTGTATCATGACCAATTTTATTTTTCCAAGCTCCTGGGAATTTTTTAGCTTATGATTTTTCTCTCTTAGGTTCTTTCTTCTTTCTTCCATGACTATCATGTAGTGCCTAGGCTTATTCAATAGATTGCTTTCCTCCCTAATCTCCTATCACCTACTTGCTCTCTCTCTTTCAGTAGCTGCTTATCTTCTCAATCAGATCCTTTTATCAGTACTTTTTTTCAACAATCAAACCCTAAGCCACCTCACCAATATGTGTGGCATGGAGAGGAGGTAGGATTATTCCCGTTTTACATATGGAGGACCCAAGGCTCAAGAAAGTTTATCATCTGTTGCCTGGCTAGTAAAGAGTGGAACCTGACCAGAATTATTGCCTTTTGCAGTGTTCTTTCAACTGAGGCACTCTAGGGTACTGCCTCATGGTGCTGGGTTGAATTGGGGCTGTGCCCGTGTTTTTCTGTTTTGTACTCTTACCTCTCCTTCGTAACCTGGTATCCAAAGGAGTGACCAGGTAGGTGAAGGCAAGCGTAAGTAAGTGTTGATGGTGGCCCCTGGCAACAAAGCCATATCTTGCCACTGGCATTGATGACCTCAGGCACCATGTCTGGAGGGGAATATATAACATGCTTAGCCTCTTGGCCAGACTCTTGCTCTGCTTCTCATAATTGGCATTTCCAGGGATTTGAGCGGGAAATAGTTTGATAGAGTAGTGTTCCAGCATAAATATTTTGCTATACTGTGATTTAAATTGTATTGTAGGTCAAATGATTACCCATTGAACAGGGAGTGCCTTTCCTTATGGGTGTACAGCTAGATTATTTTCCTCAGTATTCTCTGCAGTTAGAGATACATGTGGCCATGTGACTGAGTTCTGGCCAGTGGTATGTGAGTATAAGTGATATATTCCACTTCCATGTCTGTTCCATAAACTCCTCCTGTGGGATCTCCTTCTTTCTTCTGTCTTCTCTTCAGATGCTAACACTCAGGGTGACATTGGAAGGCAAAGATTGAGGATGGAAAAATCTTGGGAAGCCTGAATCTCTGAATGACATGAAACAATGACCTCCCCTGTGTTGTTGTCCAGTTGGATTTTAAGTGAACAAGAAATAAGCTACTTAGTTAAGCCACTGAGATTTTAGAGTTTATCTGTTATAGTGACTAATATCTTATTATTTATGCATGTTTGTAATAATTCAATACATCCATTTTCAACTCTAATATGAAATACTATATTTCAGCTAGCATTAAGACAACATGTAAACTGTCTACATTGAGATTAGCACAATAAATACTATATTCATCTATATGCATGTATAAGAAGATTTGAAGAAATAAAGGATCCATTCAGTACCTTTTTTTCTCAAAAATTTTAAGTATTGTCAAGGATTACTTAATCTAATCCTTGTTATTATTTCAAAATTAAAGAGAACTGACTCACTGTGAGTCTTAGCCATTAGAACTCTGTGGGGTCTGACCATGGTCCTGAAATCTTAGTATTTTCATCATGTTACATTTGTAAACGTCTCCTCCAAACCTCATCATCCTTGGTATGTACAATATTTCTTCTTATAGAACTTATCCATCATATACTTATTTTTTTCCTTAGACAACCAGCTATTTCCTTTATCTGAGCTTGCCAGAGTTTTCTATTCATGATTTTCCATTCTGATTCACAGTGTTACCAAAAGAGTACCATGCCGCAAGTTCCTTTACCAGTAATGTGAATCTCCACAATTTTTCCCAGTCAGAAGGTATCTTTCCAATTTATTACCTCTTTTACTTACTCATTTGAAGTTAGAGTCTGTGCCACTTGACATTTTTGGTACTGAAAAATTTCCCCAATATCAATGGGAAAATGTTTTTCTAACCCTAATCACTCACACCAGATTAAATACAGAATTGCTCTCTTAAAGGGCTGAAAGTTTTAAATTCAAGATTTATCAGGCTAATCAGAACACAATTTTAAAAATATTTTTGGTATTAACCCAATTTTAAAACATTTATATGTAAAGTGGTTTGTCTAGGCTACTGTTTTAAATAGCTTCTATAGAGTGTGAGTAGTTGCCAGGTAGACCCTAAAGTTATACTGCCTCCTAATCTCAGCTTCACTGTTTACTATCTGTATGACCCTGAGCAAGTTACTTAACCTTTCTATGTCTCAGTTTTCTTATCTGTGAAATGGAGATTATATTTGTAATCTACCTTATAGATTTATTGTGAGGTTGAATGATTTAATATAAATATTAATATAAATTAATATAAGTAAAAGCCTTAGAAGAGTACCTGGCACATAGTAAATGAAGACTATTATTGTTATCTTTAAAACTCCCAAGATTTTGAGTGGATTGAACAGGGTCATTGATAGGTAGGTATCTGTATTAGATGATTGACAAAATGCTTTCTGTTGCCAGTAGCAACTTATGTGCAAGCACATACCCGAAAGTTTCCAGTTGTAATTTCTTTTGAGTTTTGCCTTCAACTTTCAGTTTGCTCTTTTAATAATCTGTCTTTGGTCCCATCTTGGTTATCTTTATTTACAAAAATCAAACCAAAACCAAAACAAACAAAAAAGCTGTTTCAAAAAACCAAAACAAAACTCTTAACTTTGTAAAGCTAGTTAGACCACACGTCCTTATCATCTGTGGCAGGATTGGGTCTAGGGACAGCTGGGGAGTTTGTCTTTGGAGAGCCCAGCCTTCTTTTTAAGAATCTTTCCCTCCCTTGATATTAATTTTCCTCCCTTTTCTATGAATTAAAACAGTTCTCTACCTTCTTTCCTATCATAGCTCTTCATCTTAGAAAAGCATCTGAGCAGATCCTTTATTTTTAGTTATAAATGACCAATCAGGCTGAATGCCTGGCCCTTCCCAGGAGAAATTGCTACATGCTACAGACATGCAGACTAAGATTTAAGGTAAAGGAGTACCTCGTTCCTTCCAGACAGGGTCTCACTCTGTCATCTAGGCTAGAGTGCAGTTGCAGGATCATAGCTCACTGCAACCTTGAACTCCTAGGCCTAAATGATCTTCCCACCTCAGCCTCCCAAAGTATTGGGTCTATAGGTATGTGCCACCATGCCCGGCTAATTTTTAAATTTTTTGTAGAGATGGTGTCTTGCTATGTTGCTCAGACTGGTCTTGAACTACTGGCCTTAAGTGATCCTCTTGCCTCAGCCTCCCAAAGTATTGGGATTACAGGTGTGAACCACTGAGCCCAGGCAAGGAATACACATCTAATGTGAAATTTAAGCTATTAGGTGGGTTGAGTATTTTGAGGCTACACCGTCCTTTTTTTTATTTTTTCAAGACAGAGACTTGCTCTGTCAGCCTGGGTAGAGTGCAGTGTCTCCTGGGCTCAAGCAATCCTCCTGCCTCAGCCTTCCAAGTAGCTGATACTACAGGCCCATGCCTGGGTAATTTTTTCTATTTTTAGTAGAGATGGGGTCTCGCTTTTGCTCAGGCTGGTCTCAAACTCCTGGCCTCAAGAGATCCTCCTGCCTCAGCCTCTCAGAGTGCTAGGATTACAGGTGTGAGCCACTGTGCCTGGCCACACACAGTCCTTTTTTTTTTAACATTATTATAATTAGCTACTTTTTTCACTCTCTCACAGGTCTGACTCTGGGTTTACATGTTAACTCATTCTGAATTTAATTGTCAACTTGCTTAATGGACTTAAATCAGCTAGCAATTTATTGTTAAAGAACCATAAGCTGAGGCTCTCCAAGAGGGATGCAGATCAGAATGGAACTCCACGCTCAGTAATGTTCTAATCTCTTGATTGGGCACGGGATCTTGATTTGAACTATTATAGATCTATAGCAAATCACAATTTCACATGTATCAACTATATTAATGCATCATTATTCCTCATCATAGCTTTGGTGACATTTAATTGTAAGATCACTGTGCTAGGTTGAGTCAAAGTGTTGATTTCTACCTCCAGGTCTGCCATTTACTTGGGTCACTGTCCCCTTTGGAGGTTGTGTCTGTAAAATGAAAATGGTGTCTCTTAATTAAAGCTGCAATCATAATCACCTGAGCATCTTAAAAATAAGCAGATCATCGGACCCCAACACTATACCATCTTTTTTTTTCCCAAATAACTTCTGATTCAGTAGGTTTGGTTGGGCCAGGTGTTGTATAAGGCTGGATTGGGAATTACTGAATAGATACGTATTTAAGTTCCTTTGGACCTTTTATTTGAGTGGGCATTTTCTTCTTATACAGTTCTCACTTTGCACGCTGTATACAGGCACACACTGATACACATTTCTTCTTAGGAAGTATGAGAGATACTAGCATTTTCTGTAACCAGCTTAAAGTAGTTAGCAGGCTGTATTTTGTGGGGAGAGAGAAGAAAACTGGTCAGTCTCCCAGATATTCCTGATTCAGTCTGGCTTCCTAATCATCATGTGGTTGTGTTATTATAATTAACATAAATTTATAGAAGTTCCAAACACCTATATTCATATGTAAATACAAAAGCATGCATAACTAAATGTAAATTATTTTTAGACTTTCCACTCAGAAGCTCTTCTGTTGATATGAATGAGGACTGTATTATACACATGCATATGTATATATCTATCTATATATATCTGTATATATATGCATGCAGAATGCATGACAATAAACTGATTTTCTTGTGTGGCTCATAAACTAATTCTAAGAATTATTCCAAAAGAAACATTCCAAATGTGTTTTGAGTAATGCAATAATTATATAGGACTCAAATGTAAAGCATTATAAAGCTTTGAGGAATATTCAACCTAATGTATACATTTTGGTGTTTGTTTAAACAAACAAATGCCTCAAATAATCTGGATACTTCATAGATAGACATATTTCTACATAAGTGCCCTTACAGCTCTTATTTCATTCCATGGGTCTTTGGAAAGGAGATAAAATTAATTTTCATAGGCTTTATTTGAGTACTTTTCTAAGTTATTAAAATAATCCTTTGAGATACATCCTTTGGAGCATTAGATAAGTCATCAAATTCTAAGTCTATAACCTGCAAATCTGGGAAAAAATATTTTGGCTCTTTTGAACCTAGTTTGGATTTGGCAAAAGTTAGTCTAAATCTGTTGCCTGTTGTCTAACTCCTGGTTAATTAATTAATGAACTACAATAAAATGTTTCATGCAGTCTTTCTGTTTTTCTCTTCCTTTAAAAACTGGAATCCTAAATTTTTACCTCTTTCCACCTTTTTGCCTGTGTTCATGTAGTAAACACTGATTTTCTCAGCTACAAACCTCACTGCTGATTAAAGAGCCTTGGTTGGAATGGTTGAAGTGATTAACTCCTGTTTTCTCTGGTACAGGTGAAGATGTCCTAGTAGCTTGGGGCATAGGGTGTGTTAGCTACTCTGAGTGGTTCTGGTGGCTTGGAAGCTGCCATAATCGTAACAATCCTGAAACAAACATGCCTTATATTTCCCTTTGTTTTGTTTGGTGACAGCAGCTGGAGAGACTGATGGATAACATAGCTATCTATAAATAAAAATATATGTAGTGTATTCTGGTACAACTAAATGTTATTAAGTATCAAATATTTTTGTTGTGGTTGAGTTTAGTTTTAATGGCCAGTTTTCTAAAAATTACATGTCCAGTGTGCAGTGAGCTGAAGCCCCACTCTTCCTGAGTTAGCCAGTGCAAAGGAATAATCTGAATATGGGGGGTCCTCTAGGATCCTTCTCATTACCCCCAGTTTTTCTTCAAGTTCCTGGATAGAGTGTGCTTTAGTGTGTGAGTGTGTGTGTGTGCGCACGTGTGTGCATACACAATATACCTCCTTACCTGTTTGAGTAGATTTTAGTTTTTTTCAGATTTGATTGGGATGTTTGAGGTGAGAATCAGTGAAAAAGAGGGAGGGCTGTTGAAGAATAATTGCTACTTGATGGCAGAACTAAAGCACTGTAAAGAGGTTAGCAACCCTTTTTTATTGCCTGCAATGCAGAGATTTTGTAATTAGTAGTTTCATTAGAGAGTGCGAATGACTATTAAATGGTTCAACCAAACAAAGCATTCATTGTATTGGAAAATTTACTGTAATCAGATAGAAAAAGTACTGTTTTTGTGAATCATGTGTCAGGGTGGGGAAAGAGTTTCACTATCTGGAACGCTTCTCTTATTAAAAAGGTTTTTACTTATAGGCTTTGAAATGTATAGATCAGTGGTCACTTTGCTAGAGGCTCCATGTGCATGTGTCATGTGTGTGGTTGCTGCATAGGGCTCCCTGTCTAATAGCGCAGGGTGTATGTTATCCCATCGACAGGGGTTGGTGTTCAGCATATTTCTTGGGAGTTGGGACAGTTGCGTTTGGCAGTGGTGTTGCCTGTTACAGATTTAATTTTTCGAGCTCTCCTACACTGCTGCTATAAGGCCAACCGAAACGTGCTAGTTTCTAAGCATATGCAGCTTTCCTGGCATAGAAAATGCTTATGGGGGTTTGCCCACACACCAACTGTCTCTGTTTAGGAGTAGCTGTCCCTATTTTTTAACCATATTCACACTTTGTCGATCTAGAGGGGTACAGTGTATTTTAATCAAGCCCTGAGGCGGCTTTGTGGCCAAGTTAATTATAACCTTCTCTTATATTTGCACAGTGTTTTTCAGGCCTAAGAGCATTTTCACTTATCACAGTTCCTTTGATTTCCCAAGCTTCCTGTGAGGTAGGCAGGGTAGATGGTATGACCCCATTTTACGGAGGAGAAATGTGAAGCATACGGGATTAAATAAAAGGTGTCCAGTTAAGTGGCTAAGGAGGTCGGGTCCAGGTCTGTGGCATCACTACGTGGAACTCTCTGCATCACAGGCCACTGTCCTCACTGCTGTCCCAAGGCCCATGTTCCAAGGGGCAGTTAAATCCAGGAGCCCAGAGGTCCTGAGAATAGCACCTTAAGGCGTTTGCGGGTTTTCTCTACTGTTACATCTAACATTTTCCAGCTACCTTGTTTTCATTCAAGTATGGAAAGGAAAAAATCATTGCTCCCCAGGTGGTGCCAACTCATCTCTTCTGAGGACTTCGAACGGCAGAAGCCAGTCTAGACCTGCTGAATCACAGCCGTGGTGTAGACTGTGGGGGCAGGAAAGAGAAGGGCAGTTGACAGTGGGCATAGATTGTTAGAATGAGTTGGGATTATAAGGCATTATATATATCCTCTCTGATCGGAAGTTAAAATTAAAGTGCCTTGAGAATCCCAAGTACAAAGATCATCTTTTTTGGTTTCATTCTCTTCTTTCACTTTGCCTCTGGTGGAGCACGTATCATACAACACCATATTGATTTATGTGTCTGTCTACTTTACCTGATAATGAGTTCTATGAGGCCAGGTTTTATATTTCATTTGTATGTTTATTTCCATTTCTATCACCCTGCCTGGCACATAGGAGGTGCTCAGAAAATGCTAATTGATTGAGGGCATTTTTAACACTGGCCTTGGAAGGAGGACTAGGGCTATTGTTTGGCTTCCATATAGATTTAGGGAACAAAATCTGACCTGGAAGAAACCTGAATTTGTGCACTAATGAAGTATGATGTTTGAATTTATACCATGTAATACATTTTTCTATTTACTTAAAACAGCATTGCTGACAGATTTTCTTTGAAGATTTATTGACATATTTTACTAAGACTGTATGAGTGCTGGGATTATGGATTTTCCCTGGCAAGCCCTTATCATTGCAAAGAAAACAGGGTTGATTAAATTCAGGGTCCTTTCAGGAACCAATTCCTCTGCATAATCACTGTTGAGAGAAGAGGGTCTCTTCACCTGGCATTATTTGGCAAAATAGAAACTATTTTCTTCCTTTTTTCCCCACCTACCCCCTGCCAGGTACAACTGAGAACATATTCATGCATTTTTAGAGCTCTTGCTACCAGTATTTTAGCTGACCCTGAGCCAGGTCAGAAATTTAACCAGCTTTGAATGTAAAACAAACAGGATTTGCTTTCCCCGACCTTCTGAGATGCGAGAGCTGCATTGTGGGCAGCTGGCAGAGCCTTGGCCTTACCTGCAGGCTCAGGGGACACCGGCAGTCCCGGCTCATGCTGGAGGGGTGAAGGGTCCTCTGTTTTCAGCCTGTGTTTCATGCGCAGTGACCTATGGAAGGCTGAGCTGGGCCTCCTGTGGAGCTCTGGAAAGCCTTCTACTGCCAGCAAGAGAGGTCACATTCCTCTCCAGGTGCAAGAATATATTAGACGATGTGAGGGAGGAACTACTGCAAGACCAAGTCAGAAGCCTTTCTAGGCTGATCGTCAAAATTTTATTCTCCCTCTGCCTGCTGCTCTGTTGCTGCCCTCTTGGCTTGTCATCCATTATCTCCACTCCTTCCTACCCTCTCCCTCGTTGTGACCGAGTTGCATCTCTTGCTTATGGGCCATACTGCTTTTCTAGGGCTGCCATATCACAGCATCACAGACAGGGTGGCTTAAGCACAGAAATGTATTTTTTCACAATTGTGGAGGCTAGAGCAAGGTATGGGCAGGGTTGGTGTCTTCTGAGGCTCTTCTCCTTGGCTTATAGATGGCTGTCTTTTCCCTGTGTCTTCACATGGTCTTCCCTCTGTACCTGTTTGTGTCCTAATCTCCTCTTCTTATAAGGACACCAGTCATATTGCATTAGGGCCCCTTTAATGACCTCATTTTACATTAAGTACCTCTGTAAAGACCCCGTCTCCAGATACAGTCACATTTTGGGGTACCAGGAGTTAGGACTTCAACATACGAGTGTCAGGGGAACTCTTCGTGGATTTTCAGGACTGTTGCATTGAAAGAGAGTCAGAGGTTTGACTTAAACCAACCACAGCAAAGAATTACCCCCAGCCCCAATGTGGCTTTTTGCCCAAAAGTTAAGGCAAGACGGAGGAGAAGGGGAGGAGAGAGAAGAGGGGGTAAGAGTAGGAATCAGTGCAGGGGAAGGGAAGGGCCGGCTGCTGAGTTGTCATCTGAGCCCAACCTCCCTCCACCCTAAGATTTATTTAAAAGATGGAACATTTTATTTCTTTTGTTTTATTTAGCTACAAATGGAAATGCACACCAGTATCATTTTCATTAAAATACTCTTCTAATTTCTCCCATCATTTGTAATGACTTCTTCCAAGTTAGAGCTGCTAAGGATGTTAGAAGAAAAACATAAAACGTGACATGCAGCTGCTCCAAATAGCTCAAGAATAAAGTGTTTGGTCATTAGAAGACTGTGAAAACAAAACCAGACATTTACACAGGGTTCACTCAATTCAAGGGAGCCTTTTAAGAGAACCTTTAAAACGTGTCAGTTATGGTGAGATAGGCGGGTTGTTATTTATGCTTCCATTGGCTTTGCGTTCCTAATAGTCATGGTTCAGGAGTTCCCAAGTGTCCAGTGAGGCTCAAACTGGGTTCCCACGCTTCCTAGGGAGTATGTGGTGCCTGGGACACACATGGGGTCCCTTTCTGGCTTGGGGAATTTACTTTAGGATTTTTTGGAAATCAATTAATTAAACTGATAAATTTAACATTATTTTATATGAAAACAAATCTATTACAGAGAGGAATACAAAATGTATCTGACTTTTAAAGCCAAACATGATTCTTTAAAGAAATTTAGGGTTTGGCGGGCCACACTCAGTCCTCGTTTTCCCTAGGAATGCAAGTTCACAGTCATTTACTCTTAACAGTAGGTTGATGGGTTGTAGGAAAGTTTTAGAAATACTGAACCTCTCCAAGATACCAGGTGTCTGGAGCCTTCTTTCTGCCTCAGGACACTTTCCAAAGTAACGACCAGATAATGTGATAAACACCTTTATGTAAATGTGCTAATAAACCTAACCTGCTCATGGGAGCACAGTGGTCCTTCCCCACCATCAGCATCTTCACTCCTGGGTAAGCTTTGCATATTTTGATTGTGACTTTTAGTGATAATGTATTTAATATATTCACTTAACACACATTTACTGGGTGCTTACAGTGTATCAGGCACTGTTCTAGGTATCTGAAATACAGGAGTAAAAAATAAACAAAATCCTTGTCCTGCCTGAGTTTATATTCCAGTGGGGAGGTAATCATCAGAATAAGTAAATTATTATGTATGCGTGTTGGAAGCTGATGAGTGGGGAGCGTGGGGAGTATAGGACATGGGGAGTGTGGAGTTGGGGTGCTGGTTTGCAAGTTCAAATGGGACAGGGAAGGAGAACTCACTGAGGTGACACTGAAGGAGACAAAGGACTGGGAAATACAGACTTGTGGGGTTGGAGGGGGAAATGTGAGGAAGCAGCCTGTGCAAAATGTCTGCAGCTGGAGTGTGCACACCTCGCTGGTTTGAGAAACAGTGTGTGCAGGACAGAGCAGGAGGAGGGAGGGCTGTGCAGGGCCACTGTAGGTCTCAGCTTTTACTCTGAGATGGGAAGCTGTTGGACCATTCTGAACAGGCCAGTGATGTAATTAATCTGCTTTATGTTTTTAAAGGCTCATTCTGGTTGCTGTATTGACAAGAGACAGTAGGAGGGCAAGAGTAGAGGCAGGGAGATCAGGTAGGAGCTGTTTGCACAATGCAGGTGTGACTGGATTCCAGAGATATTTTAAAGGTAGCGTGAACAGGGGCTGCTGATGGATTGGGTGTGAGAGATGTGAGAGAAAGAGAGGACTCAGGGAATTTCCACAGTTTTGCTTGACCAAGAATGGAGTTGCCATCAACCAAGACGGGGACTGTGATGGCTAGAGCAGGCTTTGGAGAGATAAGGACTTTGGTTTTGGGCATGTTACATGGGAGATGTCTGTTGTACCTTAGTGAGTAGGCACTTGGATATATTTGTCTGGAGTTCAGCAGAGCAATCTGGACTGGAGATATAAATTTGAGAGTTGTCAGCATAGATGGTATTTAAAGCTGCACTTAGATGAGATCACCAGGGAGTGGGTGAGAGAAGATGAAAGGCCCAAGACTGATGCTTGGGGCACTCTAACAAACAGAAGTCTTGGAGAAGAAAAGGAACAGCAAAGAAGACAGAAGGAGTGGCCGGTGGTGGGCTGCAGTCTATGGTGTGCAGGGAGCCAAGTGAAGAAAGCATTTCCAGAAGGAAGAAGTGGTCTGTGTCGGATATTGCTGGTCGGATGAATGAGGACTGAGATTGACCACTGGGGTTGGCAATTTGGAGGTCACTGGTGGGAGTAGTCATGGAGGACAACGGGCCCGAATGAAGCAGGTTCCTGAGAGGATAGAAGGAGAAATATCGGAGGCAGTGAGTAGAGAGAACTCTCACTCAAGGAGATTTGTCATAAAGGTGATAGAGAAACAGTATTAGATGTAATGGGAAGAGGGTCCAGGCAGGGATTTTCAGAGATGGGAGAAATAACAGCATGTTGGGCTGTAAAGGAAAGGGTCCAATGGAGAAGGAAAATATGCTGCTAAGGGAGAGAGGGAGAACCCTCTGAGTGATGTCATGGAGTAGGTGCAAGGAGATGGGACCCAGGGCCTGAGTTTGCATTACAGAGGTGCACAGCTGGTCCACCTATAGTAATAGGAGACAGGGCAGAGTGTGTGGTAGTTAGGCCGGCTGGCAGGTAGACAGATGTGGTAGGGGGAGTTGTGGAAATTCTGCTGATTGTATCAATTCTTAGTGTTGCAGGATGCAAGATCATCACCCAAGAGTGAGGATAGGCGAGCAGGTGATAGAGGGGTGAAGAAGAAGGAAGGAGTATGCAATAATTGTACAAGTGTGTGAGTGAGTGAGAGAATTGGACTGACAATGTCCTTGCAGACAGCCATAGGGCTCCCTTGAGGCTTGTGGTCTCAGGCTTAACGTGAGACTAGTTTGGCATGATTGTGTGTTTTTCTCTAGCAGTGTTCTGCTGCGTGGGCAAAAGCATGGAGAAGGCAGACAGTTGGAGTTAACCAGGCGTTTGCTGGAATAGAGTATGATGAGGAAGTGAACGAGGGGCATGGGAATGTAGTGTGAGAATGATTGGTGATGCAGTCTAAGCTGGGATATGGGAAAGGAAGGACAGGAGGGGGTGAGGGACGGTGAAGCTGATGGGACCAACCAGTTGTAGGTCATGGTGGGGTCCAAGGCTTGATGGAGATGGGATCCTAGAGAGAGTGAGCTGGAAACTCAGGAGGTGGCAGACAGAGTGACACACGAAATTGTGGTTGGGGAGGAGTTGCAGTTATGGGTAATGACAAAGCCTTCGCATTCTTACCTGATGTCCTGTTCTCAGTTTTCAAAGGCCTTGGTTCCTTTTCTCATGTATACTTAATGCAGTTTGTAATGATGCCTTTATTAGTGTTATCGTTTCCTTCATTAGATTGTCAGCGTCACGACAGTAGGAATGTGTCTGTTTCTCCTTACCATTAATCCCCTTGTGTCTAGGACAGTGTCTGGCAACCTGCAGGCGCTCAATAAATAGTTGTGGAGTGAAAAGTAAGTCCTATGCTGACGGTAGTTAATTTGGGAGGAACCTGTGGCAGGAGATGGGGTAGACACTGTCCACTTGGGTACTGTGACTTTTGTCGACACTGACACAGAAATTAAAAATTGACTCTTTAGCAAAAATCAAATAGAATTTTATACATTTATGATGTATTGATTAAAAGATAAATGAAATCCTATGCTATTTTAAAAAGCTAATTTATAAGGAAAAAAGCTGCATGGTATGAAAAGTAATGATTGGGTTTTAGGAGCTCATTTCTTTAATAATTTTATCTTAAACAGTATCTTTTAATTTTGTGTGTGGTTATTGTTGTTTCTTTATTCAATCAACAGTTGTATGAATGTCCATTATGTAAAAGGCACTGTGTAGTTCTGGGTTTCAATGGAACAAGACAAAGCCCCTTCCCTTAAGGGCTTATAGATTGTAATAACTAATTTAAGAAAGAACTTTTTTGATAAATAAATAGTGGAAGTTCAATAATACAATCTGGACTATATGGTTGTATCTAAACTTGGGAAGAACACACAACTATTGATTTGAACCATACTACTTCCAGCTGAGGCACTGTACTTAATGTATAGAGGCAGCATTTGGAAGGTCAATAAATATACACTCAGAGGTTAATAGACAAAACTAAAGATAGGAAGTAAGGAGGCAGCTGTTAGGCATGGATGCTTATTCATGCTTGCCCTTCCTCCAAACATGCCCTCTCCTTTTCCTTCTCTTTCCTGTTACCATCAGGGAAATGCCTGGCACACAGGAGGAGCTGGATAAATGTTGACTAACTGAGTAAATACTTTAAGTTCCAGAGAATAACAAATTTCGCCATTGGCACTGTTACGGACTGAATGCATGTGTCTCCCTAAAATTCATATGTTGAATCCCTAACCCCCAGGGTCACTGTATCTGGTAAGGGAGTAATTAATATTAAATGAGGTCATCAGGCTGGGGCCCTAATCCTATGGGATTAGTGTCCTTATAAGAAGAGACACATGAGAACTTGCTCTCTCTCATTCTCCAAGTGGGCTGAGGAAAGGTCATGTGAGTACACAGCAAGAAGGTGGCCATCTAGAAGCCAGGAAGGGAGACTTCACCAGAAACTGAATCCTGCTTGGATTTCCAGCCTTCAGAACTGTGAGAGAATAAATTTCTGTTGTTTAAGCCACACAATCCTGGTGTTTTGTTATGGCAGCCCGAGCAGACTAATACAGGCACTATGAAACTCTCGTCTATAACTTGAAGAATATGGTATATGCTTAACCTATGTTTCTCTAATTGTTAGTTTTCCATTTATGATATACAGGATTGTTTAAAAAATGATGTCTTTACTGACAATTCATTGGCCTGGGGAACGTCCCTTACATATGAATTGCTGCTTCTTGCCTCAGCTGTGAAGAAGCCAGCTCGCATTTTCAGAGAAGACAAACGTTAAAAAGTTGGGGGGGAGGGGCCGGGCTGGGTGCCGTGGCTCACACCTGTAATCCTAGCACTCTGGGAGGCTGAGGTAGGTGGATCAGTTGAGCTCAGGAGCTCAAGACCAGCCTGAGCAAGAGCGAGACCCTGTCTCTACTAAAAAAATAGAAAGAAACGAGCTGGACAACTAAAAATATATAGAAAAAATTAGCTGGGCATGGTGACACATACCTGTAGTCCCAGCTACGTGGGAGACTGAGGTAGGAGGATCACTTGAGCCCAGGAGTTGGAGGTTGCTGTGAGCGAGGCTGACGCCACAGCACTCTAGCCCAGGCAACAGAGTGAGACTCTGCCTCAAAAAAAAAAAAAAAATTGGGGGGATCTGCCGCTGTTAATTCTGGATTAAAAAAATTAAAAAGAAATAGGAAGGAAGAACTGAAAAAACTCTCAATCATTTCCTCAGATATAGTAGTGCTAGAACACTTGATAATAATCCTGGGGGAGGGGGGAAGAGGAAGACAAATTAATGCTGTTGTGAATTGTGTTTATATTTACTTTTCTATTGCCAGAAATGAGTATTGGCTTATATCAATATTTTCATTCTGATTATACCCCTCAATAAACTAAAGTGTGTGTACTAATTTATAGTAGTTGAACCGAACAATCTTGGCATTTCATTACGAAGCCAGGAACAATAGTCTTTAGCAGTATTAAGGATGCATAATTTACAAGTCAATAATTATTTTTCCCACTGTTTGCTTATATTTGATCTTTAGCTTTTGCATGCATATATATACATATATGTGTGTTTGGGTGTATATATGTGTGTGTATGTGTATATATAGATATACACATATATATATACACCAAGTACTAGGTAGTGAGAAAGAATCAACTCACCTATACCATTTTCACATGTTTTTTGACCTAATTCTAATCCAAAAGATTTATTCACCTCAAAGAAGTTTATTTTCAGAAACCACCTCACTAAATCTGCTTTATTACTGGATTGGAATTTAACAATCTATTAATAGTTGCAGGCCAAAGTATCAGTGATTTCTTTTCTTCCCTGCTTTGCTGTCCCTACAGATGGCAAGGACATCTGTCCATCATCTCAGGCTGTGTGACTCTGAGAAATCCAGGGGGTAAGTGTGGCCAGTCATAGCAAAGGGCCAAGCTCTCTCTTGCTTACCAGAGAGAAGGAACTCACAGGGATGCCTCTCAAAACCATGTGTTCCGTTCTGCAAATAGCCACTCGCCCGCTCGGCCAGGGTGATAGAAGGCTTTTGCTGGGTGAGTGGCCAAGAAGCATATTTCACTTATCTTACTGCTCAAGCCCCTCATGCAGGGAAGAGGTGTAAAAGGAGGTGAAATATATTGTGACTTGGGAACTTGCTTTGCATTTTAGCCAGAGGCAGACCACTGGGCATCAGCAAATACTCTACCAGGCTTCCAAATATTAAGCAGGTTCCCCTCAAGCCGTCTGATGATTCGGAAATGGCAGGAGTAGTTGGAGACATTTTGGGAGCTGCTGAAGGATGAGCGGGAGAAAAGCAGGCCCCGGGAGGCTTGAAGGCCTTGCAGAATTCTGTTCATGCAGCTAGTTGGTGGTAGGACTAGTCTCTGACTCCCAGGCCAGTGCTTTCAACTCCAAGAGTGGCTTCCACATTACAGATGCTTGTTTAACAGTGAAGTTTATCTTGTTCTAACTCAGCTGCTCTTGTGGAAGTGGGAGGGGGACCCTCAGAGCCCAGTGCTCTGTCCCATCCGGCCCATTGCTGTTCATCTGTTCCCTGAGATCCTGGGACTTCATGTAATATGGCTCGAAAACCATTAGACTGGAAAGGCCTGGGGGGCTCAGCTAGGGCACTGCCCAGCCAGTGAGACTGCTGGGACCCTTTCTTCTTCCTGTCATAGGGTAAAGGGAAAACTTCCCCAATTGCCCTCAAAAGGGCTGCTGAAAAATCAGCCCACAGAAGGCAGATTAAATTGGAGAAAAGGCATACAAAATTTATTAACATGTACACAGGGAAGATCACAAAATAATTACCCAACCCCCCAGCGGGGTGCAGAAGCTTATATACCATCTTGAGGTTACAGAAAAATGTGGGCTTAGAGCAAGGCTAAAACCCATTATGGTGGTAAAACAGGTTATGGGAGGGGAGAAGAAGAGGCCTGACTAGCAAAGGTAGTCTTATTATGTAAATGAATCCTTGAGACAGAGCAGGGACCCCTCTAAGGGGCCTGACAGCCCCCCAAGCATGGAATAAAGGAAATCTTGAGTTCCTTCAGGGGAATCTCCAGGCACCTGGCTAGGCTTGAAAAGTGAGTAGAAAACCTGGTGAACACATGGCCCTCCAAGAGAGCCAGGGTCAGGAGGTGTTTTTGTTCCCTATGGAAACTAAAAGATGGCATCTTAACATATGTTCTGAGGAATTGAACTCTTTGTTCTAAATTTCTCCCTGAGGGGCCTGTCATGCCCATCTTTAACATTCTTTCCCGCTATGCAAGAATCTCTGAATCGACCTATCTCTCCCCCACCCCCTACTCCAAGATATCCTGCCTTTTGGGCCAGGTCAATGTATAACCTCTATGTATTGACTTACAATTTTGTCTGCCTGAAATAGGCCTTGCCTTTAAAAACTCTGGCTTATAAGCCACCAGGGAATTCGGGTTTTAAGCATTAGCTGCTCGTTCTCCCTGCGTGGCACCCTGCAGTAAAGTGTCTACCGCTGCAACTCTTGGCTTCAGCGTCTGGCTCTACTGCACTGGGTGAGCGGACCCCAGTTTGGTTCAGTAACAGCTTCATAGGTAGCAGCCCTCAGAGAGAACAGATGATGTGTGAGTCCACTTTGCATTGCTATGAAGGAATACCTGAGACTGGGTAATTTATAAAGAAAAGAGGTTTATTTGGCTCATGGTTCTGCAGGCTGTACAAGAAGCATCTTGCCAGCATCTGCCTCTGGTGAGGGCTTCAGGGAGCTTCTAATGAAGGTGGAAGGTGAAGGGGGAGCAGGTGTGTGACATGGGAAGAGAGGGAGCAAGAGAGGTGGGGGGAGGTGTCAGCCTCCTTTAAACAACCGGCTGTCACATGAACTAACCAAGTGAGAACTCACTCACTATCAGGGATCTGCTCCCATGACCCAAACACCTCCCACCAGGCCCCACCGCCAACACTGGGAATCGGATTTCAATGTGGGATTTGGAGGGGACAAACATCCAAACCATATAATATGATACATGTTTCTTTCAGACCTTTAAAGGTGTCAGACTCTCAATTAATCTTTCCTAGATCTGGACAAGGGAAGGCCTGGCTGCATCAGTGTAAATTTTCCCCACAGGAGATAGCTCTGCAGGGCTACTCCTGTTTGCTGGCTCTCTGGCAGCCATCTGAAAATATGGCAAAGAAGTATATTTTGGGGAAAAATATTTTTATTTCTTTCACTATTGTCATACCTTTTCCTCAGGGAATACTTCAGACGGAATGACCAGCCAGAGCCCATGTCAACATTCTGGCCTTCGGGAAGCCATTGCTGAGTCGCCCGTTGGAACGGGAGCTCCTTCTCTCTGAACCCCTGTGAATCTGTTTCTCTGGGGTGCCTCCCTCTTGGTATCTACCTTGGCTGGGCTGTCCACAGTCTGGGGTAAGCTTCTTGAGGCCAAGGGACAATGGCATGCTCATCAGTACATCTCAGCACCTGTGACGGCATGCTGCATATCACAGGGAATTGGCAAGTGTTTGTAGAATTGAGTTGAGGAAAGCATTTTATTTGGTCACCAGTTAATCACCATTTAAGCTGTATAATCTCTGGTTTCTGGGTATGATCATTGTGGCAGGGGGAGAAGGTTCTTTAGATAATATGATTAGTGTACAGAAATGCTATGTAAAAATCTGTCAATGGAAAAGAACCCAAACTCTGCAAAATAATTTAAAAAGGTTTATTCTAGGCTGAGTATATTGGAGAGCCACGCCCAAGAAGCCTTGAGCAATCCTCTCGCTGTGGTTGGGTTACAGTTTGGTTTTATACATTTCAGGGATACAGAAATTATATGTAAAGTCATATATCAATACATGGGAAGCCTACATTGGTTTGGCCCAAAAAGGCAGGACATCTTGAATTGGGGCATTAAAGGTTATAGGTGGCTTTAAAGATTCTTTGATTTATAATTATTTAAAGAAATGATGCTTTGTCTAAAGGCTTGGAATGTTTTAATTAAGATAAGGGAGTTTGCTAATCAGAGACAAGCTACTGGACATATGCCCAATATTTACCCAGACTCAAGTGATCTGTTAAGTAAATTGATGACCTGCAAGTGTAGTTCAAGCTTTGTTTTGCATAGCTGTAGGCCTGTTGATGACTTAAAAAGGCTATCTCCAAGAAGGGAGGGAGGCGTTTCTGACCTCCCTTCTTACCGCCAGCAACTCTGCTTTAGGGTATTGATGGGGTCCCTTTGGTCAAGAGGGGGTCCATCCATTCAGTCAGTTGGGGGGCTTAAGATTTTATTTTAGTTTGCAAATCTAAAGTAGTAGTCATATTGTCTTGCTATTTTCACAGTTAAGGGTATTTTAGTATCAGGATTAAAGATGGTTCATAATTGGCATAAAGAGGCAGTCTTGAGATTTCCAGGTCTGAAACTGGATGACCACAGAAGATCCCTGATTAATGTGTGAAGGCCTCAAGGGGGAAGAGTTTGAATTGACTCCACTAGTAATCGCAGCGCACCTCCCTTTAGCATAGCATCGTGCAGGCTGCTGAGAGTGTCAGGCATCTCTGTGCCCACCTCACATCCTGTCACTTGCCTTTTACTCCAGCCATTGCTGGGCACCAGTCTCACACAGGTGTGACAGGACAGCATCCTCCTTCAGCTGCACCGGATCTCCCTTCTGCCCTGGGGCTTCTGTGACCATCCTTGGAGGCCTGTTGGACTGCATGCATGTGCCACCTGGACATACAAAGGAGTCAACAGCCCACAGGCCAATCCTTGACCAATGAGGAGTAGGAGCTGGTAGTAAAACGCTCCCTTCTTCTGTCCTTTGGGTGGGCGACTCTGAGGCATAGTCTATTCATCTCCTTCAAAGATCCCGAAGAGGCTGAGCCGCAGTGAGCCACACAGTGACCAGCTCATTCAGGTGCCTTTGCCTTGGCCTCTCCCTACTTCTTCACTTGTGTTCCTGGCAGTCCCAGGTAACCTACTGCATGTAAGCTATTATCTCAGACTCTAAGTTAGGAGGGAATCCAGGCTAAGAATAAAGCATGTAGGAAGATATTGTCCCTGTCCCCCAAGAGCTTACCCTTGGATTGGGAGGTGTTGTGGAACACTGGGGTTACTTTGGCATGTCTTGTACAGGTAGAGGCCAAAATGGGTGCTTCAGACAGCGTGGGTGCTACCGGAGAAAGGAAAAGAGGTCAGTGCGTGTGTAGCTTGTGGGCTAGGTCGATCCCGAGAAGGATGCTCAGGATTTGAGTGGGAAGAAGGACAGAGGAATGTCCAGTGCAATGTAACAGTAGGAGTGAGCAGAAAAGCTGGGTGGGGCATAGGGGTGTTATAGGAAAAGAGTGAAAGGTATGCTCAGGGTTATCAGATCGTGCGGAATCTTGAATGCCTGGCATAGGATGCAGGACTTTCCCTTGATCTATGGAAATTTGAAAACTTGAAGAGTTTTGGTTGGGTTGGGAAGACAAAAGGATAACAAATTGCTGAGATGTAAAAGTAGGGATCAGTGAATGAGGGGCAGAGTTCTGTAATCCAATCAATTGAAAACTTCATGCGCATCTGCTAGGAGCAAGGTTCCTTGAGGGTGCAAAGAGTGTGCTGAACAGAGGCATTCACGTTTGATGACAAAGGTCTGTCTGTAAGGTTGAGAGCAGTGTTTAAGAGGAAAAAATTCTTATGGACCCCCAGGGTTGACTTAAATTATTTTTATTATAATGTTATTTAAATATGTATAAAATAAAGCTAGGTATAAACTCCTAGTACTTAAAGCTCTTGTATACCCATGGAACCAAATGAGATTTACACATTAAAAACAAATATAATGACAAAACCAATAAAATCCAAATTAACAACATTAATTTAATGTGATGGATGATGTTTTTTGCTCAAATGAAATTGCTGTTGGCAAATGAGTGTGGCACTGGCAGCTTCTGCTCCGACTGAGTTCAGTGTGTCGTGTGCCCGCGCTGACTCTGTTCTGCGCCTATTTTTCTCTTTGAACCACTGAGAAACCTTTGTTTGAACAGCTGGTCATGATTGAATGCATTATTTACCTACTGAGGTGCCTCTGTTCTTTTCTCATTAGCCAGGGACAATGAAAGACAAAAGGTGGCGTCCTTTGTGCCAACACAGCTACACGCCTGAAGCAAAGACAGGTGCTGGCATTGCGTGGTGACGGGGGTGTTTTCCCTCTACCCTGTTGCCTTCCAGGAGGTGCCGGAAGGAAGCTCAGAGGTGGAGGTGGGAGGAAGAAAGAGGACTTGGGGAGAACCAACAGCATCTCGTGAGACCAAGAGGGCTGCAAGAACCAAATATTTAGTTCAACTAGGGAACTGAAGTCAATTTCTTTGACTATTAAATTCCAGTAAAGTGGAGACTTAGATATTTTTCTGGATCAAGGGATCCCCCTCTGTAGCATCCACAGGTGGAATAAAACATTTGTGAAATATTATATTATTTGCTATCTCTCATGCATTTTGGGGAAATTATTGTATTGCAAGCAACTCCTCCTGTGGACAGGAGCTCAGTTGCAAAGTTCAGATGCGTCTGTCTGTGGCTCATCCTTGCACCCGCCTTGGCCCCGGCTGTTTGAGGGCTTTTCTTTTGAGGCTGATTCCTACACTTGAGGAGGCCTCCAGCACTAACTAGACTCTGCCTTTGCTGTTAGAATCAGGGCCCAGAGGTGAGAGCCTGTTCAGAGCCCAGAGTCTAGGTTCTGGCAGCCTGGGTTTCAATGTCAGCTTCTCCATTTCCTGTGTGACATTAGACAAGTTACGTAAATGCTGTGCCTCAGTCTCTTCATCTGTACGTTGGGGATGATAATAATAATGCCTGCTTCACAGGGTGAAATGAGTTAATACATGTAATGCATTTGGAACACTCGGCATATGGTAAGTGCTGTTCACCAGTGAATGATGGCGACGATGATTATGGTAGTTGAATCAGGGGGATGTGACCCCCGGGGGGAAGCTCTGGGCCTGCTCATCAGAGTCTTGTACAGGTCCTGCAGCAGGAATGAATGGCTGACAAATTTGCAGGCTCTGTTAAAGAGGCAAATCCAGGATAGAAAATATATAAATTATCAAGAACCCTCATTATTTCAGACCTTGTTAATTTGCTTATTTGGACTTTGTGGTCAGAAAAAAGTGTTTGCCTCTGCAAAGAAGAAAAGGTAGTGAAGAAATGGTGTGAAGAAAACAACAGTGTAAAAAAAACTAGAAGGGCCTTGTCCAAGGCACTTCAGAAAATCTTACTTTCTAACAACATTTATTTAGCATTAAAAGACCAGATGTGCTAATTATGTGTTAGTCTTATCTGTTTAGTATAGTGGGTCCCCAAGGACGATTATTGGCTCTCTTGGCTCTCTTAGGACATTTTACTGATCAGGCAGGCCTTGTATTAGTTTGGGTTCCCCTAGAAGTCCCGAGACAAGGATGGGAGGGACACTGAAGGGGTGTGGGAAGGAAGTGAGCCTGCAGAGGCTGAGTGGTTGAGCAGGATATTGCTGTGGGCGACTGGAGCTGGATCCCCAGGGGACCTTTGGGAGACAGTTACTCAGGCTAACCCCTGAGGGTGCAGGATTATATATCCATTATCCACTGATTCTCCTCGGTCACTTGTTGAGGCCCACTAGGGGTGGGGGCATTAATTGCCTGGCACTTATGGTCTGTCCTGCCTGGTCCCAGCAGGCTCTGGTGGCCAGAGGGAGCCATCAGGCACAGGGTGTCAGGTACAGGCAGGTGGAAGACACAAGATGGGCCTGCAGGGCCTGAGGAGCTCTCGGGGTGTGGGCAGGGCACTGACGTGAGCTACTGCCCTTCTCCAGACTGGAATGATTCAGTGTGATTTTACAACATGTGCACTCTCTAATGTTGGTTGCTAACTACACAGAGACTCCAATTCTGTGCTCTGTATAACACCTACACCTTGGGGTGGCACTCAGTAAACATTTTTATGAAAATGCTTTGGTGCATTTTGCAGATGTATTTGCTAATTGTCTTCGGGGGAGAATCCTGTCTTCCTTGTTTAGTCCGGGCCTCAGACTTACGGAGGGCGAGGTGAGGAGGAGGTGCTGAAGAGAGGTGGATAAGGCGCCTGGAATGTGAGAGGGCCTTGGGCTGGATCTCCGCTTGTTCAGTTGCGGCTATCAGGGCGGCAGGATGAGACCCCGAAGGGCCCCATGGTGGGCTCTCTTCCCTTCCTGGTGTTCGGAAGATGAGGTTAAAAGTGTTACGGGGCATAGTGTGCTTTTACTAGATACTCCAATTTTAATGGGAAAGTTGCCAGATTTTAGACCGGGGTCGGGGAGGGAGGTGGGGTGGAAACGGATCTCATAACTGTAGCTTTGGGAAGGGCCATGCCTTTCTACGTATTTGTAGGCAAAATTTGGAGAATCTGGCTTAGAATAGTGAGGCGGCTTCAGCGGTGTATTATGTGGACTTGGAGCGAGAAGCCCTGGGTAGAGGCTTGACTCTGCTCTTTATAAGTCTTGTGACCTTGGGCAAGTGCAACCTTCCTTTCTTTATCTGCAGAAGGAAGGAAATGGTAATATGCAAGTTGCCAGGTTGTTGTGAAGATTAGATACTATATCTCTCTCTATATCATCTAATATCTGATAATTATATCTGTTTACAAAGCACTCATATCTATGTTAGTTTTTTTAATGGTGGACTATTTTAAATGTTTACATTCAATAAAATGCTTTTAATAAAATAATGCAATACCATTCAATTATATTATTCACAAGATAATTACAGGTTTTATAAAATGTTAATTCAGAGTGTATATTAATGGGACACAAGCTTTTAAATATAGTTTTATTTTTATTAATACTTTTTAATCAAAGTAAAACAGAGCTAGTAAAATACAACTAAAAGCATCCTAAAGAAGGAAGTCCCCTGCCTTCCATTTCCCTAACCAGCTTTTTAGAGGCAATCGCTTTGGATAGTTTTAATTGTTTTCTCATATATCACTATATTTGAAAGTAATATGCTGCTATTTCTTGGACAGCAGTAGGTATTACATATTAACTTTCAGATATACTTGCTAGGATTTTAGTCCTATACCCCATCCTTCATCCACTTGCCTCTTATTCTCTCAATATTACTGTATCACTGTTTTTGCTTAAATCCCTTGTTGGTGTTTACATTATTATGACTTTGTAAATATCATTTACTTCTGAGACAAATGGTGTACTATGATTATATTTACTTCTCATACTTTGTTTTGTTTTTCTAGAGGTAATATTCAACTTTTAAAAAAATTGCTTAGCTTTTTATGTATCTATTGCTAAATGTTCCCAAAGATTCTAGTAGATCTGTCAAATACTTGTCAATATTGTTTTCCAAACACCCCATCATGGCAGATACTCTGTACATTCTGTTTCCCTCTTGCAGAGTTCTTGTTCTTCCTGTTTGAGTTGGTTTCTCTTTAGGTTGGTAGTGCATTCTCAGTTATCCTAGGCTTTGATTGACCACTCTCTTGATTAGATCCTCCTTTTTACCAGTGCCTTGTCTTCTTTTTTCTTGGTTTACTTCCTCTTTTTGCTGTAGCACATCCTGTAGTAGCCTCTTTAAAAAGGTTGTACATTTTTTAATTTTCCCGAAAATGCCTTTATTCTCTTAGCCTTGGCCAATAGCTTGATTGGGAAGAGAATTCTATGTTGAAATTAATTATGTCTCAATTTCAAAAGCAGTTGTTTTCTGGGTAACGAGAGATGCGATGACTATTAGATTGTTTCTTTGTATGAGGTCTGGCCCCCCGTAACCTCCTGCCCCATGAACCAAGTGCCATTAGGTCTGAGCCTTCCCTGGGCTCTGTGAAGGTGAATCTCCCTCTATCTTAGCCTCCCCCTTTCGACTTGCTGAGGTGGTAACTTCTTTTGCTCTCTTCAGTCAAGTACCCTCCTCTACCTGTTTTTGCTCTTCCCAAAACTTGTTGAAATCTTTCATCTGTTGATGTCTAATTTCTTATTCTCTTTGTTTTTGTGGAATTGCAGACATTTTTTCTACTTGAATCCTTTCCTTCCATTGGTGGAGTTCATGAGAAGAGGAGAAAAACAAGTATTATTTGATTTGCTCTGTCCAATTAGAAGTCTGTTATTATTAGAAATAAATGAGAATAGCCTGCAAATTTCCCTGAAAAACTGGAACACGATATATTTAAGGTCTTTCTTTTAATAAGTAAATAAGTCTTTTGCTGGGTAAGAAAAGAGAGCGTCAAAGCAGGGAAAAGGAAAAAAAGAAATGGAAAAATGAAGGAAGAGGGCTTAGTAGAAAAAATATGCTTCAGTGAGGGACTTTATAATAACTTATCAAGAAGGGAAAAAAGTTAAAATCCAGGCCAGTCTTGTCTTGTACATACATGCTGTTCAGACACTGTGGATTAGGGAATCGTGGAATTCATAATGGATTTATCAATGGGCCATTATTGTAGCATCTTTTTCAAGTGCTATGACATGAAAGAATTTTATGCTTGTCGGCCCCACAGGATCTTAAGAATACAAGATTGTAAAACAAAGGACATTGATTATGCAAAACGAATTCCATCCTGTCCTAGGAAGGGTGGTTCACCTTCAACAGGGAATACCACCAGCATCGTGGAAGATGAAATGCAGGGTCCAGGAACACGTCAATGAACTGGGTGGAGACTGTGCACCTAACTTTAAATATGATTACACAAATGTAATACATCATGATGGTAGGGACGAAATTATGGATTTTTCCTTTTTCATCTTGCCTGTCATTTTTCTTCTTTCTTTACCACTTTTCTTCTTTGTAAATCTGAAGGCTCTGAATGAAAGACACCGTAATAGCTTGTTTGTTTGTGTAGCTATAAAGATAACCATTATAGCTCATTTACTTCCATAGCCAAATACATTATTTCTTGCCCATTTGCAGGTGGATCAAGGCTACTGGTCAGAAAAAGAAGAAAGATCTCAGTTCTGGAAATTCCAATTTTGTTCAGCCAGAAGCCTCTGTCTGAATTCAGTCCAGTTCCGTGGTCTGTTTTATGTCCAACATTCTAATGATGTTCCTGCTTCTTCTCCTTTAATTATTTTTATTATCATCCCTTTGTCTTAAGGTTCTTCTGACTGCATTGAATGTTGCCCCACCTGCTTCAGCCTGTCTTTTATCTCTCTCTTTCTCTCTTTTTTCTTTTCTTTTTTCTTTGAGACAGGGTCTTACTCTGTCACTCAGGTTGGAGTGCAGTGGCACAATCATAGCTCAGTGCAACTTCAAACTCCTGGGTGCAAGCCATCCTCCCACCTCAGCCTTCCAAAGTGCTGGGGTTGCAGGCATGAACCACCATGCCTGGCTTCTGTGTCTCTTGAGGCTCTATCAAGGATATGCATAAAAATAGAAATTTTTCCCACCTTGTGGGAAAAGAGACTTTTGGAATTAGATAAGACTGGGAAGACAACACTGAGCTTTAATGGATTGGGTGTTCAGGTGGCCTGGAGGCTCTCCCTTTCTTGTCTTAGGACTAGTACCCAGACCAGGAGTGTCACTGTCTGCTATCCTGAAGGTTCCCTGAGGACTGCACTGCTCTCTCCATCCTTCAGGAGTAGATGTAGGAAATAGCAGAGAGGAGAGTGGTACCTCCTTCTCTCTTCCTTGTCACAGCATCCCCTGGAGCTCCCAGAGGAAGGCATGGGATGAAGTGTCTGCATCATGTGGAGGAAAGGACAGCTGTTAGTGGCAGTGCACCTGCCTCAGACCCAAAGACATGGGGTCTAATTCCCTTGTCTATACTGGTAACTGCTGTGAATTCAGGCAGACCCTGACCTCGGTGAACCTTGGCTTCCTTCATGATGTAATGGGGGAGCTAGAGACTGCTGCAGCCCTTTGAACTAGAACATGCTCTGAAGCTGTTGGCCGATATATATGCTAGGATTGTGTACTGGTTGCTTCCCTTTCTTGAGAGTGGTATTAAACGTTCAGTTTTTAACAGTTTCAAACAAATGTGAACTTCTGCCTCAGTGGACATAGGTTTGTATACTTGATAGTAAATATCAGACATTAAGAGGCAGTGAACTTTCATTTTTCTGCCTCTGCCCCCTTTTAATACTGACAAGCATTGTCCCCTCAACTCTAAGCTCCACAAGGAGTCCTGTTTGTCTTATTTTGGAGATCCTTTTAGAGTATCCACCTGTCCATATTCTCAGAAGTGAAAGTTGGTCACATTTTATTTATTTTGTTCCCCCAGCACCTAGCAGAATGCCAGGAATGTAACAAATATTTGTTGAGTTGTATGCCTAACATACAGTATTCGAAGTACGTACTGTGAATGTTTGAAATTGCGCCATAAGCAAGGTGGGGATGTGAGTATTGTATTTTATTTTTTCTAACAAAAAAATACACTGTGTGAAATGAAAACCTTTCAAAGAAGATTACAAAGCTGTTTTATTTCTCATTACTTATCACTTTCCTCCTCCCTAGAATTTCAAATCCTATTGTCTGGTCAATCCGAGTCAAAAGAGAAAAATATAAGGTAAAAGCTTCCCAAATTACCTAGGCTACCTATTCCCCTCCTTTTTTCTGTCCCTCTTGTACTTTGGTTTATTGGAAGTTAACCAAGAATAAAAGAAATATCTGAGGCCCCCTATCGGGATGTTAATTAGTTGTTTCTTGTCCAAGGAATTTAAGAACTGCTTCTAAGAGAATGTCTGTGTTTGATTTAGCAGACAACCTCTCTCCTCTCTCAACCCCAGTTTTGTTAGTTGACATTCTCAAGTGTCTCCAATTAGCTCAAGAGGTGTTAAGACATTTAAAAAAATTCTCAAAGCAAAATTAATTTTACTTTGCTTTGGTTTAAACAGATATGCCATATATCACTTTAGGAGGAAGAAGCCTGTTATAAAATCTGGCAAACAATAAAAAAAAATAAAACAATCCTAAAATAACTCAGCTTCCTAACTGCTTGGAAGGAAGTGAAGTCCAGTGCCACATGCCATCTGAAACCTACTGGAAAATAAAGTTGCTATTTTAATTACAGTTGGCATTTGCAACTCTCCAGGTGAGGGAAGTCAGCTTAGTAGAAAATTTCTTTTGGCACAGGAAGCTCAGGAAATTAATAAGAATGAACCAAAGAAAAGTTGTATTTGCTTATTAAAGCCCAGATCTGGAATTCTCCTGGACCCTCAAGTGACCTTGTCTTTTGTCAGTTTGTGTACACAATTGAGTGACTGCTAAGAGGAGGCTGCTGGGCTAGGTGCCCAGAGCTCCCTTCCCTAAAGGGCTTTGGCTTAGTTAGGAGGAGGAAGGGGGCAAGACGTGGTTATCAAGAGATGACCAGATTGTGTGCAATGACTGATTGAACTGCTAGTGTGCTAGGAGTTCAGAGAAAGGAGAGGCTGTCTTGGACTGGGTTGGAGAAGGATGACATCCTCGAGGAGGGGTGCCTGGTAGGACACCTGGTTTGCAGGTAGGAGGAGAAGACTGGAAAGAATACCCTAAGCTGAGGAATAGCATGATCCAAAGCTTGTAGACAAGTGTGTACTGGCACATTGAATGGATACATTGGTGGCGGATGGTGCCTGTAGAAGATTAATGAGAAATGAGGCAAGAGAGATGGGCAGGGACTAGTTCGTGAAAAGCTTTGCATTTGGGCTCAGGTTT
>VBSM01003176.1:6433465-6533777 GCA_008086735.1 Cheirogaleus medius | reverse complement strand
TTTTCTTCTACTAGGATTGGAAATTGTTTGCTGTTCTTTTTCCAATTCCTTGTGGGCTCAGGTCTTGATGATACAGATCAGTGGTTTCCCAGATTTATTTATTTAGTTAGCCTCAGAACTCTTCCTTAAAATGAAATCTTACATGGAAGGCTGCCGTTATAAAACAGGTAGAGGTGGAGATGTGCCGTTGGAATCTGCAATGTTTCCCCTCAAACCCAGCCCCCTCCATTCCTTCCCCTTTGCCCCCCACACCTTGCACTGTTCCAGCAGTAAATGGAAAACTGTTGGGAAAACACTGCTATAGCAATGGGCCAGTGGTGATGCTTTTGATCAGGGGCATGGAAGGTGATTATACAATTTACTTTTTAATTCAATTTTATATTGTTTTATGTCTTTTTATAGCCATGGGCATTTGATGGACAGTGGACACACTAAGTCGGATTGGTGTTTGGTGTTAAAATGACATGCAGGCTCTTGGTCTAGAAAAACCCTGGGGGAGTTTTGAGATTGAAGCCACACGTCTTTCCTGATGGCTGTGGCCTGAGAAGGATGCCCCCATCTCTTCTCTGTTATACCCCCAAAGTGCGTGTGTGGGGTAGCCACTATTTTTGGTGACTGAAAAGCGGGCAAGGGTGGAGACTCTAGGGCCAAGCAGATCCGTGTCAGATGCAGCTCTACCACGTTCAGTTGTGTGACCCTGTGTGTGGCCGAGCTTCACAGGTCATCGGCAGTGAGCACCAGGGAAGCCTTGCAGGTGACAGCTGGGGAATGACCGGCAGCCCAGCTGTTCCTTCTTGGACACAGTGGCCACAAAAGTAGGCGCAGGGGAATGTCTCCACCCTTTGGGCATTTAGTCCACTTCTACCCTCTCTCCAGCAGGGGATCTAGTCCTTTTCTTCTTCTTACTCCAAATTTAGCTTAGACCTTTTGAGTTCTTAAAAAGAATATTTGGTGAACTTTGACTCAGCTGGGTGCTATTTTGTACACATCTATAGGGGGTTTAATGTCCAAAAAGTTATGTCCAAGTCCTAACCCTCAGAATCTGTGAAGATGCTCTTATTTGGTAAAAAGGTCTTTGCAGATGTAATTAAGGATTTTGTGATGAGATCATGCTGGATTTAGGGTGGGCCCTAAATCCAAGGACAGGTGTCCCTGTAAGAAGAGGAGAGGACACAGAGATACAGAGGCACATAGACGGGAAGGCCTTGTGAGGACAGAGACAGAGGCCAGAATGTTGGACACCGAGGACTGCTGGGAAATCACCAGGAGCTGGAGAAAGGCATGGGGCGGGTTGTCCCCCAGAGCTTCCAGAAGGAACCTATCCTGCCAATCCCTTGATCTTGGCCTCCAGAACTGAGAGAGTAAGTTCCTGTTGTTTAAAGCCACCTAGTTAGGGTGACTTGTGATGGCAGCCAGGAAACGCATACAACCGCTGTGGGGTGGAGCATCTGCTCCCGTTTGTGGCCAAGCCCTTTAGCCTGCCTGAGAGGTTGTCTTTGCTTCTTTAGAGGTTTTTTTTCTCCCCTTCTCTGTGAAGTTTTTTATGCTTGTAGAGTAAGAATTTCATGTTTTAGGTCCAAATCCTTTTATACTATATTTCCTCTCAGGATCTATTGGCCCTGTGATCTGCACTTATCGAATATCTTAGTGGGCCCGAGGTGAACCCCAGGATATAAGTGGATCCAGCCCCTTTCCCCAAAGGCTGTGTCAATTCCAGTTCACCAGCTATTGCTTCCCTTACTGATAAGGTGATCATAAAGATTATTGTTCGAACCCAGATGCTTTTGAGAGTAAAAGGGGGCACTATTGACATTTATAACAAGTGTAAACTGGGTCTGTCCCAGGCAAACGGGGACATCTGGTCACCTGCTTAGTGGTCATATCTAGACCTTGAATCCTAGTCCCGTTGGGCCTCCTTTCTAGTCTCGTCAGTACTAAGTCAGGAATAGTTGCTTGCTTGGCCTTGGGAGGAACTGTTGGCCTTCTCAATTCCTCTTCTCTTGCTCTCATGTTCTCTCCAGAGGTTGACTATTTCTTTTCAGCTCAAGAGTTATCTCACGTGTTTGGTCTTCAGTCTTCTTTGGCAAGGCCAGACAGCCCCTGGACACCTTGCCTGTCCTTATTTTTGCCACTCAGCATTGTGAAGATGCTTCTTTACGGTCAGCAACGGCTCAGGCTATTTTGGCTGCAACATCAGTTAACTTGAATCCTTGGGAAAAAAGCCCCAAATATGTTAAACAAATTATTAATTCATGCCAGAAACAAAAGCACAGAGTTTGTCATGCCTCACACATTAATACTGCATGTAAGTAACTCTTGAACCATCTGGAGGACAGAATCCCGAGGCCCGTGGTGAGGGTGGTAAGCAGTTGCTGAATTCAAACGCTGTTTTCTGAGTTCCATACCACTACCACTGCTGAGAGAACAAAGAGTCATCTGTTGGATGTTCCTCTGCAGGGTCAAAGCTGGGCCATGGTCTCTAAAATTAGCCTCTTTTCCTCTGCTGTTGTCAGAAATGAGGAGCCTTCTTGGGGGATGTTTGCCATCACCACCAGTGGCCTAAAAATGTCAATTGCAATTAAACACCATGATCTCAGATACATTAACCATATTGCTCCTCAGAAGAAGAGGATGACTATGCATGATGTTTCAGTTACTAAATTAAAATTAAGAGTCTAAGGTTTCTTCTGTGGAAGTTAGTGAACTCTTGCAAGACCCTGTGGCCATATTTAGAGAAGCTGCCACCAGTTGCCCCAGGGTAGTGGTTTCCATGGCTGACTGCCCATTTCAGGGATGCCTTTGAGGGCAGGGATTTTGTTGTCATGTTCATTCATGTGTCCTGGGCACCTAGCATGGTCCTGGCAGCTGGGAGATGCTAGGAAATGTGTATTGAGTGAATGAACTATTTATGATAGAAGAGGTCCAGCATTCCCATTCACTGCAGCCATTAGTGGTTGAAAATATCTGAGATACTACCTAATAAATATTCATATTACCATTTGCCTGTCTTTATTTTGCTTAGTTGCACTTATGTTTCTTAAAAATGTTTTATTGAGGTATAAGATACATACAATAAAGTGTTTGGATCTGTAGTGAACAGCTCAATTAATTTTTACACTTGTGTAATATATACCCACGTCACCAGCACTCAGATCAAGAAAAAGAACCTTTCTAATACCTGAGAAGATTCCCTTGTGCACCCTTCTAGTCAATGACTCCTTCCAAATAAATATAAACATTCTTCTCACTTTTATTTTCATATGTTGGTTTTGCCTTCTTGAATTTCATATAAATAAAATTATATAGTATGTGGTCTTTTATGTCTGGCTTCTTTCACTCAATATTATATCTGTGAGATTCATCCAAGTGGTTAATTGCTGTGTAGTAGCAGTTTGTTCTTTTTATTGCAAGGAGCTATTCCATTATATGACTATGCCACAATTTATTTATCCATTCTACTGTTTGGGTAGTTTCCAGTTTTGGCTATTATGAATAAAACTATTATGAATATTTTTGTTCAGATCTTTAATTGCACATATATTGTCAAAGTTTATGTTTTTCTTATAAGGGAAGGAGAGGAGGGAAATAATAATAATAACAGTAACTGAGACTTATTGAAAGCTTACTATATGCCAGAAATTATAGTAAGCAATTAACTAAATGCTCTATAGTCATAGCCCATGCATGGTTTTTATTGCTATACCATTCTGCCTTCCAACTTCATAGCTTAATTAGGAAAATCTTAAAAGCAAGATTACCTGTTAAGTACAAATTGAGTATGTGATCAGTCAGCATCTGAAATTATCTAATTAACTTTTTTATTTATTTTATAGCTAACCTCTATCCCATCCCCCGGCTATTTCACACCCCACTGGAATGGGAGCTTATCAGGTTTAGGGCTGAGTTCCTAGCACTCAGTTCCATACCTGGTCCCAGTAAACTCTCAATAAATATACTTATCTATAAGAGAGCTATTTTCCAAATGATTTGTGAGCAAGTTGTTTTTGAATCTCAGAAGGCATTTGCCACAAAATTCTCTTGGACTAGCCTACCTAACCTGTTGTTACTGACCTAGGATGCCAAGGGTAGCCACCAGGACTACATACTCTTTCTCCCCTCCCCAACTGAGCCATCTTTCTGCAGAATGTATACTCTTAACTTCCAAGAGATCAGCTTTCTCAACTCAGTTGTTTGCTGGTATTTTTGTGTTCTCTTTATTGTTAACCTGATGTTAAGAGCTTAACATTTTTTTAAAAATTGAGTCTTCATTAGCATTCAATAAAATGTCCCTATCTTAAGTGCTTTATTTGATATATATTGCCAGTTGGGTGTAACTATCACCCTAAAAAAGAAACAGAATATTTCTATCACCCCATATATTCCCTCGTTCATTCTCCACCTTTTCCCAGTCCCAGCTAACTACAGATCTGATTTCTTTCAGACTAGATTAGATTTACCTATGTTAGGACTACATATAAATAGAAACATATAGCATATGCTCTTTTTGTGACTGGCTTCTTTTGCTAATCATAATGTTTTGGGAGTCATCTTGTGGGTATTTTTATTGCTGAACTTTATTACATTGTATGAATATTTTACAATTTGTTTATCTACTATCCTGTTGATGGACATTTGGATAGTTTCCAGTTTTTGGCTAATTTGAACACATTTGCTCTGAACCTCTTTGTACACGCCTTTCTGTGGACATAGACCTTTACTTTTCCTGGGTGAATAGCTAAGAGTGGGATTATTTGGCAAGTGTATGTTTTAACTTTATAAGAAACTGGCAGTTCTCAAAAATGGTTGACCTGTTTTATACTCCCACCAACAATGTATAAAAGTTCTAGTTGCTCCACATCTTTACTCACATTTAGCAATGTCATACACCTCTGTTTTAGCAAGCTCTATTTCCCCCCAAATTTGTTTTTATATAACTTCATTCCTCTTTCTCTCTCAACATAGACCTTGAACCTTTATTCACAGCTCTAGGCTTTTGCTTTGGGTGATGAGGCTGAGGATTTCCTTCGCTCTTCCTACCCTGAAGTGTTCATTGCACACTCAGTGTTCCCTGTGTGAGAAATGACCCTTAATTCCTTCCAGTTTTCCCTGTCCTTGTTAGGCAATCATAAGTTCCTATTGGGCCTTTAAGGCTAGACCACCATTTTCTATTGGATTTTGGCTTTAAGCAAATTTAACTAGAAAATAAGCTCTTCTAGAGTAGAGACCTTGTCTGATTTGATCATCATTATATCCCCAGATTCCAGAGAAGTGCTGGCACATAAGAAATATTTGTTTAATGAATACATTTTAACACTATGAAAGTAAACACGTTATACTTTAATCAATATTCATCAATGCATATAAACAACGGTAAGTTAGGGTATACTTTAAAATAACCAAAGGAGTGGAATTGAAGTGTTCCTAACACAAAGAAATGTTAAGTGCCTGAGGTGATGGATACCCCATTACCCTGATTTGATTAATTCACATTGTATGCCTATATCAAACCATCACATGTACCCTATAAAGATATACAACTGTTATGGACCCATAATAATTTATATATATATATTAAAAAACATTTAGCAATGTATTCAATAGGAGTTTCTGATAGTACCAAAGTTAATACTTTGGTTTTCTTCCTTAAAAACAAAATGGAATCTGGTTTGGTGAAAAGAGCATGAAAATAGCCACTAACACCCACCCACACATGCCACCTGGGGGCCTAGTTTATCCAGCTTGCCACTGTCACTGCTGGTGCTACTTGGGGTCCCAAGAGTTGGCCTTCCAATGCTACTGCCACCACCTGATACCATGCATGCCTCCCAGGGTCCTGAGTACTCACCTGCCCACCCAGGCCACTGCTGCCATTGCTAGTACCCCAAGAAAGCCTCCTGGAGACCCAAGGATTTGCCCTCTCAGACCTGCTCCCACTGGAGCCTGCATACACCACCCAGGGGCACAAGGACCAACATGCTCAGTCCACTGTCACCACCACTTTTACCTGAGGACTGGCCCACCTGGCATCCCTGTCTTCAGCAAGGCCTTACCACATCCTCCACTAACAACTGCAGCCTAAGCTACTGAGGAAATCATAGACACTATTGGTGCTGATTACAGCTGAAGAAATCATACAAAGACTATACTACTGTGCCCACCCAGAATCAAAACCACAGTGCCCTACTCAACCAACACTATAGATACATATATAGGAAAAAGTCTTTCTTTATGAAAGCCAATCCATAAAATTGGAAGAAGCAACTGTCACACCAAATATGCAGATTTCAGTCTAAGGACACAAAAAACATGAAAAAACAAAACATGACATCTACAAAGGAATATAATAGTTCTACAGCAACAGATTCCAATGAAAAAGAAATGCCTAAAAAAGAATTCAAAATAATAATATTAAAGAATCTCAGTGAGAAACAAGAGAATACAGATTAAAAAATACAAAGAAATCAGGAAAACAACTCATGACATGAATGAGAAATTCAACAAAGAGATAGTTATAAAAAAGAACCAAATTCTGTAACTGAATAATTAAATTAATGAAATAAAAATACAAATGAGTGCTTAAACAATAGGTTAGAACAAGCAGAAGAAAGAATTTCTTAACTTGAAAACAGGTCTTTTGAAATAACCCAGCCAGACAAAAATAAATAAATAAATAAATAAATAGGAATGAAGAGAGATTATGTGACATATCAGACACCATAAAGCATCAAATATTTGAATTTTGGAATTTCCAGAAGGAGAAGAGATGGGCAAAAGCATAAAAAACATATTTAAAGAAACAATAGCTGAAAAATTCCCAAGTCTTGCAAGAGAATATAGACATTTAGGTATAGGAAGCTCAAAGTTTCCCAAATATATTCAACCCAAAAAGGTCTTCTTCAAGGCACATTATAGTCAAACTGCCAAAAGTCAAAGATAAAGAATTCTACAAATAGCAAGAGAAAAGCATCAAGTCACATATAAGGGAATCTCCATTAGACTAACAGTGGATTTCTCAACAGAAACCTTATAGACCAGGAGAGAATATATTCAAAGTGCTGACAGAAAAAAACCCCAAAAAACAAAAAACCCTGTCATCCAAAAATACTCTATGTGGCAAACTAGCTTTCAAAAATGAAGGAGAAATAAAATCATTCAGACAAGCAAAAACTGAGGGAATTCATCACTAATACTGGCCCTACAAGAAATGCTTAAGGAGATCTTACCTCTGGAAGTGAAAGAACAATGTCTATCATTATGAAAACACACAAAAGTATAAAACCCATTGGTAGAGCAGACACACAAGTGAGAAAAAGAAAGAATTGAAATGTTACCACTACAGAAAATCATGAAACCACAATGATAAACAATAAGAGAGAAAGAAAGGAAGAAAGGATATATAACACATTCTGAAAACAATTAACAAAATGACAGGAATAAGTACTCACCTATCAATAATAACCTTGAATGTAAATGAATTAATTTCTTCTCTTAGAAGATACAGACTGACTGAATGGATAAGAAAAAAATGACCTAACTATATGCAGCACATAACAAACTCACTTCACCTGTAAAGACACATGTAGACTAAAAGTGAAGGGATGGAAAAAGATAATCCATGCAAACAGAAACGAAAGTGAGCAGGAGTAGCTATACTTATATCAGATAAAATAGACTTTAAGTAAAATACTGTAAAAAGAGAAAAAGAGGGTCATTATATAATGACAAAGGGATCAATTTAACAAGAGTGTATAACAATTCTAAATATATATGCACCCAACACTGGAACACCCAGATATATAAAGCAAATGTTATTAGATCTAAAGGGAGAGATAGACTCCAATACAATAATAGTTGGGGACTTTAATAGTCCACTCTCAGCATTGGATAGATCATCTAGACAGAAAGTCAACAAAGAAACATTAGAGTTAAACTGCACTTTAGACCAAATGGACCTAACAGAGATTTACAGAAAATTTTATCCAATAGCTGCAGGATACACATTTTTTCTCATTAGCAAATGGAACATTCTCCAGAGTAGGTCATATATAAGGCCACAAAGCAAGTCTCAACAAATTTAAAAAAGCTGAACTCATATCAGGTGTCTTCTCAGACTACAATGGAATGGAACTAGAAATCAATAATAAGAGGAACTTTGGAAACCATACAAATACATGGAAATTAAACAACATGCTCCTGAATGACCATCAAGTCAATGAAGAAATTAAGAAAATAAAAGAATTTCTTGAAACAAATGAAAATGGAAACACAACATACCAAAACCTATGGGATACAGAAAAAGCAGTGCTAAGAAAGAAGTTTATGGTGCTACATGTCTACATCAAAAAGAAAGATTTCAAATAACCTAATTATGCACCTCAAGGAATTAGGAAAGCAAGAATGACTGAACTCAAAATTAGTAGAAGAAAAAAAAATAATAAAGATCAGAGCAGAATTAAATGAACTGGAGACTAAAAAAATACAAAAAATGAATGAAATGAAAAATTGGTTTTTTGAAAAGATAAATAAAATTGATAAACTGCTAACTAAACTAACCAAGAAGAAAAGGGAGAAGATCCAAATAAATAAAATCAGAAACAAAAAAGGAGATGTACAACCGATACCATAGAAATACAAAGGATCATTAGACACTATTGTGAACAACTATATGCTAAAAAATTAGAAAACCCAGAGGAAATTGATAAATTTCTGGACATATACAACCCACCAAGATTGAACCAGGAACAAATAGGAAACCTGAACAGACCAATAAAGAGTAACAAGATTGAATCAGTTATAAAAAGTCTCCAAAGAAAAGAAAAGACCAGGACCAGATGACTTTACTATTAATATTTAAGTCTACCAAGCTTATAAAGAAGAACTAACACCACTTCTTTTGAAACTATTCCAAAACATTGATGAGAAGGTCATTATTTCTAACTCATTCTATGAGGACAACATTACCCTGATACCAAAACCAGGCAAGGACATAATGACAACAACAAAAAACTACAGAGCAATATACCTGATGAACATAGATGCAAAAATCCTCAACCAATTGCTAGCAAACCAAATCCAACAACACACCCAAAAGATAATACACCATGATCAAGTGAAATTTATTCCAGGGATGCAAGGATGATTCAGCATATACAAATCAATAAATGTGATACATCACATCAACAGAATAAAAAACAAAAACCATATGATCATCTCAATAGATGCAGAAAAATCATTTGATAAAACCCTTCTTGATAAAAACTCTCTAATAATTAGGCATAGAAGGGACATACCCCAACATAATAAAGGCCATATATGACCAACCCACAGCTAACATACTGAATTGGGAAAAGCTGAAAGCCTTTCCTCTAAGAACTGGAACAAGACAATGATGTCCACCTTCCCCACTCCTCTTCAGTGTAGTACTGGAAGTCCTAGCAGAGCAATTAGGCAAGAGAAGGAAATAAAAGGCACCCAAATAGAAAAAGAGGAAGTCAAATTGTCCCTTTTGGCCTGTGACATGATATTACATATAGAAAAACCTAAAAATGCCACACACACACACACACACACACACACAAACCTCTTAGAACCAATAAATGAATTCAGTAAAGTTTCAGGACACAAAATATGTTGATACAAATATCAGTAACATTTCTATACACCAATAATAAATTGCTGAAAAAGAAATCAAGAAAGCAATCCCATTTACAATAGCTACAAAAAAATACTTAGGAATAAATTTCACCATGGAGGTGAACAACCTCTACAAGGAAAACTACAAAACACTGATGAAAGAATTTGAAGCAGACACAAATAAATGGAAAGACATATATCATGCTTATAGACTAGAAGAATTAATACTGTTAAAATGACCATACTATGCAAAGCAATGTACAAATTCAGTGCAATCTCTATCAAAATACCAATAACATTTTTCACAGAAATAGATAAAACAATCTTAAATATGGAACCACAAAAAACTCTGAATAGCCAAAGTAATACTGAGCAAAAAGAATAAACCTGGAGGCATCACACTATCTGACTTCAAAATATACTATAAATCTATAGTAACCAAAAGAACACAGTACTGGTATTAAAAAAAGACACATAGACCAATGGAACAGAATAGAGAACCCAGAAATAAATCCACATATATACAGCCAACTGATTTTTGACTAAGGTGCCAAGGATATACACTGGGGAAAGGTCACTCTCTTCAGTAAATGGTGCTGAGGAAAATGAATATTCATATGCAGAAGAATGAAACTAGACCTGTATCTCTCGCTATATACAAAAATTAATTCAAAATGGATAAAAGACTTAAATGCAATACTGGAAATTATGAAACTACTAGAATAAAACATAGGAGAAATGCTTCAGGACATTGGTCTAGGCAAAGATTTTATGGCTAAGACTTCAAAGGCACAGGCAACAAAACCAAAAATAGACAAATGGGACTATATTAACCTAAAAAGTATCTGCACAATAAGGAAACAATCAGCAGAGTGAACAGACAACATGTAGAATTGGAGAAAATGTTTACAAATGATTCATCTGACATGAGACTAATATCCAGAATATACAAGGAACTCAAACAACTCAACAATAAAAAAACCAAATAATCCCATTAAAAAGTAGAAAAAGTATCTGAATAGAAATTTCTTAAAAGAAGACATACAAATGACCAACAAGTTTATGAAAAAGTGCTTGGCATCATTTTTCATCAGGGAAATGCAAATCAAAGCCACAATGAGTTATCATTTCACTCCAGTTAGAATGGCTGTTATCAAAAAGACCAAAAATAACAAATGTTGGCAGAGAAAAGCAGAGAAGCAGAGAAAAGGGAACTCTTATACACTGTTGGTGGAAATGTAAATTAGTGTAGCCATTATGGAAAAGAGTATGAAAGTTTCTCAAAAAGCTAAAAATGGAACTACCATATGATCCCACAATCCCACTACCAGGTATTTATCCAAAGGAAAATAAACTAGTATATTAAAGGGATACCTGTACCCCCATGTTTATTGCAGTATTATTCACAATAGCTAAGCTGTAAAATCAACCTAAGTGTCTACCAACAGATGGATAAAGAAATTGTGGTGTATATATACAATGGATAACTATTGTGCTTATAAAAAAAATTAAACTCTGTCATTTCCAGCAACATGGATAAGACTGGAGGTCATTATGTTAAATGAAATAAGCCAGGCACAAAAAGACAAATGTCACATGTTCTCACTCATATGTGGGAGCTATAAAAGTTGATCTCATGGAGGTAGAGAGTAGAATGATAGTTAGCAGAGGTCGGAAAAGGTGTGTGAGGGGGAGATGAAGAGAGGTTGGTTAATGGGTACAAACATACAGTTAGATAGAAGGAGTAGGTTCTAGTGTAGGGTGATTATTATTAATAATTTACTGTATATTTCAAAATATTTAGATGACTTCTCATCTAAATTTAGAATTTTCCCAACACAAAGAAATGATAAATGTTTGTCATAAATGTTTGATGGATATCCAAAATACCCTGATGTGATTATTACACATTGTATGCATGTATCAAAATATCACATGTACCCCATAATATGTACAATTGTTATGTACCAGTAATAAAATTTTTAAAAACGGTATGGAAATAACCAAAGGAAACAGACTGCTGTTATTAATAATAAAATGGAACTTCTGAGTTGGCACAGTATTTAGTTGTCCATGTGGTATGATGGAAGAGGACTGCTGTAAATTTCCTTTCTACAAAATATCTCTCCCACCAGACTGGCAGAACTCCTAAAATGTATATTAATAAAGATTTGTTTCTTGGTTTACGGTATTCTTATTTTCATGAGAGCTCTTTTATAATTCAAAATTTTAAGGAAGAGCCATATGCATTCCTATAGAGAATTGGTTTGACAGATTACATTGCCACTTCCTTCATAAGGTCTGGGGAAACAAGACACAGGAAGGGAGAAGGTGGCCCAGGTGGGTTCAGCCTAGGGCCTTGCTTTCTGACGGTGAGGGTGAAGGTGTGTCTGGGTGGGTGGCGTAGTGCCTCTGGGTGTGGTTTGGAGGGTGATTGTGGACTTACTGTTGAACTTGGGAAGCAGAGTGCAGTAGGGAAGACATTGAAAAAAACATGACCTGTTTCAAAATTTAGCTAGGGTGTTAAAGATAAGACTTATGTGTAGAAAGTATAAAAGTGGTCCTCCACTTTCTTTCATTCCTAAAATCGTGTACAAAAGATGATTTATATGTTTTCAGGAGGGTTTTGTTCTCAGAGAAACAACAAATTATGAAAACCTACGTTAAACTTTATCTTTTAGACATAATCTTTAATGAAATCTTCTCAACGTTTTCTAAATGTTCTTTAATTTTGTTCTTTCACCATTAATCACACAGTCAGCTTAAATCCAATGAATATCCAAAGATGAGTCTGGTTTCACCTTTAGTTTTACCTTTTCAGTCTGCCTAATGGTTTCCATCTTTGCTCAAATGTGTTTGTGAGACCTCCAATTTTTATCTTCAGTATTTCACTTCCCATTCACTTTTATAAAATTAGTGATTATAATAAAATACTCTGTAGTTGTACAAACATTGCTCTGCTAAGTAAGATGGCTGTAGGGATGAAACCCAGCTGTTTCTATTGCTTCCCACTGCAGTTAGACGAGGTCCTTCTTACTGCAGCATCACGGCCTTGAGTAATCTGGCCTCTGCCTACCCCCTCAGCCTTATTTCCCTCATTTCTCCCCCTCTGCCTTATTTCTTTCCGCTCCACCTCTGGTTCATGGCACTTCAGGCATGCTGACATTCTCCTAGTTCCTCAAATGTGCCGCCTCTTTCCTGCCAAAAGGCCTTTGCATGTGCTCTTTCCTAACTCTGAACGGTCTTTCTCCTCTCCTCACAGGCTTAAAGTTAAGTCTTTGAGGCTTTCTCAGTCCACCCTGTTTAAATTAGAAATCCCCTCCCCATTTATATATTTTTACTAATATACTTTATTTTCTAGAACAATTTTCGATTTACAGAACAATTGAGCAGATAGTACAGAAAGTTCTTAGATAGCCCCTGCCCATCGATTCCCCTATCATTAACATCTTACATTAGTGTGGTGCATTTTTCCATTAATTTCCAATATTAATGGAATTAATGGAATTAACTCATTTCCAATATTAATGAGCCAATATTGATATATTGATATTAACTACAGGCCATAGTTTATTCAGATTTCCTCAGTTTTTACCTAATGTCCTTTTTCTGTTCCAGAATCCCATCTAGGACTCTATATCTCATGTCTCCTTGGCTCCTCTTGGCTGTGACAGTTTCTCAGACTTTGTTTTTGATGACCTTGACAGTCTTTAGGAGCACTGGTCAGGCATATTGTAGGATGCCCTTTATTGGAACTTGGCTGATGTTTTCTCATGATTAGACTGGGCTCTGGGCTTTTGGGAGGAAGAACACAAAGGCAAAGTACCATTTTCATCAGAGTATGTCAAAGGTACACACTATCAACATGATTTGTGACTGTCCATGTTGACTTTGATCATCTGGCTGAAGTGGTGTTTGTTAGATTTCTCTACTGTAAAGTTACCTGTTTTTGCCCTTTTCCATACTGTACTCTTTGGATGGAAGTCACTAGGCATAGCCCACACCTAATGAGTTAGCAGTTTGGCTTCCCCTCCTTCAGGATGGAGTATCTACATAAATTATTTGGAATTTTTCTGCATGAGAGATCTCTTTTCCATTTGCTAATTTATTAAATAATTTATTCATATTAGTATCAACTCATGAATATTTATTTTATATTCTGGGTTATAATCCAATACTTCCTTGTTTATTTTGTTGCTCCAGTTGTTCCAACTTTGGCCATTGGGGGCTCTTTCTGTTGGCACTTGTGTTCCTTTGACCTTGCCTCATCAGTGTGGCAATGTGGACTTTTAAATTAGTTATTATAATTCATTTTCTTGAGCATCTTCTTGCTTTCTGGCACTATAAGATGCTCCAGAATCATCTTGTATATTTCATGCCCCAGTTTTAGAATCAGCCAAATACCCATAGAGGCACAATAAATGTGCCATTTCTCTAGGGAGCTCTGGTTCCTTTTATTGGAGAATGGCATTAGTAACTAAGGTCTGGGCGCCAGGCATGCCCACTGCTACTGGGTTATTTCCCATTTATTTTTATTATAGTACCCTGATTCTTTTACTCATAGCATGGACTGCATAATATTATTATTTGTTTGCATTCTTATTTATTATCTATCTTCCTACCTATATTGTCAGTTCCACGAGGTCAGATGCTGTTTTATCCACAGTGGTTGACACATAGCTGGCCCTCAAGAAACATTTGTTGAAGGAAGGAATGAAAGAATACTGGCCAAGAAGCAGGACTTTCATGACAGAGCTTGCAATGTTCATTCCGCAGCTGATGATTTAAAACCCAAATTTAATATACCTACCATGATTTAAACTTCAGGGGTTTCAGTGTATAAAGTATTAAAGAAAGGTTAGGTTGGTCAAAAGCTGAATATATGAAATAGACAATTCCCTTTATATATACAGTGTTTACAAGTTCATTAGTTGTGTTTATGTTTACATTCTAATTCTCTAGGCAACTTATTAATTAAGCTTTATAAGCTTTATGATCAGAAAAGGAATCTGTGAATTCTAGCTGGGTATTGCTTTCTATAATTGAGATATCTGGATAGTGGAAACTCATTTTTATTTGCTGGTAGGTATAATAAAGACACACATTTTTTTCTTATGCAAAAAAGAAAAATAGCCATGGGCAAAGAAGTACAAATAGAGGCACAATGAATGTGCTAATTACTTTTTCTCTGTTGAAGGAACAAAGCTGGAGATGTGGTCACATCTGGTAGGGGTGGTTGCACAGGCACTCTGGATGCCAGGGCCAGAACTGGCAGGATCTCAAGCTTCTGGTAGTCAGCATGGGAGAACATACCCCCAGGAGAGGCACCTCCAGGAGAGGGCACCTGCAGGCACCTGCAGGAGAGCACTGTGTCCTTGCAGTGCAGAACCCAGACAAATGATGCTGAGCACTGGGGATTGGAAGTGTTTCTGGGGAGCACCTGCTTAGAGAGAGCATGGCCTTAAATTCAGGCAAGGGGAGCTCAGGGGTAGTCTTTCATTTAAGGACAGGGCAGAGGTAAGGCAAGCTGGGTTCAGAGATTTGGGCACAAAGGAGGTAGGAGCTCATTTGCCAGCAGTGAAGTCCAAGGTGGGAGCAAGAGCAAAGGGCAAGATGCCAGGACTGGACCCTGCAAGCCATACTTGTGGCTCAACTCTCAATTGGGCCAGGACCCCTCAGTTGCTTCCTATCACTGACTGGGCGCAGGGCAGGTGGAGGCTGCAGGGGCTCCAGGTTGGATGGGAGAGGTTGGTCACGTGGACCCAGCTCTTGGTTGAGGGGAAATGCTGGGCTGGGTGCTTTTTGACCTTTAGCTCTGGCATAATTACCTTTCTGAGGAAATTATTCTTAGATCACTTGGGTTGCACACTGCATCAGTCAGCAAGACTCGCCCCAGGCCTGTGACTCACAGCTTTGTTCCTGGGCAGCACGAATCCCTGCGTTCAGCCCCTGGCAGACCCTTGGTTGCCCCTTGACTCTGCTGTCTTGTGCTTTGGGCCATGCTGCTGCCCCAGCCTTCCCTCCGACTCTGGCACAAGTCAGGCACTCTGCCCCCCAGGACTTGTTCTCCTCTGCCTCAGATCCACCTCTTCTCTCAAGGGCCAGACCTGGTAGAGCTGACCCTTTATATCCTTACTGTGCCTAGCTTTTCTGGCTTCTGAAATCTGGTCAAGGAAGACTCAGTGGCTTCCCCTGGAAAACTTCCTGGAAATCCTAGTTTAAGAGGGCCACTTTTTTTCCAGGAACAGAAAGACAGACTTTGTTTATTTCCTGTCTCGTGTAAAAGAAGCATCCAAGGTTGGCAGCATTGCAGGCCATCTCATTCACCCCACAGCCATGAATCTTGCTGGAAAACACAAAGTGTCCCTTTACTCTCTAATTCAGTGGTTCGCAAATATGAGTGTGTTTAAACAAGAATTTCAACAGCAGGGTCCAGGGCCCCTCCCTGGGAAAGTCTGATTCTGTAGGTCCGAAGCAGATAGTTTCAGGCTACCTTGATGCAGGAGTTGAGAACTCAAATGCCTTCAGGGGCTGAGAGGTGGCTGTCTGTAATTGCAAGAGCTACTGGGTGCTGAGCTGCTGGTCTTGTGGCCTAAATTATAGGTCCTGCCCAGTTACTGAGCTTTTTAAAAGACTTTATTGGCCAAACAATATACATGCCTGAAGGCATTATACTTGCTTTCTAATGCTTCAGGAATCAATTAGGTTTGGGGAGTTGAAGAATAACTATTTGTTGGAGCAACAAGAGGAAAGGATTTCTTATTTATTTAGTGCTTACTGTATGCTAAGCACTTAGCATACAGTACTTAGTACTTTTCCATACAGTATCTCATTTAATTCTGATAAAACTCAGCAAAGTAGGTATTACTACCTTTACTTACGGATGAGGAAACTGATGCTACAGTTTCTATGGCTGGTGGGTGACTGACAGAGCTAGATCGGGGTGCAGACCCACCTGACTTGAAGGCCAGTGATATCTCACCGGGACCTGTGACTTCCTCCTATCCCATGCTGCCTTCCCAAGGAAAGAAGACACCTAATTCCTGCTTCAGCATTGGAGTGCTTCATGCCTGTGAGTTACTCTGGGCAGGGTCTTGTATTGTGTGGTGGGTAAGACTCTGGAATCTGACAGCCTGGATAGGAATCCAAGTTCTGCCACTTTTTAGCAATGTGATGTTGGACATGTCCCTTAACTTTCTTGCACCTGGTTACATCATGTATAAATTACATGAGGATAATTAGAGTTTCTGCCTCGTGAGATTGCTGTGGAAATTAAAGGAGTTAATATAAGTACAGCACTTAGTACCTGGTATACAATGACCATTGCCGTCATCATCATCATCATTATTATTATTACTATTGCTAAGGAGCTTTGTATCCTGATTGTTTAGCAGCAGGACATTTGGCCTGTCACTGGGGCTCAGGGAATGTTGGTGAATGAACATATCCCAGCTGACTCTTCCATGGTGATTCCTCTTTTCCTTCATTTCCCCTCAATCCTTCCCCACATCTCTTACCTTTTCATTCTGTTCCTCCCTAAGCCACAGAAGCATGGATGTTTGCATCTTCAGGCTTTGTCTGTGTGAGATTTTAAGGGTAGTTATGGGAAGGTGCTTGAAGTTGGGCGAGCATCTGTCTGTATCTCTGTATTTGTATTTCTGTGGGTGGACATATCTATACGAGAATGAATATTCCATGAATTTGCATTTTGGAGTGTGATTTTGCATTTTTGGGGTGTGTCTTAAAGAGTAATGAGAATGTATAAGAGCTGATATATAAATATATACATGCAGGTGTCTTACATGGAGGGGTAAGACTACTTCCCTTAAATTGGGAGTCAGTCAAATGGGGATTTTAGAGAGGTGTAGTGAGTGAAGGAAAGATGTGGTAGTGAAACCAACCTTTTTTCTTCCCTTCCCCCTTCTTCTCTCCTGTTCCCTTCCCCTTGTCTCCCAGCAGATTAGTGCACTTGGGTAGTGGGGAGCCTGGGCTCAGTTGTGGAGGAGAGGCTGTGGGGATGGGGAGAGGCAGGCCAGGAAAGCCTTGCAAGCCATGTTTAGCAACTTGACTTTTAACTCAGAGCAATCTATGGAAGGAGGGGTGTGGTGAGATATCTGCATTTTAAAAAGAAAAATGCAGCATGGAGGATGGATTTGATGAGTTCAAGAATGGAGGCTGAGAGACCAGTTAGAAGGCTGTGGGGGAAATCAAGGCAACAGATGGAGGGGGCTGCGATAGAAGGAGTGGGGAGGAGGGGAGAGTGTATGAGATAGAATGAGCAGGACTTAGAGATTAATTGGACATTGTGGTGAAGGAAAGGGAGTCCTTAAGGAGCCCTGCTTGGAAGGTGAGGGGGTATTGAGTGTGGGGTACCCATAGGGCATCCAGTTAAAGATATTATGCAAGCTGTTGGCTAGAGATGTCTGAATTTTAGAGGAGAAACATTCACTTATAGATGGTCATTGGAGCTAGGGCTAAAGATGAAGTTGCCCAAAGAGAACAGGTAGAGGGGAAGAGAATGGTATTGGTTTCCTATTGCTGCTGTAATAAGTTACCATACACTTAGTGGCTTAAAACAACCCAAATTTATTATCTTGTTGTACTGGAGGTCAAAAGTCTGAAATGGGCTTTATGGGGCTAAAATCAGGGTGTCATCAGAGGTGTGTACCTTCTGGGGGCTCTAGGAGAGAAACTGTTCTTGCATCTTTCTAGCTTCCAGAGGCTGCCCACATTCCTTGGCTCACAGCCCCCTGTCAGTCCAACTTCTGTTTCTATTCTCATACCATCTTCTCTAACTTCGATTTTCTTGTCTCCCTTTTATAAGGGCCCTTGTGATCATATTGGGCCTACCTGGATAAATCAGGATGATCCCCCCGTTGCAGATTCTAAACCATGTCAGGAAACATATTCACAGGTTCCAGGGATTAGGACATGGACATCTTTCAGGAGCATTATTCTGTCTACCACAAGGACCTAAAACAGAACCCCACGGTTTATCAACATTAAAGGCACAGACAGAGAAAGAAGAGTGTGAAAAGGAGGCAGAGAAGTTATAGTGGAGAGAACCAGGAAACCATGACCTTGAGATTGGTTAGGGGGTGGGAAGAGATGGTCAAGAATTTCTAGAAGAGGGAGTGATTGCTCTTGTCAAATGCAGTAGGTTCTTTAGGACAAGGATTCAAAAATGCCTATTGGACTTGACAATCAAGAAGCAGTTCATTCATTCACCAAATATGTATTGAGCATTTACTTTGTGCCAGGCACTATTCTAAGTGTGGACAATATAGTGGTGATGGAGGCACAGTCCCTGCTCATGTCCTAGTGGGTAGGAGACAAGCAATAAATCAACAAATCAGTAAACAAAGCATACATGTCTGAGTGCTAGGTAAGGAGTCAAATTAGGAAAAGCATGAAAGAGAATGCCTGGGAAGACCCCTGAAGAGGTGATGTCTAAGCCTCTATCTGAATGACAAGAAAAGGGAGTCTTATGAATCCTGGGGATGGCCTTCAGGCACAGGAGGCAGCCAGTGAAAAGGCCCTCACTGGGGTGGGCCTTAGCTTGTCAAGGCAGAGAGGAGCTCAGCGTGGCTGCAGCGTGAGGGTGAGGAAGAGGGCGGTGGGGCATGAGGTTGGGAAAGGCTGTGCCCATCATTGCTTTGGGCTTTGAGTTCAGACTTGTTTTAAGATTATGTTGTAGGGGTTCAAGAATGAAACAGGGAGACTAGTAAAAGAGGCAATTGCAGTGAGAGATGATGTTGGCTTGGACTGGGATTATAGTAGTTGTAATGGGTTTGTGACCCCTCAAAAGATATGTTGAAGTTCTAAGCCCTAGCACCTGTGAATGTGACCTTATTTGGAGACAGACGTCACAGATGTAATAAGTTAAGATAATCCAGTCAGACTGGATTAGAGTGGGCCTACTCCAATATGACTTGTGTCCTTATAAGAAGAGGGAAATTTGGACACAGATACAGGGACACCTGGGGAGGATGCCGTATGATGACTAAGGCAGAGAATAGAGTGATGTGACTGCAAGCCCAGGAATGCCAAGGCCACCAGCAGAGCTAGAAAGAGGCAAGGAAGGACTGTCCTCTCCAGGTTACAGAGGGAGCATGGCTCTGCCGGCACCTTGATTTCGAACTTCTGGCCTCTGGCACTGTGAGACAGTACATTTCTGTTGTTTTAAGCCACCCAGTTTGTGGTAGTGTGTTATGGCAGCTTTAGGAAACTGGTACAGTGGTGAGGTGAGGAGAGGTGGCTTGGAGGTAGAGCTGACAGGACTTGTTAATGGATGGAAAGTGGGAGGTGAAGGAAAGGGAGCAACTGAGGACAAACTAGATTTGTGTCTTGAGCAACTGGGTAGCGGAGGATTCTCTTTACCAAGATTGGAAAGACTATGGGTGAAACAAGCTTGGGGAGGGAAATGAAGAGTTGAACGTGTGAGTCAGAAGCTGAGCCAGAAGTATAGATTTGAGGGTCATTAGCATATGGATGCAAGATAACTGGAGTAAATGAAGTCACCCAGGGACAGGAAGTTTCAGGCAACCCTGAATGGCCTTAAAAAAATCCTAGTTTGGAGCAAAGGTATTTCCCAATGTCAGATACTGTCCAAGTGGGGATATGTTATTTCCCTAAAGCTATTACATGTGGGCTCAGTTAAATGTGTATTTCTTTCACTTGATCTGGCTTGAAATCCTGACCAAGATATTTCATAGCTCTTTTCATCAGGAGGTAGAGTCTATTCCTCCCTCCAAAGTCCTCCTCGTCCCCTGCCCCCAAACCAATTGTACCAGTCTTGGGACTTGCTTTGGCCCATGAATGTGGTGGAAGCGATGTGGCGCTATTAATAGTTTCAGAGCGGGGCTCCTGGAGTCTTTCGGCTTCTGCCTTTGCCTTCTCAGCCCACCCCCGCTGCCATGTATGAAAGCCTGGGCTCCACCACCGTAGGGTGAGGGAGTGCCCAGCTGACAGCTGGGGCTGACGCCACCGGGAGGCCAGTCATTCCCCCGGTCATCTGACTACAACCAAACAAGTGAGTCCAAGTGAGACCTGCAGAAGAACCACCTAGTCAGCCCAGAGAACTGGGGGAAATAATAGATTGTTGTCGTTTCAAGTCACAAGCTTTCAGGGTGGTTGGTTACACAAAGAGATACACTTGGCACAAAGCGTGTATCCGTGTAGGCAGGATAACGTGGAGGTAAAGTGCTATATGCTGTTCAGGGTCATGGAAATAAATCAGGATTTAATCTAGATGCATGATTAAATGGAAATCCAAAAGGTCATGGAATAATACATCATTCATGAAATGATAAAATACAGAAGGCACATTTCAGAGACCAAATGTCATTTATTAAATCATTCCTTCAACAAATATTTAAGGGTCTGCTCTCTACGATATGCCTGGCAGGGCGGTAGGTGAAGGACACAGAGGTAAATGGGATGAACACTCAAAATACCGTCACCGACTCTACGGAGTTTATTGTTGAGTGTGCAGCATCACTGTGTGCGAGGAAAGGCCACGGAGACACAAAACGTGGTTGGCGGTAATAATGGCTGCCATCGATTGCCCTCTCACCAGGTCCCGTGCCTTTCTATTCATTATCTTATTTAGAGCTCACCACAACCCTGTGTGGCGAGGATTAGTCTTCATTCCACAGCTGAAGAAACTGGGTCTCGTACAGGGTAAGTAGCTTGGCTAGGATCACACAGCCGGAAAGCGGTGGATGAGCCCCCAGCTGTGCCAGACTCTCAAGTTTATACTCTTTCCACCGGGTTGTCTATTGTTTGTTCATCCCTCACCTGACCCTAAGGCAGGTTGTACATCCAGATTATAGTTGGGCTTGGTAGATCCTGTGGTCAGGTGGCAGTCAGCATTGGGAGGACTGATGCTGAATGGTGACAGTCACCGTGGAGATACAGCCCCTAATCCTCTCTCTGCACAAGGAGAATCAGGACCTCAGCTAGGAGGGGAAGGCCAAGTGAACCCATACCATCATGATTTTAATCTGCAAAATCTTGAAAGACAGTCCCCTTCTCTGTCCTCCCCTGCCAAGTGGAACTTCTCAGGGGAGGGCTGCCCCGCTGCAGGACATTTTCTCATTGCACCAAATTCCTGGTACAGCTATATTTGGGGAGGGGGCCAGCCCCAAGGGGGAGGGCCCCTCGGTTCCTTCCTGGCTACAGTGGCTGCATCTTGTGGGCTCCACAGCTTGAACATGGCAGCCAGGTTCCCCCAGCAGAGCCTGGACTGTGGGTGTCGCAGCTGTTGGGCAGGGTGCTACAGGGGGCTGTGAGCTAAGATCCAAGGAGGGCTGCGTGTCACTGTGACTCATCAGGAGAGGAGGTCAGTGGGCAGTGAATCGTCCTGTGCTAGAGGAATGGCACTGCACAGAGTTGGAGGAAGTGCGGAGCAGCTACCATCCTGGGAGTCCGGCGGATAAGAGAGCACAGGCAGAGAAAAGCTTAAAGCCAGGAGACACCCACTGGCGTTCAGGACAGGCTGCAGGCAGACTGGCTGTGCTAGGAGGGCTGGGAAATACCTGGGTGCTGGGCATGGGCATGGAGCCTTCCTCCAAGAACGAGGCATTTCCCCCTCCACCCCCAGGTGGGTTGCTCTCTGCAGAGAGGCCCTTCTTGGTAGCTCGGGGCTGGTGGGCATCATCTTTGGGAGAGATGGCCTCAGGGTTCCAATGAGTCATGCTGACTCACTTTCCAGACTTCACAAAATGAGGATCACCTCAAAGATGATTACTGCCTCTTTTTTGCTTCTCAATGCTCATTTATAGACTCCAGGCTTCTGTGAATCCTGGGACTTGAAGGCAGAATGTGACTGCATATCACTTCCACATCACCAGACCACTCTTTGTTGGGATACTTACAAGGATTTTGAACTTAAAAAAACATTTCCTAAGGTGGAGCCTTGCCCCGTCCTGGCTCCAAGCATTGTGGTATTCAGGAGCCAGAACGTTAGCAGGGGATCTGGTGTTGGAAAGTGGGTCCTCCAAGCCAGTAGCTCATCGGGGGGCCTCCACTCAGAGGGGCTGTTTCTCCCTGTGGACAGAGCTGGCCTTTCAACTGCACAGGCAGTTAAGTGGATTCCATTAGATCCCAGTAGAGGTCAAGACCAAATATGTTCATTTCTCTTCTTAAATAATAGTCACTATTCATTTTCATGTTTACCAGACATTTACTATATGCCAGGAATTGTGCTAAGCACTTCTCAGAGCTTATTTTATTTAATTCTGGGAGATAGTACCAGAATCCCTTTTTTAACAGATGGTGAAACAGAGGTGCAGAGAAAATAGATATCTTGTCCTAAATCACATGGCTGACAAATCGTGGAATCAGGAATTCAAACAAGGCCTGAACACTTAACTATGCTGCCTTCAACCAAAAGAGAGAAACAGGCTTTTAGTGAAAATTTGCAAAACATGTAAAAAAGCCAGCTCATCTATAGGTTCTCTATCTACAGATAACAACTGTTAATATTTTTTTCTGAGTACTTATATGCATACATTTTTAAAATATGGAATTACTGTAAGTGCTGATTTATAGGCTGCTTCCCCCCCAACTCTGCAATATATTTTGAACATTTTCTAATGTTAGATATTTTTTGACACCTTGATTTTTAGTGGCTTCAAAGTATTTCATTATATAGGAATCCATAATTTACTTTTAAAAATCTTTCCCTATCATTGGAACTTTAGGTTGCTTATAAATTTTGTTGTTATAAATAATGCCATGACTAGCAACTTCGTTGATGCATCTCTGTGTATATCTCAGAAGACTGCCCGAGGATAAATTCTATTAGTGCTATTTCTGCAACAAAAGGCATGTACATTTAAAGGCTTTTGGTATTATTGCAAAAACACTTTCCAGATTTGCACTAATTTACTTTCTCATTAGCAGAGTATGAGAATACCCACTGCTTCACAACTCTGGCAACGCTGGGTATTTAATTATTTTTAAAATTTGTAAATTTTCTGAGGTTAAAAATATCTTTTTTTGAACATTAATGACATTGGCCACTTTTTATATTTATTGGCCACGTTTTTGGTAAATTGCCTTTATTCTTATCAGAATGTTTATCTTTTTCCTTATCGATTAGATGAGCTCTTTGTATATTAAGACATGACATGAACCTTTGTCATAAATATTATAGATATTTTTTTCCATTTATCATGTACTTTTATATTTTATTTATCATGTCTTTTATGTATACAAGTTTTAAACTTCTAGGTAACCAGATCTACCAATCTTTGCCTTTATTGTTTTTACTTTTGGTTCTCTGCCAGGGTGATACAGGTATCTTCATTAAAAAAAACCAAAAAACCCTAATTCTTCTATTCATTTTTAAGTCATTCATTTGATGAACATTTTTTCAGTGCTATTCTACACCTGACACTTTCTAGGCATTGGGGATACATAAGCAACGTGGGCAAGTTTCCTGCTTCTATTTACTTTTCCTATCCCTCTGAAATTTGTTTTTAAATACAATCAGCTGGGGTTTGGTTGAACTCTGCAGTGGCTTTGCCTTCCACAGGAGGAAAGGATAAAAAGGAAAATTCTTTAGTCAAGGCCACATTTTAAAGCTAGAGCGAGAATGGCTTTCTGCCTAAATGGAAAATATATGACCAAAAGATCAGACTGTAAAATCTCCAGGTCAGCCTGTCCCACAGGGGCCCCTGAGGCCCTCGGTCCTGAAATTGGTCTTTGAGGGAAGGTACGGGCCATGTCCCAAGCAGACCGGAGGCTCTGTTGTAGCCTTAAAGTTACTGGTTAGCTTCTTGTTTGCGCACTTGATCCTTCAGAAGTGGCTTGGTATGGACGACAAAACTTGGCCCACTGAAGGTCATGTGGCCTCCCTAAATTGGGTTCTGTTTTCAGAGTCTTGATTTTCTGGGTCAGAGTGGCAGTTCTGCACATGAGTTTTCCAGTAAACAAGGGACACTTTCTCCATGGAAAGGTGATGGGCCCAGGATCCACAGTGGTTGTTGGACAGTTACAGTTCTATTTCCTCACTAGTTATCTGGAGCTCTGGGGCCCTCAGCCCCGGGGACACAGCTGTTGACTTTTCCAGCTCAAGTTAAGAAAGGAGAAAAGGGGCTGGGTTTTGTTGTTGTTGTTGTTTGCTATTTTCCCAACTTAGCCAATCTGTGGAGGACTCAAAGGATCTAGTGTTAGGTGGTCAAAGGCTGAAAACAGGGGACTGGTGTGGGCAGCAAGAATCACGGTGCTGGGATTTTAGGCAGAAGACTGAGACAGACAAGGATTCTTAGAGATCACATTAGGCAGATGTGAGTCAGGTCCTCACTGTACAGGGATGGAGCTCGCAGGCTCTTGCTGACATGGATCTGGGTAGGAGCTCTTTGATCTTTGGTTGTTCTGGGTTTTTTGCCCCCTCTGAGTATCCCTGTCTGTGGCAAAGGGTCTTCTTAATTTTAGGGCAGGCCCTCAGTCCCTGGTGGAGGGATAGCACCCCATGGTGTGCTGGTCTCTCATGAAACAACAGCAACACCATCGATTTGCAGCACTTGCCAATTTCTATGGCATAAGTACTCCTACCATGACTGATTCTGAGCTCCCAGTGGTTTAACAGCTGGCTCACAAAATGAAGCTTTTCATTCTGAGGAACCAGCACGAGCTGGTTCCAGCACACCACTGGCAGCAGCCTCACCCTTCCAGCAGTGCTTGGCATCCATGTCTGAAAGAAGACCTACATCTGCTCGGCAGACCTGGGCTCAGTCTGGCATCTGAAGGGCCAGTAGCCCTGGTAACCTGCTGGTTCTGCAGGGATGTCTCAGTTTCTCCCCAGTGAGGGTCATTTTCTTTTGTTATTCATCTTCTTCCCAGCCTTGGGGCAAGAGTCTTGGCACTGGTCATCTTAACAAATATGGAGTGACCCATTTTCAATGACTCCCACAAACAGTTGCATGTTTCTAGAATGATTCTGATGATCTCACTCATAGCACTGATTGTTCTGCACTAACTAGCTTTGTGACTTCAGGGAGCTCAATGGCCCTATCTGGGCCTCAGTGTCCTTATCTGTATAATGACGGGGTTGGAACGGGATCTCTGAGGTCTTTTCCAGCTCTACCATTCCATGATTATAAGAATTTTTGACTGACAGTAGTATTTATTGGCAATGATATTATGAAGGCAATGTTGAAGCTGGCTCATAATCTATGTGAAGCAGAGGAGAACACGCAAAGTCATCTGGGAGAGAACTGTTATTTTTGAGTACCATAGACTCTAGTAATAAAACGCAAAATCCAGAGTGAAAAAAATTGGCCACGTTTCTTAGGTACAAAAGACTGACACCATGAAAGATGATGGGGTTAATAGATTCAGCTCTGATTCTCTCTGTGACTCCAGCTCAAGAAGAAAGGTCCTCCTGGGAAATCAACAGGAACCCGTTTAGACAGATCAACTCTAAATTATGGAGGGATTATCCAGGTTAAATCTTGCTTTCATGCTTTTTGACTGCATCTATTCTGCTTAATTACTTATTTGGTTGGCATCTCATATTTCCTCTATTTTCTTGCAGCCTGTAGGGAATCCCTTTGATGAGATAGGGTGGTATAGTGAAAAAGCTGTGGATTAGAAACCAGGAGACCCAATTTCTAACTGGTTATAAGGCTCCAACAGATCATTTCTCCAGTCTGGGCCTTAGATGCATCTATTGAAAGTTGAGGGATTTGGGATAGATCAGTGATTTGCAGGCAGGGGACATTTCATAATGTTGCTGATCCAGGCTGGGCTGGGCTCCCAGCTGCAGGTGGGGGGTGGTTCAAGTCTTCCCCACTCAGCTCCCGGCTCTCAGTTTTCTGTGGCCAGTGGATGACCCCGAGCACGCTTTTCTTTTAACAATGGTGAAAGTGGAAACATGCAATGCTTCAGGAGGCCTTGGGGGAGCTGAGGCTCACTGTCCCTTCCCGCTGCCCAAGGCAACTCACATGGCCATGCTGGATGGCCCCAGGGCAGGGATGGATGCTCCACTTCTCATGGCACAAGCTGCAAGGTGTCATGGTGACTTTGAGAATAGGAAAGGGTGAAGAATTGGGAATAGTGGTACAGTCTCCCAGAAAGGACCACACACTTGCTCCTCTCATGCTGTGGTCCTAGGAGAGGAGCCCTCCTTGTTTTGGAGATCAGCTTCAGGCAAGAAGCAAAGCAGAGAAAAACAGATTTTCTCTTCCCTGCCCCTGTACACAGACACACATGCACCCCAGCCAACCAACAAGCACACAAACGAAACTCAAAATACCCAGGAACAGTAACAGCAGCAACCACAGAGAGAGAGGAGGTCTGTAGGTAGATAGGGTAACTGCTGCTTCCTTCTCTCTCTCAGTGCTAGGGGCCAGTCTGCTACAGCTGGCAGTCTTATTTGAAAATACTTTTAGTCACAACTAAGCCTCAATTGCACATCTGTGAAATGGGGATAATGATCTCAATCTCACACCTCACAGGTGGCTGTGAGTGCTGAGTGAGGTAGCAGCTATGATGCTTCCAGCATGGTGCCTGGCACTTCATGGATATTAAGAACACACTGGTTTTTCCTTCTAGCCCATTTCTGAGACCCCTTCTCCTCATGGCTGGATGTCATTTCAGCCTCTTATGTGCTCCCTCCACACGGCCTCCTGCCTCCCTCCTCACCTGCTCTGTTTTTCCTGCCTCTGTGCCTTTGGGGAAGCACTTTCTCCTTTGTGGTACATCCTCTTCTCCTTTCCTCTCTGCCCAAGTCCCATTTTTTTTCCTTCAAGGCCAGCACGAGTCATGCTTTTTTTCTTTCTTTCTTTTTTTTAAAGAGACGGGGTCTCACTCTGTCACCCAGGCTAGAGTGCAGTGGTGGAATCACAGATCACTGCAGCCTTGATCGGCCAGCTCCCGGGCCTCTGTTTGGAGACGCCATTGGACTTCTGCCAGTCTGTGTGCCGAAGGAACAAACCCATGTGGTCCAGTGATGTCTCAGTCCTGTGGGGGACCTCTTGATGAGTTATTTCTGTTCGTGAAGAATCATACCAGGAGCCTGAGGAAACAAAGGTTAAATGGAGATTTAGGATTGTAAAAAAAATTGGAGATAAGAAGGAATGAGAAAGGAGGAAAGAGCTTGGGCAGGGCTTTGGTGCCTTTGTGAACTATTTAAAGCTATTTCTATTCCTTGCTTTTCTCCGTCTCTGTGAATAACGTCACTGCACACCCAGGGCTCAGGCCAAAACCTGAGTGCTCTACAGCGACACTCCCTACCCTACCTGACTGCACCACTCCTGTCTGTACCCCTGCTCTGTCCCCATCTGCCTGTTGCTCCCATAGGCCCCTGTAATGACCTTCTGACTGCAGTGGTCTCCCTGCTGCCACCCTTGTCCCCGGGATCTAGGCTTTGTGTTACCAAAGCCAAAGGGATGTTTTAAAATCTAAATAAAGTCATGTTACTCCCCTGCTCAAAGCCCTCAAATGGCATATTGTTTCACTTAAATAAAAACCTAACTCTTTGCTATGGAGAACAGTATGGTGGTTCCTCAAAAAATGAAATATAGAACTTCTATATGATCCAGCCATTCTGCTTCTGGGTGTAGACCCCAAAGAATTGAACGCAGGGTCTTGAAAAAGTATTTGCATACCATATTCATAGCTACATTATTCACAACAGCCAAAAAGTAGAATCAACCCAAGCGCCCATTGATGGATAGATGGATAGACAAAATGTGGTATATCCATATAATAGAATATTATTCAGTCTCAAAATGGAAGGAAATTCTGACACATGCTACAACATGGACGAACCTTGAGGACATTATGCTGAGTGAAAAAAGCCAGACACAAAAATACAAGTACTGTATGATTCCACTTAGAAGAGGTGGGATATTTGTTCCACTTGGAGTGGACAAATTCATAGAGACAGAAAGCAGAAGGGTGGGTGCTAGGGGCTGGGGGTGGGGGAGGGAGGAACGAAGAGTTGTTGTTTAATGGGTATGGAGTTTCAGTTTTGCAAGATGAAAAGAGTTCTGGAGATTGGTCGTACAACAACATGAACGAACGTGACACTACTGAGCTGTACAGTTAAAATGGTTAAGATGACAAGTTTACATTATGTGTATCTTACCACAATTTAAAAAAACCCCTAGATTTCTCACAGCCTGTGGGACTCCACTGATCTGGCCTCCCCCTGACTCTCCAGCTCCTGTGCGGGTGCTTGTCCACAGCAATGACCTGGCACCAGCTTCCCTTCTCCTCTGGAAGGCTCCAAGCTTGGTGGCTTTTGCTGTGCCACTGGCCTGCACATCTTTCCTCCCAGAAGAAAATCTGCAAGGCTGGTCACCTCCTCCTCCCTGCCCCTCCCTTTCCCCCAAGTACTCTAGAACCGTGGTCCCCCCTCCCCCCTCCCGCCTTTTGGCCGTGACAGTATCATCACTGTCTAGGATGAATTGCGGCCGTCTGCCTCCCTAACCTGCTGTCTGGGCCGTGGTGGCCAGAAGAGTGCTTGCCACATGGCAGATGCTTAGTAACTGCTGGTTGAGTGGTGTTTTCCGAGGCATGTGTTTGGTTGACTGTCAAAAAGAGGGCATATGTTCTGCACTGTTTTCCTCGTTGTGGGTTTGAGTTACAGGAACCACCCACGATCTCTGCACAGTCCAGCAGCGCTAAGCGATGGCAATGCCCGGATGTAGGATTAACTGCCCGGATGTGGGATTAACGCAATTAATTGGCCTTCAGGGATTAAATTATTAACCTTGAATTCAACACATTTTTATTGGATTTCTTTTATGCTTAAGGCATTAGGGAAGGGGAAGAGAGGCATAAAGATGAAGGAGACACAGGATCTGTCTTGAGGAGCTTCTGGCCAACAAGATGTGCGGGGCAGAGGTGCTGGGCGGTCCGAGGGCGGCGCGGGGAGCGGGGATGCTGCTCTTAGCTCCAGGGCTCCAGGAAGGCTCCATGGAAAGGCTCCGTTGGATGTGAGTTGGGAAAGGTGGAGGAATTCTGACCGGGGAGGAAGGAGGAGGCGCGGACGGTGACAGGGGAGCAAAGCCAGAGCTGTGGAGGCGAGGGCGGCGGGCGCGGCGGGGTCTGGGTGCTTTGGCGGGGCAGCCGTGGGGGCCAGAAAGCAGCGGGCCCCGAGTGCGTGTCTGTGGCGTGGCCATTGCGCTGTAACCCGGGGGTGTTAGAAACGCCGAGGGAGGAACACACGAGGCCGGGGATAGGTGAAAAGAAGTTTATTTAACGTCTGTGTACAGACAGGCTGCGGCCAAGATGGCATCCGCCCCGAAATGGCGGGCATCTAGGGCTTTTACAGTCGAGTTTGGGTGGGCTGGGGTCCAGGTGGGCCAGTTTAGAGGGAAAGTTCCCATGGAACCTCCCACCAGCCTCTGGGTTCAGCCTGACAAGTTGCTTCTTAGCAGAAGAGTGGTGAGATCAAAGCTGAGTCTTATGAAGATAACTTGAGGCCATGGCAGGCGGCCTGGGTGGGTTGGGAGGCTGGCAGCAGAGGCCCTTCCGGTGGAGCGGGTGCTGCGGGCCTGGCACGGGTGACCAGGAGGAGGCCAGGGACACTTCTGGGGGACTTGGACAGCACACGACGACGCTCTGTGTGTGTGTGTGAATGAGTGTGTGAGAGTGTATGTGAGAATGTGCTATGAGTGTGTTGTGTGTGAGAGAGAGTGTGTGGTATGCATAGTGTGTGGTGTGTGTGTGGCGTGTGTGAGAGCGTGAGTGTGGGGTGTGTGTGATAGTGTGACTGTATGGTGTGTGAGTGTGTGGTGTGTTGTAAGACAGTTTGCAAATGCGAGGATGTGTGTTGTGTGTGTGAGAGGGAGAGATAGTGTGTGTTGTGTGAGTGTGCAAGAGTGTGTGTTTGTGTGTGTGTGAGCGTGTGTGGGGTGTGTGTGTGCACTTGCAGGCGGAAGGGGAGGCATCCTTCCCAGAGCTAAGCAGCCAGAACTCCCTTGCCAGGACCTAATTTTCCAGATGCCCCACAGTCAGGTGCCAATAACAGCATTTCTCCACCTGCAGGGCTTGGCCAGCTCCCCTAGGATTCCCCCTTTCCCCACAGGAGCCACAGAAAAGCCCAGAACGGGAGCAGGGAGCCATCTCTGATTTGGAGGCTGACATATGATGCCTTGCACCCCGTGGCGCCTGCTGGCTGTTGTCCTGTTCCTTCTCTCCAGCCACTTGCCTCTCACCTTGTTCTGCTTGTGTTTAACATCCCTCAGCTGTCCCTGGGCTTAGTGGCCCGACCGTCCTTTGACCCCCTGTCTGCTCATTGCCAGCATGTGATACACCCTGGGCCCTTTGGTTCCAGCCTCTGCTCACACCCAGGGCTGACACCCGAACAGTGTCTGCATAGAGCAAATCAATGCTTAATAAGTATTTGTGGAATGTTTTAAAAGCAAGCAAAATGGGCCCAACTAAATACATTTGCCTTTTAGCACTACTGCCTGTGGGAATAAAAGCAATATTCAACCCATTATAGGATGTTGACATCTAATTTAGTTTCTTACCAATGCATAGTTAGAAGAGAATCTTATTCCCATGGTACCAATACTAGCATTTCATTTCATTAATCAAAATGGGCGATGTTGGGTTGAATTCAGGTGCTATAAAAGATGGGGACTGATATAAATGGTCTTTAAATCACAATTTTAAAAGGTGGTAAAGTGTAGATAGCTTGGAATTTGAATGTGCTTTTATGGGATTGGCGAGTAAAGCTCAAGAGAGTGTGTGTGCAGGGAAAGCAGACTTCTTTATCCATTTGTGGGCAAGGGATTGATTGTGAGTGTGGTGCCAAGTGGGCATGTGAATGTCCATCACTTCACTTGCAATCCAAGTCCATTTCCTGTAGAGCATTTTATGGCAAATGCACATAGCCAGTTCTTGCCAAAAATAGATTCCCTTCAAAGTTGAGGTTTTAAGGCAGTTGTATCAGCTAGCTTTTGGTGTGTAATGACCAACCACAAAACTTCAATGGCTTATAATGAAAATTATTTTTTCAGGGTCTTCAGGGTGCAGTGGATCTATTCTGGTCTCTACAGTGTGGTTGTGCTGGTTGGCTGGGCTTATTCATGCATCTGTAGGCTGGTGGCAGCCTGCCCGGGGTCCTTTAGCTGGGGCAGTCTTTCATGTCTTCTCAAAGTTACATGGCAAAGGGAAGGGTGAAGAATCGGGACGGTTAAAGCAATCTACCACAGATTGGTATTCTTTGAACAGTAAACAGCATGCTTTAAGCAGATTTGGTGAAGAAAGCAAAGGTATAGATATTTGAAACAATCATTTATACATAGGTAGTGAAAACTGAGTGACTGTTTAGTGTTTTGAAATTATTGGTCATTAGCATTAAAAGGAAGCCCATCGGAAATCAAATCCCATATAAACCTCTGATTTTGAAGACTAAGAAATCTGTAACCTAGCTTGGAGAAGTGACTTGCTCAGAGTTTTTTTAGGTAATCAGCGACCACAATTATTGAAACCTAATTTTTTTCTGAATATAATACTTTTTGATAGGTATAATAGTACACATTTTCCTTTGTATATTCTCCTTTTAATGAAAACCAAGTATATATAACAATAGCTTTTTTAATATTAAGAGTTTTCTGTTCACAAAACTCAAAATATGAAATTCACAGAATTGTAATGTAGTTTGCAGATGTGTTGTTGTGTTCAGTAACTGATTCAAAAATGTAAAATTTATGAATGTTATCATCAGAGTGAGGTAGTCAGTGTGACATTCAGAAGAAACCTGCATTGTAACATTTCACCCTGCCTTTTGTGTGTGTGACTATATTAATACTGCAATGCTGGTGTTTGGAATTCTTGCCAACCAGGGAGACACAGTGTTGGAAGCTGGACTGAGAAAGGACTTGGGTTTCCATGTTTACTTTGCTGCCAGAGATGAGACCTGGGCACATGTTTCATCTCTTTGGTTCTTTTACTCATATGAAAAATAACAATTTGGACTAGATGGAACCTAAGACCATTAGCAAGGCTAAGACTCTAACTTTTATATCAGTGATAGAAATTACACAGGTTTTCACTATATTGCTGTTATTAACAGAATTAGATTTGGCTGTATTTGACAGGAAATCTCCAAATAAGTGGCTTATATAACAGCAATCCCCAATCTTTTTGGCACCAGGGACCAGTTTCACGGAAGACAATTTTTCCACAGATGTGGGGGGAGGAGTGGTGGGTATGGATGGGTTTGGGATGATTCAAGCGCATTACATTTATTGTGTAGTCAAACCTCTCTGTTAATGATAATCTGTATTTGCAGCTGCTCCCCAGCGCTAGCATCACCACCTCACCTCCACCTCAGACCATCAGGCATTAGATTCTCATAAGGAGCGCACAACCTGGATCCCTCGCATGTGCAGTTTATAGTAGGGTTCATGCTCCCATGAGAATCTAATGCCCTGCTGATTTGACAGGAGGCAGAGCTTATGTGGCCATGCAGACGATGGGGAGGAGCTGTAAGTACAGATGAAGCTTCACTCACTTGCCTACCACTTCCTTCCTGCTCTGTGGCCCGGTTCCTAACAGGCCACGGACCAGTACCGGTTCGTGGCCTGGGAGTTGGGGACCTAGTTATATAGGATAGAGTTATACAGACCTCAGTTATATAAGATTATTTTTCTCATTAAAAAAAGAGGTTTGGATTGAGGAGTTTAGGAGGGATGATAAGATGGCATTGAGTGTCATTAGGGATCTAGGCTTTTGTCTTTCTGCTTTGCTGTCCTCAGGACATGATTTCCATCCTCAAGATGATCAATGTGGCTGCTGGAGCTCCAGCAATCACCGTCATTTAACAGACCAGCAATTGGAAGAAATGGGAGGGGGAGCACTTGCCTTCTCCTTTTTGAAAAACTTTTTAGTTTGAAATAATTTTAGATTTATAGAAAAGTTGAAAGAATAGTACAAACGGTTTCCATATATCCTTCATGCAACTTCCCCTAATATTAACATTTTACATGATACATTTATCAAAACAGAGAATTAACATTGGTACAATGCTATTAACCTAACTATAATCTATTAGAATTTTGCCAACTTTTATACTAATGTCCCTTTTCGATTCCTGGGTCCAGTCTTGGGTCCCACATTGCAATTAGTCGTCATGTCTTCCTAGTCTCCTTCAGTCTATGACAGTTTCTCCATCTTTCCTTGTTTTTCATGATCTTGATAGTGTTTAAGAGTATTGGTCAGCTATTATGTAGAAAGTTCCTCAATTTGGGTTTATCTGATGTTCTCTCATGGTTAGACTGGATAATGGTATTTGGAGAAGAATTCCACAGAGGTAAAGTCCTCTTCTTTCTCATTGCATATCCATGTACATGACATCATCATGACTTATTGCTGGTGACAGTAACCTTGATCACCTGGTTAAGGTATTATCTGCCAGTTTCTCCATTGTCAAGTTACTGTTTCCCTTTCTAGACTTTCTTGGTTAGAAGCAAGTCTCTAAGTTCAGCTCACATTCAAGGGAAGGGGCATTAAGCTCCACCTCCTGGAGCATCCTCCTTTTTCAGGCATAGTCTTGGAAGTTCCACACAACACTTTTGCTTTTATGGCTAGAATGTAGTGTAGTGTAATGAGTGGTGAAGAGCTTTGATTGGTGTCAGGCTACCTGAGCTGAAATCTCAGCTCTGGTGCTCGTTAAGAGTATGAATCAGGCAAATCACATAACTTTTCTGTGTCTCTGTTTGCCCTGTAGAAAGGGGATAATAACTGTGACTCTCTAGGGTCGTTGTGAGATTAAGTGAGTTTATATCCGTAGAGATGCTTAGAATTGTGCTTGGCACATAGTGAGGTGCTGTCATTGTTAGCTGTTGGCATTGTTATATGTCCACACTTAGCTCTAAGTAAGGCTGTGGAATTTAGCCTTTTTTTCCAGGAGGCAACAAGCCTAGCTAGCTAAAAATTGGGATGCTATTCCTAAGGAATAAAAGGCAGGCTGGGTATTCAGAGATAGTCAGCCAGCAGCGTCTGTCACAATCGCTCTACTCAGAATCTGGGCCACTAGACCTATAGTAGGTGAGACCGTGATGTGGCCTTCTTTCTCATTATAAAGTCTCCCTTGGACAGGATCCCTGGTGCTCTCTAAGTGGTCATTTTGGGCCCCAGGAGAGTGAGAAACACAGATTGCAACCAGAGGCAGTGAAGAGGTCACCAGGAATTAAGAGTCCTGCTGGGTTTGCTTGATCACTGGGGAACAATCAGTTTTTGTCTCTGGGTAGGAGTCCCAGTGGAGGACTCTTTCCGAGTGGTTCACACCAGCACGTGCTGGTTAGATGCAACCAGCATCAATGCATCCATTTGAAAATGTTTGATATGTTTGCTTTCTTTAAAACATATTTAGTCTTCATTAAGGGAAGGTGGCTCCTTTGGAAACCACCATAAGAAATGGGGTGGGCTAGAAGACCTTGCAAAGATCAGAGCCACCTTATGTAATCTGTTGACAGGAGGGGATAAGAAGGAACATCCCTGGGGATGTGCAGGGCTGACATCAGGAGACCCACAAGAATGGCCCAGAGCCTGCCCCAACCCCACCTTTCATGTATCAGGTGCTCCTTCAGAGGACAAAAAGTAGCACCAGGAACCAAGGGCTAGATCACTGCCAAGTCTTGTCTTTGGATTTTCAGTTTTGAAAGGCAAACACAAAGGGAAAAGGCCAAGAGCAGCTTCTCCTGCAGATGGGAGCTAAAAACTGTAATTATAGCCAGAGTGCAGTGTGACCTGTCTGACCACTGCTTCACCTCCTGAAGTTTGATCCCGACAGGTGCCTCTTAACAAGCATTCATTCCCCTTCCTTGTAATTGTGTAGGTACCTTGGAACAGACGGTGTCCTCTCAGTCTAACGTTAACTCTGCTAGATTTGTACCTATCACATAGCATTATGTTTGGAGAATGATGGTGTTAAAGGTCATAGCCAGTAGCTTGCCTACAGCTGGTCATTTAACCTCTCTGGGATCCAATCTTCTTATATGTAAAATGAAGGTGTTGACCTACATGATCTAAGGTCCCTTCCAGCAAAAGCTGCTCTGGGCTCTTTGCCCTGCTGTTAGGGCACGTGGAACTTGTCACCTGACACATTTTCCAGAGCTGCCCAGGAGTGCTGCATCTTGTCCTTCAATGCGGGATTTAAGAAATCACCTCTTCGCCCATGCATCTGTTTCCAAGAATGTCCCTTCCTATCATTGTTTCTCTGTATGACTCCAAGCAGCTCCAGGGCAGAGAGCTCTGTCTTCCCGTCTTAGCATCCTGAAGCCCTCAGCAGCAAGCCTGCAGCAGGTAGACTCTGCCAGAGTGCGTGAATTGCATTGTTCTCCTGCCAGTTCCTTGCTACTCTTTCCGGTCAGGTTCTATTAGGAATGACAACTCTGAAGCAGATTTGTGCCTTTAATCACGTCACCATGTACAAGGGGCCTGGATCTATGTACCGACATCCCTCGCTTTTTTCATCCCTTTGATCACAGAACGTGACTGACATGCCCTCTCACGATGGGCTTCCTTCCAATCCCTTAAACATTTTGCAAAATGCTCAGGCCCCTGCTGTCCCCAAATGCATAGTGAATGCAGGTGGTTGTCTTCCTGATTCTGAGGCTGCTACCCCTTTAAGTCCCTGTAAAAGAATGCAGCCCTGGCAAGATGGTGTGCACACTGGGTGGTGCGGCTGCTCCTACAGCCAATGTGCCCTAGGGAAATAGCTGTGTCCTGCTGCTCTGAATATAGACCAGCACTGCACTGTGTATTGGCCCCTTCATTTTTGTAAAAATCACATAATTATTTGACTTCCTGTCACCCTTTTATGCACTCATTTGCTCTAACATTTATTGAGGATTTGCTTTGGCCAAGCTCTTCTATAGCATTTTCAAGTTTATGCATCATTTTCAGGTACATTTTCATAACATGTTTGATTTTCATGACATCCCTGTGAGATGGCCAGGACAGAGACCAGAAATGTGAGTCCCAGAGAGTTCAAGTGATTTACTTGAGCTGGTGGAGACGGACCACCTACCAAGCTGGGTCATCTATCTCTTCTAATTCAGGATCTCTGATATTTCATGCTTTTGACTAGGTATAATTTGGTTGGTTGCTGGCTTCAAGTCATAGACCTTGGAGAATGGGGACCGAAGTTACTCTGTGCTTGTGTACTTGGCCTTAGGGATTGTAATTTGTGGAATTGCATCAATGAGGCAAAACTGAGAAATTTTCAGTCAAGCACTCTCTTCCCTAGATTTTACTTGATCTCTTCTTTTAAAAAATAGTTCCTCCTGGATATTTTCTTTTATTGTTCTTTTTGCGTTTTACTTTTTATGGGTACACAATAGTTGTACATATTTATGGAGTATGTTTGATACTTTGATATTAGCATACAATGTGTAATAATCAAATCAGGGTAATTAGAATATCCATCACCTCAAACATTTATCATTTCTTTGTGTTGGGAACATTCCAAATCCACTCCTCTGATCTCCTGTTTTAAAAATTGGTTCCTCCTGGATATTTTCCTGAACATTCAATTCATCTAATTAATACCTAGGCACATGGCTCTTGGAGAGATCAAGGCTCTGACTGATTAAATGATCCCAGGCTCAGCAAAGAATCATCCACGTGGTTGTTTGTAACATTCCTTCAATATTTATTGAGGGCCACAACTTGCAGAAAATGCTGGAGATCAAATATGAAAAAGAAACTTGTCCTGGCCTCAGAAGGCTCACAGAGATTAGTGGAGCCATTAGAAATCTTACAGAATCTAGCACAATTTTTCGCATTTTAATTTTTAAACATTTACATGGTGTGCCAATAATGTTTAGCAATGTTTGTGCAATTCTGAATTAAGGGAAGAAAAAAAATTTACCCACAATCTCCCTGGCCAAATGAAGCTGTTTTTAATAGCTTATGTTCCCTTCTACTTTTTGTTCACATGAATACATAATTTCTTTTGCATACATTATGATTTTCCTTCAATATTATACAAATGTTTTCCGTATTGCTGCACAGTGACAATCAAGTGTATATTTCATGTACTTTGGCTTTCCTTTACCACTGGATACTTAGGGTCCTACATTTTTGCCTTTACACAGCTGCAATAAACGTTTTTTGGGTATACCTATAAAATTCCTTTGGGCTATTTCCTTAGTCTAGGTTTCCTCAAGTGTAATTACTAGGTCAAAAATTAAACATTTTCGTGGTTCTTGGTAAGTATTGTCATATTGTTATTTAAATGTTAGTATTTATCCTGTCACCAAAGTGGGAGTTAGTTTTCTTGACCTGAATTGTCCCTGGATAGAGTTCCTTCCATTTATAACAGGTAATTCTTGGGATCCTGCAGTAACAACCTAATGGTTGATTAAACCTTGTTTCTTTCGTTGTAGTTCTTCTCAATTTTTCTCAATTGTGGTGTGATCAGTCATGACATCATGGAAAAGGGACTTAATAATCTGAGTCTGCCTCTACAGTTCATCTGTAGACAGGAACTATAAAGTGTTTCTGGAGTGTTATGAGGATCAAACAATAGAATTTATGGAATTGCTCTTTAAATGATACAAAAGTAAGCTGTCACTGAGGCTGTAATTGATTGCCTTTCAAATCTCCCTTTATCTGCTTCCAATGGCCCTCCCTAGAATGGCTGCTACTAAGTTCCCACCAACTAACCAGGGCTGTATGCAATGCATCAGTATACCAGGGTGGAGATTGCGGGGCAGGGGCAGACATTCATGCTAACAGGCAAAGGCCTGGAAGTGCCTAAGACAGCACTAATTGCAGACCAGCCACTGTTGGTCAGATCTTCATTTAAGGATGTTGCACCTTCCAGCCACACTATTGTAGGTCCTGTGCTGGGCCCCAAACATGCCAAACTGCAAAGCAGAGTCTGCATTCCTCTGTCAATCAATGTCACATGCCTTGTTGTTTTCTAGCTTACTCTGAGATTGATTAATCTACAATGTATGAATGGGTCAGTGGTCATTATAGGTCCAGACTTCTCATATACACACACATAGACACACACACAGACACACACACTAAATATAAAATAAATGCTTGAAGTATAATGCTTCACTTTTTAATCTTCTAGTCTTCTCTTAGCTCCTCAATATAGGTCTTTTGTCTATTTAAAAATAACTAATACTTTAGAGTTTTTGCTATGTGCTTTACATGCATTAATCTCAGTTTATCCATATAACAGTGCTATGATGTAGACACTACTGTGAAATCCATTTTACTGATTGGGAAGCAGTCTGGGAGCTCAAGTAATTTGCCCACAATCACTTAGCTGGCAAGTGATAGAGACAGGATTAGAACTTAAGTCTTTAAAATATCTAATTCATTGGTGTTTCAGGGCTGTGGCTTGGCCAGACCAATACCCATAACTTATTCTGAAGCAGGGATGCATGGCCACACTTATTGGGCCTTGGACTCCCTTGGGATACTGCCTTCTGAGAGATGCATGCAGATCCTGTAGAGAGGGGACAACCATGGGGTCACAGCAGAGAAGCACTAACAGCATAGTGCCTCTGACAGGGTGGTGGTACAGTGCTGACAGTTAACAAGGCAGTGTGAACACGTGTGAATGTGGGCGGGGGTGATGGCAAGGGGAGTGTGTGCCTGCAAGTGGTCTTGCTGGAGTTTCTGTGTGTTCACTTTCAACAGATATTTGTTGCATAACTACTATGTGCTAGTGCCGTGATTGTGACCACTTGTTGTGTACTTGCTATGAATCAGGCACTCTGGTAGGTGCTTTATACACATTTTCTATATTTCTCCCAGTGATGCTGGGTGCTACATATTACTCTTTTACAGGTGAGGGAACTGAGGCATATAGAGATTAAATACTTTCTTCAAGGTTACAGAATGAGAACCAGGATTCCAACTCATAGGACAGTGAGCATAAAATAGTTGTTTTCATAATTTCATTTCATCTCAGTAATTCTTTCATTCACAAATATGTATTGAGAGCCTGCTAGAGGCCATTGCAGTGTTAGGCAGTGAGTTAAAGAGTGAAACCCCTGATTTGCTGCTGCCAAGAATGATATTAATAATGTTACATGGAATGTACCAGACTCCACATCTCTGCCCATGGTGGGGAGTGTTGGGAATATTCTTCAGCTTGAATTTAAGCTGAAAGTTATTTTTCACACTAGAAAGGAAACCAACAAGACTGTCTTAGACACTGCAGAGAACACAGGGCTGAGGAGGGGTCCTTGGAACAGAGAACCGGGTGAATTGCAGGGCCCGGCAAGCTCAGTGATGCTGTGCCGACACCCACAGAGGAGCATGTTTGGTTGCGGAGCCTCTTCAGAAGGAACTAATGGGGACCCTTCTACCTCCCAGCAGCACAGGATGCTGCAGCGGAGAACCTCAGCAGCAGATGTAGCAGGAATAGATGAGGACAGAAATGATTACTGACCATGTCGCCTAAGGGAGGTGGAATTAGTGATTATTAGGTGCTGAAGGTGTAGTACTTCTAGTTTGCTATACATATTAATAATGAGGTATAAGTTCCATCACAAAGCAAAAATAGTCATTCTCAATTACTTCTTTTGTTCTCATTAAATCCCAGTTAAATTGTTCCTTGTGGTATTATTATGGATGAGATCTGCACAAAAGTATTGTGTGTGTGTGTGTGTGTGCGTGTGCACATTAATATGACTGCTGAAGTCCGGATTGTACGTCCTGGAGGGAGTGACTAGCAAAGTCTCCCAAAGACTCCTGAACATGACACTTGGCCCTGGGGATCCAGGAATGAATAGGACACAACCTTTAATCTTAAGGAACTCAAAACAGAGGTAAGTACCGTAAGGTTGGCTGTAAGCTCCGTGAGGGCAAGAACCATGCTGTGTGTGAGTTTGTGTCCCCAGTGCCTGGCATCACGCCTGGCACAAAGTACATACTCTATAAGCATTTCTGATTGAGTTGAGTAAGTAATAGGAAGTGTTATGGAGACAGAATGGGACCTGTCACTTAATCCCTGACCACTCTTCCTCCATGGAAGGCTTCATTGAGGAGGGGGTTATTTGAGTCCAGCCTGAAAGATTGGACTGTGGTCATGATTGAGGCAGTGGAGACGCCAAAGAAGATAGCCCATCTCCTGTGAAAAACTTGCAGCCCTGACAATGTATAAGTCTAATTTGAGGCCATTTAACAAAGACTCAGGCCTGGGATCATTTCCTCCTGAATTTCAACCTCAATCAATCCATAACAGTTGCCTGAATTTGTGTTGGGGGAGGGATTCTGAATTCTTGTACTAGTGTTGGATTGACTGGCTAAGCTTGTCATGGGTGTGGGACGGGCACTGGTGTCATTTGTGTCACACATTAGCCATTCCCATAAGAAGTCTCTGGGCTCTTCAAAGTAACCCCTACTCCTTTCTTTTGCCTCAACTTCATATGTGAGTTTAACAGGGCCTGCCACCGTGTTTGGTGCCAACTCACATGGAAGAGCCCCTGCAGGTGAGATAAGTGGTTCTCCACCTTTCTAATCAGTCAAGTCCTCCATCACAGAAACATTTCTTATCAGACTGAATGGATAGACTAGGCTTTGAAGAGCTTCTAGTGGAGGTTTTCTCTTTAAAAACGTTAATTATCAGAAAAAATTATGCATCTGGGAAGACACAGAAGCATAGACATTTTACCGCTGATCACTTTAATGTAGTAATTCCTAATCATTTCTTCCAGAAGCATTAAGGTATGAACTGAACCACAAAGTTCAAATTTCCAGATTTACTTTGGCTTGGTCTTAAAACTTACACAGAGCTTAGAATAATTTTAATGGAGGTAACTATAGCGTTGATTGTAGAATTTTCTTCCCTCTTAAATGGCTTGTTCCAGTCATTATGTAAGATATGGTTGGTGATATGCTGTCACCGTCATGAGGTCAAGTGCTGCGTTTGCTGTGATGCAGTTATGTGCTCGGTGGTTATTGGGCTGCTCACCCCTGCACCAAATGGCCCCAGGTTGTCCTGACTTCTGAGATTTTACATCTTTATCCTATGTCCTGCTTTGATGGCAGCTGACAACCTCTTGGCTCCTTCAGTTTGCCAGCTTTTAGCAGTAGGTCTTTTCGTTTATAATTTTCTGTGGCGTTCAAAATCACATAATTTAGCTTTTCTAGAATTTTGTCTAGAGGAAGCATCAGCAGGCTCTGAGTTGGCCTGAGGGACTTTGCTGTGAAGAAAGAACGTGCATGTTCCATGAATAGGAGTAGGGTTTGCTCTGAAGCTTCTTTTCACTTACTTTCGGGTTCTCAGCTGGCTTTTGCTCAGTGGAGGTTGCTCTGTATGTGGCCTTAGGTGATTGAGGTGTAACTGTGCTGCATGAGATCTGTTGATTTTATGGATGGGCCCTTGAGGTCAAACTGGAAACCACTGGTCTAGAGAATAAGACTTCAGACCAGCAAGCTAGAGCTTGCATGGCTTCTCGAAATTTGGAAGAACATACACTCTTCCAGTCTAGCTCCCACTAATTTAAGAATTTAGTTTCTTGGTTAAAGGGCTGTATTAATACCAGAAAATCATAGAAGTTAATACTTGCTCTGAAGGATTAATAATAATTTAGGCAAAGTAGTGGCAGAATTTGCCAAATAGAAGAAATGGATAAGTTTTTGAAAAACAGGCATTTTTTGATTAATTAAAAATTTTTTTCTGTTTCTTTTGAGGGACAGAAGGTGAGGAGAGGCTTTCTGATAAAAAGTCATCATTTGAAACGGTTGCATAATATTAGTCAGCAAGTCCTCCAGCGTGGATGCAACGTGCTGCTGTGTAATACACAATGTCACTCGCTGCTAATCCCTTTATTGATTTTTTTTTTCCCTCTGAACTTGCTGACAGCAAAAGATTAGGTCTAGAGAAATAGCTGCAGTTCAAGTTCTATTTGAAAATATTTAGAATTTAAAATGACCTTTAAAAGAGAAAGGGCTGCAGGGAGTGGGATTTAAGTGCTTAGGGACAGAGCGCAATATGAAGGGTGAGGTTGAAGGGGAATGCCTTTCTAATGCCAGTGTCGGGGCAGGCCATCCTGGACAAGTGCCCTCTGTCCCCAGGGCCGTGGAAGAGCCCAGGGCCAGGTTGACCCTTGGCCCTGTTGCAAAGGAGAGGAAGTTTGCTTTGGTCCCATTTAATCTTTAATGCACTTTACTCTCCCTTCTGTGGCCTCCTCCTCTCAGCTCTTCTGTCTCTCTTGGCCTTGTTGGTTTGTCTGAAGCTCCTACTATCTCCTCCCCCAAGGCCTGCACACTTTCAGTGCCCCATGCTCCCAAACCACCTCTGTCACTCCCATCTCAGCCCATTTTTACTAGGAAAGTAATCTAATTAAGCCAACTTAAGATGTAAATACCGGTGGTCCTTGACTTTCCATGAAACATTCTGGAGAGAAGTGGTTTTTTTCTTTGTGCTTATCTGCTTATCAGCATGTCAAAATGGCAGTAGTGGGGGGTGGAATTGGTGGCTGTGTTTCAAAAAAATTGTGAATCTAAAGAAAATACAAATCCATGCAAAAGCATGCCACTCATTATTCTCTACCCTGCCCAGGTGACCTCCCTCTCCTCCTTCCTTTAGTCACTTCATGGGGAACAAAATTAATACTCCACTAGTAGACTTACTGTGCCATACTGAGCTTGCATGAAACTTGGTCATACTTTAGGAGTTATTTTACCTCAGTATTCCAAATTAATGTGATAGGTTCTATTTGATGTATGATCTTTTTACTTTTCAATACCACCTTGCTGAGGATAGCAGTATCTCCATTAGTTCTCAAATGGTATAATTATCTGGTACTAGTGTCTGGCCCTCAGTTTCTTTATCTGCCATGAGAAATATGACCAGATATCTCTAAGGTATCTAACTGTCAAATTCTAGATTTTGTTGTGCCCTGCTCTCTGTTGCTTCTCAATCCCATTTCAAAAAGTCTCCACATAAGGAAAAGTCCAGCATCTATCTGTCAAACCTCTCACCCATCTATCCACCCACCCATCCATCCATCCATCTGTCTGTGCATCCATCCCTCACGTGCCAAGTATGATAGTGAAGTGCAATAGGGTAGGAAGGTGAGAATTTAAAAGCAATAGAAGGTATGGTTCTTTCTCAAGGGTATTTATATTTCAGTATTAGAGACAAAATTAGATATGTAAAATAGCCAGAGACTAGAAACAAATGCAAGTGTGTGTCATCACGCTGATGTTCTCATAAATACATCTTTAAATGTATATTTAGACTGTAAGCTCTTTGAGGCCTTAACACATAGTAAGTTCTTGATACATGTTTGTTGAAACTCATGATAAAGTAATATAGTGGCAATATACAATTCAGGTATGACCAGTGTAGACTGGCTGACTAGGGAAGGTTGATGTAGGCTGGCTAAGGAGGGGCTCAGTGAAAATGGGTTGACTCTGGAAAGGATCAGTGTAGACTGGCTTTCCAGAGGAGGACATTTGTGAGATGAGTGGGTTGAGAGTTTGTATCCTGTGTTCTAGTTCTAGAAGGTGCCACCCATTAACATTGCTTTTCTTTGCAAATGAATGTACTTCATTTGTCACTTCAAACCTGCAGTTAGCCTTAACTGTCAATGCCAAGACTAGGGTGACTGTAAGGTCCGGTTCACAGACACGAGCTGGGACCAGGAGAGCCACAGCCACACATATTCCTCTTCTATCCCTGGTCCTTGAATTTAATCATTCTAAGCTGTATCCCTCATTTCCTGAAAACTCTTGACAAGTCTTCCTTCTTGGGTGCTGATCCTAACCAGGATTTACCATCTCTTTCACTAGAATCATGGTGCACCAGCTGCCCAACTAGGAGGCTCACCTCGACCCAGAGAGTCCTGTTGCTGGAGTCTACCTATCAGCTTGGATCCTTTGCCTATTAACTAACTAATCCAGTTTGCACTAGAGGCTCTGATATTTGGACTGTTGATCATTCTCATTCAGGCCAGACCTCAAGTTGGTTAGTCTTTTTACCCAAGCCTGCTCATTCCTCATGCATACACTTCCATATTAGCTTACTTCTGAAGTCCTCACATCTTGAAACTGGGCTTATAAGAATTATGACTCAGGGAAAGACTTAGGAAGTAGGAGTTTTGGAGGCTTGGGAAGTCAGGGATGGGAACCAGCTAAGTGTCCTGGGCATAGGAGGAGATTCACACAGGCTTGCTGGGCAGCAGCCTCAGGTCCCCACTATTGAGAAGACCTGTGTAACTAAGGACACGTTGTGTGCAGCCAGAAAGCTTTCTAGACTTTTCCTACTGGGTGTAGGTCCAATTCTAGGGCATGGTCCATCTGGAATCACTTAAGTAAGAGAAGAGAAGGGGTCAGCTAGCTGGAAAGAGTTATTGAGGGAAACAAATATAAGAGTTGATGTAGACATTGGCATTGAATAGTCAACATGTTGAAATGGTGTTCATCAGGCACTAAAATAAATTGGTGAAACCATAGGCCTAAAAGATATTGAAGTCCTGAATTTTGTCACCTAATCACAGCTTTTTACTGGAGAATTACGTGTGCTTGAATGAATGAAGTTGTATAGTACCCTAACTGGCTAAAATTCCTGATTATAGAAATAATGTTGACTATAAGTCCTGACACCTTGTAAGTCAGAGGACCTCAGCATAAAAATTGTGTCCTTGGTGATCCCTTCCTAGATCTGAAATCTCTCAGCAGCCTGTGGTTAAATTAACAGAGCAGCTCGTGACCTTTGGTGGCCTTCACAGCCCACCCTGTCATCAGAATGTTCACTCTCAAATTCCAGGCCCTTTTTGATTTGTCCTTAATTGTTGAAAATGCACATGGCATTAACTTGGTAAATGGTAAAAATTAGTGCTCTGTTAACACCTTTCGTACCGCATAGAAATCTCTAAGACATACGCCAGGGACCGCACGTTTTTGGGGAAACTGCATGTTATTTAAATCATCATAACTACAGTGAAAATCGAGAAAACTCATGAGTGGTCCTTAACAGATGATGCGTGAAACAGGAGAAAACTCGTGAGCAGTTCTTAAGGTGTTAAGTCAGACCTTTTCATTCTTCAAATAGGGCTGGGATTAGAATTCTTCTTTGTGTCATCTAGGAAAAAGTTAGTTGAGCCTATTGAAATGTAAATAAGCACCACTTTCTGATTTCAAACAATTTAGAGACATCTATTTAATATTCTAACCATTGATGTGTTAGTCATCAAATAGTACTTTATGTTTATTAAAGCAATATTTCCTTAGACTTTATTTTCCTTCTTCCTCCTCATCTTCCTCTGTTCTGCTCCCCTCAAACAAATTACACTGTAAACTGCTGAGCACCAGACTATATTTCTTAATTTTCTCATCCCAGCACCTTGTGCTTTGCCTGATACTTAACTCCAGGAATGATGGATAATTATGAACATACAGAAGATTATGATGTTTGATAAACAAGAGTGTTTTCTGGAAGTGGCAGGTCCTGTGCTGAAGGCCGTGGGTTTGTTCACGTGCTGGTCTGTGGTAGAGTGAGCCCCAGTGTGCTGGCCTCCCTGGTGTTGGAGCAGGCAGGTTTGGCCTCAGCAAAGGAGCATTTGTCCATCACCTTCAGATGCCATGGAAACAGACCTCTCAGAGGTCAGCGTCACCGCTGGGCTCTGCACACTGATGCTTCTTGGAAACTCTTCCCTTCACTTGGAGGGTTTTTACCAAAGGAGAAACATTCTTTGTGATTTTCTTCGGTGGTTCCTTTTTTCCCAGGGTCTGCTGCAGACCAGCACAGACTGTTAACCACTACCAAGGAGAACAGCAATCGCTTTTAGAGTTTGAGGAAAATGTCGGGACATAGACCATATGGTGAGATTTTGGAAGCCCTATTTCCTCTGTCATCATGAATGGTATTTTGCACGGTTTCTCAGTAACTATTTGTTCTTTAAATTTTACCTGATTGACGTGAGTGATAGATCTGCGGGCCCTATGGCTTCTTTTGCCCCTGCTTCGAGGGTCTCCTGCTGCTCCCGCATATGAGGGGTGGGAGCCTATCTCTCCTAGTCTGTTTCAGATATATTTCATGCTGGTCCAATCGATGCTGCACCCTGGCCTCCCAGCTCCCTGAATCTTGGTCCTTGGCTCTTGATTCATTAGAGAAGGAAGAATCACTGGCTCTATTATGTGCATCACCAACCTGTGCTGCCTTGGGCATGTGGCAATGTCTTAGTGGGACTTTTGGCAGTTGGCTCTTTTGTTTATTTTGTTAAACCTCTCTTCCCTAGGGCTCTGACACAAGTCCCTGGAGCGAAGAGCTTGGGGACTCCAAAGCAACACATCCCACTGCGTTTGGAATAATCCTCCCCTCACTCTGATTTGTTGTCCTTGAACTGAGCTGGTATACAGTGAACCTTATCTCAAGATGTATATTTTCCTGGCAGTCTCATTGGTCCAAATAAATTTCTAGAAGGCCCAGAGAGGGGAAGAGACAGGTAATCCTGGGACTAGACTGCAGATATTTTGAATTCCAATCAGCACTTCTGCTCTAAGCTCCAGCTGCCCTACTGACCCTCCAGACGTGGCCAGACATGTCTAAAGCCTCGGGCAGTCACAGTTTAGGCTGTTAAGATGTTACGTTCAGTGCTTTTCTGGGGAGCTGATATTTAATGCCTCATTCAGAGACCTGCACAGAGCAGGGCTCCACAGATGATCTTAATTATGATATTAATGTGGATTTTGGTCCTTGATCAGATCAGCTTCTCCTGAGAATTCTTTCCTTTTGAAACTTCAATTTCTTGAAACCTTTAGATCCTTAATAACTTGTCTTCTTCCCTGCCCATAGTGACTTGATACTATAAAAAAGAAGAGCGAGGTTTGCGGGGGGAGGGGTATGTGTATGCTGGGGTGGCGAAAGCCATTATCAATGAATCAGGGTGACAGGTTCAGTTCATGGTCAAAGAGTCAAGGTCATGGGGTAGGAAACCAGAGCTGATCCTAGGGGCTCTGAGTGGGTGCCAAGAGCCAAGAGGATGGTGCCAACAGCCCTGGTCCAGAGAGAGTGAGCTGCATTTTGGGAATTGGATGCATTTTCAGGGTACCAGGAGTTTTATAGTCTGTCTGGCTTGATGTCAGGGAACCCACAAAGATGACATCAAGTAAAGAGGGTTGATTTGTAGGGCACACCTGACAGGGTGTAAACTGGGGCAGATCGATACTGTCTTCCCTTGCAAGGCCTCTGCTTTTCCTTCCTCATCCATTCTTTCTTCTCAGCTTCCTCCCTGCCTGTCTGCCTCCCACCTTAACCTGCATTTTGTTGATTTTGTTTGTTTTCCTTGGCACCAGATTAATCTTACAGCTGCCTTTCCACATCAGCTGCGTTCTTTCAGTGCTTCTGCCATCACTTTCACTCGAGGGGGGATTTGATCAACCTAATTCAACATTTTGTGCTGGCCTGTGGCATGGTTGGCTGAGGCATGGTTCTCTGGTTTCTGGGAGATGGAACCATGGGAACTGTTGAAAAGGTGGTTCTCTTGATTCCCAGGGACAGTGAATAGCCTCACTAGAGGCTGCCAACAATGCCGCTGCCCTGACATCAGGGCTCTTGCCCCTGCAGTGTCTCTAAGGAGTCACCTGGTATCTGGCACAGCAGAGCATTGCTAGTCCACGTGGATGGCACAGAGCTCATGTCTCCCAGAGAAGCTTCTTTGAGATGATGCTTATAAAATGATTTTCAGTGCATTAATCCATACAGCCCCTGTGTTGTGTGTAATGGCTAAACCCTCACCTTTGTACACCTGAACCCACTGGATCTTCACAACGACCCTGTGAAGCAGGTATAGGTTGAACATCCCTAATCTGATAATCCAAAATCTGAAACGCTCCAAAATCCAAAACTTTTGGGGCACCGATATGAGCTCAAAGGAAATGCTCATCACAGTGTTTCAGGTTTTGGATTTTTGAATTAGAGATGCTCAACCAGTAAGTATAATGCAAATTTTCCAAAATCTAAAAAAATTCAAAATCCAAAATACTTCTGGTCCCTTCAAATAAGGGATACTCAACCTGTATTACTGCTCTTGTTTTACGTATGAGGAAACTGAGTCAGAAGCTGAGACACTTTCCCAGTATTACACAACGAGCAAGTGGGAGACTCAGGACCAGGCTTTCTGACTTCCAGTCCTGAACCTATTTCCTGTACATCATACATCTGTATGCGGAGCAGGTACTTCCCTAGGTGTTATGAGGAGATAAAACAGAAATAAGCTTACATTCTAGTTAGGATAAGCTGCAAACAACATCCATTAAGACAGTCATTTGAGAGCTGATTGCTCTGTGCTGGTGATTGTGACCTTGAAGTATGCACACAAGAGGACACACAAAAATTACAGGCTGCTTTGCAAAGTCTGGGATGCGCTGTGGATTGAAGATAAGCCTGGGCAGAATCAAGGTCACATACTTGCCCAAACCTGAGGAACCCTGCAAACTGCCAATATTCTTTGTTGGTAATACTGAGCTGGAAGGTGTCCCTGACTCCTGCTGCCTGAGGAAGGTCTAGGGCTGCACAGCCTGATGTTGTGTAGTTGACAAGGAATCAGAAGCCCAAACCAAGAGGTCACAGTGTCCTTTGGGAAGACAGAGTGGTAGAGCAAGCATAGCTCTGAAGGTCTACACTGAAGCCATGTTTCATCTTTCAGACAGCTGTGGTACCTGAGCTTATTGAGGACATCACAAGAGGCTTCCTGAACTGTTTTAATGTAACCTAGAATGAACATCAAATGACAAGAGAGAATCCCTCACTACAGTGTACTAGAACATAGCCAGAGGGCAAGACTTGAAGAGCTGTTTCCAACAGCAAAGCTCCGAAGTGTTGGCTATGCTAGGCACATGAGTGAAAGCAGAACTTTCCCAAGCAGTGGCTGAAGGGCAGCCACTAACATGAGGAATGGAGGAAACACTTCTAGGGTACACTGGAGCCAGGAACAAATGGGCCAGGCCCAGCAAGCAGGGCCATCCTGGCAGGCAGGCGACAGGCACTTAGGGGTAGCCTGGATACTGCTGGGACAATGCCTGGGAGGGCTGGAAGCCAGTGGCTGAGCCTCCAAAGTTCATTTAAGGCTGGGAATCTGGAAGGTGGAGTTCTCAATTTAGAGAAGCTGGTAACTTAAGTGGCATGACAGTCAGGCCCTAGTCATAGGAGAATAAAGCAGAGGCCCACTAAGCAGGACTAGTGCACAAGGTCAGGGCAGAGTTAGTGGTGGGAATGACAGGGCTATCCCCCACCTTACCCTGAGCCTGTGCCCTGACTGTGTCAGCCATTCCAAAGTCTCTCTAGGGAAGATCAGCCCTGCTCTTGGGTTTAGAGAGGTGGTCCAAGTTGTGGGGAGAGGAGGGCACTGAGTGCCAGGAACTGAAAGTTTTTCCACCAAGAACCACCAAAGCTGCTGAGCCCTGTGCAGCTGTGAGCATAAAACCCTGAAGGTCAGGGTGCACAGTCCGAGGTTCAGAGAGAGGAAGTGGCTGCCCCTAAATCGTCCTGGACAGAGCTGGGACAGACCCAGATTTTCTTTTTAAAGAAATTTTAATTTTACTTTGTTTTATTTTTAGCATTATAATCAACTTTTAAAATATGGGCAATATATTCACATGGTTCAACATTTTAAAGTGTAAAAGGGTAAACAGATACTCCTTGACTTATGATGAGGTTATGTCCTGATAAAAATTATCATAAGGTGAAAATGCATTTAACACACCTAACCTACCAAACATCATAGCTTAGCCTAGCCTACCTTAAACATGCTCAGAACACTTATGTTAGCCTACAGTTGGGCAAAACCATCTAACACAAGCCTATTTTATAATAAAGTGTTGGATATCCCGTGTAATTTGTTGAAACTGTACTGAAAGTGAAAAACAGAATGGTTGTATGGGTACTTGAAGTATGTGATTTCTGCTGAATGAGTATTGTTTTTGTACCATTGTAGAGTTGAAAAATCTTTAAGTTGAACCATCTTAAGTCGGGGACCATCTGTATAAGGAATGCTTCTTTCCCTTTCAATTTCCCAACCTCCCAAGTCTCCTTCTATAGACAACCAATTGTACTAGTTCTTTTGTGTTTCCATCCAGAGATGTTTTATGCATATGCAAGTAAATACCTGTATGTCTATATTTATATCTAACTCTATTATCTCTTTCCCTCCTTTTACAGAAATGTAGTACAGTAAGTCGTCACTTAATGTTGTCTATAGGTTCTTGGAAACTGCGACTTTAAGCAAAGCAACATACATCAGGTTCTTGAAAAACATTGGTTCATTACACTGTTGATGAGGAAAAAAATGCATTCGTTATATGTTGTTTCACTTAAAGTCAGTTTCCAAGAACCTATTGAGGATGCTAAGTGAAGACATTGTATATATTACACGCTGTTCTGCACCTTGCTTATTTTCATTTAATTTATCTTGTAAGGCTTTCCATATCAGTTTATAAAGAGTTTTGTCTTTTTAAAAAATGGCTGTATTGCTTTCCATTGCGTGCATAGAGCATAATTTATTTATTCAGTCTCCTATTGATGGAGATTTAGGTTGCTCTTGTAAGCAAAGTGGCAATGAATAACCTTGTCCATCTGTCATTTCACACCTGTGAGACTACATCTCTTGGATAAATTACTAAAAGTGGAATTTCTGGGTCAAATTGAACCTTTTTAATTTTGAGAGATATTGATGAATTGCCTTCCAGAGAGGTTGAACAAATTTACAAAATTTACACTCCAGCTGTAACCTGTGACAGTGTCTGTTTCTCTACACCTTACCAGCTAGTGTGCCATCAACCTTCCCAGCCTTGGCCAGAATGATAATTGCAAATGGCATCTCAGTGTGGATTTAATATGTAATTCTCTTATTTTGAGTGTTAATGAGCACCTCTTCATACATGCAAGAGATATTTGTATTTCCTTGAACTCTCTGTTCATAGCTTTTGCTCATTTTTTAAAATTAGATCGGTTGGTTTTTTCTTATCAATTTGTAGATGCTTTTTAATGTTTGAGGCAAAGTAGTCCTTTGTGATGTGAGTTGCAAATATTTCCCTCAGTTTGTCTTTTGAATTTGCTTATGGTGGGTGTTGCTGTATGGAATTTTGCATTTTTATATAGTCAAATTTATCAATATTTTCTTTTATGGATTTTGGGTCATAGATATAAAGGCTTTCTTTCCCTAGGGCTACAAAAAAGTTTTCTCATGGTTTCTTCCAATACTTTGTGACTTAGCTTTTTTTCAAACAAATATTTGATCCCTTTGGAAATTATCCTGGTTTAAGGTGCCAAGTGTACCTTTTATTTTATTTTTCTCAGAGGACTACCCAGTTTTCTGAATACCATTTATTGAATAAACCATCTTTTTCCTTACTGATTTGAGATCCCACTTTTACATATATAGTAAATTTCCATGTTTGAGGTTGAGCTGGAGAGGGCAGGCAGAGGGCTCCAGGTCTGCAGGGAGGGACTGAGCTTGGCTGCTACATGAGAGGTTAGGATGTGGAGGGGGAGACACGGGAGAGGCCACCTGGGGAAGGGAGAGATGTGTGTGTGTGTGTGTGTGTGTGTGTGTGTGTTTGTGGCTGGTCCAGCAGAAGGAAGCACAGAGACAGGTAGCCCATGAGCTAACTGGGGGCTGCTGAAATTTGGGACGGGAAAGCACGGGGATTCTCCTTGCGGTAGTCTTCATTTCAGGTGTTTAAGTCAGTCTGTCTCAGTAGTTAGACTCCTCTGGCTTTGGTGGCTTTATATCTGCCACTCTATTCCAAAAACGTCTCTCTACAAAGTGCATTTTGGAGTACTAACTGCTGAGGTTGGCATCGTACTATTTGATATTTACTTTTATTTAAAAGTCTTCATGTAGCCTGTCTTCTGGAAGCAGGGACAAATACAGGAAAATGGAAATTTCTCCAAGGGTAGCTGCCCAAGCCTCCCAGCCAGCAGTTCCACCCCTGCCAGGGTCTCTCCCCTCCCACTCCTCTGCCCGCCCTCCAGCCGAGCCCCGCCCCTGCTCCCGCGTCTCGGAAAGGAGGTTCCCCCATGCCCCTCACCGTGTGCAGCTCCTTGGAGAACCGCTCCTGCTCTTGGCTGTGCTTTCTGGATCCTGAGTCCCCTTGAGAAGGCTACCTCGCTAGCTGGGGCACCAGCTCCGTCGGTTGCACTGAATGGAGTGGCTCCCTGAGGCCTTGCAAGCTAGATACGAGATGGGTCTGTCTTCTCTCTCTCCGCTTCTGCGAGCTGGCCACTCCTTTCAGAGAAGCCCTAGTGCAAAACCTAAGAACAGCGCCCTTAGGGAGGGCCCGGGGAGCCTCGCAAGGGGCAGGCCAGGCCGTCGGGATGGTGTGCTCCCCTCCACTCCCTCCGTCCGGGTGCCTGGGGTCCTGGAGGTACCCACTCGCCAGCTTTGCCTCGGCTCGGGCAGCTGGAGCGGCTGCTGGTGCCGCAGAGCGGCGGGCCGAGTGCAGGGGGACCGAGGCCGGCCTGCCCCCGCGAGCAGAGGGCCAACTTCTAGGGGGTCAGGAAAGGGAGTGTGGACCAGAAGGGCTCCTAGATGTCCGTCCCGTCCGCGTCTCCAGCCATCCTCAGGCCCCACTCAGGTGCCTGGACAGCCATTGTCCTGCCGCCAGCCACAGCGCCCCTGCAGGACCCCGCCCGGCTCTGGCCTTAGGGGAGTCGGGTTCCCGTGCAGTGGGCCCGGACTCCTCACACGCCCAGGCCTTGTGGGCTGGCCCCAGGCTGCCTCTGCCCCCCGGATTTTTTGCATTCCATCAAGCCCTCCAACAGGCTGCCCTGATTTCCTCAGCAGTCTGTGACTTTCTCCCTTCATCCCCCCTGGCACCGAGTGGCACCCACCCCTATCCTGTGTCCCTCACCCTTTCTTGTCTCACCTGGCCTGTGGGCATTCGCCTCCTGCAGGGCCCGCACCTGTATTCCTCAGTGCTGGCTCTCTAGGCGAAGACCAGGGGGTCGTGAGTCAGGGCCTGGGGGCGACCCTTTTCCTCACCTGGAGGTTCTCCCGCCATTAAAACTTGGAGAATGTGGCTTTGATTTTATCAAGGGAGTGAGTGGATTCTTTTCGAGAAGTGATTGGCTTCTTTCTCATTGGGTCCCGAGGGACTATATTTTGTGGGAGAAAAAAATTAAATACAGAAATTAAATACAGAAATTCTTTGTTACAGCAAAGAATACTGTAACAAATACCATGGCACTTGTTACCTAGAATTAACAAATGCTAATGTTTCTCAGTGTCACTCCAGAAAACATGAAGATGAAATTGAAGCTTTCCTTGTGTGCCAGCTCCCATTTCTCCCTGGGGGCGAATGCTCTCATGAACCTGGTGGATATCTTTTGTGTTCATGCTTATACAATTTTATTACATCACGACGTCTCTGTAAGCAATAGAGTTGCTTTTTGTGCTTTGAACATTTATATACACGGTATGAAACAGTACTATGAATCTGCAGTTCTGTTTTCATTTAGCATTATATTTTGAGGTCTATCTTTCTATGTATATTAATATGTACAGTTCTAGTTCATTTAGCTATTGAATAATATTGTATCATGTGAATATAACCATGTTTTATTTTTCTACTTCCTAATCAATGGACGTTTGGTTTTTCACTCTTTTTTGTAAGTAATGCTATCCTTTTATGTGTCTCCTTGGGCACACATGTAGGAGTTTGGGGTTATAATTTTGGGACATAGGGTGTATATGTTTCTACTTGATTTTGTTAAGTGTTTGGACCAATTTATGATCCAAATAACAGTGTCTGAAAGTTTCTTTTTCCCCTGTCTTTACCAAACCTTGTTATTATCCAGCTCTGTTAGGTTTTGTTATTTTGTTGGGAGATGGAATGAGGAGCAGCATTTCTTGAAAGTTAAAAAATGAGAGATTCTGTCTTGGTATGGACTCATCAGATTAGAGTTAGGGGTTGGGGGTTAGGGGATACTTGAGGACACTACCATGTATCATCTTCACAGGTCAAAGGTGAGGTATTGCTTTCTTGGGTGCATCAGACCTCAAATTATATTTGGTACTGTGCACTTGCAGCCATGATTCTGCTTTCGTGTCTGGGAGGGTCTTATGCATGGGCTGGGGAGACGTGCTTGAGTAGCTCACTGGTGTAAGCTGTGTTCGAGGGGGCTGGAAATCAGGGGACAGTGGACTCAGTCCTTGAGCCAGGAGCAGGGTGGTAGGGCATAGCAAGAGTTGGAGCATAAAGGGAGATGCCCTGGGCTGAGATTGGGGATGAGGAAGATGCCAGCAACATGGCTGAGAAACAAACCGACGATCAAGACAAGGCAAGAAGACAGGATAATAGGAAGCTGTCTCTTAGGACACCCTTTTCTTTTGTTAAACCGTGCTAGATGTGTACTTGCTATATGTCATAAAGGATGTTCCTGGTGTCTGACATATATAATAAATCTGTGTCCTATATGGTGATATAGTACAATAATAGCAATGATAATTATGGATTGCTTATGATGTACCAGGTGCTAAGTGCTTTACCTATATTAATTTATTGAATTCTCACAATATCCCTAAGGGGGTAGATACTCAAATCATACCTAAAGTAAAGACTTTTAAGCACACAGGGCTTCATTAATGTGGCCAAAATCACACACCCAGAGAGTCTCAAAGCAAGCTGGCTCCAGCATCCACATCTTCATCCTGAATAATGTTGCTGGACACAGCAGGGAATGAATGAATAAATCACTATTCCTAATTTCAGTTCTGTTTTTGAGTTTCATTGCAAGTAGGGAGTCAGGATAAGTTAACAGTTTAATTAACATTGATAATCTAGCCAAGCCATTTAACTCAGACATGGAAATAGTCAATTTTGTGGGTAGTCAATAGTCAATTTTTGTGGGATATAAAGAAAGACATAATTCACCTGTTTGAGCCTTGTACTGTCTGTGATCTTTAGTTTGCATCAAGTTTTAGCTAAGGCATATACAACAGGTTGGAGAGTAAAATAGTCAATCAATCATCTGAGTTTCATTTCTCATATATGACTCAGCTTTCTCTAGTCCTGCCCCAAACACTCTCTCTCTCTCTCTCTGAATTAACTAGTAAAAAGGAAAATCAGCATTACATAACTCTTTTTTCAAATGAAGAGTGGAAAACAGTAATCTGGATTTTTTTCCCCTAGCTGAAACTAAATATTCCTTCAAGGATTTGGAAACATCTGGGCAGCTGTCTGGATTTTCTTATTTTTGTCTGGCTCAGTCTCCTGAGATGCTCAGGCATCTCAGACCAGGAGATGCCTGGTCTTGGCTTCCACGAGATCCACACCTGAGGGAGGCAGCCCCACCTCTGAGAAAGCTGCCAGGGTGTCTGCGGGGGGATCCTGACCCCCACACCTAGTGGCGGCGGCAGCAGGGCCATCTCTGTCCTGGTGTCTGCAATTCTGGTGACTCATGAGCGATCATTTTACTTTTCTCTGAAGAAGCAAGGATGACGAATTTCCGGCTCTGTTTATCTTCTTGCCGTCCCTCCCCTTTGGGACAACTGCTTCATGCTGAATCCTTAATTTAAAGAAAATGGATGTTTCCCTCTGGCCTGAGAGCTGGGGATTCTTATCAAAAGTGACATTAAAAAAGTGCCAGACTGGCCTCCTTCCTCTTTCCAGCGCATCCTTCATTGCCGCTGCCTGCCTCCATCACTGTCTCCCATCTCCAGATCTGTCTCCACTTCCTGGGTCCCTGGAGAGAAAAGCATGAGCTCATTGTTTTCCAGTGAAAAACCAGATCTGGTCTCCTTCTCACCTCGTTTGTCTGTCAGAGCCTGGAGATGGATGATCCTTCCACCCGCTGCTGCTGCTGGGGGCGCTGGGTGTCTGTGCCCTGGCATGGGGCGGCTCAGGCTCTGAACTCTCCCAAAGGTCATTAGGGATGTGTCGGGAATAAGGGAACAGATTATTTACTACACCCCAGGCGGTAATTTAAAGCCATACCTCACCTTCTCATTCTTTCCCAAGCCGTCTGTTTCAGGCTGGAAAATACATGAGCGAAGTGGGAAAAAAGCAGCCAAAGCTAGCAGGCAGCATGGGCCTCGAGGGGCCAGCACAAGGACAGCTCATTCTTTATTTCCTTTTGTGAGGAAGCGACTGTGCAGTGACATAAAAAAAAGTCCTGTTTAAAACATGCAAAAACACTCGGAAAAGAGGCAAAGACATTCAGAATCCAGCAATGAAGAGATCAGGGTAAAAAGGTGGTAGCTCCTACAAAAGCTGAGGTGAGCTTTTAGCACAGCAGATTGCGAGATGCTTTAGTCAAGGGAAAGCGTCTCTTGATAAAGTAATGAAAAGGACCTGGTTAGCAAACAGGACAGGATGCCAGAGGAAGGGAAGCTGTGCCCTATGGGGTAGCTTGGGGGAACACGTCACTTGTGATGGGAGAGGTGCACAGTGCTTGCCCAGCAGTGAGGCCACGTTTGTATTTCTTCGGTGGGGTGTTGACCGCCAGGTGATGTGGAAGGACAGAGAGGAGCAGGACAGGTGGTTTTTGCAGCGAGGCCGTCCTGTGTATGAAGGGAGACAGGATGATCAGAGGGAGCTGTGGCATCCAAAGTACCGCCAGCCTGGAGGCCAGGGACTGGTGTCCAGATTTTCAACAGAAGAGAGCGCTACCAGGGGATTCCGTGCGCACAGACAAGCAGCCCACTCAGAGGGACGCCGGAAAACTGTCCAAAGGGCTTGCTAAACAGATGGTAGGTGAGCTCTCGGCAAGGGAGTGGTGATGCCCAGAGAGCAAACAAGCCCTGCCGAGCTGACCTCATTCCCTTTTTGGATACAGTTCTTAGACAGGTTGATGGGAGGGGACAGTGCGGGCAAGGTCTCCCATGACATCCGGGCAGGCAACATGGGAAAGGGGGCTGGGGGAGGCAGATCAGGGAGCCGAATGCATAGCAGACTGAGCGATCACACTCAAAGAGCTCTCTCATGGTGGCTTGGTTTCTGTCTGGTCACAAGGAGATTTTGTGTGTGTGCTTGGGCAGAGTTCTGCCGGCAACTCTGCCCTGTGGAAGGATTTTAGCAATGGCTTGGCGAGGATGGGATGGCCTGCTGGTGGAGCATGTGGGACTAATTGCTAATTTGTAGAATGACAGGATCACGATCCAAAAATTTCTTCAGGGGCTGGAACAAACAGAAGATACTACACTGAGGTAACAAACCACACTATAAAAAACACCCCAAAATGAGAAAATACAGCTGCTCAAGCTCATGAAAGGGCAGAATTGGCTTAACGGCTTCGCTGGAGGGAACCACTTTGGCGCTGTCCCCTCTGGGTGACTAGCCCTGGTACGAGGCTGCCCGTAGAGCTAACAGGGAGCCAGGCCACATGGCCAGAGCTGTGACATCCAGACCCGGGAGCCTGGAGCCCGATGGCTTTGCACAGGTCTGAGGCGGTGCGGGGGTGACTGTGGTCAGTGCTCTGTGTGGCCCTGGGAGAGAGAGGTTCTGACCCACAGACTGAACTGTGAAGATGACCAGCATTGTGACCCTGTGGTGAGGGGAACCTGGAAGTGTTCAGCTGGAAGCAAAGGAGACTGGGAGGCTGGGGGAGGGCGTGAGAGTTGCCTTTAAATATTTATGGGCTCTTTGTGGGGGTGGGATGTGCGTCTCCAGAGGCGTAACTACTAAATGATGTGAGCGTTTATTGAATGCCCACCGTGGAGCAGGTTTCTCATGGGTTATCTCATTTTTCCCTCATCAGTCTTAGGAGGTGTGTGCTGTTACTATCAGCATTTTGCAGATGAAGAAATAGAGGCTTTGAGAGGGTGAGTAACCCGCCCAAAGGCCCCTGCGGGTAAGTGGCTTGTCCTCGGAGAGGGGACGGGGCTGTGGCTGAGACTCAGATATCAGATGTGGGGCTAGCAAACACTGAGCTCTCTCCCCCACCACTGCGGAGCTATCTTCTCGCCAGCCTGTTTGGGGAGCTGTGGAAGCAAACATTTTGTCTCACTCTGATAAGAGCAGCAGAGTCTATAGATGCTGAAAATCCCTGCAAATGGAAAAGTTTTGCTTTTTATGTCTCCGATATAAAACCTTGGAAGGTCTCCCACTTTCTTTCAGAAGAGCTTGATCTTCCCCAATTTCTTTTCACACGTGTGGTGTCCTGTGCTTAGGTGTGTGTTGGGTGGGTTCAAATCCCACCTCTGCTACCTGAAAGCTATGTGTTTGGGGGCAGGATACTCCTCCAAGCTTCTCTGTCTTCATCTATGAAAGGGAAATAGTAAAACAGTACCTAACTTTTAGGATGAAATGGGCAAATGAATAATAAAGTTCTTTGTACAACACCTAATACATAGAACATATTCATTAAACAGAAGCTATTGTTAAAATGAATAATAATACTCAAAGCACCATTTGGCCATCAAGAGTACAAAGATGACAAACACAAGCTCCTCTATGTCAGAGTTTTTGCTATAGATGGAAATATACTATTAATATACAAATAACTGTGTTATAACAGTTACTAGCAGAAGGTATTTAGGGGCAGGGTGAGGGGGTCAGAAATGTGGTGATAGAGGGTGGATGGGGGATTGACAGTTTTTGAAAACGAAGCTCTGTGTGTGTAATCAGGAGGTCCCCTGAGCACTGCTTGGAATAAACATTTATGTAACATGGAATGGAAAGAAATTAAATATTTAGGATTCAGTCTATGCAATGCATACTAAACAACATTAAAAGGCTGTGCTGATACCATAGCACAAAAAACAAAGCATACAAAATGGAATGCATTCGAAAGCATTAAAAATACAAACGTAGATAACACTTTCCCTCAGTATGAAGAAAATAAAACATTCTTTCTGGCCGGGCCTGCAGTAGCTATAAGCCTTGCAAATCCTTCAGCTCAGAACATCTGGGAGGAGCAGAAGGCGCTAAAGAGAAGACACGGGGGAGGCGGGGTGGGGAGATTTCTTGAAATAAGCTTTTGTGAAGAGCTGCCTCTTCAGTAGGGAGAGGTCTTGTCAACATCGCTGGTCAGCAGAGGTTGCTGGAGGTTGCCTCCTTCATGTCTTCACGCTTCTGCCCCACTTGGGGAAGACCTGTGGGGGTTGTGGGGGTGTGGGAACCACCAGCCCAGTCTGCCCTCCTTGAGCCCCTGGAACATTCCTGGTTTGCTTCCTGCGCTTTCATCACCACCAAGGGTTTGCTTCTAATCTCAAACCTTTAGCCCCCTAAACTCTTGGGTTCCTCCACGTCCCTGCTTGTGGTCTTCTAAAGAATTCAACATAATAATGCTAATAAATCTAATAGATGTCCTTCCTGATCTGCTAAAGTAAAATCTCCCTGCTTCCTCTCCCCGCTAAGATATAATTTTAACTTTTTTCTTTTTTGGGAAAATGCTCTTTAAAGAGGAGATAAAGTCCAAGGCTTAATGCTCTAACTGGTTTCATCTTTTTTTTGTTGGTGGTTTTCTATTTTTTTTCCATTTGCTCTCTCTACTTTTGATTTAATCTTCCATTTATTAAATGAAGAGGACTAGCCAGGCCTTGGGCCAGAAAGACTAAGAACTGTCAGCCCGTGGGTGAGACAGAGGCCAGCTCCTAAGGGCTGATGCTTTGGCGGGCAGAGGCCAAGGCATGGCAGCAGGAGACCCCACACGGCACCGTGGAAACGAGCAGCACACAAGATGTGGGCAATGTCCCTTTCCTCCTCTCCTCCTTTGTCACTGGGTGTCTTGAGTTCCTTCCATGGACAAGGCACTGTGGCTGCAAAAATAATCCCTGTTCCCAATAAACCCTCCACCAAGCAGTGAATCCTTACGGCTGTGGTGTCTGAAATTGCTGCACTCACCTGAAAAGCACCAGACCTGGGGTTAGAGAGGCCCAAACTTACATCCACCTTTTCTCCTTGCTGACCCAGTGGCTCTGGAGAGGGCCTGCATCCGTCCCTCCTCAGCCACACAGGGCCAGGACCATGATAGCTGGGTTGTGAGGACACCATGTGGTAGCATGCGGGCATCTGGCGTGCTGTGAGCATCGAATAGAGTTTTTGTTTGTTTATTTACAAAAGGAACTCTAGGATGAAGAAAACCACGGACCCTCAGAAGTAGACCAGTAGTCCATCCCTGTGTCTGTAGGATGCATGGATATCAAGAGAGGAAAAGAATATGGAGAAACTGAAAGGAAAAAAGAAAACTTGCCTCATTCACAGGCACCCACATGACCCTTCGGAGTGACCTCAGGACTAAATTGTACCAACTCCTTTTACTGGTTCCACCGCACTGTTTTCACATGTATAAACCATGTGCACGACTCTCCTCTAGGTTGTCGTTCTCAGTCTGGGGGCTCCCAGAAGTCGAGCCTGAGACAGGGACTGTCAGGCAGGCAGGTGGGAGGAGTGGGTGACTGAGACAGGACAGGGACCGGGGCCTCCGAGTCACTGCACGGAAGGCACCGCCTAAGCGTCCTCCCACAGGGTGGGGAGGGTGCTGTCTGACTCTTACCCCCTTGGTGGACAGTTGCTCTTGGGGTCTTAGCTCTCCTGCACTGCCACAGGCTGCTTGGCGTGGGCTCAGTGGCCTTGTGAAACCAGCAAGTGCCGGAGACCTGGTGGGTGCGCGCTGCGGGTGCTGTCTGCTTGCCCAGGAGCATGCAGCCGGGATCGGAGCCGGAATCACTGCAGCCAGAATCGGAGGCTGACTGCGCTGGTTCTGTCTGCAGAGATCCCAGACTCATGGAAGGCATTGTGCAAATGCAGCTTGTGGGTGGGCATTCAACCCCAGGTTGCTTTGCTGGTGGATCCCAGATGTGGCTTTGGAAAAGAGAGTAGCAAACATTTGCAGTCATTATTTAATTTACCTGGTAGATCATTTGATCAAATGACAAACCCTGTTACCTATTTTTCATTCATCCAAAAATATACTGAGGGCTTGCTGTGTGCCCATTGCTGTGCCTGGCCCTGGGGGTAGAATGTAAACAAGAGACATGGTTTCTGTATTATTATTATTATTTTTTGAGAAAGGATCTCACTCTGTCACCCAGGCTAGAGTGCAGTGGTACAATGACAGCTCACTGTAACCTTAAACTCAAGGGATCCTCCTGCCTCATCCTCCCTAGTAGCTGGGACTGTAGGTGCATGCCACCAAACCCAGCTAATATTTCTATTTTTTGTAGAGATGAGATCTCACTATGTTGCCCAGGCTGGTCTAGAAGTCCCGGACTCAAGCGATCCTCCTGCTTTGGCCTCCCAAAGTGCTGGGATTACAGGTGTGGGCCACTGTGCCTGGCCAGTTTCTGATTTTGATGAACTCACAGTCCTGAACAATTTCTGCTCTTTGAATAAAAAAAGATTTGGAATCAAAAGAAAGTCTACATGCTGTCACTGTCCCTTTTTGGGGGGAGTTACAACGTATGTTAAAAACTCTTAAAAGTCCTGTAATAGGTAAACCTTTTACATTTTGTCTAACCCAGTTTTTCCAAAATACATTTGACTATCACATACCCAGCCTACCTCATCACTTTTAAAGTGACAGCTGGGAGCACTTCCCGTGTTCTGATTCTTCCTTGGCCACCCGGTCAGCGCCAGGCGCAGCTGTGAAGTTCAAGATTTGCCTTTGGAGCACGTCCTCCACTTCCCTCGAGAGCCACCTTGAATCCCTCAAGCACTTCTCTAGGGGTCCTCTGTAGCTCTCTATAGGGGTCCTTCTGGAGGAAGGGGGTTTGGGATCTCGTGTTAGTGACTCAGGGCTACTCCTTCAGACTTACTTAAAAGAGCTTTAAAAATGGGTGTCAAAGAGAGCAACATCTGACCCAAAGGAATGGCTCTGTAATGGAGATTTAAAATACTATAGGACTTTTTTAGGGAAGATAATTTCAGATGGGATAGGTTGGATCCTAGCACTGCCTTAAAATCACCATGCCTGAGAAGGGTCCTGCTGAATATATATTACCCTGGAGTGATGGACTCCTTCTTCGACAAGTGCTTGGGAAACTCTTGTGACAGGAAAGCAGCCTGCTGGCATTGCCATAGGTGTGACTGGACTCCAGAATTCAGTGCCAGTGCACATGGGTCTCTGTGCCATCCCTGGCACACCCCACCCCTAGTCTCTGTTTCTTTATGTGTGCAATCTCTTGCTCTGCCAGCTTCCTAGGGCTACTGTGTGTGAAAATTTATACTCTATAGACATAGATCTGTGTTTATAGCATGATGTAAACATTTTACTAATATTATTTCTGGCTTCCTGTGTTCTTGTCCCCTTAGAGTGGTCTTAGGGCAGCAGGGGAAAATAACTAATGTTTATTGAGCACTTACTATGTGCAGGGACCTCACTTAGCACTTGATGGGAGTGATCGTGTTGTTGCCTTGAGTCTTGAAGGGCTCGAGATGGAGAAAAAGGAATGACATAGTCTCTTCTCATTCCCGGTTCTCTGTGTCTCCCTTTGCCACTCTGGACTTTGAGAGGTGGAGGTTTGGGAAAGAAGAATGTGCCATCATTGGACCAAGGCAAAGCTGGAGTGGTGTGTTTGGGAGGGGAGATGTCAGAGGAAGAAGATTGGAAAGAGAGGAGTGAGCTGGTTGCTGCGTTTGCCCCTCCGATCCGGGCTCTGCCTTCTGCGCCTGCTCAGGCTCTCAGAGGCTGACCTGCCCTCCGGCTCAAGTTTGAGATCTACTATCAGGAGGAACTGGCAGGAGACTGAAGGTGGAAACAGAGAGAGGTTGGGTGTTTCTTCCCTGCCTCCTCACTGCAGGTTGGCTGTGACCCTCTGCCAAAAGCTGGATGCCCTCTCTCCAAACAGCCACCTTCCTCACGTTCTGGTGACAGTTCCCTCCGCTGCCCCTGCAAGCCTCAGGGTTATACCTGCTCCTTGTGTTGCCAGTCCCAGGTCCCCCACACCATCCTTCCCTGGTCTCTTTATACTCTGTGCTCAGCTTTGGAAATTGTCCTCTCCTTTTTGTTGTTGTTATGGTAAGAATATTTAACATGAGATCTACCCTCAACAGATTTTTGAGTGTATAATAATAGTGTTGTAAACTAAGGACACAAGGTAGTATAGCAGATCTCTTATTCGTCTTGTACAGTTGAAACTTTATACCTGTTTAACAATGACTCCCCATTTCTCCTGCTGCCAGCCTCTGGAAACTACCATTCTACTCTCTGCTTCTACGAATTCGACTATTTTAGATAGCTCATACAAGCAGAATCATACAGTATTTGCTCTTCAGTGACTGGTTTATTTCACTTAGCATAATGTCCTCTAGGTTCATTTGTGGTTGTCAAATACGGCAAGATTTCTTTCTTTTTTAAGGTTGAGTAATATTCTATTGTATATACATACCACATTTTCTTTATCCATTCATCTGCCAATGGACATTTAGGTTGTTTCTATGTCTTGGCTGTTGTGAATAATGCTGCAATGAACACAGGAGTGTGGATCTCTTAGAGATACTAACCTCAGTTGCTTTGGATATATGGTTAGAAGTGGAATTGCTAGAGCATATGGTAGTTCTGTTTTTAATTTTTTAGGGAACCTTCATACTGTGCTCTGTAGTGGCTATACTAATTTACATTCCTGCCAATATCGTGTGAAGGTTACACTTTCTCCACCTCCTCGCCAATACTTGCTATCCTTTCTTTTCTTTTTGATAATAGGTATCCTAACAGGTGTGAGGTGATATCTTCTTGTGGTTTTGATTTGCATTTCCCTGATGATTAGTGATGTTGAGCATCTTTTCATATACCTGTTAGTCATTTGAATGTAGTCTTTGGAGAAATGTCTGTTACTCCTTATTTAATCAGGTTATTTGGTTTTTGATATTGAATTAAATTGTCCTTTTTTGAAACTCTCCTCAGTTACCTGTTTGGGTGTTTCACCTGGCTTGCTGGGACCCTAACATGCAGGAGGCACCAGCTCACAAGACAGAGTGTGGCTGAGGGTTTATAGTGTCCCATGGGGGCTGCAGGAGGAAGCCTCCCCTCGGGCTGCCCTACCTAACTAGGCTTCCTGGGAGAAAGCTGAGACTCTGGGCTGGAATGCAGGAGTCTGGTGAAGACGGGTTTGACCTTCTCTCCAGGTGAGGCCAGGGCTTCTCCATTGCTTTGCAGGTAGCCCCCTGCACTATGTGCGGCAGGAAACCTGTTTGTGTGAGGAAGCCCACACTCTGGGCATACATATTTGGTGCCCAGATGGTGCCTGTATTTACAAAAGCCCAGCACACTGACAGGACCTGCAGACACATGGGTAAATATTTTGCCTTTCTTCTTAGGCAATATTTGAATCTTTCAAATTTAATTGCTGTCAAAGGCAGGATGCTTGTGATCCCCGAGGCAAAGCAAATAGCGAGGGCCCCCAGCGAGGCTGTTCCAGGCAGGCTCCCTGGCAAGCCACCTGCAGGGCCTGTCCTGGCTTCTTGCTCTTGCCAAGTTTCAAGTGGCCTCTTCCCTCCATGGCTGGTGGGCTGGAGGTGGGGGAAGGTAAGGGAGCTGGCTCCATCCAGCCTGCTTGGAACCTGTGGCAACTTGTTGAGTTTGTGTTGAGGCTGAGAGAATGTGACCTTAGCTAAGAAATTAGGTACTTTTCTAGGACACGAGTGAGTCACCGATCTGGCCATCCCCTGTGGGATTTGGTTTTGTGCTCCAAGGCTGGGTCTGGGAGTGTTTTGTTTGATCTTGGAATTATTGCATGCAGGGATGCTGCTAGCTCGTATGGCATCTTTGTGCAAATCAGACAAAAGTAGCCCCTGTGATGGGGCAGATGCCGCACCTCACCAAGGTGCAAGGCTTGGAAAGCAAACGGCAGCTTGATTTCAGCACTCAGGTATCCCTGGCAGGTGCCTTTGTGCAGGGCACATCGTGCCCAACTGTACATGTCCACGGCAGTTGCTGCTGGTATTCTTGTTAGAACTGTCTACCCTTTATGTCTTCTCCTTTCTTTTCTTCCTCTTTTTTTTCCTTCAGAAACCATTGACCTAGTTGTCTCTTAGATTACATTTACCAAGTACAGTGAGATACTGTTCTGAGATTATATGTGGTTTTCTTTTTTATTCTTTTTTAGAAGAATACCGATTGGCATGATATATGTGATTATCTTCTACCTCACTGTCCAGAGAGGGAAGAGATGTTTGCTGCAGACTCACAGAGTTCTGCAACAATCCTCTCCTTTAATTCATTATGTTTTAATTTGCCCCAATTATTTTAATTCCTTGCATGTAATAAAAGCAGTGGGATTCTTTGCCCACTCTGGTCTTACGAAGGGCACCACATGCTATTCATTCCTTTCCTCGAAGCACATTTTATTGGTGCTTATATTGTGCTAGGGGCTGGGGAGATAAAGACGAATGAACAAGACAACATCCCTGCCCTTGAGAAACTCATAATCTAGTGGGGGAGTGAGGCGTGTAAACAGATAAATCACAGCGCAGTGGTGTTTGCTGCGGGAAGAACAGAAGCACCGGGGTGCGGACAGGAGAGAAGGGGAGCTGCATGGTTGCACGGCCGGGGCTGGGTGCTGTTCTAGATGTGGGGAAGGCTTTGCTGAGGAGCTGCCATTTGAGCCACCTCTGAGGATGAGCAGGTGTTTATCAGGGGAAGAGATGCAGGAAGAGACTAGGTGCGAAGTCAGGGGTGGGTACGGCATGTGGCTCAGGGGAAGGCGGGAAGGTTGCCTGGCTGGAGCCCAGGTGTGTGAAGGTTGGGGCCCACGGGAGCTGGGGCAGGGGCTGGGATGTTATGCCTAAGGAGCATGGGGTTTTTCCTGTGTGTAAAGAGGCCAGCAGATGCCTTTGTGTGGGGTACGATGCTGTCACATGTCCTTTTATGGCCTGGTGGAGGGGGCTCTCTGGTCATACAGTCCTGGGTTCTAATCCTGGCATTGCTACTTCCTTGGGTGAATCATTTAACCTTCTTGAGCCCCCATTTTCTCATTTGTGACATAGGAATGACAAGGATAATAATGCTTGCTTAATTGGGCTGTGGCGTGGATTAAATGATTAAATGACACGATATCCATAACAGTGTTTCCTGCTGGTAGGACAAGTATAGAACCCATGAACAGGCTCCAGAACCCAAATGCTGGTTCTTTCAGCCCTCAGGAAACCTGGACAGGACCCGGGGCAGCCTCAGCTGTTTTCTCCAGGGTCCTGTGTGCGCCATGACATGAGTACAGCTGGAAAGCACCTACAAAGCACTTAGTGACTCTTTCCTACCTAGTAAGTCCTTTATAAATGCGGCTGTTTGTTGAGATAGGTCATTGTATTAGGACCTCTACTGCAGAGGGAGTGGGAGCGGAGGGAGTGGGAACAGAAAGGAGCGGCTGGACTCAAGGGACGTTTGTGAAGTAGAACTGGCAGAGTTTGGTGACCAGCCGGATGTGAGGACGGAGGGGCACTGGGGATGACTGCAGGAGTTACGATGCTGTAGACTGGGTGGGAGGTGACGCTGTTAACGGAAATTGTTAATGGAAGTTAGAGTGTGGAGTCTGAGGTGTGAATTCAAGTTGAGGAAGTAGAGACTGTCTGGTAGAGTACCTTTTCAACAAGTTTCGCAAGTTAAGGAAGGAGGATGACAGGATGCAGGTGTGAGGAGGAGGTGTGTTCTGGGGGAATGCTGGGGACATGTGAGGGTCTTCAGGATGCTAGTGGGCTACAGGGAAAGAAGCAGAGGAGTTGAAAAACTGAAGATACAGGAAAAGAGTGCATAGTGCTTTCCAGAACTTTGTCTCTTTGGACAGTGTCTGTCCTGTTGGAGGAGTGTCTGCCAATAACTGGCAACTGGGCAGTTGTCCAGATATGATTTACAATGAGGCATCAGTTTCATGAGACGCTGTCTAAATTATTGCACTTCACCAATTGCCAGGTTCCCTGCTGACAGTGGGCCAGGGGTCAAACAATTCAATCAGGTGCCACCAGTTATAAATTGAAAATCAGCGGGGTGCAAAATGGATTACCATCAAAATCCATTCAGGTGCAAAACCAGATTTCAAAACCCCTAACCTTTAAAAATCACCCCTTTCCTGATTCTTCACAATGCCCTGACATTGAGTCTTAATATCCCCCAGATAAGCAAGCATCAATAGAAATGCCCACAGGAGACCCAGAGTAATACGGCAAGAGTTCCTGATTGTGCCTTCCTTTTTGAATTTGCAAACACGGTAGATTTATGAATTAATACACTGGCAGTTCTGTTAGCTTCTCTAAGGCACTGGTTCTCAAATTTGAGCATGAACAAATCACTTGGAGGGCTTATTCAAATTCTGATTGCCAGGCTCTGCCTCCGAAGTTGATTCAGTAGATCTGGGGTTGGGCCTGAGAAGTTGCATTTCTAGCAAGTTCCCAGGGGATGTTGATGTTCTTGGTCCTGGGACGACACTTTGAGAATCTCTGCTCTAATATCTAGGAACGTTTTGATAATTTGACTAGCCAATCATGCTTTGATTAATAACAACTTATCATAAAGGTGTTATGGGACCAGGTGCTGAGTCTGCTAAGGGATCACAGTTTTGTCCGAGAAACCTCAAAAGAGACTGGTTCAAAGAGATACAGACTGATTTGAGTGCTTTGTGTTCAGAGGTGACATTGGGGAGGATGGAGAGAGAAAAGGCAAGAAGACCTCCCTCCCACCATTCCAGAAGACTGTGCATGATAAAAGAACAAGTGACATCATTAAGGCCAAAGCCTGCTCTCTACTGGTCCCTGAGTGGAAACATAAATGTCTTTTGATGCCAAACTTACTCTCTTAACTTGAAAGTTGATTTTCTTAAGAAGGTTAGACAAACATGGGTAATACTTTCTCAGCAAGCTGCTATGAGCCTAAACTTTGGCTCTTCCTACCTCTGCATGATCCTAGAGATACATTTTTCTATCTAAATCAATGTTATTTGATTGTAGTTCTATTCTCTTGCTCTTTTTTACTTGAAGTTACTGCCGTGTATAAACTGCAGTTGTCACCAGGCCCAATATGAAACAAATTCCTTTCTCCAAGACAGAAAAATGGATCCCAGAACTACTGCAGATGTGGTCACTGCCTCATTAACATTGGTTTCTTGTCTCTCTTTTCCAGGAGAAATTGAGCGATGCACATACATCAAATACCACTACTCCTCAGCCACCATCCCCAGAAACCTCACTTTCAATATCACGAAGACCATCCGTCAGGACGAGTGGCATGCCCTACGTAAGTACACCTAAGTCCTTTGGCCATGATTGACTGTGCTGTGATTTCACTTTTGGAGGGCTTGGAGGATAGGATGCCTCCTTCTGAGATCTGTGGACAGTCTAAGAATATTGTGGTGGTTCCTTAACATTGGAATGTCAATATCTATGGGTCAGAATTGCCTTGGTTGGTTTAAATTGCATTACAGATTTGGGGAGTTTGCTTCTAAAATTAAAAAACAAAAAAACAAAATACCAACCAAAAACCAAAAGACAACTAGCAGTTAGATAATTATCTTATTTCACTACCCTGGTAGGCATCTAAGATTTCACCTACCTGATTGACTCATAGCCATTTCTAGAGATATTAACCAGCACATGGGGACAGGGAGCTCATCCAAGGATTTAACTTGAGCATGTCTCCAGGTTGCTTGGAATATTACTGTGGTAACCTATTAGTCCCTCAGGTTGTCATCCGTAAAGGGTGAGACCAGCTGCTGGTTGCAGGCTGCCTCACATTGGGGATTTGCTGCTGGGTGGGTCACTAAGGGGTAGAATCTGGCCTCAACTTGCAAGTTTCTGTTTACCTTTGAATGATTGTCTATGGGATCCTGATTCGAGTGCAACTGTTTGGCAAAGATCAGAATATCTGCATCCATCGGTGAGGGACTTTCTTGGCTAGGGATCCTCAGAGACTTAAATTACAACAAGAGGGTGACTTAATGAGCAAACACAGTTCTGTGGCTATTTTTACTCTTCTGCTTCGTGGGGATACACTGCCTGTCTAGCCGGAGAGCTCTGCTTCCTTGCGGGCATAGCTCCTCACGCTGACACATTCAGTGAGCTCCATGCTGCCTCTGTTGCATTTGTCCCCATCTTTTTTCGTCTAATGTTGAAAGGTTAAGGTTCAGTTTACATTTATATGCGATGGAGTGTTCTTTTATTGTTTCCTGATAATAAGGATCCCTTAACTGGTAAACTTTGAAGAAGGCAGCTCTCTAGGCTGAAAACATTTCTCTTCTCTTTATTGTTGTCTGTTGTCTAGTGCGTGCATTGGGCCCACCAAGTGTATCCCCCTGTTTGGTTTGGCTTTAATTAAACAGCCACAGCTTGGGGTAGGGGGTGGGGAGGTAAGAGAGACAAAATGCTCCTGGCCTGAAATGACAGAGCAGGTGCCAGCGGTTGGGACAGCACGAACCAGACTGTTACCCCTACAAGCCTTATCCATTTTTAGAGACATTAACCAGCACATGGGGACAGAGAGCTCGTGTTCAAAGAGCATTCCTATGTGCTAGACATCTAGCAAGGCGTACGACGTATTTAATTTTAATGTTACATTTTTGCCTTAGAGATACTAGTAATCAGGGTTATTAATTTCTTTTCAGAGGTAGATATATAAGGGCCCAATAGAGAAATATACAACAACAGCTATTATTTCCCACATTGCAGTGGTCTAGTATAGTCACTTATTAGGAACCTAAAAGGGATATTCAAAATCAATAAGTCCTGTTGATTTACCACTTAAATTTAACTTAAGTTATGGGCATCATCATAGGATTCAGAATCTAAGAAGGAAGACGTTATTGACATAGCAGCTTCAATCCAGATCAACTCAGTGTAACCAAAGTTACTGAGTTTCTGTATGTACCAGGCACGCAGTGGATACTGAGGCCACAAAACCTCTTTTAAGGAGCCCACATCTGGGAGTGGAGGAGGTGGAGGATGGGGAGAGACATTCGCAGAGCAAATAATTACAAGGCAATGTGATAATTACAATATAGTAGAATTGCTTCAAGCAATTAAGATAGTTTGTGGAAATTTCTCAGCAAGAAGGAGAATCATTTTAGTGTAAATTGCACAGATGCACTTCAAGGGAAACCTGGCAGAACCCTGTTGGCTATACACACTGTAGATATCTGGAATTCCAAGAGATTATCCATGGATCACAGCAAACAGGTCACATGGCATCAGCGAGGACAAGAGGACAGGCTAATGCCCAGGTTTGTGGGGTCTTCTCTGAGCCCTGTGTGTCCCCCAGCCCTTATTCCCAGACTGTAGTGCTGTTGGGTTCTGCGGAATCCAGTGTGCGGCTTCTGCTGTGAATTGGGGTGCTATCAGATCTATTTTTAACTGATAAAAGCCATCTCGACGATTGATATATGAAAAGGCCTTGGGCACCTGGTGTCGGGTGAAGTTGAGGCTACCCTTTGGTGAGGGATTCATCTGCCTCTTTCACAGAGTCGCCTAATGGGCTGTTAAGCAGAGAGAGAGAGAGAGAGAGAGAAAGAACATTTGCCACTTCTGACATCGGTGACAGCTATTTTTAGCCAGAGGGCAGGTGAGCATCTGTCACAGCGGAGGTTGCTACTAAGTGTCATTGGGAGTGCTGGCCTGATGGTAAAGCACAGAAGTGTCCCTTGTAATTTTCAGAGGACAGAGAGTGATGACATTAGGTGAGAAGTAGGCACATAAGCCCCTTTTGAAATAAAGTAGAAACTATTAAAGATTAACAAACTTCTATGATCAAGTGCTGGAAATGGAAAAAAATCAGACTCTGACTTCTTTATTTGGTTTAAGAATCCTTTAATACTCTAAGTGGGCTCGAATAAATTCACTGGATACTAGATTGGTCATCATTTTGTAATTTGGCCATAATATCTTACCTTCTGTAATTTTTCTCAGTAGAGGATTTTTGCCAAGGGGAAGATTTTTTTTTTTTCCCCTGAAACAACTTCTGGCAAATATTTGGACTTTGGTTAAACTCGGCTTATATACTTTTCATCAGGAATTTGCCTGTGGTCTGATCATCACTTTTTTACACTGATGTGGAAGTTTTTAAATAGGAAAAAGCACAATTTGGCTTAAAACTATGTTGGGGTTTTTGAAAATTAACCCTGCCAGTGGGAGGCTTAACCGCTGGGCTGTGAGCTCATGCACCTACGGCCAGGTGACTGGCAAGTGAAGAGCTAAAATATTCTTAAGCCACTCGGCTCACAAATCCACATGGGAAGAGAGAGTGACCTCCAGAGGAATGAAGGCCAGAGGATCAGCCTGTGCGTGTGAGTGGGGTGGGGCAAGAAGGGTGGTCTTGTGTAGGAGGTTTGAACTCTGAGTTGTCTGAGGGGTGATTTGGTGACAAGGTTCTGACTCTGGCTTGGATGGTGATTGTTGGTGGGTGCCGTAGGTGCCTGCTTCTCCTTTCCACCCTGGGAGAAGGCAGAACTCTTTGAGGAATTGGGATCCGTGTCCCCAGGGCACCCAGGCCAGGCTGTCCACCTGGGGCAGCCCACCTGCATTCTCACCCACCCACTGCCTCCCTTTAGGTGCCAGTGGCCCTGGGTGGGCAGTAGGCGGGTGAGACCGGCATTTGTCCTGCCCCTAGGGGCTCTGGGTGAGCTGCGTTCCTGATCCAGTTCTGACGGCTGCCTCCAGTGCAGAGCAGGGCAGGCCAGTGAGGAGAGGAAGGAAGGTGGCCGCAGGACATGAGCTTGGCTAATGCCACTCCTGGTGGGTTGTCTGGTTCAATGTTTTGTATATGACAGGATTCAGCTGGCAGTGGTCAGGGGTAGCAGTGGCATCATAAACGGTGCTGCTTCTTCCTCTCACATGAATACGTCCCCACAGGCTCTTCAGATCCCGCGGTTCCATCTGTGGTGGCAGCACTCATTTGGAGAATTCTGTGTCCTCATGCAACCCCCAAAATCCCTTGAGGCCATCCCGAGTGGCTCTGCCTTTGTTCTCCCTGCCACTGGTGTCGCTTTGGCACGCACGCCCCTCAGCACAGCCAGGCGCCTGGCCCCTTGCCCAGTGGCAGGGCAAGGAGACATGGATGGTCACGAGCCTGAGTGGCCGGTGATGGGGCCTGGGTGGCCAGGGTGGACTCTGGCAGAGGAAGGAGGCCCAGAAAGCAGGGTCTGGGGAGATGTTGTCATTGGGAGGTGAGAGTTGTCACTAGAAGGAGCTGAGATGGTGTGGCGCTGGGCCTTGGGCTGTACCAGCAGGACCCCAGGGAGGTTGGCAGGGGGTACCCCAATGCAGAGCCTGCCTGAGGTAGCAGCGCAGGCACCCACTGGACAGCGTGACAAAGGTGGCCCTTCTTTGGCCCCCTGTCTCCTGATCACTGGGCAGGGCCTCCGTGGGCAGCTGTACTGAGGTTCCTTCAGGGTCGGAGCCCTGCGACTTGAAGTGAGCTCAGATGTTCTCATTTTGCTTGGCGTTTTCACGATGGAGGTTTCAGCTCGTGGTCGATTGCCTCTGGCGTGGGAATCCGGGAGCTGGGACCCCACTTGCCTGCAGTCAGATCCTCTCCATTATCTTTCAAGAGGCTGAGAGCCAAGAAAGCTAGAGAGTTTTTTTGAAGCTTCCTTCTGTCAGGACTGAGGGTTCAACTAATTGGATTGGGTGGTCTCACAGCACATCTCCAGCTGGCTGGGGAGGGAGAGATGATTTCCCTCCTCACCCTGACTTTGCTGCCCCCCAGCCCCCCTGATACACACACACACACACACAACAGTGGCCCTGCAGCTGTGGCCTCAGGCAAACTGAGCGCTAACTAGGACCAAGCAGAACAGGTGCCTCATCCGTGGCGTGAGGGCCCTGCATCTTTGCCCACCCAGCAGGGCTCTGCACTGGTAAGGGTGGGGCAAAGAACATGGGAGCCATCCTGAAACAGGGTGCAGAGGGCGCAGGGAAAGTCAAGGTTGACTGGAAGAGGGAGGGAGAGGAGAGAGAAGAGGAAGGAGGGAAGGGAGGCAGGCAGAGCTAGAGACTGAGGCTTTGTGGAGGAACAGGGACATTTTAGTGAACACACCACTAAGAGGAATAAACTACTGCAGACAGCCTCATGACACACTGGACTCCTTGTCCCTGAAGCTCTTGACCTCTCACCCTTGCCTATGGGTTAGCTCACTCTTGGGGTCCAGCCCTGACCCCAGCTGATATGTGGGTAGGAAGCTCAGCATGTCCTGCCGCTCTGGTGTGGATCTTGGTGAGAACTCTTACCTTATTCTGCTTGGCCAATCCCTGCCTACCCTCTCCTCACATGGCCTCTCCCACACCCTCTTCCTCATCCTCCTCTCTTTCCAGAATTAGAAGTTGTCCCTGAACCCCAGTCTCCCTGGTGCTGTCCAGACTCCCTCCAGCTGCCCCACATCCTGGCCACCTCTTGGGCCCCAGGTGGCTCCCTGCCATTACCCACTTGCATGGGCCTTCTGACCTTGGACTTGTGTTGGCTCTTTGCCTGGTGTTACCTGCCTTTCTTTTCCCAATGGACTGACTTCACAGGTCCTAGGCCAGGCTGCTCGTCTGTAGAGTGACTGCTCTCTGGACTTTCTTCCCATTCAGATAGCTCTGGCCTCCCCAGCCCAGGAGTCACCTGGATTCGTGGTCCCTCCTTCCCCAGCCAACCTTGTTATGACAAGATGAATGCTGTAGACCAAAGGGCTTGGGATGAAACTAACAGCAATTACAGCAACAATAAGCACCTCCTTGTTCACATCGGCTGGAACGCTCCTCAGAGGGTACCTGGGTGTTTCCTCCTAGGAGCCCAGTCTGCACTGTTATGGTGCCTTTGCAGATGAGTTACCCAAGTGACTGGGCCGGGGACTGCCTAGGGGTCCTGTCTGGGATCTCAGAGGAGTCTGAGGATGAGGACTCAGAATCCAGGTCTGAAGCCCTGTGGACTCCCTCCAGCTATTTTTTTCTTTTTGTTTTTGGCTGATGTTATATAAAACAGGCTAATGAGGTAAACATCCCAGACATTAGAAGCTTGGGTCCCCTGCAGCGGCAGCCATTTTCCTCTCCCGAATCCGCATCGGAGCTCAGCCAGTGTGAGGCTCTTACTGTGTGCATTCTGTTGTGAGCTGCCTCTTGCTTGCAAGACTGGCATCTATGAGGGTTGTCATTAGCAAGAAACCATCCCCAAAATTGGGGAAGCTTGGTAGCACAGAAGCTCAGCTGACAGAGCATCACCATATGTTGCCCCGTATCCTGAAGTCTTTGCTGTTTGCAAACCATTCCATATCTCTCTGCTTTCACCCAGCCTCTGCAGGGAACATTGGAAACCTTTTGGGACACCTATTGCCTTGTGCCTGTTCTCCCAGAGCTCCGGTGATTTTCTGTAGCAAGCTAGGCGGAGAACACGAAACCCTTAATGTGATAATCGCACCTAGACCTGCTCTTGCAGTGGTAACTCATGCCAGGATGTTTCCTTTCCTTCAGAGCTTTCCTGTCTTTCAAAACTCACCTCTCCTTTGTTCTGCTTTCTCAGATTTCTGCTGGAGAACAGGTTTACTACTTTGATGAACATGTTGAGCTAAGGGGTTAATGTCTTCTTGGATTACCTTCCCTGGATAGCATTTTTATTTTGCAGGAGACCTACCCAAAGGAATGATGGTGAGGGTATTACAGGTAATATGAAGATGCTTTAAAATCTTTAACACAGAAGCAGCTGTTGATCCTAGCTACTTAGATAGTTGGCCTGGCTGGGGGTCAGTGATGACAATGGATTGGACAAAAGGGAGAGTTTATTTTTGAGATGACTGTAGGGGTAGGGAAAGGAGGAGTTGTGGAGAAGAGGTGGGGTGAAGTATGGTATGACTTTTCTGTTAAAGACATCTATGTCCTGGAAAAAAACCTTAGAACTACAGTGCTGGTATAATTGCAGTTTTCCAGCTACAATTCATCTGAACGTGCAGGTCCAATTTTGTGCTGGGAATTAGTCGGAAGTCTGGCCTGGAGGCATTCTCTCAGCTTCTGCAGATTGGAAGTTGCTTTCTTCTGGCTGAGTGCATTGACACAGACACCACAAAGGAGAACTGGGTATAACCCCACTGGCCTCCTTCATCCGTTTGTTCATTTACTCATTCGACAGTCGTGGAGCACCTATTCTGTGAGCATCCTCATGTCAGGTGCTGGGGGCGGGGGACATATTAAAAGGAATTGTGCTTTCCAAATTGCATGATACATTTCCAGGTGCCAACTAGGCAAGGGCTCAAACTGCTTATTGCTTAATGTTTATTGACTACCCAGAGAGTGCAGGTTAATGCTGCCGACACGTACCCCTCATGGGTCCTGACCTCCATACTTAAATCAGCAAGGATTTGTCACAGGGGGAAAGAAAAGCAAAATATGAGACAAAAGGATCACATCACAGAAGCATGGCCTGGTCACAGCAAGGGAAAAGTGGTCATTGTCTGGAATCTGCTTCTTGTTGGCCCTCTGGGGGAGCTGTCCCAGCTCTAGGTGCTGAAAAGGAGGCTCAGTGTGGCAGGTGATTACTCTTTCCAACAGTTACGACAGTCCGAGCTCAGCATCCCAGCAAGCTGCTGTGGTGAGGAGGAAGAACAAGACCAGGTGTTGAGTGTTCCAGCTGGCAGGGACAGCTCAGCAATAGGGAATCTGGGTTAGGTGAGACACGGATGTCTGGGCAAGCAGATACCTGGCATCAAAGCAGTGGGTCAGCAGGTATAAGTAGAGTGGGTGCTACTTTGGGGCTCAGGACTACATGATTCAATTCCCAGGGGGAGGCTTAGCCAAAGGAGGGAAAGCCCCAGTTCTATAAGAAATCTGTCATAGTAGGGGATTAGAATAAGAAATAGAGAACAGTGGCTAAAAGAGAAGTCCATTTATAAGAACTGGGGCACACAGGCAGGGGTTCTATGTCCAGAACAATTGTGAGTCCATTTTAGTCAGAGTACCGGTCACGAACTGTGATCAGGCTTTGGGGTGAGGGTTCTGAAGACGAGTGAGACTGTGGGGAGGGGAGGGGGGAGGTGGCTGGGAAACAGGATGGGATAACAGAAAAAGTAAGCAAGTTCTACATCGGGTGGTGAAGGTCCTGCCAGAGTCAAGACCAGTGCCTCCCAATGTGGTCCATGGCGCAGCAGCATCAGTGGCATCCAGGGAACTTGCTAGAAATGCAAATTCTCTGGCGCTAGCCTAAACCTTTTGAGTCAGAATCTCTAGAGGTGGGGGCAAGAATCTTTGTGATTTTCAACACATTAAAGTTTGAGAACTCTTCTTGGTCTGGAGGGTGTTGGTGTGGACTGTAGTGGTCAGAGAAGAGTCAGGGCAGGAGAGAGCATGAGCAGGCTTGAGGTGAGAGCTGGGAAATGGAGTGTGGCGATTAGCACAGCCTCTCATAGACGCGGGACTTGTATTGGTGCGTTGTTTGTTGATCATTTCTATTCGGTTATAGCTTTGGTAATTTACTTTCCTTCCATATTTCTTGTTGTTAGTTGAATAAACCAGCATGGAAGGGGCGAAGTGGATTTCCTTTTTGGCATTGTGTGTGTTAACTGAGAGAATACTCCTAATATCAGACAAGATCAGACACATTCAGGGTAGTATGGCCGTAGACAATACTCTTAATACCTAGCTTCAAATCTCTATCTTGTGTTTCTGATGTATTCCTGCACTCAGAAACAGGCTTCAAGCTCCACTGAATCCAGCGGACATTGGATTGAGTTGCAGCTCCTCCACTCTCTGGGTATAGGACCCTGGGAAAACTATTTATTTGTTTCAAACCCAGTACACTTATCTGTAAAATGGAGATAGTAATACTTGCTTAAGGATTAATATAAAACTTAAATTAAATAAATCGATTCATGCAAGATCTCTCAGTAACTCTACAAAGTCTGATGCCAACCAGCATTAGGTGCTGCTATTATTGGAAGACAAGAGCTATAGCAAGCACTGAGGTCTCCATTGGATCCGGGGGAGAACATCTCTGAAGTGGCATTTCACTGGCTCAGGGGCTTTTCTATTAGACTGTGTGCAGCCTGTGTGTGTGTGAGTTGGCCTTGCACGTGGCTGTGTGTGTTGGTGAGTTTGTTGTGGGTTTGCTGCCTGCACAGGTGCATGTGATGGAAGCCTGCATCAGGTGTTTACAGTGTGGGAGTGGAAAGTGGCTGAGAGTATTATTTGCTGGCAAGAGTGTGGCATATTGTGAAAGGAGTTTCAGAGCAGAAAATCACCAGTGTTTGAGATCCTTAGTGTGATAGCAGCAGAAGCAGCAGCCCTCTAATCTATCAGTTGTGTCCAATAAGAATGCAATTTAGACAATAACAGTCTCTAAAAGAAGATTTATGTACTGTGTGTCTAAAAGAAACATTTCAGAGCTTTGAAGATAAACACAACGTGAGTACATTTGTGCTAAAATTGTTGGGAGGTACCAAAAGACTCTCTCCTAACTGTCCTAGCCCAGCCCTGCCTTCCAGAAAGGCTGTGGTCCCCAGTGTTTACTATGATCAGATCCTCTTCTATTCCTGAATTGAAAATACATATCCCAAAGGAGGGCCCAGGAAGACGATAAAGCTACGGTCAGGGGGAGGTGATACTCCTCCCCTGGGGGAAAAGGTGCTCCTCACTTTCACCTCTGCCATGGTGAAAGTGCGGCTCGTGGTCATGGATTCTGCCTGTTTGGTGTTACAAAGTAAGAAGGACCAAGACTTGCAGGGAGATAGGTTGCCTTGAAGATTGCTTGTAAGCCACCAAGTGGATGAGGTGGGGGCTCTAGCTCTGCCTGATCTGAATCCCTGTGGGAGGCAGGGCTGGGCTTGAGTAGTTGGGGTTAGTTGGTGTTGGGGTTATTCTGTAGTCGTAACTGTGGGGAAAAGATGGAGCTTAAGTCTTGGTTCTAGGGAACTGCCAAGCCCACGGAATGGGCAGAAGGCAAGAATCAGATCCAAAGTGCAGGCAAGGGCCAGGCACAGTGGCTCATGCTCGTAATCCCAGTGCTTTGGGAGGCCAAAGTGGGAGGATCACTTGAAGCCAGGAGTTCAAGACCAGCCTAGGCATCATAGTGAGACCCCCACCTCTACAAAAAATAAGAAAAATTTTCTGGGCATGGTGGCTGAGGTGGGAGGATCGCTTGAGCCAAGGAGTTCAAGGTTACAGTGAGCTGTGATGGCACCACTGCACTCTAGCCTGAGTGACAGAGTGAGACCCTGTCTCAAAACAAAAACAAAGTCCAAAGTGCAGGTAAGGGGGAGTGAATGGGCTTACACAAAGAGACCACAAGCACTCCTGAGGCCATAGACTCTGTCATTGCTCATCAAGTCAGTTAGTGACTGGCAGTGTTGGCTGCTAGGAGGAGCCCTAGATTTCTTTGTTCATGGCTAAGAAGAAATGCTGCATGAATCCATCTGGCTTAAGGATATATTATTGGCCACTGTCTTAGTGATGGAGTTAACTAGTCAGAGATAAAATGTTTGAAGCCCATGGAAGGACCTCTTCAGATGGCCCTGCGAACTGACCTTCTTCCTTCCTTAGGGTTTGGAACTGATGTTACCTGCTATTTTCACTCTTCTCTGTCTTTCCCTGATATTTAACTCTGGTTTGAGCTTGGAGGTCATAGTAAGCAAAGAGGCCTGTTTGGTGCTGGGTCATGTTGACTTACCTAAAGCAGTTTTCCAGGAAATTCAGCCTTGCTCATGCAGACTAGAGTTCTGTATGTATGTGTGTTTGGGTGGGGGTGGGGAGACCAAAAGCCTAGTGGTGCTTGTCTTGCTCACTCTCCATGCATGTCCATCCAAGGAGCCTTTCACAGAAGGTTGGTAGAGAATACAATTCAAACATTCTTAGATCCTTTGCAATTCCACGTTCCAATTGGCACTGTCCAATAGAACTTCCTATAAAGATGGAAATGTTCTGTAAATCTACACTGCCCAATATGGTAGCCACAAGCCACATGTGGCTGTTGAGCACTAGAAATATGACCAATTCAACCAAGGAAATAAGTTTCAAATTTTATTAAATTAAAATTAATTTGAATTTGAATTTAAATAGTCACACATGGCCAGTGGCTATCATATTGGACATAGCAGTTCCAAACAAGCAATCCTTATATTTCTTGTATAGATTCTGTTTCCCAATTATAAACTCTTATGAGCACTCAGACATTAAATATAAAACCTTACACGCTATCTGTATACCCCAGCCATTTTTTAGAGGGGATAGAAATGCACTTTCCTTTGAGTCCCCAGTGTCTTGCCTGCCACTCTGCCGTTGGACTCCCAGAAGCTCTAACCTCAGAGCTACCTGGTGTGTTTCTAGGCTTTTCGGCTGATCTGTGCCTTGTGCAGGTAAGGAGATGCCACAGGGAAAGGTCTCCTCATTGACCTGAGCCTAATCTGGGCCAGGATGTCACAGGCTGGGTCCCCGGGAAGCAGACTCAGATGGAGCTCCATTCCTTCAGAACCCACACCGTGGAAGGGCAGGGGAGGACACAGGGTTTGGCAGAGGGAGGTGCATTGACACCCCCTGGAGGGCTCTGGTTCCAGAGTGGCCCTTCACAGTTTCCTGAGTGGGGCTGAAGTGTCTGGGACTTTATACTGCCACATGGTCACTTCCTGGATGTGGGTACTAGAAGTAGAGTGACCTTGAGTGTGTGTCTCTCTGTGTCATGCCATCTCTAAAGGGGCTGGCGTCTGAAGGCTAACAGCCCTCCCAGAACCTAGCCAAGCTGCCCTTTCTTGAAGCGGGATCTGGGAGGGGCACCGCCGTGTCTGTCCTGCAGGCTTTAACTGATGCAGTCAGTGGAGGTTGCCAGTCAGGTGACTGAGACAAGAGGTCCGTACCTCCCTCAGAGCTGTGGTAAGAGGTGGAGGTGGAACTAGAACCCAGGCCACTGTGACTACGAAATTCATGCTCTCTCCTCACCCCAGGGAGCTCCGCCCATGTCTTATAAGGCCGGCCCACCACCCTTCTCTTCTCCCAGGGGGGCTGCCTGCCCTGTCATCCACCCTGCCCCCTACAGGCTCCATCCTGTTGTCTAAGGTAAAGGAAGAACCCTCTTCTTTGTTCAAAATAAATGAAAGAAAGCTATTTCTTTTCCACTTTTCTGTTTTTCTTTTTCATTTAATTACTGGTATCACAACAAGATATTTTTTTCTATTGCATTTCATTATAAATGTATAGTATTTCATCTACATTATGAGTTAAATAGGCTTTTGTGGACTAGCCTAGAAACCCAATCATCATTTATAACAGATATGACTTCTCTGGAAATGGGTTCTGAATTCTAAATAACTGACTTAACAAATGAGATTTTGGAATGGAATTCATTTCGAAGCTAGAGAGTTTACATCTTTCTACTGTCTAGGCAATTTTGCCTCTGAATGGACTTGCCACCTCCCTGCCTCTGGCTACATCTGTCATTTGTAGACTGGATCCCTGAATCTGACACCCTCAACTCCCATGAAACCTCTGTCCCTTGTTCTCAACCCACAGCCAGCTGCTGATACAAAATTAATGAATGTCCCTTGATGCATTCCTGCGTAGGCTTGCCTGCGATCCAGAAACCCAACCAAGGGACACCAAGTGTCCTTGGTGCTCAGGATCATTCAGTCTGCAGCCCCAGTCTCAGGTCACATTGGTAAAATGAGACTAATTATGCCACATTTCCCTGAAGCTCTTTACTTGGGCACCTGGCACCAAATTAGAAATGAGCAGTTGGAGGTGTGTGGTGTGTGTGTGTGTGTGGTGTGGTGTGTGGTGAGTGTGAGCTTCTGGAAACTCAGAGGCTGCAAAACATGGGTGTGGAGGTGTTACATTTGACTGACGACAGCACCTGTGTTCCATACACTACCCCATTCCTCCACTCACTCCTGGAGCTTCTAGATGCTGCGCAGTTGCCAAGGAAACTAGGAAGAGCAACTGTACACGAATTACCTCCTCCCCAAAGCTCATGGGCACATCCTCTTGGGCGAGGTAGAGAAAAAGGAAGGGGTCATCCCTTCAGGTGGTTGTCCATGAGCATGAGGCAATGCTGAGCGACACCAGGCCTCGGTACTTAGCTCCATGCCAACACTCCCCTCCTTTGTCCCTATGTCACCTGAGTCCCACATGTCACCCTCTCCCCATCTCTTGATGCCATCAGTTTCTACCCTCAAGGGAACCTTTCATTTCCAGGATGTAAAATTTACTTCGTATCAAAAAGAGTAGGGACCTCTGGTTTATGGGTAAGGTTTGAAATCCAGCTACTGCTTAGCTTGGCAGAGGTAACAGAAATGTGCAATTTTAAAAATTATTAATACTAGCCCGGCTCAGTTCCCTCATCAGATGGAAGGGCCAGATTCTGAGTGTTTCAATCAGAGCTCTGCAGATCTGGTTAGTGAGGAGGCATCTTTGGTTGTTCCTTGAATGGCCTCGCACAGCCGGTCCTTCATTCCTAGCGACTGAGGACCTGCTGTGTGTGGCATTGGAGCTAGCAGTGAGAGGGCACCTTCAAGAAGCCTATGGTCTCCTGGGGAACACAGGGCAGAGACACAAACCCAGGACAGCATAGGCTGGTGCTATGGGACATGGCAAACAAAATGCTACCGGCAGCATCCAGAGGAGGAAATGACAGCTTGGATAACAGGCCTAACATACTTGAGTCATTTACTCAAGTATAAAATGTGTTGAGTTTCCATCATTTACCAGGCACTGTTCTAGGCATCGATGGAACAGGGGACAATCCCTGCCCTCGTGGAGCTCGCATTCACTGCTTACTGACTGCGTAACATGTGCGGGGGCCGCGGTAAGTCCCTGCCGGACATGGTTTCACTGAAATCCCAATGAAGTACATATTATTATTACATCTTTTTTGCAAAGGAGGAAACTGAGGCGGACAGAGGTTAAATAACTTACCGCAGAGCCATGTAGTGTGAATATGATGACTTTATGAGACCCGAGGAAATGCATCTGTCAGCCAGGTGTGGGACGGATGGAAGTGGGCAGTGTCTGGACTCTGTGAGGAGCCTTCTGTGACATTCCTGCTCAGAGACGATGGGTCCGGACTGGATTCTCAGCAGTGGGTGTGTAAGGCTTGATCAAATAAGGAGGCGAGGCCACCTGCTAAGGAAGTGGGTGTACGTGTATATTTGGGAGGGACAGATGAGATTCTGAGGAGTGTGGATAAGGTCTGAGCAAGCTTCCGTGGCTGTTTTCAACCCACTCCCTATAGGAGCACAGTAACTGTCCTTATCTTCAAGAAAAGCATTAGCAGCTAACTGTATACATGGAATATGGGATAAATCCTAGAAAGCAAGCTTTCCTTGAAGTATAGGGAAGAATTAACCATATTTTTGTGTAGCTTACATTTCTCTTTCCATACAAAAATATATATATATATACTTGATTGTCCCCACCCCCCAAAAATATATATATAAAATACTTGAATCATGTGTGAGATACACACATATACATATACACACATGTACATAACATTCAAAAGCTACTTCAACTTAGGCATCTAATGAATACATAAACCATATATATTTTTGGCCTTCAAGTCTCGAGGCTAACAATGTTTTTACTCTGTTATTAAACAAGACCACTTTGATCATGGTCATTAATCCATAAAAATTAGTTTTTGTATATGTGTTATATTTAAATAAATTTAACTATTCCAAGGTCCTTGCTTTTCTAATTAAGTCCAAGGTATCAAAATTATTCTTGAGAAAAAGAAATGTCAACTAAAACACAATTCCCAAACACACTAATTATTCACAAACTCAGATTTAAGAAGGTAGTTAGATTTTCTTCCATCCTTTGTTTTTTAAACTAGATTCTCATCTAGGGGTCAAGAAGGGGGGAAAATCAATGAGCAGCTATCACTTACTCTCAGAAGAGGGGTTCCTCTGTCTTGCCCGATTGGAGCTGTGAATAATTCAACATGGTCCCAGGGTCCTTTTTCCTTTTTTAAGATTGGGCTGATTAAAATTGCATGGCCCAAGGACACTGGTGAGGAAATGGCTGGTACCCTCCGTATCAGCTGTCAGAACCTCCAGCAAAGTCTTATAACAACTTGATCCACCCGCTCTGGGAACCCTGAGCTGCCGTCAGCTGGGGAAGACTGATGAGGGATGAAGACAGCAAGGGAGGAACAACTGGCCATCTCTTCTCCATGCAACACGGTTTTCCTCCATTCCCTCGGTGTCCGTCCTGGTAGCGTGTGGAAGTGGAATGCTCTCTCCATGCTCACTATTGATCAACTTGGTCATCATTTTTGGCCTCGTCATTAAGTATTTATAGTTTACTGAGCAAAAGGTAAGTGCCGAACAGATGGGGCACCCTTTTTAGAAGCTTTCCAAGACTATGTAATTCATCTTCTTCAGTGGGATGGAGTCTCCAGAGAAAGAATCTATAAACTAAAGAGTCAATTGATTACAGTCAGTATCATGTTTTGTTTGTGTGTGTGTGTGTGTTTGTGTGTATGTGGTGGGGGATTTGATTATACTACTAGGGACTTTTTTGAAAAAATTTTCGAAAAATCCTGTGGTTTTTTTTGGAAATGTTTTTCCATGGATCAAAGTATAAAGTTTCTAGGACCAGCTAGGACTCAATTTGGGGGCTTAAAATGGTGGAACCAAATAGGACTTAAAATCCCATAGACTTAGGCTGAGTTTATTTAAGAGTTGTCAGGGAAATTGAAACCTGACAGTAAATCCAGCTAATCTTGAAAGGAGGGAGGAAACTTGAGACAGACATTGTCATCAAGTGCTACTCTGGACAGCAACCATTTGCCCATCATCTGAATCCTTTAAGTCGCTGGTTGCAATCCGTCCCCACTGCCACCTCCCCCACCCCAGTCCCTTGGAGCAAGGGAGACATCCTTCTCTTCTTCATTAGACTAGTATTTTCCCCTCCTCCTATTTATCTCTTCTTTTCCGTTAGCTTATTTTATTTCTCTTGATTATCAAGATAAAACATGATTATTATAGAAAAATTTGACAGAAAAATGTAAAAGAACAGGAAAAAAAAATCACCTAATATGCCACTATCAACAGACAAATTACCATTGTGGCACATATCCTTTGCGTTTTCTGTTGTATTTCTTTCCATAGTGTAAATCATACTTCACATATAATTGTGTTCCCTAAGTTTTGTTTATAATTCTGTAATAAGCATTTCCTTTTGCCATCAAAACTCTTCATGAACATAATTTTAATGGTTTCACAATATTCTACCATATGGATATACATAATTTAAGTAACCTTTCTTCTAAAGTTAAATGTTTATGCTGAGCTAGTTTGGGGCCATTATAATAATGTAACGATAATCCTTGTGTGTAAATCTTTGATCTTATTTCTGAGAATTTGTTTAGGATAAATGTCCAGAATAGGAACTACTGGCTCAAAAGAGATGACCATGTTTTAGGTTCTTGATATATAATGCCAGACTGCTTTCCAGAAAAAATCAAGCCAGTTTATAGTCCTGTCCAATTTACCTACATTGAAAATCCTTTTTTCCTTCAAGATATATTGCTAATTTGAAATTTTCATTCCTATGATTATGAGCAAGGGTGAATCAAAGAAATAGTTATTAGCTTTAGTATTTCTCTCTTTTAAAGTTCTCTCTTCCTTTGCTTTGTCTTTACTTTCCTATTACCTTACTTTTGCTGAGTAAATCGATCAGTCTTGAGTGGGTGTGCCACTTGGCCAGAGCTCCTTCTCTTGTTTCTCTCCCCTTCCCCCCACCTTTAATCTTTTTCCTACTCTTAGATTTCCCTTGCAGGGCTTAAGAGGCTGACAGCCTCTGGATTAGAGGCACCAAACCCTAACTGGTGTCCAGAAAATAAAGCCTAGCAACCATTTAAATAGGTTTAGAAACACTGGGGAGTTTACAGCTCTTGAAACTATTTAACATTTTGGGAAACTCCAAGAGGAATGAGACATTGTCTTATTTGCAGCTGTGTCTCCAGCGGTTAGAACAGAGCTGGTGCATACAGAAGGCAAGGTGCTCAGTGCATATTTGTTGGATGAATCCACAAAGCCTTTTCAAGGTCCCAGCTTCTTTGCCATGATTTGGGTCTCCTGCCCCAGACCTCCAGCACTGAGCTCAAGAAAAGAATGACAGGGCTGCCAAGGAAGTTTGAAATTAATCTACGTTTTGCAATTTGTACAAAAATGTAATTAGATTCCTTCTCCAGAGGTAATCCATTAATCAGTGGTTGCAGTTTTTCATTATGTAATCTCCCCCCAAAAATTTATGATGGCTCATAAAAATAAACACTTGCTTAGTAAAACAATTCTGTACCAAGTACCAGCTGTTTCTCTGTTTTCTTTTTGTATTTGACATGGTATCTCCTCTACAGCATTTCTATTTAGGAATAGAAGCAAGACCTGCTGCCTAGGGGCTGGGAGGGCCCCCTCTGGCACTGCACCTGTTACACAAGGTGGAGCTCTGCGGTTGCGCGGCTCCCCCCACCAGGCCTCTCTCCCACGGCTGGCTGGCTGTGCTTCAGATAATTGACCACATGGTCTGGTCAGCATTGCTTTTTCTACACATTTTAATTCTTAGCTGAAATAGAAGTAAAAATATGAATGAAGCACCAATTAACTCCTGTAAATTTATGGGCTTAACATCCTTACTTCCTCCTTCCATAACTTGAGTTCTGCCTTCTCCTGCCAGAAAGCTTTCCCTAGCTCATTGGTGTTTATGGCTCTCCAGCCATCTGGCCTTTGACAGCCACATTAGGGACCCTGAGCCCCCTGCTATGAGGCCCTTGGGGATGTACCAGTCAGACCCCAAACCCAGGAAGCGGGCGGCTAGTAATGGAGACATTGTGGCCAGGTTGAAGAGGGCTTGAGGAGACCATCTGAGCACAGCTGTGAGCTGCCCTCCCTAACAGCCAGAGGGGCATGAATGATGCCAGTCCCTCAACTGGAAAGTTCTTCTATAACTTGGAGCAGTTGGAGGGAGAATATATTGACGTGTTGTGGTAATCCTGGAGAAGTCTGTCGATTCTGAGATTAGGTCCAATGTTCCATCTTCCTCTCTGCAAGGCAGGTTGGGTGGCCCTCCTGTGTACATCGCTGTCAGCATACTTTCTATTTATATTTCAATCATTTGCTTCTGTGCTTGTCTACCCTAGGTCAAGGAACATGTCTTATTTATCTTTTGATCCCAATGTCTAGTATGGTATTAAGAAGTTAAAGAATCTGAGTGTGAAGTTGTTAGGTGCAGGATTAGCTCAAAACATAATGGTGGTGACTAAGGGAATTGCTGAAGGTAGAATTTACATTGCTCTCAGCTGTGTGAGCACTGATCTGAGGATAAATTTTCTCCATTTTCCGTATTAACCTTGGAAACCTTTCTCCAAGTGTTGATGGTTCACCATAAGCTCTTCTTCCATTTTGGGCTGGTCCTTCTCTGGGTTTCTACGCATCTCAGCACAGACAGATGTCAAGAGCTATAACTTCTGTGTTCCACAGAAAATTACATTAGTAAAATCCACAAATTGCTTTGCACAACATAACTCCTGCCCTAGGGCATGGGAAGTTGGTCTCCCTAGGAGGAGTGCTTCTCTGTGATGTTCCTGAAAGATGTGTGATCCAGACGGCACCAAGAGAAGGTAACTGGCCGGGCGCGGTGGCTCACGCCTGTAATCCTAGCACTCTGGGAGGCCGAGGTGGGCGGATCGCTCAAGGTCAGGAGTTCGAAACCAGCCTGAGCAAGAGCGAGACCCCATCTCTACTAAAAATAGAAAGAAATTAATCGGCCAACTAAAAATATATAGAAAAAATTAGCCGGGCATGGTGGCGCATGCCTGTAGTCCCAGCTACTCGGGAGGCTGAGGCAGAAGGATCACTCCAGCCCAGGAGTTTGAGGTTGCTGTGAGCTAGACTGACGCCACGGCACTCTAGCCCAGGGAACAGAGTGAGACTCTGTCTCAAAAAAAAAAAAGAGAAGGTTACTGCCCTCTTTCTACAGCCTGCCTCTTGCTGGTCTGTAGCTATATATAAAGCCTGTGATAGGCATTGTTGGGGATAAAATATAAATAAGATGCTGCCTCTGTCCTCTATTGCTTAAAACTTAAATGTTTATATTCACACACAAATCACTTCCATATAAGGCACACTGGGCCAAATCAAATGCCATAAAAGATGAGGAGAAGGAGAGGTCATTTTGCCAAGGTTAGGATAATCTGGTGAGAGTTTTGTAGAAGTAGGATACAAACTGGGCCTTGACGAATGGCTGGGACTTTCCAGACAGATGTGGGAAACAGAGACTTTCTGTATTGATGTAACAGGCTGAGCAAAGTGGTGGAGATCATTAGGCTGGAGGGGTGTCTGAGCAGCAGGGAGGAGTCCCAGGTGGCTAGAACAGAGGATGCAGGAAGCTTTATGATGGGAAAAAGACCAATGCAGGGATATAACTCAGGCACATCAGGGCTGCCTTCTGCATGTCCAGGGTGGGGAGTCAACGTTTTCCAGCAGGATCAGACATGACCACATCCTCTAGTGCAGAACCTGGTCCAAGGGTTTGCATGACCATCCCATTTCCTCACATTTGGGTAATAAAATCATAATTCCCCTGGTGTCTTCTCATACCCTGTGCCCTCAAAATAGTTCTGTGCCACCTGCAGTCTAGTCTGTGTGGCGGAGCCAAGCCTTTGAGAGAGCAGAGGGCCGACTGAGAAGAGAAGCAGTTTGGTCAGTTCTGCGTTGTCTTTGCAGACGTGGGAGGTGAATAATCCGAAACAGTGGGTGATATAAAAGGCATTTATATTTGGCTTTGGAACGCACGACATGATTGCTGGCAGCGGGAGCAACAGATTTACCTTCCTAATTAGGCGAATATTCAAATGAGTTGGCACTCCCTGAACACATGCCACCAGATTCTAAGGCCACGTAAAAGGAAATCCTATGATCCATTTTCATTTTAATATTAATATTATTTACATCAATTCATGGTTAGAATGTTCTAGAGAATTAGCATTAAGAGATTCCCATCGCATTGGCTTCTGTGGCAAATGGGCTTCTGGTGGCACGTCTTCATTTGTGATTGATTATTCATGAAGCTGGAAATAACCTTTATCAAACTTCAGAATCATTAAATAAAGGCCTCTGATTTATTGGGGTAAGGAATATGTTATTATATTAATAATAGTTTCATGGTTGGTGTTGAATGCTTGCTGGAAGAGTGATTTCTGGGCCTGTGTTTCAGTGTACACAGTAGGCTAGGAAAAGGCATTCGCGGTTCTAATTCCCTTTTGCACTTTAGTTTCCAGTAAAGCACAGTCAGATATAAATTATGGCATGTACTCTAAGCCCGTATGTAGACAGAACAGAATTTATAATCATCAATAAAAGCATTCATCTTTAAGTTATTAATCTAATCACAGAATTTTATAGCTAGAAGTGACATCTGAGATCATCTAATCTAACTTTATCATTTCGGTGATGAGGCCCAGAGAAATTTAAGGAACTGGAGGATGAAGTGCTAAAAGTGGATTTGTGGGGCATGGGCTAGCTAAGAATAAAAAGTATACACTGGATAGGAAAAGAAAATGAAAACCAAAAACCCTCTGTGGATAATTCCAAATAGTTGATTATCTATGTATGTTTTAGCCACCACACTTCATAGTGGTACATGGTGGAGAGGACATTCCTAGTCATTCCTTAACAATTATTGACTGAGCCCTAGAAATTGCCAGGCACTCCCTGGGCCTTGCATTCAGTGAATAATATGGGTGCAGTCCTTGCCCTTTGGATCTTGCAAAGCGCCAGATATACAGCCTTTCTGCTGGCAGACCTGTCTTGATGACTGACCCTGCTCAGTCTCCCTGGTCCTACATGTATGATCTTTGAGCTTGTCTGCTGTTTAGTTTTCCAATGAGAGCAAACAGAAGAGTGCAAGGATTTCCTTCTCTTTCTTGGATCACCAGCAAGAGATGGGGGTGAGAGAACAAGACCAGAGCTGCTATGATGTTCCCTGATTCCGCTTCCAAATGTTCTCTGAGATGCAAACCGAGCAAATGTGCCCACACAGGCTCCTGCGAATGTTGGGAGATACAGGGTGGAAGGAGCTCCAATCTCAGGAAGGGTTTGTATGGAGTGGGAGAGGAAGTGGAAAAGTTGCCCAGCATCGCTGACTAAACCACTTCCAAATTTGAGAAGTTACAGAGTTTAGGTGAAGAGAAGCAGAGAAAGGCAAAGATGGGAAAGAGAGAGGAGAAAGCAGGTGTTTTATGTGTAAGTGTGCAGTGGGGTTACTAGAGCTGCTTGGAAGAGCCCCTGAGAAAGACACCTCTTTTCTTTCCCCTGCCCACAAACAGATGCAGCTCTTGGGAGGTGAGAGGGACGCTGGGGCACTGTGCCCTGTGCAAAATGTCACAAGAAGATAACAAGAGTCAAGTCAACTGCCTGCAGCCTGCATCTTCCCCAGAATATATAGGGTCATTGAAAAGGGCCTCTGTCATTCCACCAAGAATAATTGCAGCATACAGGATGTATGAGTAGCTGGGATAAAATAATGCAGAGTAAGGGAAGCCTTGCAAAGAACTGATTAGAAATGCCTCGAGTGTGGGAACAGTCAATGGGAAACTGTTAAACAAAGTAGACAAAAATAGGTAAATATTTATCTGATGTCTTGTTGGGGGAAAGATTTTTTAAGCTTAAGGGAAATTACAAAGGAAAAGACTGATAGGTTTGTTTACATTCAAATTAAAAACTGTGCAGGCCAAAAATTAATGAAAAATTAAAAGGCAAAGGAAGAAATTGGGAAAATACTTGCAACAAACATGATAGACAAAATATTAACTTTCTGAATGCAGTAAGAGGGCACGCAAATAGATTTATATAAATAAATTCAAAAAGGACATGATTAGGTTGCAAAGAGAAATTGACATTTCTAACAAACATAAAAAATGTTCAGTTCCACCAAGTAAACTGAGATGCAAATTAATATACTAATAGCAAAAATTAGAGAACTCTCATTCATTGTTGGTGTGTTGGTGGAAGATCAAATTGATATAACCTTACTGGAAATCAATTTGGCCATGCTTACCAAGAGTCTTAAAATGTTCATATCCTTTGATTAAGTAATTTCATTTAAGGTCCTCTATGCTAAGAAAACAAAAATACAGAAAGTTTTATATTCAAATTGTTCATCGCTAAAAATTGATAATGCTCTTAATGCTCAAAAATGGGGATAATAGTTAACCAATTATGTTTCAGTTATATAGTAGATTATAATGTGACCATCAAATGTGACATTTGTGCAGAATTTTTAGGCATGAAGAAATGCTTATATATCCAATATTAATTGAGAAAAGCAGAATGCACAATTATATGTAGATTACCCTTCTAACTAGAATGTTATAAGTGCACGTATGCATGGAAAATGGCTGCAAGGAAATAAAATGTTAACAGTGGTTATCTCTGGGTGGTGGGATTATGAGTGATTTTTTTTCTAAGAGTTTTTTGTATTTACTCCTGTAAACATGTGTGATTCATGGAAGTAAAACAATAGCAACAACAACAACAAAAACCAAATACTTTGTTTTGAAACTAAGGACAGGAGGAGGTAACAGGGCACAGTAAGCCCAGGGCTGGGGAACCCGACGATTTCAGTGGCGCTGAGTTCACAAATTCTGGCTCTGTCCCTGCCTGAGAGCCCAGGGAGGGTGGGAGGCTGTTGGCAGTAGGTAAGTCTGAACCCCAAGCCCAGGAGTTAGATCTGAGTCCAGGTCGGGAAGGTCCTACTTCCGTATGGAGGAAAGGAGGCAGCTCAGTTTTGGTCGGTGTTACGACGAGTGGGCTGAGGGCCGAGGGCCTGGGGAAAGAGGCTGCAGGGAGCCCCTGGAAGACTGTAGCATGTGCTCACCTGGTCTGACTTAGCATGTGATAGAAGATCACACGTGTGATGTGTCTCAGCTGTGTGTATCCTGCACCTCAGGATTCTCTAAACTTTAAAGAAAATACTCGTGCTGTTGAAAGTATCAGGGCCTCAGGGGACCAGGTAGGGAAGGAATGTTCCAGAAAAGAAGAGAAAAGATGGAAAGACCAGGAATTCAGAAGAGCCATCGCTGGGAGAAAAATCACTTTCAATGATGGAAGCAGGAAGTGAACTGAGGCAGGTTCGGTGGAAACGCGGCTGGGGCCACCCCTGCTTAGGTGTGGTTTTGTCAGCTGCCTGACCTGGTCACTGTGGGTGCTGATCCAAGCCTGTCTTCCCACACAGCCTCCCTGTGACCAGTAGCGAGTGTGCTGGCAGGATCTGTGTGGATAGGGATGCAGTCTGTGGTCAAGAAACAGAAGGAAATTAATTGGCCCCCTTGGGATAGCTGAAGCCTACATCTTTGGACTTGTTAACACAGGGCTCTAACTAGGTGAAATAACCAGCTGCACAGGTAGCTTAGCTCTTGTGTGTCAGGATTTCTTCTCTCTGCCCCAAAAAGCAGGGACTGACAAACATTTCACAATAACCATCACAATTGACGGAGCCTGCAGGAGCTGGTAGGAGCTAGAATTTTTGTGTGTTAGCTGGCCCAGATTTCTGACATCATTCCTGAGCCCAAATGCTGAGCAGATAAAGTGCCCTTCTGTGCATGTGCATGTGTGTGCACACACATGTATGCATGTGCATACACTTTTGCTATGATGTGTTCTACATACCTGAGGATATCGTAGGTGGGTTCACTTGGAAGCAGACTAGAGGCCGATCTTTGCATGCAGAGAGTTTACTGGGGAGAGCCCTGGGAGGGAGGAAGGACTGGACAGAGGCAGCAGCAACAAAGACTTCAACCAGGTCACCGGGGAGCTCTCTGGACCTGGGATAGCCCTTCAGAGTTTCCTGAATTGAGGCCAAGAGCCTGGCATTTGTACCCTTCCCCCTCCCCATTGAGATGTCACTGCGTGCAGTCTCCTGCTTAGAAAGGGTCTAATTTTGGGTGAAGCAGCCGCCTTCAGCCAGGGGCAATTCCTAGGGTGTGCCTCAGCTGTGAGCCTTAGTGGGAAACACCTGATAGCTGGGGGCAAATGCCTCAGTTATGCAGAGGGATCTTGGTGGCATACCAGGGCATCCCCACTGCAGGGGCGATGGGAGTTTCAGAATATGGACATTCTGAATACTGCTGCCCACCTAGGCCCATCCAGCAACAGAACAACCCTCCCAATGGTCCTGGTCACTGCATCGGGGAGGGTGTATGGGGCTTGTCCACAGGACTTGGTGGGTCCTGTTCTGGAACACTCCACCATATCACCTATAGCAATAAACATGGGCCATTTCCCACGGTTTTAGGGGGCTAAAGTTGGTTACTTTCGAACAGCACTGTCCAATTGAAATATAATGTGAGCCTTAGATTTAAAAGCTTTCTAGTAGCCACTTTTAAAAAAATAAGAAATAGGTGAAATTAATTTTAATAATATAGTTTAAGCTAATAGAGTCAAATTTTATTTCAACATGAAATCAATATTGAAAAATATTTTAACTTAATTTTTTTGTACTAGGTCTTTGAAATCTAGTGTGGGTTTTATACTGTAGTGCATCTCAATTTGGATCAGCCACATTTCATATGCCCAGTAGCTACATCTGGCTAGTAGCTACTGTATTGGTTAGCTCTAGAATACAATTTCTTTCTACTATGAACTTACCCCTCCCATTAAAAAAGTAAAAGATTATCATCTGGGGGATTAGGAGGCCAATAATTCAAATGTATCACTTATTATTCAATAGTGTATATAAAGCACTGCACTGGATTTGTTTTGTGTGCAGTACGAAGAAGGCTATTCAGGAATGGTACTTTCCTTCTAGAAGTCTCTAAGCCTCTACCACAGTGTTTATTGAATTAGCTTCTAAATCTATACTATTAGTCTTCAGCTCAGGGTCATCTGGCTTCTGGGTCAAGTTTCAAGAGGTGATATAGTTTATGATAAATTGCAAAACAAACAAACAAAAACCTAGGGGCAACTGGACTTAATAATGTCAGCATCAATTCCTTAAAAAGTCCCAGGATACTAGGATATTAGGCTGCAAAAGTAGCCTAAAAGAGCCTTTTCCTTTCAGTAGAAGGTATTGGGAAATACCTTCTACTTTCCCAATGTAGAAAGTTAATGATTTTCTCTGTTGCAAATGAGGACTAAAATTTCTATAATTAAAATTTTAATTTTAAGAATATTTTTAGGCAGAACTTTTAAATTGATTGTATTGCATTGTCACTCTAAAGAGAACACTGTTATAAGTGATTTAGATCTTCTCTGACTTTGACAAACACCAGGATGGATTTTCCAGGTACAAGCACACAGCTGTGTGTGCTGTTTTGCTCTCATTTATATGAAGCAAATTGCTTTCTCACCCTCCACTGCTCTGAGTTCATGTTCCTTTCGCTTCTCCAAGTCTCTGTTTCTGTCCTCTGTCTAGTGATTTGGTATTTGCCAGCTTTTGTTAAATTCTCTGAAAGGTGGGTGCTGGCTAGGCTGCACTTCAGACTTTCTGCCTCAGGGGCTCCTTCCAGTGAGAAGCTCCCAGAAACTCTGAACATTGTCACATCCTCTGGGATCCGTTTTTGATCCAAAGAACGCCCTTGCTTTCCTGCTTCTCATCCCAGAAATCAACATTGCAGATTAAGTAGAATTTATCCGGCTCTTTGGTTTCCAAGTCTCCAGCAAGATTCGAGTGATGGTGTTGGTTTCCATCAGAAAATAGCTTTGATTTGATTCTTTAAAACAGCCCTGTTCAATAGAAACACACGAGCCGCATACTTAATTTTGGATTTTCTAGTAGCCACATTTAAAAAAGCAAAAAAGAAGAGGTAACTTTAATTTAATAAAGTATTTTACTTAACCCTATATATCCAAAATATTATTGTTTTAAAAACTAATCAATTTAAACAATTATTGAGAAATTTTACATTCTTTTTTTGTGTCAAGGGTTCAAAATCTGGTATACTTAGAACACGTGCTAACCCAGATTCTTACGTGTTCTAAGTATACCAGATTTTCTTCATAAATACTTGATCTATAGTTAGAATTCATGAAACTTACAATTGAAAATATGGGTGCACATATCCAAGTTGTTCCAAACATATTCAGAAGTTTTTCAGTTACTAAATTGAGTACCAAAAAAAATCAGTTTTCTTTAATATTCACGTCCATGTTAATAGAACTGGTTTATCTTCTTTAGATAAGATTAACTTTGAAGCAGATTTGACTTTGAAGCAGGGTGAAAAATAGTCCTACACAATAAAGTTGTGTTTAGTGGAAACAGACTTTATATTGCTTTCATTTTAAAATTTAAATTGAAGTTAATTACACTTAAGTCAAAGTAGAAATGTGCTGTCTCAATCACAGCAGCTACATTTCAACTTCTCGGCAGCCACATGTGACAACTTCAGAATATTTTAAAGTACTGTCGAATTGAAAAGAACAAAATAGAAATAGAACAGAACTTCATAGTGATTTCCTCATAGTATTCTCTGTGTGGCTTTTTCATGTTTGTGCGTGTGTGTGTGTGTGTGTGTGTCTCCATTAACCACCTTCCTGACTCTTTACCTGGGATTGTACCTGCTGTTTCTCTACCTTGGAATTGTGCTGGGTCCTATCTCCTGCCTTTCTGACATTGTTTTCTACCTTTCCCTCCTTCCAGCTTGTTTTCTTCTTCTTTCTCTTCTTCTTACATCTGCTGTTATTCTTGAATAAGCCACAAAGTCTGTATTTTTTTAATTGTTCTTTTTTGTATTGAATAGCTTTGTTTTTCTAGCAATCAAAAAGGAAAACATTTAGATTTTTCACTCACTCTAAAATAAAATTTAAAAAGCCCAAGCAGACAAACTCACACAACCCTTGCTCGATTGCCTTTTCTTGAGGGTCGTTGCCTAGTGAAGGGGAGAAGTAGCTCTGCCACTAAGTCCACCCGAGGTCAGCTGGGGACTCTGTGTGGGCTTTTGCTGAGAGGGCTGCTGGGATGGTCACTTGTTCTTTTCTTCTGACCCCAACAATTAACTTCTGCTTGCAAATTAAAAAGAACACCAAAGCCTCTCCGCACGTCTGTCCTTGCAAGGGGTGGAGGGAGGTCAGCTCTGCTTTGTGGAGTGATGGCTGTCGTGGGAAATAAGGAAGAAGCATCTTAGCCAAGGGTGTGAGATGTTTATGACGATGAGGGAAAGGTCAGCTGGGGCCCAGGAGGACTAAGGGGAGGGGAGGAGGGGGAGTGAGGCTGGGGCCTCAGGTAACCTGGGCTAGTAGAGGTGTGACCTTGAGCAAGTCACTGTCCTCACTGGACCTCAGCCTCCTTCCTCATTGTCAAGCCCAGCTGCACTGTGTGTGATTCCAGGTCTCATTGCCAGGCAGCTCTCATACCCAGAGACAGCGCTGAGAAGAGGTTAAACTGAGCATTTATTATTATTAGAAGTTATGGAGGGAAGGAAGGAAGGAAATAGTATCCAGTGTATTTTCATGTTCCATTTCCACTCGAGTAATTCAAGCCTGTGTAAGTCATTTTTGCTTGACCCGTCAAGACCCAAACATGTCTCCACCCTTAATTGCCCACATGTATCCGTGTCCTCCAGAATGCCTGGCCCAATTACAGCTTGATACTCTTAGCCTTCCACTAAAACTGGCAGAAGAGGCAAAATTGGGGCTGTGGATATTTGGGGGAAGCATTTAGTGTAGTTCAATCTTGTTCAACTTACCAAGTGTTTATTACTATCTCTTCAAGCCTGTATTTTTAGGCTCCAATTTTGTACAAGGTCCTGAGACAAGCATTTTATAAAGATTGGCTCATTCACTTATGTGCTAGGGTAGGCAGATCCTTAAAAAAAATCCACACAGTTCCTGTCATCCAGAAGCTTGTAAGTATGTATGTGTCACATAACTGATGGGGTACAGCCTGTCTTCATGAAACAGGTAACAGTGCAAAGCAGTGTTCTGTTAAGCACCCAAATGATAATACGGTGCATAAGTGCTTCAGACATTCAGAGAAGGGAGAGATGAGTTAGGACTACAACTGAGCCTTGAAGAGAGTTATGATTGGGGTAAGCGGAGAGAAAGGAAGATAGCGTTTTGAGTAAGAATAATATGGACTAAAATTTTGGTTTTGATTGGCTGGAAAGGATATAGGAGATAAAAGACACCTATGTAAGTAATTGTTGAATGAACAAACGGATGGCTTCAGGCTTTTGAGCCCAGGTGACAGAACCTGGACAGGTGGGTAGGAATAAGAATAGTGACAATGATCTCGGTTGAGGGTGCGCGGAGTTTATGGTGATGCCAGGTCCAGTTGGAGATGCTAGTGGGCACCTGAGCTAGAGGGTAGAGGAAAAACTGAGTAAGGAATAAAGATCTGAGAGTCATGGAATAAAGGCGATAGTGAAGCCAGAACATAGGATTCATTTTCTAAGTGAAAGAGGAGAATGAGGCCAGCGTCCCGGGAAGTGCCCTCTGCAGGAAGATGTCAGCAAGGGACGCAGAGAGGGATGGACTGGAAAGGTCAGAGGAAAACCAAGAAGCATCACGTCGAGGGGTCTGAGGATGAGAAGTTTCTCATTGTGGGCTGCCTCGTGTGCTGCCTGGGAAAGGGAGAAAAATCAGAGCCATGGAAAGCCTGAAGCACAGCCCAGCTTGCTTCTAGAGTAGGACTGGGAAACGTCATTTGTGGATAGAAGTTTGTTCATTTTACACTTGCAGACAATTTGGCTCAGAGGCCTGAATGTTAAACTTTTGCTACAGAGGTTGAGTCTTCTTTTGAAAACACTTTACAAGATAGAGCAACACAACAAAAAAGTCTCTGAGAGCCTATTGAGTTTATAGCAAGGAGGGAAATCACGTGGGTTCAGAACTATTTTCCTTCGCTTCTGAGAATCCTCTTCTGCAAACTCTCTCATTTCTGCAAATAATACTCATACGTTTTCACTTGTCCTCAAACGCAAATGCAGCCACATTGTATACAGAAGCCATCTCCCCTGATGGAGCTCCACAGGATCTGAGAATGTCTGTAGATTTTTTAACTGAACTAGAGGCAAGAGAATCAGCAGGCTCTGAGTAGATCTGCTTCCAAATCCACATTCTTTTTGTTGTGAGTTTGTCCAGTGAATTTCATTATGGTCCCTGATGCAGATGTTATCACGAGGAGCCAGGTGTCAATCCACTTCTGTTTGTAAACATGCACTATGTGGACCTGACTCCGCTACCACCCACCAGCAGACTGGAAAAGGATTTGTGTGTAGGGATGCAAGAATAAAATTTGGGAAATAATGTTTTTGGTTTTTTTTCTGAATTCTGATTAAATCTGTAACTTTTGGAGGTTTCTACTTACCCACGAAAAGCCTGTGTAGCTGAGGCCTGGTGCAACTTAGATTTTGTTCACATTTGTTTCTGAGGGGACGATTCTGAGTGAGAATCAGGTCCCAGACAGCTACCAAGGAGCAGCAGCAAATTTGTCTGTTTTTGTGGATAGTTCATCCCTATGGAGCCATGCTTATTTTAGTTCAAATCAAATCATATTACCAAATATTTATTATTCTCTGAGTAAAATGGAATTGAAAAATACTTACAGGGTAATGACCCATTTCTCCACGTTAATACGAGTGGCAAATGATTCATTCAGGATTTCAGCAAGTGTTTATTAGGGTCACTACAATGCGAGGTGTGTTTGAGGCTACGGAAGGGTATTTGGAGTGATCCGCATCCTCCAGGAGGTTATAACCCAGGTAGAGAGACAAGAACAGCTCAAATAAAAGGATCTTAACATAATTTGGCTAAATATCTAAGGCACTTTGTGGTACAGCCTATATGCTGATTATTATTATTAAGTGATAGAGTAACCAGAGATGGCTTCCTGGAGGAGGCAGATCAAGAACTGGACCATGTAGAGTTAAAACTGGAAGCAATTATGGAGGCTGGAAGAGAGCTTGTGAGCAAGCAAAGGCATAGAGGCAGGAACAAGAAACATGTGTAGGTGAGGAATTTGTGTTGCAGAAAAATGAAAGTCAACATCAGCTAACGCAGCCAGGCTCAGATTACGGAAGGTCCTGAGTGCTAGACTTGTAAGTGCTGTGCCCCAAGCGGACATGGGGTCACCACAGCAGGTTCTTTATAAGGGAGTGACTCATGGAGAGCGTGTCCAGGCAGCCAGCGCTCTTTTCCTCATTACCCAGCGTTACTTCTTTATAGAGCTTATTGCTTTCTGATAAAAATATCTATTTGTCTGTTTACTTCTTTATAGATCATCTCCGCTGCTAGATTGTGAGCACCAGGAGGTCAGGGAACTTGTCTGTCTGATTCACTGTAGGATACTTTCTAGCATCCAGAACAGTACCTGGAAGATGATCTCTCTATCTCTTTACTGAAAAATGCACACTCACAAATTTTTGCCTACAATTTTAAACTGGTCACACACCCTGCCAATAGACCATCCCCAGACCATGAGGGACCCTGAAACAAAGTTAAGAGAACATGTTCTGCTCAAGATGTTTGAACTCAGCCAACTCCCATGCTACATCCACGGCTTCTCTCTCTGTCTCCTGGGAAAGGGGTTTTCTTTGGGCCTTTCATTATTTTTGCCATAAGGGAAAGGGAAAGAGGATGGGGACTTGCTTTATTTGTCTTGGTATCTCCACTGGAGGACACAGCAGAAAATGAATGAGAGAGGACTTCTGGCAGCTTCTCCAGGAGGTGGGAGCTATAATACTACAGTGTATCAGAGGGTGATTGCCAGGTCACGTGGGGTGCCAAGTTCAATTTGGATTGCAGGTAAACAATGAATAATTTTTTAGTGTAAGTATATCCCAGGAAATACTTATACTAAAAGAATTATTTGTTGTTCGTCTGAAATTCCAATTGAACCGAGTGTTCTTTTTTCCCCCTATAAATCTGGCAACCTTAATCAGGGGATTTGAGGACCTTTGCAAGGACCTGTGTCTGGCACCCCTAAAAGTCATCATCACATGTACTGACTCAATCCTCTGTTAATATTAATACATATGAGACCAGTGTTTTCTCTGCCCTTTTTTTTGGAGACCATTTCTATAGCACCCTGAAAGTTCTTAAATCACAAGTATAATCATGCACTGCTTAACGTTCGGGATATGGTCTGAGAAATGTGTCATTAAGGCAATTTTGTTGCTATGTGAACATCGTAGCATGTGCTTACACAAGCCTAGATGGTATAACCTACTACACACCTTGGCTGTATGGTATAGCCCATTGCTCCTAGGATACACACCTGTACAATGCGTTACTATACTGAATACCATAGGAGACAACTGTAACACAATGGTAAGTATTTGTGTACCTAAACATAGAAAAAGTTCAGTAAAAATATGGTATAAAAGAAAAAAATGATACACCTGTACAGGGCAGTTACCATAAATGAGCTTGCAAGACTGGAAGTTGCTCTGGGCGAGTCAGTGTGTGAGTGGTGAGTGTGAAGGCCGAGGACATCACTGTACATGTGGACTTTGTAAGCACTGCACACTTTGGCTATGCTAAATTTATTTAAAACATTTTTCTTTCTTCAATGATAAATTAATCTTAGCTTACTGGATGCCCCCGTCATACATGCAGTTCATTGTTGACTGAAACATCATTACGTGGTGTATGACTGTATTTTGTTGTGTGCACAGAGCTGAGATTCTCCTATTGTGACCTTAGAGCTTCCCGCTGAGATTTCTGAGCCGCAGAGAATGTGAGGCTGCTGGATGTCATTGGTTCCTTACAGAAGAGGAGCGAGCGAGCCTGGCTGGGAAGGGCATGAGTGGGCTGACGATGAAAGGGCAGAAGAAAGCCCAGTGCAGAGAGGGCATTAGCTGGAAGCTGACACTGAACTCTGCACCATTGGTGATCGCAGGGGACAGGATGAGAAAAGATGTCCCTTCAGGGGGAGGGCGGAGCAAGATGGCGGATTAGAAACACCACCAGACAGAGTGTCTCTA
>VBSM01003176.1:6418868-6433365 GCA_008086735.1 Cheirogaleus medius | reverse complement strand
AAAAAAAAGATGTCCCTTCAGGACATGCCTGGCCAGGGGTGGGGTTGTTTGGAGAAATGGAAGAAGACTCCCTTTTGGAGAACATTCTCTGCTCTAAATGGGAAGTTTGTCTACTGCCTTTCCAACAGTTGTTGACACTATTTCATCTTTTCCCTGGAGATGCATTTCAGATAGCAGGATTTTGAAAAGAAATTATATGTGGCTGTATTAAATCTAATATGAGACTTATCTCCATCTAATATCATTATAATAATTCAGAGGCAAACTCCAGTGGAGATGATTAATTCGACACGGGTATTTCTTACTTTAAAGAAACAACTTTTAATCTTACAGAGCCAATGTCATAGAGATGAATGCTTTTTAAAGAAATAAAACTCCCAAAATGAAAAATTTTTCATGCCAAAATACTTACCTATTGGTAGTAATAATTACTATTTTTTGAGCAACTGCTGTGTGCTTGGCATTATATGTTGGATTTGTTCATTGCCTCCAGTCCTCTCAAAGACCCTGCAAGATGCCTATGATTAGTGGAAAATGAGCCTCAGAGAGTCACATGGCCGGTTAACTTATAGGTCACTTCTACAGCATGAATGCGCGAATTCATTGAATCCTCATACCAACACTATGAGTAGATATTATTGTTATCATCTCATTTTATAGATGTGAAAAGTAAAGTACAGAGAGGTTAAGTAACTTGTTCAAAGCCACACAGCTAGTGAGTGGCAGAGGCAGGATTTCACCTGTACAGTCTGGCTCCAAAATCACTGCTCTTTTCCACCACAACATTGTGTAATTGGAACAAGACCAGAAGGAAATATATTGCTAAGGAAAGAAAGTGCAATGGAGTAGAGAGAACCGCTTAGTTGCGGAGCTCAAAGGAAAACACATAGGATGGCGTGTCTGACGCTCGCGTGGGGGCAAAGCAGGAGCCCTGTGCTCGCCTGCCTTTAATCCCCTTTAGTCTTCTTGACATTTATCACAATCAGCCTCTCTGCAGCAAGAGGCTCCTGCTGAGCACCTGGCCACATGTGGCTTTTCTCTCATCCCTTCTTTCCAAGATGTGCTGAATCGGTTTTCTTTCCCCATTACCTTCTAACAGTCCCCACCAAGTAGAGCCCTGACCATCATCATTCCCTCAGGCCTTTTTCACATGCCACAGGATCAAATGGGCCTAATCTCACTACAGTCTTTCCTTCCGAAAGCATTTAACTCCCAAGCGTTGTCTCTGCTCCCTTCCCACCTTGCAATGGAAGGACAATTCTCGGAGCTCCAAGCTGTGGGAAAGAAAGACCCCTTTTCTAGCACAAGGGGGTGAAGAAAGAGCAGCGTAACCTCCTGCCCTCCGAAGTTCTGCAGCTGGAGACATTGCAATTAACATTTATTGCCAGGACCTACTAGGTGCATGATACAGAGTTCCCAGGTAACTACTTAGCCTGTAACGTTACTGCATAAGTAAAAATTATTAACACATTAAGCCATAATTATTAAGTAAAATAATGACAGTAATAACTCCAGAGCAAACTTATAAAACAAAATTAGAGCTTTCATTACCCCAGGTATACTTTATGCACCCTGCGCTGTACCTGACTGTACCGTGTGTTCCAGCCCACGATCCCAGTCCAAGGTTAACAGGCTGTCATTTCTTAAACTTGTTAGTAGACGTGGCCTTAAAACTACATTTTCTCTCAGGCCACTTGCCCCTGGTTTTTTCACCTGAGAATCTCAGCAGCACCTTCCCACTCACACGAGGAACTCACCTTTTACTATTCCTAGGGTGCAAGGAAATCACTCTATATGCAGCAAAACTATCCTTCAAAAATGAAGGCATCCTCTGCCTGGGAGTGAGATGGACCTACCTGCTATCCATCCATCCATCCGTCCGTCCATCCATCTAATTATCCACCCATGTGTTTATATATTCATTCAGTGGATATTTAATAAGTACCTACCTGTGGTAGGAACTAGTCTAGATGCTGAGGATTTAGCAGTGAACAAAATAGACATTCTTAGCTCTCATATATTACAATGTAAATAGAAGACCATACACAAATAAGCTTTAATGAAAAAGAGGGATAGGGCAATGAAGAAAAATAAACTAAGGGAATTTATTTGAAACAGAGTAATCAGAAAAATCCCTTGGATGAGGTGAGGAGAAACCTGGAAGAATTTGGGGGAAAACCCACAGGGATATTTGGGGGAAGAGCCTTAAGTGTAGAGCAGGTGTTAAGACACTGAGGCAGGAGGTACTTGGAATGTGTGGTAACTCCAAGGAGACTGGTATGGCTGAAGGTTAGAGTGGAAAGGGTGAAGGTTAATAGGGTAGCTTGGGTCAAGTTCATGTAACCTACAACCAAGGTTAACCCCTGGATATTTTCCATGTGTGATAGAAGTCACTGGGGAGTTTTACATGAGGAACTGACATAATAGGATATATACTTGAAAGGCCTGCCCTGGCCCCTTAGGTGGAGAATTGTCTGAAGGGGAATGGAAGGAAGGGTACCAGTTGGGAGGATATCGTACTTAGCCTGGTGAGAGATGATGGTGACTTGGACCAGGTAGTAGTGGAAGTGCTATAAAGTATTAATAGTTGGATTTGGGATACATTTTCAAGATGCTGCTGACAGGATTGGATGTGGGGCATGGAGTAATGGAGTTATCGGTTTCTGAGATGTGTAACACTAAGAAATACCTGTTTCACATCCACCTTGGGGTGCTGAGTTGGACAATATGGTATTGGAGTCTGGTGTTCAGAGGAGCGTCATTAGTGTGTACTGGCAGTCACAGTCATGGTGCTGGACAAGATCGCCTCGAAAGGGAGTGTGCAGATGGGAGCAGCTCAAGGGCTGAGATTGGGGCACCCCAACTTAGAGGCACAGAAATGGGAATGATCCAAGAAAGGAGACTGAAAAGGAGTGAGTGTACAGTGATGTGGAAGGAAGACCAGGAGATTGATGTTGCAGAAGCCAGGTAAAGAAGGTAACTCAAGAAGGATGGAGTATGGAACTGTTTCCAATGTAGTGAAAGGCTGGGCAAGGTGGAAATTCAGAACCAGGGAACTCAGTCAATTGTAGTGTTCCCCTAATAACCAAGGAAGTAAGCCCTTCACTTTCTTGTTGCTCTGGTCTACCTTCAAGTTCAGTCCAAGCTGTACTCCAAATAGCTCTTGTTGTTGAGAACCATATTTTCAAAATACCGACACAAAAAATCTGTAGGATGCGTGTTTCTGAATACTCAGGCTCGAGTTACATCACGTTTTCCAGGAATATATCTGTTGGAATATGTGGAGGTTCTATAGTTGGCTTCATTTTAAGAGCCGAATGACCACTGAGGCTTTAAAATCTTGTCTCCAGATCACAGACTGCTTTCTAGTTATTCCCATTCTGAGTGCAAAACCCCCCTTTGACAGTTTTGCTTTCAGCCCCTCAGCTCCTGGCATGTGTGCTGTAGGAACAGCGAAGCCAGAAGACGGAGGGGGCACAGGGAAGGCGGCTGGCCAGAAAGCTCTGATGAGGGTAGGAGAAAATTAGGGGAAGACCTGTGTTTCCAGGACTTCCCAGTCCTGTGCTAGATTTGAGAGCCCTGCTGGTGGTCTATCTTTTTACATACTTTTACTTTCAACATATTTTGTCTTTAATCTCAGATGTGTCTATTATAGACAGCATATAGTTGGACTTTTTTTTTCTTTTAAATCTTGTCTTGACAATCTCTACCTTTTGGTTGGAACGTTTTATCCATTCACATTTCATGTATTAATAAATACTGATATGGTTGGATTTAGATTTGCCATTTTTCTGTTACTTTTCTACATGTCTCTTATCATTTTTGTTTCTCTGTTCTTCCTTTACTTCCTTTTTTGTGTTATATAGATATATTCTGGTATGCCATTTTAATTCTTTGCTTTTTAAAATTTTCCTATATTTTATGATGTTATTTTCTTAGTGGTTTCTTTAAGGAGTATATTATGGTCTTGAAATAATCTACTTCAGATTGATACTGATTTAATGCTGGCAAAATGTAGGAACTTTGCTCCAATAGAACTCTATTTCTTCCCCCTCCTTTGTGCTATTATTGTCACATTATTTCATCTTTGTATGTTATAAACCCCCAAATACCATTCTTATGTTATTGTTTAGTACTTTTTAAACAATAAATCTTAATGCCTTTAAAATCCATTAAGGGAAGAAAAGAGAAAATATTTATATAGTCATTTATATTTACCCATGTATTTAGCTTTCTGTGCTCTTTTTCCTTCATGTGGATCCAAGTTACAGTCTGATGTCATTTCCTTTAAGCCTGAGGGCTTCCTTTATTATTTCTTGTAAGGCAGGTCTGATGCAATGGAATATCTCAGTCTTTAACTATCTGGGAATGCCTTTATTTTGCCTTCATTTTTGAAGGAGAGTTTTGTGGGATATAGAATTATTGGTTAAAAGTTTTTTTCTTTCTTTCAGCACTTTGAACAAGTCATCCCACTGCCTTCTGGCTTCCACTGTTTCTGATAAGAAGTAAACCGTTAATCAGATTATTGTTCTCCTGTAGGTGATGAGTCATTTTTCTTGATGCTTTCAGGATTCTTTCTTTATTTTTGGCTTTCAACACTCTGGCTAAAATGAGTCTGAGTGTGGATATTCTTGTGTTTATCCTACTTGGAGTTCATTGAACTTCTTGGATGTGTTGATTAGTATTTTTCATCAAATTTGGGGAGGTTTTGGCCATTAGTTCTTCAAATATTTTTTCTGTCTTTTACTCTCTCTTCTTCTCTTCTGGGACTTCTGTTATATGTAGGCATGATGGTGTCCTTCTGTTCTCTGAGGTTTTCTTCATTTATATTTATTCTTTCTGGTCTTCAGATTGCATAATTTCTAATGTCCTATCTTCAAGTTAATCTTTCTTCTACCATCCCAAATATTCTTTTAAGCCTCTCCAATGAAGTTTTTTATTATTATATCTTTCAACCCCAGAATATCCATTTTAAAAATCTTTTTTATTGATATTATTTGATGAGTCATTGTCATCATACTTTAAAAAAATTCTTTAAACATGGTTCCTTTAATTTTTTAAAATATATTTATAATAGTTACTTTGAAGTCTATCTGCTAATTCTAACACCTCGGGCTCTTTAGAGACACTTTGTATTTACTGCTTTTTTTTCCTCGAGTATGATTCACACTTTCCTATTTCTTTGTATATCTCATATCACCAGTTTTTGGTGAAAACTGGACATTTTAGATAACATATTGTAGCAGCTCTGGGCTCTGATTTTTCCCTGGGGATTGTTGTTGTTGCTTATTGTTTGTTTAATGACTTGTCTTGGCTAAGTGTTCCTTAGAATATGTAGCTGCTAATGTCTCTGCTCATTTTTGTTTAATTCTTGTTTTTATTTTTAAGCCTGGCCCCCTCGGGGTTGCCTCTGGGTTAGCATAGCTCAGTGGGTAGCCAGCGATTGGTCAGAGGTTGTGCTCAACACCTCCGATCTGCTAAGGCTCCTATCCTTTATTGAAGAACTGTGTGTAGATGGGGCATACATTTCAAGTTCAGTCAGCTGACAAGTCCCCTGGCTTTTACTTTCCCTTAGGTCCTTTTGTGTCTCCTCTTTCTGTGCACAAAGCCACACACGCAGCCAGCACCTTCTCTGATCTCTCTTGTGTGTGCTTGTACATGTATGCAGCCTTTCAGCCCACCTGCGTACGTGAGAGTGTATCAGGACCCTCATGGGTGTTTCATTTCCTGGGTCTCTTTGTTATAATTCCAGCTCATCTGCCATTTAATTGCTTGCCTCTACTTTGGCATCAACCTTTCTCCTTTATTTGCCACTAAGATTGCTTCTGTTTATGACAATGCCCAGGGGGGCTTGTTTTGTTTTCTTTGCACTCTATTCCAAATCAAGCCAGCCACTCTTCTCAGCAAAGCCGATGATTCTCATGTCTTGCCCACCTGCACTGAACTACTGTGTCCTGTGAGGTAGAGGTGGTGATGGGAACATCCCTAGGCTAAAACCCAGATGTCTCCCACCAGTCTTGGAGAAATGTTTTTCAATTTGTTGTATGTCTTTTATCAATGTCCAAAATTCTTATACTGTTATTTTTGACCTTTTTTTTTTTTTTTCCCCAGTTCTATCCCTGTTTGTTGGGGAAATGATTTTCCAAACGTCTCACTGTCCTTTCAGAAGTCACTCCCCTACACTTTCTTTTGGTCATCTTCGACTCTGCCACATTTGTGTAAACCCACCCCTGCCTCGTCCTTAGGACGCAGATGACAGGCGAGTAATCTTGCCATTTATCAGCACATGGCAACCCGGCCCCATCTGGGGTGCGTGGAATAAACGTGGTGCTTCTCCCTCAGTGTCCATTTCACTTGAAGATTTGTAGTGAAGAGTTAAGTTGGTGGTAAGTAATTTTAAAAAGCATTATTTTCAAATTAACAAACACAGATGTAATTTTGTATTTTAAAATACAAAATTCACAAAAATATTTCATTTTGCTTAGGTAAACCCAAAAGACATCAGAGAGATTTTACACTTACTGGGGCCACTTGGAGTAATACTACTGGTATAACTTCATTTTCAGGAGTATTTTCATTGAAAAATTACAGAAATACTATAGAGAAGAGGCTTAATGCAGTTAATAAAAGATAATATAGGCTTTATGGTAAGAAAGCTTTGGGATTTATTAAACTTAAAAAGATCATTTTGTAATAATATAAATGGTAGCCCTAATTCAGCCTTAGTCATTGAAAAGAATTGTGAATTCTCAATGCAGGTATATTTAAAACAAAATCCAGATTTAATGAACAGATTGCATGCAGTCAAAAACTGGTGGAGTGGGGGCTTAATTTCTGCATAACTGTTTGAGGAACAAAGTTTTTAAGAATTCCATTCGAATGCCGTGTTTGCGAGGGGAGGGGACGACGTGCTCTCTTCTGTTCAGCGGCAGTCCTGCTTCTCCCTATTGACCTAAATTGGACAACCTCACTTGTTTAGGTTTCTTGATTGTCTCCCAAAGGCACTTGAGTTCGCTACCCTTGAATTGGTCAAACTTTGGGTGAGGGCTAGGGTGAAACGGGCAGAAGTTAGAATCTTTATCTACAGCAAGAGTGGCCACTGGGGCATGGGTGGAACTTTTGGGTGGCTGGAGCTGAGACAGACCAGGCGAAGAAGTTGCGGATGTGGACTGTTAATTATATATGGTTCCAGAGTTAGGGAAATGTCAGTTCAGGAAGTCTAAACCGGGAAAATGCTTGAGAGCTGTGTGTGAATGTGATCGTCATTGTCACTCCATAGACTGAGCCCCTGCCCTGCTCCGGGTCTTCTGCCAGGTGCTCCCATCTCCACTAAAGTCCAGGAAGCAGATCAAGGGCCAGGTAAGGAAAAGTGGAGTCTGGTGCTGGAGTCTAAAAGTGAAAGGGGGGTGAGGACTATGGACAGTGTGTGCTTGATCTGTTGCAGCTGCCTTCAACCCTTGCACGCATGTCTCTTCCAGCCTCTGGAAATAGGGGAAATTACCCATTTTGCACCATTAGCTTCACAGAATTATAGCTCATAGAACCTTGCTAGGCTTTCAGGTCTGGCTCCTAATTCCACCAAAATCAGATATTGTTATCCTCAGTCCCACATGCAGCTAAGGCCAAAAAAGAACCCTGGAGACTTAGAATGTTCGGGCCACGGGGACCTTGGAGCTCATTCGGAAGAACTGTCCACAACAGGAGTCGTCCAAGGAGAGAAGATAGCAGCACCCAAACTAGACCCCATCTGCTAGCCAAGGCGGGTTGCACCACACCAGGAGCCTGGGCCATCTTTTAAAAAGTGGACTCACCTAGTGTATCCACTTGACTTGCGTATTTCTCTTTAGGCTCAGCAAGTGTCCACTTGTTCAGGCTCTGATTTTGAGTGGAATCTCTAGAAAATCAGGGTTTGGTGCTCTCTTTCTCCCTCTGCTGGCTCTCAAGGCTGATTCTCTGAAACTGACACACATATTTGGGCAGAGAAATGACTTCAGATAAAATGGAGGCATGCATGTGGGAGAAAGCTACAGCTTTTCCTCAAAGAGGCAAAACCAATCCAATGGAAGCTCAACATATATACATATAAAATTCCCCTCCCTGCGTTTATTGGTTTCTCTTGACTACACACAATGGCAAAGCAAAAATGGAAAACTTGAAAAAAAAGTTGACAGCGTTTCTATGATTCAGCTGGCAATTTGCTATGGTATCCAGGGAGACAGCTTCTCACATACATTAGCATAATGTGAAATGGCAGCTAGAACCAGAATTTACTGTCTAAGCAACTCAGCCTGAACAGCCGTTGACGACAATGCAATTTAAAGGAAATCCAAATATTAGGCTTAAGTGACTGATACATCCCTGCAACCTCTTCATTTTAAACATATGGGGTCCAGTTTGCGTCCCCATTTTTACTCCACATTCTTGGGGCAATTGGCTGAGATTCAAGGTTGACAAAGGAAGTTATTGTGCCCAGTTCAGATTCAATATAGCGTTCAGCCAGCCTCAGCTCATTCCAGGCCCATTATCACAAAAATACATTTTCTTTCCCTCTTGATTTTTGTGAGATTTTCCATTTCCATTGGTACCCAAATGCTGACATTTCTTCTTCTGTATTTTCCCCATGAGTCTTGACATAAGAATGTGCCTCCTTGCTTCCCAGTTATCTGGACACTAAAATACTGCAGATAGCAGCACAGCTCTGAAAAGGAGCTTTGTTTCTAAGTGGAGGGGGCCTCACGAGCCTGGGGAAGACATCCTTACAGGGGCGTGATTCCTGAGGATTCCAGATGTTGTGGACAGCACTCGTGCTGACCTCTGGCTTCCTGAGTGTTCCTCTGGCTCCTCTTTCCCCTCTCTCCCTTGGGTTGAAGTCTAGGCTCAGTGGAATGGCTATAATAACATTTTTCAGGCAGATGGAGTACATGGGCACAGGTGGCAGTTTCCCAGGTATAGTCTTCCACTTGATACCCCTTCCAATCTGCCACCTACTGTGACTATTTATGCCAGACTTAGGAATCCCATATGACCCAGAGGCAGGACCTCTCCCATGTTGTGCATGGAAGTCAGAGGACAGAGAGAGGGCTGGGGAGAAAGGTCCATCTGTACACATTAGTTCAGGGAGTGTCAATCTTTGAGACCCCACAAGGACTTGCAAGTGAATGAGGAGTAGTAATTTGGGGCTTTGAGGTTTGCCTTATGAAGACAGGGAATGGTCCAGGGATGTGGTTGTTCAATTTCCTAGAGACTTCCCTGGTGCGCACTGGACCTGGCTTATCTGCAGGGATTTTCCCAATGGCCTCTGCAATGTTAGAAGAACAGCCCACAAGATTATCCACACATCTGGCATCAATTGCAAGTTTGAGGGTCCCCAAGACCACTCTTGCTTTTTATAATTTGCTGGAAAGACTCACAAAATGCACCAAAAACTGTTATACTCATGGCTATAGTTTATTGCAATTAAAGAATACAGATGAAAATCAGCCTAGGGAAGTGGAGCATGGGGCAGAGTCCAGGAAAGTTCCAAATGCAGAGCTTCCAGTTTTCCTCTCCCCTTAGCGTCATGAAGAGTGTGCACTATTTTCTTGGCATCAATGTATGGCAATATGAATGGAGTATTGCCACCCAGGGAAGCCCACCTGAGGCTTGGTGTCCAGATTGTTTTTGGCTCCATCATGTAGGCAAGGTTGAGCTGACCCAGCAAGACCCAAAGCTCCCCACTCAGACCCATCGTTATATTATGCTGCGTGATCCAAGGTCCCCAGGCAAACAAGGATACTCCTGTCAGGCATTAATATTCCAGGGGCTGGGAGATGACCTCCCAGAAGCCCAGGGTGAAGGTCAGACTCTCTTTGGGCAAGGTTAATTCTTTACTACACAGCCTTTCTTCGCTTGCCTGTATCTTCTTTGGGGCTTCTTGTGCCAGCTGCAGAAATATGTTCAGTTGAGGTGGTGTGTTCTGGAGCTGTACGAGGCGGTTGGCAGTAGTAGAGATGGAGGTGAGAGAACCACAGACGAGGGAGGATGGCGAGGAAAAGACTGTAGTTGGCAGGGAAGGGGATCTGCTGTGAAGAAGTGTACTGAAGTATTATATATGAATAGAGTGGGAGACATGAAACCCAATGGATTCGTTGGTAAATGAAATACTGCTTTAGGTTGTGATTTATCCTTTCATTTTGTCCATCAGGTGGGTATTAAACCAAGGATAAATATATCTTAACCTCAGGATTGAGAGGTAGTTTTGCCAAAAAGGCAAGATGAATTAGGGTTCACAGCTGGAAATAACTTGCACTGGAATCAATGGAGGTTTTGCTTTCTCTGTACATACACACAGGCAGTAGGGATATCAAGTTGCATGGGATGAAATGGGCTGTGTTTTGTAGGATGTCAATAGTAATGACTATTATAATTATAAATAATAATAACTCCCATTTATAGAGTGCTTCCCCAAGTGCCAAGCACTGTTAAATTATTTACCAACATTATCACATTTAAATTATTTGTACATCACTAATAGGGTATTATTTGAGTTTTATAAATGTGAAAATTGACTCTCAGAGTGGTCAGTTAGCTTAAGGGCTCACAGGTGACAAAGCCAGGATTCAAACCCAGGTCTTTCTGACTTCAGTGTCTATACTTAATTTGCTACAAGTCCCATGATGGATATGGTTAAATGGCTTAGGGGGAATAAGTGTCTGGTTTTCTGGTTTGATATTTCATATGTTTATTTCAAAAGCGGTTTCAAAAGACTGTGCATCCATTAAGATTGGGGCTGAGTGCACCAGGAGCCTCAGGTTTTGACATGAAAGGCTTTGGAAGGGCCATGATGATGGGGAGGTGGAGTGAGGGTAGGGCTGAGTTTCATGGCTTCATGACAGTGGAGCAGACTTAGCCTCAGGGGACTTACTAACTCACAGGCTGGGGTTGCATGTTCAGTCCTGCTCATCTTCTCCAGGTAGGAGATGGTTTATATTTACTCCTGGGAGAAAGGATTTTGCTGGGATGGGACTCTCAGATTAAGAATATAAACAGAGGTGTGAATAGACAGTGTTTGAATTCTCTAAGGGCATGTGTCTTGTTTATTGTTGTGTCTCCAGCATCTAGCACAGTGCATGGCGCCCTGGCGCAGTTTAACGAATGTTCCCCGAATAACTGAATGGGTAGATACATGGGGCAGTTAGGTGGGTACATCTCTTCTGGGATTGGGTTGGATGAAGAATGAAGAAGCAGAATCAGCTTTTCTACCACTTTATGTTTTTAAAAGGCTCCAAGGTACTTTCAAAATAATAGTTGACATTTTTGTGGCACTTTGTAGTTTTAAAGTACTTTTGTATATATTATTTCATCTGACCCTTACAATACTCTTGGGAGTTATGTTTTATTGCATTCGTTTCAAAGGTAGGGAACTGGAGGTTCACAGATGTTAAGTGACTTGCTGAAGGCCACATAACTCATAGAGGACCAAGATCTTGTGACCCCAAATCCAGTGCCCTTTCTAGGACCCCAGACATAGTGTTCCTATAAACACCAGATTATAATGGTGTTCCTCCAGCCCCCCACTTTTAAATATGGTCTTGATGGCTCACAACTCTCCCTTCCTGACAGTAAGGTTTAACTTTTTTGGAAAGGCTTTGTGCAGCTAAAGGCGTGGATCTCTCCAGCTGAAGATTCTTTGCTACTTGGGCTAAAGCTCACCTCCATTCATTGGCCCTGGGTGTGGTGCCTGGCTGGGGGACTGGGGACCTTGTGAGCTTGTCCTGGGGAGCCTGTGGTTCCCCCTCATGGAATTCCTCCTGCTCAGTGATCTAGCTGGAGCACATCAGCTCTCCTGGCAGCAGAGACCTTACCCATAGAGGCTGTTTGGGGACTACATGAGATAATGTCTCTTAAAGACTCTCTTAAGTACCTTAAGAAAAATACTGAAATTTGAAACACCAAAGGGTGCTATAGCCTTGAGCAGCCCCTCTTCTGGGGAGATTTGTTTGGACTTCCTCTATCAGGGAGGATCATTGCATTCATCTCCCAGCATCCTTCAAAGGCTGTCTTGGACCATGATTAGTAAGTGCCTTCCTCATGAGCAGGGGCATGCCCAAGGGTGGACACTTTGCCCCGGTGACCCTGAAACGTGGAGTTGAGAGAGGATCCTCATTTCTGGTGTCTATCAGCTCTCGGCGAATAACTCAGGATCCCGGGTGTAGCTGCTTTCTCAGCAAATGTACACCTGGAGCTGTTAGTTCTTGAAAAGCTGGTGTCAACAGAGCACTCCTGGCGGGTTCAGCTCTCCAGGTTCCCTCTCTCAGGAAGAGTGGCCAAGGGGAGGTCCCTGCTGGCTGTTGGCTTTAGGAAGCCTGTGGGAATCTCCTGGTGGAGTTGGGGCTGCCTCTGCAGATCCTGAGAAAGTCTTGGTGACTCCCGTCGCAGCTCCTCTGCAAGCCATTGCTGCCGCTAGTCTTGGGGGGACCCAGGGCTAAGGATGAATTGTATAAGGCTAAGACATCAAAAGGGGGGTATTGTTTATAGGACATTTTTCAGAAATACGGCATCTTTGTTGATTGATGATGAAGACGTTGTTAATTACGTGGGGGAAATTAGTTTATTAACTGAAATAGGAGAGGAGACCCAGACCTAACTTAGGGACCACTTCAATATTCTCACGGCAGTTGGAGTTTTCTGAAAGTGTGACTGGCCTGGACTCTTCTATCCTGAATGCTATGAACGAGGCTGTATGTTCTATCTCTCGTTTTGCTGAAACCAGGCGGTGATGCTTCCAAGGGCTTTGTCCTTGGCCACAGTAACAACAGTAGGACCCCAGGTGTGTCGCCCACTCTTTCCTTATACCTGTAGAGGTGAGTAGAGAGGGGGGGGAATGTGACAAAAGAAAGATTCCTCCCTCGACAGCTGACCTGGAGCTGAAAGCGTGTTGAGCCAGGGGAACGCAGCCAGGAAGTGGAGCTCTGTCCCCTTTCTTGGCCCTGCTCCCTGGTTTCTGGGCCCTTGACTTACCTCAAATTTCTTTGCTTTATGGGTTTCTCTGTCTCTCCTAACAAGGGGTTAAATCATTGTTAAATTCCTTCACACTAAAGTAGTAGGGTCTTGAGTGATTCCTACCTGGAGTGCAGGTTTTGCTTTTTTAAAAGAGGACTGAAAAGAGAGAACATTGCCCAGCCAAACACGAGGACCAGCCAGTGGTGGGTCGGAGGCCTCGGGGACGGACAGGATGCTTGCAGGTGGCCTCCGTAGCCACCACATACTCAGCTCCTCCAGGCTTCCTCTTCCTCCGTGGTAGGTTGGCCCTAACTCTGAGCCAGCATCCCCCAGAACGCAAGCCTAGGTGTGGGCTTCCGCGGTGAATGCACTGATATCAGGCGTCAGGCTGGAAACTGAGCCGTGTCTGCGGAGGCACTGGCGTGGTTACCACGCCCGGAAACGGGCCTTCTGTGCTGCGGGTTTTGCTGGCAGTGCCACAGTGTGCTCTAGGCTGTGCCAGCTTTCTCGCTTCAGCACTGGGACATCCTTATATTCAGTTTATAGTGTATCCTGGTCAGGATCAAGCTTTCCTTTAAGAGCCCTTTAAGGGCTTTACTGGCCTGATTCTGTACTTTTCATCCTGTAATTGGAGGAATAAAAGAGGACCCAGGCTGATAACAGTTTCCTCCTCGGAACCTGGTCAGTGCCTGCACTTAGCAGATGCTCAGTAAGTATTCTCCAAGTTCACCCTGAAAGTCGATGTTGGAGCTGGTAAGGGGGCACGAGGCTGATTCCATCCCATTGTGGCACTGTCTCCTCCACCACTATGGTTATGTAGAGCTACAGAATTACATTGAGCCCACGTTTCTCACTTGTCACCAAATGAAATGCAGTGACTGGCTAGACATTCATGACAGGATGGATTCCCCAGATGATGATGGCATTATGTCTTTTGATTAGAGAACTATAGTTCCTGAAGTACTGTAAGAATCATGTGTCTTTAGAATCTACCTTTGGGGAAGCACCTGGTTCAACTGCTGATTTTTGTATAGTCAGTACCCAGCTCTGGGCAGCACCTGGCTCAAGCCCAGATGCTCGGGTGAGCAGTCTATAGCTCTGGGAGCACCTGGTTCAAGCCCAGATGGTTGAGTGAGCAGTCTACAGCTCTGGGAGCTACTAGTTCTAGTTCAGATGCTCAGGTGAGCAGTCTACAGCTCTGGGAACAGGTGGTTCAAGCCCAGATGCTCAGGTGGTTAATCCACAGCTCTGAGAGCACCTAGTTCAAGCCCAGACACTCAGGCGAGCAGTCTACAGCTCTGGGAGCACCTGGTTCAAGCCCAGATGCTCGGGCGAGCAGTCTACAGCTCTAGGAGCACCTGGCTCAAGCCCAGATGCTCGGGTGAACAGTCTACAGCTCCGGGAGCACCTGGTTCAAGCCCAGATGGTTGGGCGAGCAGTCTACAGCTCTGGGAGCACCTGATTCAAGCCCAGATGCTCAGGTGAGCAGTCTACAGCTCTGGGAGCACCTGGTTCA
>VBSM01003176.1:6386822-6418768 GCA_008086735.1 Cheirogaleus medius | reverse complement strand
TCAAGCCCATATGCTCGGGCGAGCAGTCTACAGCTCTGGGAGCACCTGGTTCAAACCTAGACGCTCAGGTGATCAGTCTACAGCTCTGCGAGCACCTGGTTCAAGCCCAGACACTCAGGCAAGCAGTCTACAGCTCTGGGAGCACCTGGTTCAACCTATGATACTCAGGCATTCAGTCTACAGCTCTAGAAAGAGGAGACATTAGGACAATAAGATAAATTCAAGAATTTTCTTTAGGTAGATTCTCTTGATTCTAAAGATTCATGCAGTTTAGCAGCAGATACATTCAACCACCTTTTAATCTCATTCCTGTTTATGTGTTCACCAAGAGCTGTTTCACTACTTTGAATGAGTTTTTTGTTGTTCTTATTTCCAGTTTTGCTCAAAACATCATTTCTAATTAAAATATGGGCTTTTTGAAAACACTGTAGGATTCAAATTGAAGTTTAATCAAAATGATGTAAAGAAAGATAAATTCTCTTTACAAGCCTCCTAGAAACCCAAGCATAACTCTTGCTGGCCTTTACTGCTGAATGTCATTATAGCTCTAGTATCAGAACGGGAAATGCCACCACATTTTGGCAGCTTTCTTGGCCCAGGTGTGAAAGAATGTTCTCTTCAGCCAGCCTCTTCTGTCCCTCCCCTACCTTCCTGAGCTCCCTGGTTCTCTCCATTTCTGTCCATTTCTGCTGTCCCGCCTTCATCCTTGTGGATGGTAGTGCTAGCCGGCAGGAGCCCACACTGCAGGCTTTCTCCTTCCCAAGTGCTCTAAGACAGGTCCATCAGATATTGACTCTAAAATTCTCCCCTGAGACTTGAAAGGGGCAGCTGATAAGTCTCAGTTTGTCTGTTGCCACCAGTAGCAGAGAAGTCCCTACTCCTGTAATAGCTCCTGGATGAGACAAGCTGCGGTATCTGGTTCTAGGGAGTATTGTTCCTGCAACACTGTTTCTTTCCCGGGAGGCTGGGGTCGGAGTGGGGAGGTCTGCTTCAAAATCTGTCCATGCTGCTGAGCATTCTAGCAACGACTCTCAGTCCTCTTTGCCTTCAATAACCATAGAGAAAGGAACGAGGGGGCAAAGATTGTCAAGTACCGTCCCCAAGCATTCCCTGATTGGTTTCCTTCTGATATTCTTCTTATGAGTATTTTTGGTTTAAAGAGTATAAATGGTTTAGGAGCCGGGCAAGGGTGAATTGACTCGTTTATTGCAGTCATGAGGTGGGCCCCACTGCTGGGCTTGACTGTGACCCCTTTTTCCTGGGTCACTCCCTCACATTCATTTTCATGACAGGCACCATGGAGCTCCCTGACCCATTTCCTCTCTCTGGCCATACGTTACAAAACAAGATCCCTCTGTCGTTGATCTTGGCTCCAGCACAGAGCTCAACCCAGTGGTTGCTTGTGCTCTTTCAGAACCTTGCAAGTATAACAATAGTTAACATTTACTGAGGGCCCACCCTTAGTTCCATGCATGGGGCTGGTAAATGCTCCACTTGCATTATTTCCTCTACTCTTCACAAGGATCCTGAGAGCTAGGTTCCTCTAGTATCTCCCTTTAATGGTGAGAAAATGAAGGTTCAGAAAGGTCAAGCAACTTGCCCAAGATCACACAGCTTGTTAAGTGTCAGGATTCGAACTTGCTTTTCCACCATGCAGGGCTGCCCTATTTTGCCTCATCTTCGTGCCCTTGTACACATTGTCCCCTTGCTTGGGCCCCATGCTCTCCATGCTTCAGTGCTCAGCTCCGATCCCACGCTCTCTGTGGACTTCCCAAACAGAAGTGAGCTCTTCTATGGACTCTTGTAGCTCATGTACACTGCTTACCACTCACTGCCTTGTGCTCTAGTTCATTTTCACGTCTCTGTTTCCCAGTTGGGTGGCGCATTTTCTGAGGGCAGTTCCTAGTGCATTTCCCATCTCCTGCAGTGATCAGCACACATTCCCGTGTAGTATATGCTTAACAAATCCTGGTTGTTGATTACGCTATTTTAAATTTGGGCTATTACCTACGAAGGCAGGAATGCATCTCACTGAACTGATGTTGTGCAAAGCAATTTGTGGATTTTACTAATGTAATTTACTTTTCCAATCCCCCTTACCTAATAAGTAATTTAGTTCTAAAACAAAGAAGAAATAATATGTGGCTATTTATATGAAATGATCTATTGGAAAAAAGAAAAATGTTTTAAACTTTCTAAAGTAAAATCTCCAAATAACATTCATTGTTTCACTGGAAAAAATGAAATCCCCATTTTGAAACCTAACAGTTGGGTCATTATAATCAGAGCTGGGGATTCTGTCAGTAGGCGTACCTCTTTTCTGCCACCAAATCCAGAGATTATGAGAGTTCCCCTCTACCCATCGGCCAGTGGACTTCTTTTGCCATCCACCCAGAACAGCATAGAACTTCTCTTCTTTTCTGGTTTTAGACATGACTTGCAGACAAGATAATAGCAGCTTGTATTTCAGCCATTATGGAAACATAGTATGGAAGTTCCTCAAAAAATTAAAAATTGAACTACCATATAATCTCGCAATCTCACTTCTGGGTATATATCCTAAGGAAATAAAATCAGTCTGTTGAAAAGATATCTGCACTCCCATGTTTATTGCAGCATTATTCACAATAGCCAAGATTCCAACCTAAGTGTTCATTAGTGGATAAAGAAAATGTGAGGCATATTTATTATATATTTATATATTTATATTTCTTTTTATTTATTTATTTAAAATTTCTTTAGCCATAAGAAAGAAAAATTCTGCCTTTCACAACAACATGGATGAACATGGAGAACATTATGTTAAGTGAAACAAGTCAGACATAGAAAGACAAATACTGCGTAATCTCACTTACATGTAGAATCTAAAACAGTCAAACTCATAGAAGCAGAGAGTAGAATGGTAGTTGCCAGAGGCTGGGGGAATGGGAGAAATGAGGAGATGTTGACCAAAGGGTGCAAACTTTCAGTTATAAGATGAACAAGTTGTGGAGATCTGATATACAGCATAGGTGGTGATGAATGTGTTTGTTAATATGATTGTGATAATCATTACACAATGCATACCTATATCAAATCATCATGTTGTACACCTTGACTATAGGCAATCTCTATTTGTAAGTTAAATATTTAAATATATATTACAGAAACAACATTTTCAAACACTTAGAGATTGAATAAGTGAATGACAAATTGAGACATTTTTAAAGAAAAATTAAGGTACAAAGATTATAAGATACTGACCTAAAACATAATTTAAAAACCAAAACTAAACACAGCAGTCTACAAATAATAGAATAGTGATTGTTAACCATTTAAACAAATACTATTTCAGGAAACTGACCAGTAATTATGACACAGAGAGAACATGCACTTGTTTTCGTTCTCTCATCTGCTCCAATTATAAGCACGTAAGCAGGTCTGCCAAAATTTCCTATGTCCATGGTTTTCACTGCTACCACCTTCTCCATGCAGGCACTACTAGCTATTCCCCTTTCTTTATCTACAGTACCACTAGGGGTCGTGAGCTCTGGACTCATATTTACAGCTGCCTGCTGGGCATGTGAATATGTTTGGATGTAATGGGTTCCTCAAATTCGACAACTGGTCTCTAAAGATGATTTTTATCCCCTACAACTGAATCCCTACCTCTGCACCTCACCCATACTGACCCCACCCATGCCGACTGCCTGGTACTTGTTTCTCTGTTGTGCCAACTGTCACCTCTGCACCTTTACATTTGCTGTCCAGGAAACTGAGTACTTAGAATGCTTTCCCCCAGATATCCTGACAACTCATTCAGAACTCGGCTCAAATGTCACCTCTTTAGAGAGGCTTTCCATGAATACCTCTCTAAAAGCAGTCCCCGTGCACTCCCTTACTTATTTTTTCTTCATTGCACTTATTTAATATATGATTTTATTATCCATTTCCCCCACCAAAATATAAGTTCAACAAGGGCAGAATCTTTGCTCATTCAGTCTTAGGCCAGACACGTAAGTTGGTGCGTGACAAATTTTTAAGCGACTTAATTAACTTGCAATCTTCATCCCCATCCCAGACTCCTTCCCTCTGTGTATTCTTGTTCCATTAACAGCATGCTTACTTATCCAACAATTCACTCACCCACCAAAATCTAGATTTCATAGGTTCTGACTCCTTATCATAAATCACTCCCAGAAATGCTTGATAGTATACCTGGAACTGGGCTGAAGCAAGAATATAAATGGAGGTCTGCCTTCTGCTTTTCCCTGTTTTTATTTTGTGCTGTACCTGGAGGGCCCTTACTGCCATATGTGTGGCAACCCAACCTGCAGGTCCAAGCTCTGTCTATCCCTCCAAATCCTGGTGATACACACAGGCAGCCCTCAGGAGAAGGAACACAGGGAAGAGGCTTAGAACTGGGATGTTTCTTTGGGCAAAGAATTCCAAGGTCCTGGACACTTGGGGTTTGTGATCTAAAAGGAGAGGGGAGGGACTGAGCTCTGCATGGGCACCTCCCCTTGGCCCCATGGGGACAGGTGCAGCTGGAGCAGGGCCAAATCAGGTCTTCTATAAAGCAGGGTCCAAGGGGGCCACTCGAGTACCCTGGTCTAATGTCAGTACCAGCTAGGATGAAACCCAAACACCAATAAAGGGTGGATGTAACCAAACAAGTGAAATTTGGAACACAAGATTTTCCCCTTCCTTGCCTAAAAACCAAAGATTTAAGTTTTATACCTCAAGAGTTATCAATGTGGGGACTTAGAAATGGAACCTTGGGTAAAATCCTATCAGAAAACTAGACTTCATCAGAATTTAAAGCTTTGGTTCTTTGGGAGATACTATCAAGAGAATGAAACGATAAGCCAGAGACTGGGAGAAATATTTGCAAATCATATATCTGATAAAGGACTTGTATCTGAAACACATAAAGAACTCTCAAAACTCAAGAAAGATAACAAATGATCCCCCCTAAAAATTCCTGTGCTCAGCACTGTCCTAGGATCTGTGAAGCCTCTATTCAAGTATAATGCCTCTCCCAAGTAAAGACAGAGCAATGTTTGAATAAGTATTGGTATCTATGTCTAAAGTTTTTGCTAATATATGCAACAGGGCATCCAGAGTACTTTGTGATAACAGAACGTTGAGTAGTTTGCCATGAAACACCCCAGTCATCTGCAGGAGCTTCAGATGCAAGGGGACTGACGTGCAACCTCTCCTATAAAACAGTTGCTGATCATCTTGTGAACCCTATTGGGGGAGGATGGGAGCACCATTTTCAGTTTCCAGAGGGGGCACTCATGGGTGGGTTTCACTGATGAATCGTTAGTGCTTGAAAGCAGGATGAACCTCTCTGATTAGCTTAATTCTCCTTGCCCATAATATAAGTAGCTCAATCAGGGTCCCTTCTAGATATAACACTCTATGATTTCTTTAATTCCATTATAAGGCTCATAGAAAAACCGTGACATATACAGTCCAGGCAAAGCACTTCTTAGATGCATAATTATTTGTTGTGCATAATTCATTTTCACTCAGTCAATGACAGAGTGCTTCTCATGGCCCTTGGCTGGTGTGTGCAAATGGCATTGCTGCAGAGAACAGTTACTTGTGAAGGTGCAGAGGTTTCTTCTGCAATGGGTGTGTTCATGGAAAGTTTCTTGTTAACCATGTATGGTCACATCAAATCATATTTTATAAAAATATGCCTCTTCAAGCAGTCGTGAGCTGCTAATTCCACTGGGGTGCCAATGGGGCCCACCCAGGGACACCAAATTCTGTAATCGAAAGTTTGGCACTTGTCTCCGAGGCTACATCAGAAGAACGAAGACAAGTGGTTTGAGTAAAAGCAAAGAGGAGTTTGTTAATTTGCCAGCAAATGAGGAGGTTGGCAGACTCCCATCTCAAAGTACCAATGTCTTCCTCTGTTTTTGTTAACCTCGGTGCTCACCAGTTTGCTTCAGGTATTTTTCCTGCATGTGGACCGTGTTCCAGAGACTGAGGGAACAGGGCTCAGGAAACAGTGGATTTTGCAAAGGCAGTGATAGGCCCTGGGGAAAGGAGGATCACAGGGAGAGTAGGGTGTGCCTGGGGCCAGCAGGCTGCCTCTGGGGCATCCAACAAGTCCTGTGGAGACATGCAAGAATCAGAGCTGGAGTGCAGTCCTGTGTTGCTTAAGGATGGGGATGCATTCTAAAAAGTTCATCGTTAGGTGATTTAGTCATTGTGTGAACACCACGCAGTGCTCTTACACAGCCCTAGATGATGTAGCCTTCTACACACCTAGGCTATATGGTATAGCTCCTAGGCTACAAAACTGTACAGCATGTTACTCTTTAGAATACTGTAGGCAATTGAAACGTAATGGTAAGTATTTGTATATCTAAACATAGAAAAGACACAGTAAAAATACGGCATAAATGATAAAAAAAACCAGTATACCTGTATAGAGGACTCACCATGAATAGAGCTTGCAGGACTGGAAGTTGCTCTGGGTGAGTCAGTGAGTGAGTGGTGAGTGAGCGTGAAGGCCGAGGACATTACTGTACACTCCTGTAGGCTTCATAAACACTGTACACTTAGTCTATATTGAATTTATAAAAAAATTTTCTTTCTTAAATTATAAATTAATCTTAGCTTACTGTAATTTCTTTACTTTGTAAACCTAAATTTTTTTTAACTTTTTGACTCTTGTAATAACACTTAGTTTAAAACACAATCACCTTGTACAGCTATAAAAATATTTTATTTCTTTATATCCCTATTCTGTAAGTTTTTTCTATTTCTAAATTTTTGATTTTTTACTTTTTAAAACTTTTGTGTTAAAAATGAAGATACACACATGTTAGCCTAGGCCCTAGGCCTACGCGAGGTCAGGATCATCAATATCACTGTCTTCCACTTTCATATCTTGTCCCACTGGAAGGTCTTCAGGGACAATCACAGGCATGGAGCTGTCATGTATGATGACAATGCCTTCTTCTGGAATACCTCCTGAAAGACCTGCCTGAGGCTGTTTTATAGTGAACTTTTTTTTAATTAGTAGAAGGAGTATACTCTAAAATAATGATAAAAAGTATAGTGTAGTAAATACTAGGTGATAGGACTTTTTCAGCTCTGTCATAATCTCATGGGACCACTGTCGTATACGAGGTCTGTTGTTGAATGAGACGTCATTATGCAGTGCCTGACTGTATGTGGGTAATGAAGGGGCAGTTGACACAAATCTTCAGGGTCTAGTCCCTGGGACTTAGATGTGATTTATCATTAGTTCAGAGTCCTGAGCAAAGGGATATTAGGATTAAAATAGAGTTTAATGAACCAATACATATTTATTGAATATCTACTGAATGTCACTATGCTGAACATTTGTACTTATTTATAATATAAAAGTATATAAGATATCATCTCTAGAACCTTATAATCTAGTTAGAAAGATAAGATATGAAAGGTATGAAAAGTCAGATGAGAATGGAAGAAACTGACTTTGGAAACTCACAAAAAGAAATATAGCAGGGTTGAATGTTAAAGAATTGCTCTTAGATTTAAAATACCAATTAAGAAATTCAGAATTGGGAATATCTAAGAATTATAGTTGATTACAATCTCACAGGCATCATTGGTGGGCAATAGCTTCCTGAAAGCAAACACGTGCAATCTTGAGCTTCAGAATAAAGCTTTGTTCCCAGGGCGGGAGGGCCAAAGGGCCTTGGCACTCTGCACAGCTCGGCCCATCTGGCGCCTGGCACACAGTTCTAGGCACGGCAGTTTAAGAGGCACGTCAAGAGACTGCAAATGTCTATTGAGGGGTACGGTCAGGGAAGTGAAGAGTCTAGAAATCATGTTAAATGAGGAGCAGTTCATTCTTTCATTCTTCAATAAACATTGATTATCTACCATGTAAGTGGCATTGTGGCTTGTGTTAGGGATTCAGACAGAAGCTTACCATCCTTGAACAAATAAACAAGGTCAGCCTACTTAGCATGGAAAAGAGAGGACTTAAGGGTTAAATTTAAAAACAACCATGTAGAAGGAAAGTTTTAAAGGGTAACATAAGAGCTGAAAAGTGGATATGAAAGGGAGGCAGAATTGGGCCCCAAATAAGGAAAAACCTTTATAACAATTAGAGCAGGGTTGAACACTTCAGCTTCCTCATCTACACAATAGCCTTCTGATCAGAATTCAATGAAATTAAATATGAGTAAAGCACTGGGGCACATTTTGTAGCCTTAAGCATCTTATCAAGGTAAGATTCTGTTAATGTTCAGAGTCAGAAGCTTGTGCTGGGTGGGTCCCTGCCTTGGATTGGTTGAGCCAGAGAACTTGCAAGGTGAATGGCTTAGAAATGCTCTTCTGCAGTCTGGGACTAGTCTGTGAGGAAGTTTCCTCTGTTCCAAAGCAACACGAAAAAAATAAAGTAGAAGAAGGAAGAGAGCAGGAGGTGGCAACATAGTAAACTTTTCATTTATTTATTCTGAGATTATGTCTTCTAGGTGGTTTTCATTTTTCTTGGTGTGAGAATGTTCTTTTTTTAAATGACAGGATAGGGTTAATGGATTGTATTTTTAAAACAGTGTCACTTAGCAAAATAATAAATTGTCACTCTTTATGGGAGGATTTTACAGGCCTGTGAAATTTAAATATTGGGAAACTGTTCGATTCTCTTTCTGACTTGTAGGCTGTCATGCAGTGTAAATACTAAGTGGCAATGAGTGGTGGAAAGAGCAAATGCCATGGAAAGTCAGAGACAGGAGAGATGACCACTTTCATTCCAGGCAACAGGAAATGGAAATGTCCCCTTACAAAAGGCAACATCTAATGAGCTGGACTCACAGGGTTGCGAACTCCTAGCTGGGAAGGAGAGGCCACCCTGACTCCTTATTCGCCTGCAGTGACCCAACTTACTGAAAATGAATGGGGTGTCTCAGGGGCAGCCAGCTGTTGAGCAGATAGCACAGGCTTCTCTTCCTAGGTTCCCCTCTCTGTTCCCCTCTTCCTAGGTTCCCCTGGCCATTGGAGGATTCTCATTGCATGCCTGCATGGTTTCCATCGGATTCGCTTCTGGGATCCTGGAAGTCAAAACTCTCAAACAGGCTCCTTTTAACTTTGATGGCCTTGTGTAATACCCAGGACTCTTTTGGTGGCAAGTAACAGAAACCTAACTTGGGCAAACTCAGTCACATGCTCATATCCCATGGCATGGGAGGGGCAAGTATGGAGTACCTGGGGCCTTGCTCCCCGACCTTCCTGGGCTCACACTCTAGAATAAGGAATTAAAGGGAGAGGTTGCTCTGACCACAGAAGTGTCCAGTCGGCCATGCTTGGGGAAGTTCTCTGTCTGGGCTGCGTTAATATTGTGGACTCCCTGCTAGCTTAGGCCAGTAATTAAAGCAGGGTTTTTTTATTAATGAGTAGAGAGAAACAACCCTGGTTCTTGCTGACACAAGCAGGTCAGAGGCAGGGCTGTGTCTCTGGGCACCACTCATGAAACTGCATTTCCTGGGGCAGCTTTCTTTAGCATGGAGTTTCTTTCCAGAAAACATGCATCTGAATGACACTTTTTTCTCTGAGCGGAGGTTCTGATTCCATGGGTCTGGGGTGGTACCTGAAGTTGGCATTCGTGCTCGGACCCTGGGTCCCAGGAGACTGACCCAAGTGGTCTACTGGCTACACTTGGAGAACGCCTCTCTGGGTTCGTGTTTTTCTGTTTTCCTGCCCAGCAATCCAGTCTTCCCTTCAGGCTGTTAATAGTTTGAAAACTGCTGGTTAAAGGTACGAAGTGAACTATTCAGGGCTCTAGGAATGAATGCCTTTGCAAAGTGAAGCATAATCCTTTGATGATGGAGCCCCCTGTTCTGTTTGCTCTCCACCCTCTCCTGGGGAAGGGATATTGTGGTTTGTCAAAAGGGCTTTTTTTTTTTTTTGGATTCAAGGCACCCTGTGACTGCGGGAGCCTGCGATAACTCCAGCTATTAGTATTACTTTATTTTAAGTCTCAGTTTTAAAATAGCTGCAGGGCTGCACCTGGAATAAAAATGAATTAAAAAGAAAATCACCGAGTGGAATTTAAATAGCGCCTCAGGGATGGGCTTGTTCTTCTGGTGCCATCAGTCAGACCCACAAGATTTATTTTTCTCCCAAAAGCCTCGCAGATCGCCACTCACGTGAGCAGACACAGAGATTTTTGTCGTCTTTTCTTTTAGGGGGGCTTAAAAATATCATTTTGAAGGAATACCTGTCTACCTTCGCTAGTGATTTATCAAGTCTCTAGTTGAGTACTGAGCAGCTAACATGCATTGTCTGCCTGGGAGGGACCCAGGACTATGGGGTTTGACATTGGGAACACAAAGTCCAGTAAGATTTGGTCCCTGGTGCATTCTGCCTCCTGCAAAGGTGGAGAAGCAGACACGCCCTGGTCATGTGAGGGTTTCTCTGTGTACTGCATGCTACGGGGTTGGAGTGCAGAGCTCTCAGCCTGGGAGTCACCTGCTTCTCAGAAAGTGTCATCCTGGAGCTGAGACTCTTAACAGTGAGTCAGTTTTCCAGTGGGGGAGGTGACGGAAGGCACTTCTGGCAGAGGGAACAGCATGTGTACAAAGGGGAAGGGCATGGCATTGTGGAGAGACAAGTGGAATGAGAAGAGAGTGTGGGGAAGCCGCAGGAAACGTGGCAGGCAAGCCTGGTGGGGCCAAGTGGAGAGTGGACTTGCATGCTCAGGGATATTATTCTCTAGGTGAAAAAAATTAGGTAAGGGAGTGATGTGATTGGATTTGCTTCTTGAATGACCATTTTATGGGCAGAGTGGCAGGTGTGTGGGGTTGACAAAACCTATTTGACAGCTAGGACAGTGGTCTGGGTGAGCAATGATAAAAGTTTGAACTAGGCCAGGGCATTGGGGATGAGGAACTGATAAGAATAGGTGTTTAGAAGGCCCAGCAGAGCAAGAGGTGCTCTAGACTTGGATGGAGCAGCTAGAGAAACAGGATGCCAAGGGAGGGGAAATTTTAAAGAAGGAAATGGTTGTAAGGCCTGAAAAGTACCCCTGGGTTTGCAAATTATGAGGCCTCAATAACCCTGCCCTTAAGGAGAACAGTTTGAAGCATCTGTTGGCAGAGGGGAGAAACAGATCGCAGCAATTGAAGAGAGGATGAAAGGGAAAGAGCTAAGATATTATTCAACTGTGAAGAGGAAATGGTAGAATTAAACCACCTGCCTATAATCCATGGGGCTTTTATGTTTTCATCCCCTTTGCCCATTATTTTCACACCATATTCCTGAGGGTCAGAGACAACTCTGAAGATACAATGCCTAATAAATCTGGGATAGGGGAGAATAATTGGTAAATTTGTTAATTATCACTGCATTTACAACTCTGTTGCAGAATCCAAATGTTGGTTTACAACACCAATTTAAGCCTTATCGGATAAGAGGTATTGACTTAGCATGAGTCCCTGGAGAGGAATGCTAGTAAAATTCAAACATACTTGTGAACATAAATTCAAACCCATATAGGACTGTAATCAAGGCACAGCCTATTAAGTAAATGAACACTTGCAAATGCAGGAATGGTAGACAGCAAATGATCTAAAAATTTCCTCACTGTTCAGAGGTGAGTTTCAGAGTAGAAATGACTACTTCTTGGGAGTTGTCTGCCTGGCTTTATGAGGTGGACCAGAGGGATATGGGAATCTCAGCTGTGGTTTCCTTCTCCTTAAAAATTTCCCATCCTGTCTCCTACAGTGAGGGGATGCCATTTCTCCTGGATGAGCTCTGAATTGCTGTTAATTTGCATCGTCTAGAAATCTTTTTGCTATTATTCACCTTTTAGTTTTTTATCTTTCACTTTTGACATGTCTTATTGCAAAGACTCACATCTGAAACGTTTGTTGAGATCTCCCGTTGTCTTCCTAAAGCAGCTACAACGTAAGTTGTTAGCACTGCACTTCTCAGTACATAAGATTTCTTACCAAATGTCACTGGAGGGAAAGATTGCTTGGCATTTGGTTAATGTAGATTTCTTTTTTAGAAAAGCATTTTCTCTGGGGTCACAATGATCTTAATATTGGAAAATTTTTAGTGCTAGATTTTCTTTCTAAGTGGAAAAGGGCTTATCTGGAATGCCCAAGAATGATTCCAAGATTTGAGCTGAGAGGGACCTGGCAGCAGGGTTGGATTATTGAAAAATGGCAATTGTTGATTTATTATAGATGGAATAATGACTCAGCAGAAAAACTGTTATATTGAGCTGGGTCCAACTTCATTCAGCGTAATTATATAACAGTTACTGTGGCATGGCTGCTATGCTATCGTATTTATTAAGACTTGTTGTGCCAGGCACTGTGCTACATACTTTTACGTGGTGATCCTCACAACAAATGAGCAACACAAAGGCTGAAACAAATAAGCAGTTCTCCCCAGGTTCTACAGTTAGTAGAGCTCAGCTCTTGGTAGTCAACAGGCCAAGTGGTTTGGGAGGTGAACTTGTCTCCGGAGTTTAGAGATGTTCGATTTCTTCTGAATGTTCTTACATAGATTTTTTTCCATGACTTTGTCTACACCCTCCTTAAATTTGCATTTTCAGTCCTTACCATCTCTTGATGTCATTAGTTTGTTTTTATTGGTAATTTCTTTCTAACTGTCCTATATTTGTCTGTTTTGAGATTCAAGGGATGATGCCTCAGACTGGTATTCTGGAAATTGGTTTACAAATCCATTTTTTCTTTTTAAGACTTGGAAAACTTTGACAATGTCTCCTCCTAACATTTTTATTTATCTTGCAGACTCCTAATTTCTTTAATTCACCCTTATGGAGGAGCCTTTTCTGTCTTGATGATTTTAGCTGCCTTTCTCATTGTCTTTACCAAGAATTCAAAGTAAAAGTAGCATTTATCATAGAGTGTCATGGATTATTCTAAAGTATCTTAGGATGGTAGGATACAAGGCATAATATGGAGTCAGTGAGGTTTGTCAGACAAGTGAATGATCACCAACTATGACTGTCTGTGCAAGCCAGTATGGAGGGTGAATCCCACAGACCATTGGCAATGAGGGCCTGGACTGGTCGGTATTATCTCAAGAGTGATTGGAAACTGTGTAATCAAAAGGGCTACATGACTATATGCAAGGATTCAGTTGGGAGCCAAGTGAGTTGGGAATAGTTCAGAGAGCAGGGTTTAAGATCAATCAATAAGAATAGATCACATCAGAGCTAAGGATTCTGGAGTACATATTTTTGTGAAGCTGGTTGTGGGATAAAAGATCAGTCTGCTAGACTGAACAGTACATAGTCTGCTAGACTGAACAGTACATGTGAACCCTCCTCCTCCTCCTTCTTTTTTTTTTTTTTTTTAACTAACTACACACTTTATTTGAATATCACCCGTTTTCCCACTAATGTCCTTTTTTCTGTTCCGTGATCAAATCCAGGATACCCCAGTGCATTTAGAATTACCCCATCTTTTTTTTTTTTAAAAGACAGAGTCTTGCTCTATCACCCAGGCTGGAATGCAGTGGTGTCATCATAGCTTACTGCAGCCTCAAACTCCTGGGCTCAAGCAATCCTCCTGCCTTAGCCTCCTAAGTAGCTGGGACTACAGGTGCAGGCCACCATTCCTGGATAATTTTAAAAATTTTTTGTGGAGACAGAGTCTCACTATGTTGCCCAGGCTGGTCATGAATGAATTGCCCCATGTAGATTATCATATAGGTATACATTGTAATGCATATCTTCCTGAAAATTTAAGTACAAATTGGATTTCTATAAGTCAAATGGTTTATGTCATAAATTAGCAAGACAACCACCAACATCTATATCGTGTTCTACAATTTTAGGACATATTTAAATGCATTTTTACTTCATGCTCCTAAATTATTGAATATTAGCAGAGAAAAGATGCTTAACAGTCATCTAAATATACAACTCCTTTGTTTTATGGAGGATGATCTGAAGAGGTTAAATGGCTTGAATAAATTCATGTTATTGTAGGTGTAGACCCAGGAATTCAGTATTATTCCTAGTCTAGTGTTTTTCTAGTATATTATGCCCTGATCCCAACAACTGGAACACCTGTGAAACCTCTTTCTTTAGAGATGCTGTGATAACTTAGAAGAGCCATCTGAAGATAATCATTGATGTGGTAGGGGTGACCTGCCTACAGTATTGTTTGAATACAGGGATGCTGGCGTTCAGGACCCTGCCCAGGTAGGGTCATTGGCCATCCACATGAACCTGCTCAATTTCAGGGAGAATTACACTTACCACTTGTCCCCAAGGATGAGAGGACCCTGAGTCTTCCCAAAGCAGTGCCCTGGACGGACCCACATGGAGAATGTGTGACCCTGAGCCACCACTCCAAAGAAAAATGTGGAAAGTCCTCCAGAGTTTCTTATATTAGTACTTGGCTTGTCCTATAATTAATCTGCACTGAATGTTCCTTAAAATAATCAGGCCAACATTGGAAGCTGAGAATACTTATATAGTACCAGAATTTTTAACGAAATTTACTCAAATTTGAATTACAAATAATCTAGACTAGAGAATTTGAGGAGTTCTTGGAGGTTATATATTACATCTAACTGTAACAGAGTCCTTGCAGTGTTTGTTTGTTACAGTTACACACTGTCTCCTTTCTGATGAGCTTCAGAAGTTCCCTTGGGAACTCAGGAATAATTGTGCTTCTTTTCTTTATTTCCATCTTTCAATCTTACCTCCCTCCTCCCATCCATTCCCCCCTTACTTCCTCTTGTCTTCCTCCTTCCTTTTTTAAATTTCATAGATGGTGTGAAATGAATAATTGATCAGGTTTTTTTCCCACTGTTGCTTGATAGAAAACTTAGAGCCAAACTATTGGTTCGTCTTCAGCAAGTGAATAGAATTCACTTTAATAAGTGGATAGACCCCATGCTGTACATTTTAATATTTATTTTATTTATGGCTCCATTTCTATGTCTCTCCTTTGTTTTTCCTTTTTTCTTTCTCATATATTCATAATTTTCAGTGTCTTGGTGGATTTTTGGTGTCCCTTTAATCAACCTTTGATCCTTTTTGGAATGAGACAGGGCAAATATAAACGAATAGCAAGTCTAGCTGCCCCTCTCTGTTACAATATAGAAATGAAGTTACATAACACAATTTATTAAGTCGAGTGGTTTTTAGTCATCAACATATTCTCTTCTACATATTCAAAAGCCACCCGTTTAATAATTAATTCCATGGTGGCGATTAGCTTGGGCTTTTGAGGGTGTGCCCTCCTCTTCCTCCTCCTCCTCCTCCTCCTCCTCCTCCTCCTCCTCCTCCTCCCACCTGCTCTGGACAACATCTGCTTCTCTGGCATCTCTGTGCACATGTCCCCAGACACAGACCTGTGGGCCCAACCTTCAGTGCTCGGCCACACTTCATCAGGGCCCCGATAGTGGAGCTCATTTCAGGAAGCCAACTGTTCTCTTATTATCTTCTCACTCTCTTGCACCTCACTTGCTTCTTTATGATGTTTACTTTACCTTTCTCCCTCTCAAGATCATTTTCCTATGGAAAGGCAAACAAAATAGGAGTTTTGTCTTCTTACTGCCATCTGTGAGCATTAAATTATCTTCCCTGAGCAGTGGATTCATCATTGCTTGCTTGTTTTGCCCCAAAACATAACTCAAAAGTCCTTTTAAAAATTGTCTAACACTTTTTGAGCCCTCAGCCCTGCTGCCAGATCCCCTGGCCCCTGCCACAGAGCTGCTGGGGTTCCCTCCACCCTGTCTCTGTCCCTGTCTCTTCAGTGCTCTGGCGCTGCAGACACTGTCTGGGTGACTGCGTGGTCCTCTTTAGATGTCTCCACTCTTTTTCTTCTCTGGGATTGTGATTGTTCTGCTGCAATTTTAGCTTTCATAACCTTTCTCACATGAGGGGTTTACTCTGCTGGACAACACAGCCATGGAATTCTACCTATTTTTCTCATCAATAATGTTCTCAACCCTGCACCATCCTTTATTCCTTGTCTGTTGCAGCTTCAGTGTTGCCTGCTGGCTCCTTACTGTTTGCCTACAAAGATATGCAGAGCTTTCCTGTCCAGAAAGAAAAGAAAAAAGGAATTTAAAATGAAAGAAAAGAGAAAAGATAGAAAGAAAGTAGCCCTCTTTGATTGTCTTGTCCCCTCTAGTGAGTGTTTCACATCTTCCTTTCAAGTGTGCGCCTGTGGTCCTCGACGGTCCTGCCTCCTCCTCGTTTGCTCCCTAGCCACTCTTTCCTGGGTCCTTTGCAGACCAGCTTCTGGCCTCCTGATGCTTTGAAACTATGAGCTCCAGTGTGGTTTTCCAAATAGCTTCCCCAACCCAGGCAGCAGACACCAGGCTTTACATGAAAGAGGCATTCGTCACCACGTGCTGGTCACCTTTGTCTCTTGGCTCATTCCTTACCTTGAGTCCTACTCCAGCACTTTGTGTTACTTGGCTGCTGATAAGCTGTTCACCCAACCCTTCTGTCCTCACTGCCCCCATCGGACTGACAGGTTCTCGTCCCTGTAGGCTAACAGCCTTGGCTGTCCTCCTAGTTTTATTTTCATTTCTTTTCCAATTAGGCTTAATGCATCCACAGATAATCATGGAGAGTTCTGCTCCTGATGGCCTGGCCCCCAGGATCCTCCTGCTTATGGACTGTTCCCTCCTTGGGCACCCCCTTTCACCTCCTCAAAAATCTTCAACTACTTTTATTATATATTTATTATTTAAAGGACTAAGTCCAAAGTCTTTAGCCATGAGCTCTGGTTGCGGAACATGTGCCTTTTCCAAGGCATGGGGAGAATAGCATTGGTGCTGAGAGCACCAGGTCTGTGTCAGAGCGTCTGGGGTCCAGTCCTGGCTCTGCCACCTTCCTGGAAGCTCAGTGGCCTTACGCAGGTTACTTAGAGTCCATAGTATCCGCCTACAGGTTTATTGAAGTAATGCTGTAAAAGTGCTCAGCTCAGTGCCTGGTGCATGTCATTATCATGGCCTTTGGGTGCAGTCATGGAACCCAGGCAGTCCGGCTTGAGTTACAAGGAGAAGGCATTGGGGTGCAGGGCTTTCATGGGACTCCCACACAAGGAGAACAGCCTGACCCTGGAGGGCTTGGGACAAGGATGGAGATGGAACAAGGCAGGGGCTGGTCTGTCTAGAGGGCTCATCTCTGCTTTTCTGCATTTGTCTCTTTCCTTCTTCTCCTTTTACAGAGTGCCTTCAGCTTCTTTTTGCTCTTCAGAGCAGATGGTCTCTCTCCATAGCTCCTGAGTTTCTGCACCCATAGGCAGCTGACCGGCAGAGATTCCAAGTTCTAAATTCCTGGAAGAAAGCATCTGTCTGGTTCAGCTTTTGTTGCATGTTCACCTCAATCCAAACAGCTGTGTTGGGGTGAGGTGCGAATGGTAACTTAGGACAAGTACAGTTGCGGGAGCTGACTCCGAGGGCAGAGGCAGTTCTCTGGAACACCTAAGACATTTGCTACCTTCCAATACAATGTCCTTCTAGGAACTCTCCACTGGGCCACACTCAGTGGCCTCCAGGTGGACATTTACGTTCTAATTCTCAAACCACTGCCCAGGTGTGGAACGTGCGTTCCTCCTTCACACACACGCACTCACACACACACACACACACACACTTATACCCTTCATCTAGTTCACCACCTTCCATAAGTCAGCACCAGTCAGATTTCTGTAGCCTCATCCCCTCCATGATATACTCTTCCTTCTTTGAATTCTGTAGCACTTGCCCTTTCTGCTTCCCCACTGTCACTGATAAAATACCCTCGGATATGACTTATCTTCTGCGTAGACTGTAAGCTCCTGGAAGGCAGGAGCCACAGCCGGTTGCTGCTCAGAGGTGGTGGCTATGAATGATGACCAAGTCCACCTGCATGCGCTGTCCTTTCCCAAGCGATTACACTTTATTCTCAGGCGATTCCTGCCACTTACCCGTTGCCAGCTGGCTCTTCCTTGATGTTACAATTGTGTCAAGAATAGCAGTTTCCCTAATTGCTTTCTCTACCTTTTGAGAGATAAAATTGTCAGCAGGACAAGGCAGGGATCTATTTGATGTTCTACATGTAATAGAGTTAGGCCTCCAGGAGATAGCAGGATACTTGATATCACGGCTGCGGCTAGATTCGGAGAAGGTTTTGCCATCTATATTGGGAAGGTGTTATTTATTTTTTGCAGCTGGAGGAGTGTTCTGTACTCGATTACCTCAACCAGAGTGACTTCTGGTCGTCTTTCCTATTTTAGGAGACCCTCTGGGAAATCTTTTTATGATCTCTAGACCTTCTGACATCACCATGTAACAGACTTTTCTTTCTTATAAGAAGCAGCTGGAATTAACAGACGGTGCCTATCGTTTGTTATTTTTAAGTAGGTTAATCCACAATGCGTGCCCCGTTTTCTGGAAGGAAAACTGGGCAGTACCACGAGGAGTGAGAACACACAGTGGCTGCAAGGTTCCTTTTGAAATGCTCTTTGTTGAATAATCATGCTGACTTCCTTTCTTTGTTGAGAGAAATGTACCACTCACTGTCCAGAATGAGGTAAGAAAATTGACATCAAGGGCTCACAATGCCTGCCCCAAGGGGAGGTAATAAGAGAGGTGAAAACACCTTACTTCCTTTTTCATCTTTCCCCTCCACCAAGACAGCAGCAAGAACCCTACACCAATTATAGAGATCATTGAAAAATCCCACCTTCAGTTAGTGGGAAATTTTGTAAAATCTTTTTGGCCAAGCTTCCTCTTTTGCGGTGAGGAAATTCCCATCTTATTACAATGAAAAAAAAAATCAGTCTTGTCCAGCCCATCATGGGGCAACCAGTATTTTTGCCTTTTGTCCTCACCTAAATGTGCTTCCCTGGGGTTCCATCCATGGTTCATGTATTTCATAGAGATCTTTTTTTTCCCTTCTTCTTCTTCTTCAGCTATCAAAGCCCTGCCTGCTCTTTTCCCTTTTGTTATCTGCTCTTTGTTATTTCATCTTGGATACACATTCCAGAAAGACTACACTCTGCTTGTTTTGTCAGGTTTAAAACAGCCACCCTGGGCCACTCAGTAGGGAGCCTCCAAGCACCAGGCGGTCCCTGTCCCCCCTGGGGCACTAATGAGTTTCCTTCCATCTATGCAAGAATTTACCAAGAATTTACATAAATGTTCTGTGGAGCATGGAACACTGTTCTTATTTAGAAGATCCAGAATATTTATGCATATGGAACATAGCTGCCAAGTGATTGGACTTCTTCTCCTCTTGACCCACTGTGTCATATTCTTTGACATTAACTCCTCTTATCTTTGGTTTATCCTAATGTTTCAGAAATATCTTTTCACTGTCATCTTGTCATCTTTCCTAGGAGCCCTTTATCTTGTCTAGTAAACTAGACCATAAAGAATCATTCCTCAAGCACCTTTCATCTTTGAGAGCAGAGAACTGAGCTTGTCCTTGCGAGCTCATCTTCTGGGGCAGGAAAAGAAGAGGTCAGCCTGCACATGCCCCGAAAGTCATTGGCTGAGTGCCCATGTTCTTGCATCACTAATGAACCAATACCCTTCCTGGCTTCTTCCCCATGTTTTACCTTTAAATTCCCACTCCCCATCCCCTTAAGTTTGCTTTTAGATCTTTTTATTAAGTTCTCTGGCCACTACTCTGTGCAAGAGTTGAGGCTGCAATACTGAGATTTCCAGGGTCATGGAAGAAGGGTCCTGTGAAATGAAAATATTACAGAGACCTGTAGGTCCACCTCAGTCCTAGAGATTGTTCTATTTTTGGAAGCAAGACTGGTGAGAGCCCAATCACTCTTATCTGGAGAGGAGGACTCATCTAGGGTTTGGGAAGGGCGGGGGCAACAAATTTGAAACGGCCTCAGAGATCTTGAACTGAAATCCTATAGTTCAACAGAACTGGCTTTGGTCTGTCACAGTGGTACACCAGTACACCGGTCCATGGCCTGGTGGTTGGGGACCACAGGTCTATCATATTGGGGACTGCTAGAAAAGGACCGACCTGGGGCTACTCTGCTTTTCCCAGGCATGGCCAGACTTGAGCATCTTCCAGGTGTTCACCTGTTTCCAGCTCCTTCTCCCTCTCCTTCTATCTCCCAGTGAAGGCCTGAAGCTCGCTAGGAGTATGGTCTTTGGCAACTCTTTCATGTAGAACTACCTACTTGGCTGTTCAGACCCCTGACTTGTGCTGTGTTTTTTTTTTTTTTTCTGGGCAAAAAATGACCTTTGGAGATGGAAGTCCTAAGGAGCTTGGGCACAACTGCACCTGCAGCCCCATCATTACGAGGGTGAAGTGGAATGGTGGCAAAGAGTGCGATGCAGGCAGCGGAAATGCAAAGGAAAGAAAGTTGACAGTATGGGGGAGACAAGTCTGTCAGCTTTCCTGATTCAGGCTCCAGCTGGGTATTCACCAAGAACTGCTTGGTGTTGTTTTGCACAATGGGCAATGAAGGTCCTCTTTGCTTCTTTCTAATTTGTTATTGGGAGAGTAAAGGAGAGAGTGTTATTTGTTAACAGCAAAAAGGTTTTCTGTGCGATGCATGTCAAGGTTACATACCCGTGGCCAGCACCGTGCCTGGCATGTAGACAGTGAATGCGAAGTCTTTATGGATCTTAATAATTGATGGCATCTCGTTGTTCCATCACAAATGTAGAGAACCCAAAGGGTATGAGGTTGTTACATTATTATTTCTTTCTTGATATTTTGATTTGGAAGGTACCAAAGGTTCTTCTGTTTGACATTTCTACCCTTTGGAGTTCTGAGGTCGGGAGGAAGAGGCTGCATGGTGGTGGGAAGGGCAGGGAATTTGCATCAGAAGACCTGGGTTTGGGTCCTGAGTTGGCCGCTTCATAGTTGGGGGACATTGGGCAAGTTTGCTTCTCTCTCTTTAAACTATGGGTGATGGTTCTTTTCCACTTCCCAGGGTACTATAAAGATAAAAGAAATGATATAGATAGAATAGTCTGGAAACTGTAGATGTGGTTTACAAATATTAGTTGCAATGATTGCCAATAATAAAGATATGGTTTCAGGGTCCCTGAGTCCCCCTCGCCCTCTATTGATCTCAGCTACTTGGATCCAGAAAAGAGAACGTGGCCCTTCTGAGGAAGTCATGCCTTTTATTTTGGGACCCGGGATCTCAGACCCAGAGCGAAAAGCAGCAGGATGCCACCTCTCTCTCTGACAGCCTCTGGTGTGTGCAGGTCTGGCTGGACTACGTCCTCGTGCGTAAAGATATTTCACAGAAAGAAACAGGCAGCTAAAGGATCCCACTCAGGCTCTGGAGGAGCATCCCCTTTGCACCTGTTACAGCTTTTAGAAAAGTGTGGCTACATTAAGATGCCCAATGAAATACATTGTAGGTGGGGATAACAAGCTGAGTCAGGGCATTCCTCCTTCATGGACCCCGTCCTCTTGTGCCCTCCAGAATGGTTGGGGGGATTAAAGTTAGGTATTTGGGTTGGGCAGGTGTGCAGAGGTGGAGAAAGAGGACCTCTCCAGCAGGCCTGGGAGAAGAGGGTACTGTCCATCCAGCCCGGAGCCTCTGACCCAGAGGTGCAATCCATTATTTTTCTCTCTTGTATTTTCTGGGAGTTAACTATTTCTTGGCCTGCTGTGATGCCCCCACCATGAGGATATCTTATAAGGCTTCAGTCCCCAACCCTTGGGCTGTAGATAGGTATTGGTATGTGGCCTGTTAGCAACTAGGCCACACAGCAGGAGGTGATTGAGTGAAGGCAGTTGATTGAGTGAAGCTTCGTCTGTATTTACAGCTGCTCCCCATTGCTCACATCACCACATAAGCTCTGCCTCCCATCAGATCAGCAGTGACATTAGATTCTTGTAGAAGCAAAAACCCTACTGTAAACTGCACATATGAGGGATCTAGGTTGCGTGCTCCTTATGAGAATCTAATGCCTGATGATCTGAGGTGGAGCTGAGGCGGTGATGCTGGTGCTAGGGAGTGGCTACAAATACAGATTATCATTAGCAGAGAGGTCTGACTACACAATAAATGGAATGCGCTTCAATCATCCTGAAACCATCTGCCCCCACCCCCCCCGACCCCTGGTCCATGGAAAAATTGTCTTCCATGAAATCGGTCCCTGGTGCCAAAAAGGTTGGGGACCGCTGTTAAGGTATTCTTAGTCGTGAGTACATTTAGCTCAGAGGCTGGCAGGTCCCAGATGCTCAAGGATGATTACGAGGCACTGAGAAGAGGCAGAAGAAGCAGCAGCTACCTGTCGAGCTGTGGTTGGTGAGCAGGGAGTGTTTTCTTAGCAAACAGACTTGGCCTTGCCTTTGGTTTCTGCAGGGGGCCAATTCCTCTGCTCATTCACTTTATCTTCTGTCAAGAGAGGCAATTCACAAAGCACACGGCCAAGAGCAGGGAATGAAATTAGAGTGGGTATTTTGGCTGCCAAACTGGAGGGAGGCGGAAGAGCTGAGAGGGAATACAAGTGCTCAGAAGAGAGGCTAACCTTTGTCCCACATTTCCAGAAATCTGAAGATGGTCCAGCCGCAGCCCTGTTACCATTAACCTCCCGATGCTAATGGTGGCTGGTTTGCATTCCCGTTAACCTTTCCTGGCTTGGTGTCTGCAACTGACAGCAGTGCACACATGTCTCTTCTAGTCAAGGTTTCCGAAGACAGAAAAAAATTAAATGCAACAAAACCCTAAACGTTTGCACTGTAGCCAGCGAGGAAGCAGTACTTTCAAATAGTCTTCAGGGGCAAGGGGTTTGGAAAGGAGGATTTATGCATCGATTTAACATTTCCTGTGAGTCTGTGGCGTGCCAGCCATCGTACTAGGCCCGGGATACAGCAGAGAAAAGAAAACAATTCCTGCTCTCAGGAAGCCCTGGTCTAGAGGGGATACACTAAAGAAGTCAGCTCTGTGAGGGTGCACTGATTTATTTAAATAGTTTTAGGTAATCTGGGCTTCTGGCAGACTTCTTTTTAAAAACTTTTAAAGATAATTTTAGATTCATACACAGTTGTAAGAAAAGACACAGAGAGATACCCTTCCCTCAGTTTCCTTCAGTGGTGACACCTTGCGTCACTGGCGCAATCTGGCAGACTTGTGACTGTGTTCAAGCATCTTTTCTCTGCACTGTCTCCCACCCTCTCTATTCTTTTCTTCTTTAAGTGGATCTTCCTCATTTCACCCCCATAGCCTTCTTATGCTGCAGGTCTCTACAGTCACGAAAGAAAGTCGTTTAGTTAGTTGACAAATCCATAATACACTGGTGACTTGAATGCTTTGAGTGTTGTTCTGGAGGGGGAGGCTGGCAAGGGTGCTTTTCAGCCCTCTTGGCTTCCTCACCATTTACTTGTACATCGCAGCAGCACCAGGGCAGTTGGGAATTACCGAATTGAAATTGATATCATTACAACAGCAGTAACGTGACCGAGACTTTGCTTTGTGTGTGTTGGTATTTCTTATCCTCAAAACACCCCAATGTGGCAGGTCCCTGTGACCATCCCCAACAGAGGCTGAGAGGGTAAATGACCCAACTGCTGAGAGCAGAGCCAAGGTTGTCTAACTCTAGAGCTCCTGTGTTAAAGTAGGAGCTGAGCCAAAGAATGAATTGATAACAGTAGGCCTTCAGGAGCCCAGGCAGGGTTGTGGGAGCAATGTCAGTAGAACAGGGGGTCTCTGGTGCTCCTCAAACCACACCCCAGTCCTTTTCCCTCCTCCCCTCCCCTTTTTAATCCAAAGCTGGGCCTGCCTCGCTTTAATAGGAACTCTGAAAGAGCAGCTAGCAGTGAGGAAAGATGCAGGGTCACATGTGCAGATGAATATTGGATAGAATTCTCCAGAAGTTTACTTTTAAGCTTTGTGAATTTATATTAACAAGTCTCCAATCATTCTTATCTCTCTAATCTGGTGTGTATGGTGATCAGAGTAGAGATTGGCCTGGACTAGTCAGTATTATCTCAAGGATGTCAAGGGAGGATTGGAAAGCTAGCTTTTCTAGTACCTGTTGGAGGGAAGGGGTCTGGGAAACAAGGAAACACGGTGAAAAGAGGACCAACCCCTTACACACACGTGGACGGTGTCCATCTGCAGAGACACAGTCCACATACGATATCAAGAGTCCTTAGGTTCTGTGTTCTTTTTCCTCTGTAAAGTTCAGCTGGAGATTGAGGGACGTTGAGAAGGACGTCGAGAGATCACCTCATTTTACAAGCCAGGACGTTGACCCCTACTCCAGCCGACCTCCCTGCTCACCTTGCTTGCATGCACACCTGAGTTTGGTAGAGACATGTGGGCTTTTGTCTGCAGGAAGTGGGAGTCAGAGGCTGTTTCTGGGAGGGGTGGGTGAGAGGGGTGACCCTGGAAAAGACCTATTTTGGGGAAAGGAGTGCTTCCGAAGTGGTGGGGGGGTAGGGTGGGGCTGAGACGATGTTTTGGAGAAGGTCTCATCCACTGCCTCTTTCCTTGTAGAGAGTAAACCAGTTTCTTTGCATACATGACAAGGGCCTTTTGCATTCCCCATTTGCACCCAAGCCCTCTCCCGAGGCAGGGCTGAAACACCAGCAGATCTGCAGGCTTCCCTCAGGGGTCGTCAGGGTCCCCCTTCCCCAGCCTCCCTTGGCCAGGCCGATCTCCTTCCTGCTTAGCTTCCTGGGTTCTTTCTCCCCGAGGCTCCTGACTCCCTGCTCTAAGCAGGATAGGAAGACCCCTCCTGGTCTTTCCATTTGATTCTCTGCAGAAGTTCTACCAAGGGCAGGGGAGAAGAGGTGTCCTCTCTTCCATTCCTTCCTCCCAGCCACACACTCGGACATTGGCAAATCTGGAATTTGGGTGATTGATAGTTCTGTAAAGTCTGCACAGTGATTTCTTTTGTTTATTTTAAATTCAGTGTCAACATGGAACAGATTTCACATGACAATCACAATCCACAATTCTTCGTGTAGCAGTTAGGAGGAGCCAGGGGGTGGCTGCTCCCGTTAGGATGCACTTTGTCATGTTGGTCAGGGTCCTACCACCTCTGTGTCTGCTGCTGCAGAAAGGCAAATGTCCCACTGAGTTTTGTTCAGCTGCTCTTAGGGCACATCCTCAGGGGACTCTTATACTCTTGCCTGAGCAGTGGTGGTCCTCGGGAAGAGGCTCTTTTATTTGATGAGCTCTTGGTTTGGGAGAGATGAGTGAGAAACAGTGAGGGAAGAAGGGCCGTGCACCTGGCCTGCTAGAACAAGAGTCCGGGTGCCTTCCTGTCCCAGGCCAGCCCCGCTCTCTGATAAAACAGCAGAGGAGCATGAGAACCTTCCTTCCTCCTCACCACGAGTTGGGACCCGTCTGCTGCTGCTTCTCCATCCCTCTCTTGGTTTCTGGGACCCTCCATCCCTCGCCATCTGCAGTTCATTCCAGCGCCTGCAGCTAAGTGACATCATCCTGGAGGTGGTGTCAACTTTTGTCCCCAGCAGTCACCAAGGTTGTTGACCTGCACAGGAGAGCACAGAGCCCCAGGGTCCTGACCCTTCCAGACTACCCACCCCTACCTCAGCCACCACTTCTGCCCCTTGCCAGGCCCCGTTCCCATCCTTCTCTCTTCTGCCCTCTTTCCCCGTCTGTCTCTATTTACCCCTCTCCTTAATTTTATTTTCTCTCCATGCCACAATTTTTAGTCCTGCATTACATTCTATGTTTCTAGAATATTCCTCAGCTGGCCTGTCTGGTTCTCCTGACTAAACTCCCTTACCCCCTCCCTCTTTGGCTTCCAGTCTACTTTCCCGGGCTATGCACGGTGCGTCTCAACTGCGGAGGAACATTTAACTCTGCTCATGAAATGCTTTGTTCCAGATTCTTCAGTGTGCGGCGTCACCGGCTCTGAAATGTGGGCACGTTAGAGAAAATGCTCCACAACCCAGGAAGGGAGCGTATACCTGAAAGATCTGGCAGTATTTGGAGGAAATTGGAATTTAATTAGCGTTTCCTTTTATGCCACTGTCAATATGCTTCTGTTACATTCATGGGGGTGTGTGGGTATCCTCCAGTGCCTGATTACATGAAATTTCTCTTCTTTGTTAAACTTTAATAAACATGCACAATATATAAAGTTGAAACTGGCTCTATTGCCAAAAGTGAGATTCTTAATTTGAATAGGGACTTATTTTTCTTCTCTTTAAGGAGATGGTGGTTTCACGCATTCGTGTTCTTTTGCTAGGTGGGTGATATTTGTAAAATTTTTTTTTCTCTTGCAGGAGATAACAGTGAGTAATCAAAACCAGCAACACTTTCTCCTCTTTTTTTCAGGTCCAGAAAGGTTGGGATGAAAAAAAAATGGGAATTTATATTTAGATCGTTCCTATTGTGCCTGGTTTTCCAACCTCAAACTAAGTGTGTTTAATTATACCAAGAGCAGTGTTTTGTAGGTGTGTGTGAAGGTTAGGAACAACTCCACTCCTTGCCATGTGGGAAGTGTTGGCCTCTTTTCCTGTGGTGTGTGGGACCTGTGTGTGTTCCCAGATGTCCTCCAAATCTGGCTGCTACTGAGAAACTGCTTGTAAACTGCAGCTCAGAAAGAAAACTCAAGGGAGCCCCAGGGGGCCCGCACCCCGCAGAGCAGAGAGAGCTGCACTGAATGACAATGACCCAGTTGGCACTCAAACAATTCCTGGGTCAGAGACTGGGATTACAGTGTCCATTTTTCACATGAAGAAGCTGAGGCTGGATACAGTAAAAAGTCGCGGAAGGTGTGGTTGCTAGGACCTAGGGGGAGGCAGAGGAGTAAGGAGTTAGTGTTTAATGGGTATGGAGTTTCAGTTTGGAAGATGAAAAAGTTCTGGAGGTGGATAATGGTGTTAGTGAATGTATGTAACGCCACCGAACTCTACACTGAAAATGGTAGAGTGTATAAATGGTATGTATATTTTGCCACAATGAAAACAAAGTTTTATAACTGCTAGTCATTAATTTAAAAACACAAAAATTCAGATGAATGGATAAACAAAATGTGGTATATCCATACAATGGCGTATTAGTCAATCTTAAAAAGGAAAGAAATTCTGACACATGCGCCCACATGGATGAACCTTGAGGACATTATGCTAATTGATATAAGCCAGTCACCAAAGGATAAGTATTATATAATTCTTCTTATATGAGGTTCCTAGAGTAGTCAGATTTATAAAGACGAAAAGTAGAATGGTGGTTGCTAGTAGCTGAGGGGAGGAGGGAATTGGGAATTAGTGTTTACTGGGTACAGAGTTTTAGTCTGGAAAGATGAAAACATTCTGAAGATGGATGGTGGTGATGGTTGTAGGTTACAATGGCAAATTTTATGTTATGTATATTTTACCACAGTAGAAAAAAAATGTCTTGGCAAGCTGCAAGGCACCAGCAAAACTTGTCTACTCTCCCAGCCCAGTGCTCTTTCGATTAGTGTTAACTACCTCCCTGGGAACGCAGAGTACAGAGAACTGGAAAAGAGTCTCCCTGTCCTGACAGATGCCCACCATTACTGCATGCCAGAGAGCAAACGGCAGCCTGAGAGAGACTTGACCTCTGAGCGCAGAAGACGCAAACACAAATGCCAGCTTGGAAGAAGGATTAATGATTTAAATGGTCTGAGGGAAAGAAAATGCTATTAGTGCTAGCTTGGCTTACTGAGAAGGGTCCATTAATTCACATATAGAGGTTCCAGGGGGAGAAATGTTGTCCTAATTATGTCTTCTGTAATTTGGTCATTTAAATGGCTAACCAATTTGCAAGTAGCTTCTTCCTCGAGGTATCACATCTTTATTCGGTGCCATTCCTTCCTGCCAGGAGCCAGGCTGCTCTTTGGATGTATGTGTGCATGGTCGTGGGGATGTTAGCCTGTCTTTGCCGATCGCTGCACCTCCTCCTCTTCAATCATGTGACCTTGTAGTTTTTCTGTGGGATTGGAAATGTGTCTAGCTGGAATTATCACCTGTGTTAGCAGGATTCTTGTAGCCTCCAAAGGTACAAGGACAAATACCATGTTTGCAGCATCTTCCATCAATAGTTGTGATGGGATCAAACAATTATACTTCAATTAAGGGAAGATTCAGAACCTGCCCAAATTCCATCCTTGTGGGATGCCTGCTGCAGGAGCTTGGTCAATATCCACAGCCAGGCAGGAACCCCCTCTCCCTCCAGAGATGGCCTCCCCACACCTGATGAGCTGTGTACTCACCAGGACCCTGCCATGAGCATCACACCCGATGGTGAGAGGAACTCATTGATTCATAGATGAGACTGCAGCCGCACACGGTGTACAGCCAGCTTTGGCTCCCACCAATCCCCATTGCCTGATGGGGACAAAGACATTGAAAGTCTTGGGGGTGAGAAAATGCAACGGTCTTCCCAAAGCACAGGGAAAAAGGAGCAAGGAATATTTATTGTCAAGGTCTCTTTTAATATTAATAATAGATAAAAGCTACTGTTTACTATGTTCCAGGCACTTTGCCAAGCACAGGGAATATATTCCTCTATGTAATCCTTCCAGTAGTCCTGTGTCGTCTGGGGGGTCATTGTCTGCATTTTATAGGTGTAGAAATGAGAGGTTCAGTGCCTTGTCTCAGACTACGCAGCCAGTTAATAGTAGGAACAAGATTGCAATCAGGTTTTTGGATGCAAATTTCCATATTCTTTCAGCAGTGCCACAGCCACTCGGGGACTGGTATTCATTGCAAGAGCTAAATATCTAGGGCTGAAGGAACCTTTAGTGCAAAAGGCCAGTGAGCTATAGTATGTTGTTATTAATTGGTTTGATTTTTTTAAGTGCTGTATTTTTCTCCTCTTTATCTTCCCACCTGTGAGATCTTACACGATCCATGATGATTGGATTGGTGCTTAAAGATGGAAGCAGTGGAGAATGAAAAGGTTAGCTGAGTAGGGGTGGGCAGAGTGGCCACAGGCAGGCTGGGCTCCATTCTTCTGAAGCAGTTCTATGCCCTCTTGAGACAAAGGCAGTGAATTTGCTCCACTGGCTCTGTGCACTGCCTCCCACCACATCCTTCTCCTACCTTCTGCCCAGCACATGTGGACCCTCCCGAAGCAAGGTCTATCCTGAACTGTCTTCTCTTCTCTTCCACACTCTCTTCTCCAGGGCTCCCATCTGCTATTCAATTTCTGTCACCATGATTATCACCATGACCACCAGCAATCTAGGTGGTTCTCAATTCTGTATCGCCAGCCCCAACCTTTCCCCCAATCCTCAGTCCTGCTCACCAATTCCCTGTTGCACAGCTGCCCTCGGTGCTGCTCCAGCGTCTTGATTCAGAATGCTCTCCACCACCTTCCTTCTCTTCCTACCCCACTCCAGCACCACCCATCTGCTCACTCCGACATGATTCTCTAGCCACCTCCTAGTCCAGCGCTCTTCCACATCTTATCTCTCACTTTCCACATCCAACTCATTGCAAGTCCTGTGACTTCTGCCTTTTCAACGTCTCCAGCATCCATCCCTTCCTTTTATTCCTTCAAATCTCCTTACTACACACCCTCTAAAGGCCAAGTGCTTTGCACACCCCACGCACCCCCAGTCTGGTCTTCACGACTGTTGTCAACAGATGAGAAGAAGAACTTCTTTTCTGGTATCTCTACTTTCGATCTCTTTTTCCTCTACTCCATCCTCTACTCTTGCCAGATTAATGTTCCCAAAGTAAAACCCAGATCACACAAGCCCTGTCAAAAATATTTTATGGTCTGTGACATTTTGGGTTTTCCAAACTATGATCTTCAATCACCTTTCCAGTCTCAAGTTCTGCCATCACTTCACTACACCTAATATAGAAGGAGCGGTAAGAGCCATAATCAGAGTAATAGTAACAGTAGTAAGGCAACAGCCATAAAGGTAGCAGCCAATGGTCATAGAACACTTTCTGGGGGCTGAGCACTGTTCCAAGTGCTTTGTCTATATTAATTCACTTAATCCTCATAACCACCCAATGAGTAGACACTGTTCTTATATAATAATAAATGCATCACTTGCTGCTATTGCAGATTGTGCCCTGAACTTTTCTTTCTAAGCACCTTTTCTTCTACTGTTACACCTGTCAAGATTCCCTCCTTAATGCTCCAGGTCTGAACCTTAACCATTTCTTGAGGCTGTCTCCTCCTGTTTTCCGTGATGCTCTCCTCTTTGTTAGACGGGCTCTTTTTGTTTCTGCTTCTATCTCATTGCACTCTTCATTTTCTGCCGGGTGTTGTAGGCATGTGTGTACCTCGGTTATCTTGTCTAGTTTCTTGAAAGAATCTCAAGGACATGGACCTTCTGGATCCATATCCCCTGTAGCATCCAGCGAGTGCTTTATACACAGTAGGTTCGGATATATTTGGCCAATTGAACTGAAGTTAATAGAATTGAATTCACATTCCAGATTCATTGGCCACAGTTAATGTCATTCATGTAGCCTAGTCTCTTCTAGCTAAAAGGCTAGATAAACCCAATCAAGTCAGGAAGAATGAAGATGCCAAGCGTGAGCGAGAGGCCAAATCCTTTCACCTGCTTATCAGTATTCAGTAATTATCTGTACTCTTTAAAGGAAGCACAGGGGAAGGGCCCTGATGAAGGGATGCCCTTTGCTTGAGGGGAAGGAGAGGATGGATGTGTTTTTGAGGCTGTGTTAATAACATGCATGGGACCTGAGGTATAGGTTCATGCTATGAGTCACAGGAGGGAAATTCTGTATCTAGAAAAGGTGTCCCCAATACGAGTCTTTCTTGTGCTATGCTTAATTAACTTTGAAAAATCAACCATTATTAGTATAGTTCATTCTTGCAAATTTATTAATATGACCAGCTTCAAGAAGGAAGGGGTTGGAGGCAAATATACATGGAGTGTCCATGGTCTTGAGAGCCTGTTTTTTTGTGTGGTCTCCTTAATTCAGCCTGTTCTACCACCTTGCATTCCACCACATGCCTCATCTTCATTATATTCTACTCTCTTTGTATCATTCTTCTGTTTAAAAAATCACAGTGACTGCCAGTCTTGGTCTTCTCAAAGTGAATCATATTCATGCCTGTGTCATATTGCTTGGCCTTCAAGCCAGAGATAAACTCCCACCTCTTCCAAGAAGCTTTTCTTGACTTCTTTAATGCACACTGATGCCACTTCTTCTCTTCCAGACTCCTACAGAATATGTGGTCTGTACCATGCAATGCAGCTCTCGATTATATTCCTGTGTGCTGTTGCTCCCTGTTTATTGGGTATTGGTCTTCTCTTCCAAGTGGGCTGGGGTCTTCTTGACAGTGGCCTCATTCTATTTTGCTTCTCTGACTCAGCAGCCCATCACACCATGTCGAGCATCTATAATGCAGATTTTCTTTCCTTTTAGATATTGATTGATTGGTTAAATAGTGGAAAATTGGGGGTGTTGGTACCATTTTTATATGTATTTTGTTCTGAACAATAATGCTCAGACTAAGACTATACTTTCAGGGATCATTTCTATAGTTAATAATGCTTGGAGTGTAGCCTAGTTTAGTCTATTGAAATAAGATATTTCTCCATTTAATAGAGAAATATTTTTGCTTTAAAAAAGTGGACAATGAAAGGGCTGATAACTAGAATCTATTTAGAACTCAGGAAAATCAGCAAGGAAAAATCAAACAACCCTATCAAAAAGTGGGCAAAGGACATGAACAGAAACTTTTCAAAAGAAGACAGAATAATGGCCAACAAACATATGAAAAAATGCTCAACATCTCTAATCATCAGGGAAATGCAAATCAAAACTGCAATGACATATCACTTGTCTCCAGTAAGAATGGCCTTTATCAAAAAGTCCCCAAACAATAAATGTTGGCATGGATGCGGAGAGATAGGAACACTCCTACACTGCTGGTGGGACTGCAAACTAGTTCAGCCTCTGTGGAAAGCAATATGGAGATACCTTAAAGTGATACAAGTAGATCTACCATTTGATCCAGCAATTACAATACTGGGCATCTACCCAAAAGATCAAATGACACTCTACAACAAAGACACTTGCA
>VBSM01003176.1:6341096-6386722 GCA_008086735.1 Cheirogaleus medius | reverse complement strand
GGGCAATATACGTAACTTTAGCATTTGTACCCCCATAATATGCTGAAATAAAAAGAAAAAAAAAGTGGACAATGGATTATGCTGGCAAGCATTAATGATCACTTTTGTCACACATACTTTCTATAAGGTATATTTCAGCAATCTGTGAAGGGTGCTAGTCCATGACTGGCCCAGGTACCCCAGGTACCTGGGGCTGGTGGTGCCTGGCAGGGGATCTTGCCACTGGGCTCTCAGTCACTCGCTGGGTCCCCCAGATGCTTCCCTCTTCAGTAGGGCTCCCCTATTATAGCACCTACCCCTGCCATCAGGCAGACCCTGCCAGAGCACTTACATGCCAGAATCTGGCATTTCAGAGGCACTGCTGAGTCACAAGGTCGCTGAACTAGCGTGTGTGATTGGGGGGCACTCTCCATTCTTCCTTGACTGACTCTCCTCATAAGGACACAGATTAGCCTTCCTGAAAAATGAGATAAAGATGAAATAAGAAAACATCTGCTCTCAGTGCCTTATTTTCTAGGAAACCACCCCATTTGCAGCACATGTTGGTGGTGGGGTAAGATAACTTCCTATACTCCAGGCACCAGGCTGAGGGGCTTTATCTACATTACTTATTTAATCCACATGTTGAGTGTAAGCCTAGCAGAATCTTGAAGTTTGGTCATATTGGTGGGAATATCAGACCTACATATAGTAGATGATCAGTGAACATTTGTTGAATGAAAGTATACAAGTGGGGTTGTGATTACCTTTACTTTGTAGAGCATATGTTTTATATAAAGCACTTTTCACTTATTGTCTTATGAGTCTTTATCACATTCTGTGATTGAGATTCAATTTGTGTCCCCATTTGAAGATGAAGAAACGGCGGGGGACAGAGGGGAAAATAACTTGTCCAGAATCACACATCAAATGTCACACATCAGGATCATCTAAGACTCAGTCTCAGATTCTTCAATTCTGAAACCTAAACTCTTTCTGTCTGCCAGTTATGAAGTAAAACTCAAGCTGAAAGAAATAATTCTGACTTCTCAGACTTGTAGCCTAGACTTTCAGATGAGACAAATCCAGTTGGCCAACAAGTGGGTTGGAAAGAGATGCAGGGAATGTTGGAAGTGTGTTGAACATTTTCTACCTGTAGTTTTCAAACTTTTTTTAAACAAGCAGACCCCTTTTTTTCAGCACATTTTTACATGGAACCCCAATATAAAACAGATAAATGTGCAGCTGTTCTGGTTGAGAGAGGGGTTCGGGGACTTAAACCCCACCCCAGTTGGTCTCCCCATCACCCTCCAGCAGCTCCCCAAGGAGCCAACATGAAAACCATGCCGCCACTCCAACTTTGTCATTTTAAAGATGATAAAACTGAGTCCCAAAGAAGTTGTGTGACTTGCCCAAGGCTGGGCCAGGAGCTGGGGCAGGGAGGGGCCGGGATCTGGTCTCCAGAATCCCCAGCCTCCATTGTAATTGGCCACTTTTGTCATATCTGTGTCCCCCACTTTAACATTACAGATCAACCTGAAAGCACAAAAGTAAAACAGATGTGGTATAAAGACATCCTGATGATGGAATCCTCCAGGGGAGGACTGAGAAAATGGATCAAGTGAATTTTCTAGAGGAAAGGTGCTCAGAGCTTCAGCTTGAAATAGGAGAGGCCTTATTTTGTGGATGGGAAGAGTAAAGCACCTCAACTCATACTTTTTAAAATTATAACAGTAATACATTTGTGTTATAAAGTAACTTGGAAAATATAGAAAAAATTAAAGAAGAAAATAAAAATCACCCATGTTTCCACAACCAAGAGATATCCACTCAAAGCTTTGCATAGTGTATCTCTTTCCATGATTCATCCTGTACATAATGCAGATATGCTTAAGTGGTATCAAATTGTTTTATATTTTGTCTCATGTTCTTTTTTTTGCTCTTTAACACTATAGCATGTGCATTTTCCATTCTCACCAATATATTGTTGAAAACATAATACATCTGTTTCAATACAAAAGTAATATATGTTCATTGCAGAAATTTGGAAATTATAGATAAACACTAGGATGAAAATAGAAAACATTGATAATCTCAGTACCCAGAAATAACTATCGCTAGCATTTTGGTGAATATACTTCTAGTCTTTTTATTAATATTAGATCTACTCATATATAGACATTATTAATATGATTGTATTATGTATACTTAAATATTTTCCAATGTGATAGATTAGGGATAGATATTAATTTTATCTTCTTTCATTACTTGGTGACAAACTAAAAAAAGTTCACTGATTATTATTCTTTTATGAATTACTTGTCTTGTCTGGTCATTTCTTATAGACCTCCTGTTGATTTATAAATGCTTTTTATAGATTAAAGATACTTATCTTTTCCCCTTTTGAATCTGTGCAGGAATATTAAGTATGTAATTAAGGAGTCTATAATTTATTTAATCAGAAAATGATCGTATATTGAAGTTACTTGTAAGTTTTCACTACTATAAATAATGCTACACATAATACATTTGCACATCTGCATCGTATCTCTGGGATTGATTCAGAGAAATAGGGTTATTCTCTCTGCCAGAAGTATATGCAGTACCTGTTTCTCTAAACTCTTAGCATACTCGAGTATTCTCTTAAAAATATGTCCAATTTAATAAGCAAAAGGTGAACTCTTATTTTAATTTTAAATTATTTGATTACTAGAGTGGTTGATTTTTCATATTTTATTAGCTATTTGTATCTGAGTGCTTTTTGTATTGGCTATTATTCTTTGCCCATTTTTCAACTGGATTGTTGGTTTTCTAACTGACTTATTAGAGTTTTAAAAATATAAATTCAGGATATTAACATTGTAATATTTGTTACAAATTTGTTTCTCACCTTGTACCATAAATTTTATTAGTTTTATTTGCTATTTTAGATTGTATGGTCAATCTACTGAGTCTTTTCATTGTGATTTTATGTCATTTATTTTATGTTTAGAAAAGTGTTTTCTTTTGATTATTCTTGTGGTTTGATTTTGTTCAGTTGGTTTTAAAAGCCATTTGTAGTGCATTTTCATGTGGTATGGGTCCAAGATGAGACAGTTGGTGTAAGATTTTAAGGGACAGTAAGGAACAAGTTTGAGCAGTCATCAGAAGGCATTTTGAACTGGCTGAATGGAGTGAGCGGGGCAGAAAGATGAAGCTGGGAGGGAGAACAGCCCCCGAATGGAACTGGAATTTAGGATGCAGGAGAGAGGCTGTGACAACTGGACATTCAGAGTCAGGTGCTGAGTGCCCAAAGGATGTACCAATTCACACAGTTGAAATGCAATTGGATATCAAAGTTGAAAGAGAGAGATTTCTCTATCTCTGCTACCCTGCCTGGAGGTGAGGCAAAGCCCTGTGCCCTCTGCTCCCCTACTTTATATACTCTCCCTGGGTGATCTTACTCATTCTCGCACTTTCAATTATCTCACGTACGCTGAGGACTCCACCCTCTAATTTGTATTTCCAACCTTGCTTCTGAAATTGAGGTGAATATATCCAACTACCTTATGGTTGGATGTGTCTTCTCAAATTCAGCATGGTCTAAACTGAACACATCATCTTCCTTTGGCCCCCCCAAAAATCCAGCTTGCTTTTCTTCCAGGATTACCTATTTTAGTGAGTGGGCTGGTTCACAGGGTGCTTCTGAGCTCTGCTCTCAGAAAGGTAGGGTTAGAAGAAATGGATTCACATTTCAGGGAGAACCTTAGAGTAAACATGAAGCTATTCTGTGGCTGAGAATGAGTAAGCACTAGAGTAGGTTCCCAAGGAGAGCTAAATAAAACAAGAGAATGTTCTCTGAGTTGGGGAGTAAAGCCCTAACCCTTAAATGTTTTAATGTTCCTGAAAAGTGCTATGGGAGACAAGAGTTTCTGAGGATTCCTTTGGTCTAAGGATTCTGTAAATAGCCTCCCTGTCTTCCACTTGCAAATTTAATCTCCAAAGGTCACGTATTCCAAAACAGTTTCTAAATTTGCTTCTATGATTTGCATTCTTAAGAAGATGCACCTGCAGATCATGTAGGGCAACAACTAAACGGTAGAATTTAAATCCTCCCGTGGTGGTCGACGCAAGGTGGTGAAAGCACTTTCTAAAGCAGGTGGAAGCTGTTCAAAGAGAAACTTCTCAAACATCTCAATTGAGCAGAATTGGCTCTTTATTATATTTTTTTAATTAACAAAAGACACAACACGTTGATCAGAATGGGGCCAATTCTTTTGAGATAAGCTTAAAGCTTCAAGTAACAGATGTCCACATTTGGGCTAGTTAAATCTTTGAGGGAGAAGACAAAGTAAAGGGGTACTTTAAAAAAATCTATTTGGAGGTATTAGAGTCACTTTTTAAAAAATCAGAAAAGTGAAACAGCGTCATGTGTTGCTCTAGTACTGATCGAGTGGGAAAAAACATTTCCAGCTGGTAAGGGGTGAAATAGAAGGTTTTGCCATGATCTCTTCTGTCTCTGTCCTTACCGTTTCCTTTCTGGCAACCACTAATCTGATGAGAGAAATTCCCTTTTCCCTGAGCTCGGTCTCTTGCCTGGCATGCTCACTCATGCTCACGGCTCTCCCTAGAAGTCAGGCTCTTTTTTGCCCTTCCCATGTTAATGATCTGTCTCCTTTCTCTTGATAGCTCTGAATTCTGCCTGGGTGAGAATCTGCCACCCCCGCCTTCTAATCTAAGTGCCTCCTGCTAATTTGTGGAAATGAACCACATTTTCTTTCAAGGAAACTTTACAGATCTTTGGAATGAGGCCATTAATTCACAACTGCTAGGGAAAGTTCTATGCCCCAAAGGGGGCTTGGGCTCCACATGCTCTTTGATCTTGGCTAAGTGCTTTGCTTCCTTCTCTGGAAGAAGGAAGGAGGCGTGTCTTTGGAGGGAGGGACTTATTTCAGAGAAATGTAGAGGCACACTTTCCTGAGGACTCCCCTGATGAGACAGAGAAATCAGTAAGTGCAAAAATCACTGATTGAAATCCAGTTCCTGATAGGGAGCAGACAGGAACCAGTTAGAGCTTCCACTAAATGATGCCAGTGAGATCGGAGAGCAATGAGATGAAAAACAAACCAAGCAAAAACTTTTGGCTGCCTGTGGCGCAGCCGTTTCAGCCTGAGCCTCCACTGAGTCTCACCACCACCTGACATCGCTTTCATTTAGTTGCAACAGCCGTGGCTTCTTTGCCTAGAAACCCAGGAGATTTCTTCTCTCATCTCGCTCCTTCTTGGAACGTTTAACCCCTGCCAGCTGGAGTCAGCAGCGTTGCAGGGAAGAAAGAGCAGACATATGGCTTCAGCTCTCAGAAGGACAGGTTTCAGGCCTCGCATACATCACTGGGACCATGAAATATTTTTGTCCTGTAAGATTTTGGGCTGGCTGTGTAAGAAGGAGAGGAGGTAGGTTCTTTGCTTGCGGGATATTTATACGCTATTGGGAGCAGGACAATGGGATGGGACTCTGGGCTGGCTGTGCCGCTGCCTGCTCACACTACCACCATCCTGCCACTGAGACCTCAGTCACGCTAATGGCCAAGTTATCAGCTCTGTTCAGACATTCCCACTCTATGCTCTGTTCTCATGAAGTTTCAGCAGAACGCGGACCAGACGCTTGATGGCCATTTCCACCCAGGTGCCACATTATCTCAGACCCAGTCTGCCTAAACTTGGTGAAATCTCTTTCCATCCACACTTTAGTCTTCTTCCTGACGTTCCTCAACCTTGAAAGCCAAGGCCCATTTTTGCCACTTGGGGTTCTGTTTTTTGATTTTAATGACCTTCCAGTTTGTTCCCATTTCCTTATCAGTCCAGTTACATGTGAAGTTTTGCTGTTGCCTGTGAGCTGATCTTCCTGCTAGACTCTGACCAACTTGATGGCTCTGTTGCACCTCTGCCAGATTTTTTCTTTTTTTTTTTTTTTTTGAGACAGAGTCTCACTCTGTTGCCCGGGGTAGAGTGTCGTGGCGTCAGCCTAGCTCACAGCAACCTCAAACTCCTGGGTTCAAGCAATCCTCCTGCCTTAGCCTCCCGAGTAGCTGGGACTACAGGCATGTGCCACCATGCCCGGCTAATTTTCTTTATATTTTTAGTTGTGCAGCTAATTTCTATTTTTAATAGAGACGGGGTCTCGCTCTTGCTCAGGCTGGTCTTGAACTCCTGACCTCGAGTGATCTGCCAACCTCGGCCTCTCAGAGTGCTAGGATTACGGGCGTGAGCCACCATGCCTGGCCCACCTCTGCCAGATTAATCTCCTGAAAACACCGCCTTCCTCCACCAGGTCCTCTGTGCAAACACTTTAGCACTGTCAGCAGCCTGAAGTCTACCATTTTCAGCCTGTCATTAAGGAACTCCCAGTCCAGACCAGTGTGAATCCACACCTCCAGTCGAGGTGAGGGACACGGTGGACCTGGAACATGCCAAGGGCATTCCTGCCCCACACCTATGCTTCTGCTAGTTTCCTTATCAAGAATGGCTTCTTACTCTCCTCTTCCCACTTTCAAATCTTGCCTCTTCTTCCAGGGCTAGGTTAGGATTCACTTTCTCATGGAACTTTCCGTAAATATTCGAGCCTAAGGACCTTCATTCCCATTATCTCAACACTGATCTTCTGCACTTATCTTGCATTTAATCACATACTTTTTGGTATCTTTTGCATTGTTTTCTTTTATCGATATTTCAATATTATTTTTGGATTTAGATTTTTTCCTTTTGATTTGCATGTTTTATTGCCCTGACATGATTATAAGCCTCTTGAAGGCAAGAGCTGTAAGTTTTCTTCTTGTGCCCCTCTATTATCTGGTACAGAGCTTGGCATGGAGGAATTATTCAGCACTGGAGTGCAGAATGAGATTTAAGGTTACCTGGGACTTCTACTTTATTTTAATCAAGAAAACCTATTTCCCAACTTATGTAAAAAATCTATTCAATAGTGTGTCATTCCGTTTATCGTTTGTGAGCTTGATTACATATGACTGACAGCTGAGACATGCTAATATGATCCTTGTTTTTAAAGACATGCCATAGGTTCATTTTCCTCAAGGGCCAGGGAGAGCGATGCTCAGGGTGGAGTCTTGCTTGTGGTCACATTTTTGAGCCCCCGAGGGAAGTAAATAGCAATACTGCACATGGCAGCTGCTGAACCTGATTCAGGCACAACTTGACCCTGATGAGTTTTGCATTAAAGGTTATTAAAGAAAGGAGAGATTGGCTGGCTGGTGAGGCTGGACCTGGTTCTCAGCTTGGCAAATCTGGAAACTCGATTTAATGGTTCACCACATTTTCTGAGGGAGAAATTGATATTTACTAAACCTACAAACACTGGTTGTAAAAACAGCACTCCATTGTACTAACTTACGGTTAACTTACAAATTTTCGGGATTGATATGTTTACATCTACTTCCTAGGGTGATACTTGGAAGGTATCAAGGCATCTACAAAACTTAATTCTAAATCAGAGAGTTGATTGATGATCACGAGTGAATCAGAGCAGTGGTTTTGGGGGAGCCCTTTCAAATTCTGGAGAATTGCCTCTGAGCTGTGTGTACCAATACAATACATGTGGTAGATGTTTTTTCCACACCTGCTTGTCGTACATCTCTGCCATATGCAGGTATTTGAGTACCTACTAAGTGCTGAGGACACAGGAACTATTCTTATGGAATTCACAGACAGGTGTCTGTTTTGGGTAGTACTGAGTAAATAGTAACAAACTTACTCAGCTCATTTTTTTCTAACTCCCTGCAGATGGCCATTGCTTTGTGTCTTAATCACTTCTTAAGTTGGTGTGTTTATAAAACTGGCTGATCTTATTTTTGGAAGTGACATTTCCAACCTCTCCTCCAGTTCTGGGTGACACTCTACTTGCATGCAGGTACAAACACCTCAGGAACAGGAACAGGAAGCCGTGGTTAGGTGTTTGCTACTCTTCCTCCATCTGGCTTTGGTGCTTCACATCCTTGTTCATCTCAGATATATCAGGGAAACTTTCCAATCCAAATGTTTCAATTTTTTTTTCCTCTGAGAGTCATAGACTATGAGATTGTGAGTTTATCTTGCATCTCTTTTGAAACTCTGCTCCACGCTGTGTTCCGTGGAAGCGAGGAGAAGTTCTTGTTAAACTTGCCTGTAGCCTGGGCAGGAGGCAGAAGTTTCAGCTTGCTCCCTGGCTGCTGTGAGAAAGGACATTGTACTTAAAAGCAGTGTCTAGTAGCACAGCCATTACTGCAGATGCCTTTAGAGAGGAGACTTGTTCTTTTTTCTTAAGGAGGAGAGTGGGAGGAAAGAGTTGACAGGGTTTCATGCTGGAGCAGAGAAAGGTCTGCGTGGGGATAATCCTACCTCTCTGCTTTGCCCACTTGGCTGCAGGTGCGTTAGTGAGAACAGCCGACCTTTTCTAGTGGAAGAGGAGGCAAGAAGGGCAGGCTAAGGCTGTGTCTTTAATTAGTGAGAACAACTTAAAACAGGTGGCAAGAGCCCAGGAACTGGAGAAAAACTGCTGCTATCAGACACTGGGAGGACTTTTAATGCCAAGATGACCTTTTGTCCTGGAGCCAAAATTCTGGAGATCTGCCCAGGAATGATCAGATGCCAAGATAAAGAGGCTCAGTGTGATGTAGGAAGGTGTGTTCTGATCAGTCACTTGGCACAAAACTGATTGGAAACTCCAGAGCCAAAACCCAGTCCTAGGAGTAATTTCATCCCAAGATATGATCCAGAGTGAGAGAGAACAGAGCATTTCACCAGATTCTAGGGATAAGACTCAAGTTCGTCTGGGTCTGCCAGCAATTCAGGATTAGTGACAAAGTACCAGATTTTGCTTGATGTTTATTGAGAACTAAAAGAAAAGTAACTATGATGATTGACTAGGGTTGTCAAAAGCTGCAGAATGTGATTCTTGCTAATATCCACAAGTATAAAATTCCTGAGATATGTACCTACAACCTAATATTTATTTTAAGTTATTAAATTTTGGCTTTAACAAAGAAGATGGGTGTTTGGTACGGAATTATAGATATATTTTAAATTAAAACATCTCATTGAATAAGATTTATTTTTGGATCTTGTGGTAATGATGGCGGTATAATCACAACCCAGGGCGGTATGAGATGACCATGTATCCATTTGTCCATTCATCCACTCACTAACAACTGGTTGAGCCCACAACATGGCATTCTCTCTGTAAATGACACACAAGTATATTGAATGTTGAGTCTATAAACGTAAAATATGATGGCTGGCCATTCTTTCATACAGCCATTTTCAGGGTGGGAATGGGGCTGAAAATTCAATAATTGAGTGTTCCAGTGCTAAAAAGCTTGGTCACATACATATCTGAGCTGGCTTGAATTAATATAATGGGGGAAAAACCCAAGTTTGTGGATTCAGAAAATCATTCAAATTTTTCTTTAGCTTTTATTTCTTTGAGTACATGCTTTATCTGTTTTAAAAAAATTTCACTCACACTAAGGCAGATGTCACTTGTCATCCAATGGGAAATAGAGATGTGCTGGGGACTAAAATATTCCTCCTGTTTTCAGACCCGTGCCACAGTGCCAGTTGTTTGACAACTGAGCCTGTGCCCATTCTGCAGAAGCCTGTACCAAGACAGAGTTTTGCTGCTTTAAGTCTGTCTGATTCACAGCTCATCTTGATCTTACAATATCTGTTACCTTATAGAGAGCAACACAACAGTTCCATCACATGTGCTAAGAATAATACTGTCGAATATTGTTAAACTGCTAGAAATCAACTTTTGGAAAAGGGCTAAATGAATGTGTATTTCCCATGTTGTCTTAAATTCAGTTAAAGAGATCTTTTTTTAACCATATGTGCCAGAAATGCTTACCTTGGATCCAAGCTTGAATATGAGATATTTCTGCCAAAAGAAAAATGAACAATTTTTACCAAGTTTTAAGCAATTGAAAAAAAAAATAGTGCCTGTTATGGTTGGAGAGAATTGTCAAATACTGTAAAATGTGATTCTAGCAGATCGCCAGAAAAGGAAAGTACAAAGCAGAGGCTTAGAAATAGCATAAACCCAAGAGATTTGGTGAGCCTAGCGGACCACTGCATTTAGTATGAGACTATAGGAGAGTCACTCTAGAAATAAATTGGCTCTTGAGGACCGGTCCCACAGAGCAGTGATTTACATTAGGTTTTCTTTAGGAAGATAGAGCCTCATTGACAGACTGGACAGCCTTGCCCCGGAACCTTCTGGCCATTTGTAGCACTGAGCCTGGGCCCCCAGGCAGAAGACTCAGGTGTTTTCTCTAGCCTTAAAAAGACTTATGAGCGTGACAGTTGGAATATGTGTGCCTATTCAATTGGCCTTTTGGTGCCTAAATTAGTCTGAACTCATTTAGTTAATATACAAGGAGGAACTTAGGCATTTTTTGATGGTGAAAAGATCTAATATAGAGGCCACCTTCTGAAGTTTGGAGTTAAAAACCATCTTTCTGACCATGTCACTGTGTTTGTCTTCTTACCACAAAGTTCAAGAACAATGGGCTTTGGAGCAAGACCACTTGGGCTAGAATCTCTGCATTTCCACTGTCTAGCTGTGTGACCTTAAGCAAGTTAATATCTCTGTGCCTCCGTTTTTCCCCATCTGTAAAAGGGGGATGTAATAAACCTGACTCAGGATTGGTGTGAGGATTAAATCTATTAAGGGGCTCAGCACCTAGTATGTGTTCATGACAGGTTGGTCATTGTGTTGATTACGAGAAGCATATTTGAGCTGGAAAAGTCAAGATAGCACCTGTGACTGAGGTGACCTCTGGGAGGCAGGAACCTGACTCAGAATTTCTGAACCTTGAGAGTTCAGAGGCTGTGCCTTTCTACGGGCCTCAGTGGCTGGCCCAGCCCACCTTGGCTCCTCTGATTTGTCTCCTGCAGCCCAGTAAAGCCTTCATCCCTGGAGACTTAGACCTGCTCCCCATCTTGAGCTAATCCTGGAATGCTTTACTCAGTCATCATTCATTTATGTATTCATTCATCCCATTGATGCCATGCCATTTGTTTAAATACTACCTAGTATTTAATCCCCTAAAACCTCTAGGATAGAGGTGTTCTCATAATTGTCCCCATTTGGCAGAGAAGGAAACTGAGGCATAGAGTGGTTAAATAACTTGCTCAAGGACACACAGCTAGTTAGTAGTCTGGGATTTAGAACTGGGTACTTTCAGTCCAACTCCTGCTCTTAAGCTCCACACTGCACACCCCATCTTGTGAGTTTGCTGGAGAAGGGCTGGCATTTCACATGGGGAAAGCCTTCCAGAAATTGGGATGCTTTTCAGTTTGCTTCCTATCCTAGCTCACTTGGGCCTGCTCTGAGGGTCCATGGTTGAGAATACACCTCATTCATGGTCATTGGTGGGATCTTATTTGATGCATGTGCTTCCTAAGAAAATGCCGTCCTTCCAAGTACAACTCCTTTCTATGGAGAAAGGTGCTTCTGGCCATTAAGACCACATTTCAGTCCTGCACCATTGCCTGGATGAGACTCAGGATCTGGAGGTAGCCAAGACTCAGGAGAGACCTGAGTATCTCTAGACTACCAAGGAAGCTCAACTGATAGTACGGTGACTGCCATCCTTTAGTGATTTAATACCCTGTAAAATCAGGTGTACCCTCCCAACATGACAAAGGTCTTTCCCAAAGCAGTGTGCCCCTCACAGGCGTAGGCATCTCTTTCCTCATGTATCAACACCTGTGTGCACAGTGGAGCCTCACTGACCTCCATGGCAAGTGATATTTATTGGGTGTTATACATGCTGCACACTGTGATCATCACTGGAGCCCAGAGGAATAAATCTAAACTTCTCAAGGAAGCTTGGCAGTAGTTATTCTTGCCTCCAGCCATGTGCCCCTTCTCTCCTTTTTCCCTCTGTCTGCCACAGTTCCTTGAGTGTGGCTTTAAGGGCTCAACACTTGTCCCATCCCTTGTGATTTTGTTCTGACAGTCCCAGGCCTGAATAGAACGCTAAAGGCAGAAGGGAACTGCTCACATTTGCCATGTGACAAAATAACCTTGAGACCAGAGCAGAGGTTCTCAATCCTGACTGCTCATTGGAAACACCATTTTATATCAGCTTTTAAAAAAGTACTGATGAGACCAGGCATGGTGGTTCACGCCTGTAATCCTAGTACTCTGGGAGGCTGAGGCAGGAGGATCACTTGAGCCCAGGAGTTTGAGGTTGCTGTGAGCTATGCTGATGCCACGGCACTCTACCCAGGGCAACAGAGTGAGACTCTGTCTCAAAAAAAAAAAAAAGGCACTGATGCCCAGGCCCTATCCTGGAGTTTCTGATCTACTTGTCTAGCAGTAAAGAAAATGCTCCGTAGGCGAGTCTCATGTGCAACCAAGGATGGAGATGCTCCAGGATTCAGGGGGCTTGGGTTCAAACAGGTGCAGAAACCATTTCCCACTGACCAAAGGCAGCAGTCTGTGTTCATCATCATCATTGCCAGTATACATTTTGTGAAGCTCCCCATTTGTACAAAATGCTCTGTTTTGTGTTGGAAAGCAAGGAGGTTGAAATCAAGTTGGCAGCTTATAGATTGGCTGGGGATCTGAAACGGTCTGAGGTCCAGGAACAGCCTGTCTCAGTCGTCTTATGCATCCTTACTACCTGCCCAGTCCTAGGAGCTCAATAAATGCAACCCATTACTTATGTTGTAATTAATGACAATGCCAAGGAATATAGCTTCAGTATGGTAGAGATGCTAAAAGACTATAGGGTCATAGGAGTCTGGAATCAGAGAGCTTCCTGGAGGAAGAAGGTTCTAGCAAGCTTAGATGGACAGGGGGTATTCAAAGCAGGGACATGGTGAGAACAAAGACTTGGAGGAGAGAATGTGCAGAATATGTGTGGGGTGTTCAGCAAACAGTCACCCCCTCCTGCCAGGAACCCGGCCTTCAGTTGGGATTGAGTGGCCAGGTAAGAGACAGATTGAGGATGGGGTGAGAACCGGTGACTGAGAAAGGATGGTCTTTCTTTTGAGGACTCCCCCCTTCCCCTTCTCTTCCGTCTCCCAAACCCCCATTATACTTTGAAGTTGGGGCTCACGAAATATTACTTAGTGAGCTAGACTTCTGGCTCTTACTTGCTTTTTCTGGTCCTGATTTTTAAAATTCTTATTTATATATTACCCCTTTCTTATATGCCCTTTTGTTGTAAGGGAAGGAGGTAAATCTTCCTTTGGAATTCTGAAAAGCAAGCTGTCAAATAGCTCTTGGAAGGTTCAACTGAAATGGTTTGAATGCTGCTTTTTATGGAATGTTAAGTTTAGTCAGGCTCTCTGCAGGTAGCTAACTCTTGATAAACGTTAAAGAGAAAGCCCTCTTTAAAAAATTCTGTTAAAAAGCTGTTCATTATAGAAAATTCAGTACAGAAGGGATAAAGAAAACAAAGATCTGCTTCAGTTTTTCTACCAAGATTGATCAATTTGCCTCTCTCTTTCTCTTTCTCATTTCTATCTCTTTATCATCTATCTACACACACAAATGGAGTTTTGTAATAGATACATGAGATACATACATATAAAATATTTCACACTGGGATGATATTATACCTGCTGTTTTTCAACCTTATTTGACTTAATATGTTGTGGTGATCTTTCCACATTAGTGAGTAAATTCTATTATACATCATTGTTTTGAGGGCTACATAGTGTATCGTTTGATGGTTGTAGCATTATTTACCTAACCAATTTCTTGCTTATAGGCTTTTAGGCTGTTTCTAATATTTTTCAATTGCATTTTGTAATTAACTTGTAATTAACATTTGGAGGGCCCATTACTGTATTTTGAGCATTCATATATTCGACAAGTATTTGTTGAGTGTCATATGCTGGGCTAGGCACTCTAGCAGTGATTCATTCATGAACAAGAAAGACAAAGTCCCTGCATTCTATTGTGAGACATTGACAATGAACAAGATAAATAAATAAAATGTAAAGTATGTTGTGTCATGGTAAGCGTGAAGTGGGAGGGGATATGAATATTGGAGAAGGGACAGAAATTGGGATTTTGAGAAGTGTTGTCAGAAAGGCCTCAGAGGGGGGATTTTTAAATATAGACATGAGGAAACTAGCCATGGGTATATCAGTGGGTGGGCATTCCAGGCAAGAGGACCAGCAAGTGCAAAGGCCCTGAGACATCGAGATGCTGGTATGTTCAAGAAGCTGCCTGGAGGTTAGTGAACTTGGAGTAGACTGAGTGAGGAAGAGCTTAGTGGGTGGGAGATGATGGATGAGGTGGGGGGAAGGAAGATTGTTTTGGCCCTTGGCTTTTGGAAGGAAAGCATTGGAAGGTTTTGATCAGAGGAGTGACATAATATGATTTATGTTTTAATAGGATGATAGCCTGAAGGCAGGGCAGACAGAGGCAGAGAGACAGGAGGCTATTTAAATGTTGCAGGTGGCAGAAGTAGTGGCTTGGGTGAGGGCGATGGCAGGGGAGTTGGTGAGAAGTGATAGGACTTGGGATAGACTTTGACCCAGCAAGATTTTCTGTCAGATTGGATATGGTGTATGAGAGCAAGAGAGGAGACCAGGGTTTGCCCAAGCATCTGGAGAATGGAGCTGCCATTAGCTGAGATGGGGATAAATGCTCCACCTGGGAGGGCAGTGGGCTGGGAGGGGCTTCAGGAGCTGAGCTTCAGACTTAATGACGTTTGGGATGCAGTATGCCTTCCAACAATTTCTTTTTACAGCTGTGTCTCATTTAGGGCACAGGTTGGCTCCCAGTTTTGAGAAATGCAACTGTTAAATTTTAGGTGATTTCCTCATCATAGTTTTGCATCAGAGTATGACATCCCTTTCAAGAATCATTTGCCACTTTTTTGTGTGTGCACACATCTTTTTTTTAGCCATAAATCTGTTTATCATCGATTACATTTTTGGTCGGCTGTCTTTGCAGATTTATTATAACTGTGTCCATTTGCATAAAAACAGGCCTTTTGTTTGTGAAATGATGATTAGCTGCTAGCCATACTCCAATTGAAATCATAATCCACTGTTTGTGACAGCATCCTGGTTGCTCTTGGAAATGATTAGGATGTCACAATTGGGATCAGGACTCCAGGTGGAGAATAAGTGCGAGGAGCAGATGATAATTTTCTCAGAAGCAAAAATTTCCTGCCTCCTCCCCGTGCTCTTAGTGATAAGAGAGGGAGGCCAGGGAAATGTACAGTCTATAAATAGAACCGCTTCTAAGGAGCCTGCTTTCCTAAAGGTTTCATTAGGCATCAGAAAGCCATCTACACTCAGCAATTAATGGCACTGATTTGACTGTGCTGTATTATGAAGATGGAGCAAGGAAACCTATACTTGCATCCTTATGGAACAGATGCAGGTAAAATGCCTGAGAGAACTCTAAATGGGTTCTATAAATCTCAAGTCATTTCCCCCCAGATTATAAAAGCATTTTTAGGAAGAAAATATCCCCTGAATTTCTTCGTTGACTCTTCACTGCTGACGGTAGCAAACAAGATGCTGTGCTTTTGTCTGTCATCCCAGGCACTGCCTACCCACAGTGAGGCATCCCCGGGACACTCACCCTCCCACTGTCCCACGAGGTCAAAGGCCTGCACTTGCTGCTTGACCTTAGGTGTGCCAACGGTGGCGCCACTGTCTTGGCTGGTCCCTGCAGGAAATGGATTTGGGTAATAGTCTGACTTCATCCACATCATGCTCGAACCTGCTGAAATGACAGGGCCCAGAGAAGCTGAAACAAGCCTGAACTTCTTGAGAAGGCCACAGGGATCTTTTTCTGTACGCTGGGTCCGTGTTCTCAGATTTGGATAAGTGACATCAGAAGCCCCATCCTCATTTTTCACGAGTGAATTATGTTCAAGTCAAGCAGCTTTTCCACCTGGGATGGTTTGGATCTAGATAGATGACTTTGGTCAGTCATGGAAGACTGCTCTGGAAAAAAAAGGTCTGTTTCTCAGGGAGCTCAATCACGGATGTACAGAAACGTAAATACCTTGTAGGTTCAATCCTGGGGATGACTAAGGAGTTCTTCACCTTTTTGGGTCACAGACACCTTTGCTATTTCAATGAAAACTGTAGGCCACTCCAGAAAGCCTCACATACACCCAGCATTACTGCAGGCAGGAAGTTTATAGAATTCTTGAAGTACATCTACAAACACTCCTATTTTTGGTAATATTCAGTCATTTTTAAAAATTCAAAGAATATTTATTGAGCATCTACCATGCATTCAGTACTATTCTAGGTACCAGGGATACAGCAGTGAACAAAAGAACCATATATGTATATTTACATATTAACAATGGTTAAAAATCTCCTGAGCAGAAACGCAGGTAATTCCTTTTTCCTTTCTTTTTTATATTACTTTCTCATTTTTCTAAACCAAACATGCATTACTTGTATTTGAGAAACATAATAAGAGACAGAAATCCACGGTTCATTTCTTGAGAATAATATACAATGACAAATGCTCCTTTGAAAGCAGTGATGATTTGGAATAAATTTGTATTCTGTCAGTCATGATAATACAGAGGTAGTCTGATAAGTAAAGGTCCAGGTATGTGATGGACATGTTATTCAGTCTGCAGCTATTGCTTGTAGTGCGTAGGAGGAGATACATTGCAGTAATTAAAACCCCCTGGGGGTTGAATGTTCCTATATTAGGAATGGTTCCTCTAAACCAGGGCTTGGCAAACTTGGCCTACAGACCAAATCCTGTGTTTGTAAGTAGTTTTATTGGAACACAGTCATGCCCATTCATTTACATATTGTCTGTGGCTGTTTTCACATTAGAAGGGCAATGCTGAGTGGTTATGACAGAGATGGTTTGGCCTACAGGGTCTAAAACATTCACTAGCTAGCCTTTTACAGGAAAAGCCTGCCGATCCCCATTCTACACTAATGCCATCCAATAGCACTCTCTGCGACAGTGGAAATCTCTGTGTTGTCCAGCATGGTAGCCACTAACCACACGTATCTGCTGAAACCCTTCAAATGTGGTTAGTGGGATTGAAGAACTGCCATTTTAACTTATTTTTAATTAATTCACATTTAAATTTAAATAGCCATGTGTGCCTGGTGACTAATTGGGCAATGCAACTCTAGACCAAACTGTGAAATTCTTTTAGTTTGTCCTCCTGGGTCATATTTTCTGTGCCATTGTTCAACCTGGATGCTTTTCTCTGGGTCCTCCCCAGACTCTCTTGACTGAAACGTCTTTCATTTTTTATTGTCCTGACTATTCCTAAATTGGGTAGATTGTGGCCTCTTTTTATGAGTTACAGAGTTCATTTCTACCCAGAAATAGCCCATCTTGGGAAAGACAGGTTGGCCAGAGGAAAATTTTGAGTGCTGAGCAGAGAGTATAGCAAGAACTCAAATCCCTTTTTAAAAAGAATTAATAAACTTAATTTTTTAGAGCAGTTTTAGGTTCACAGAGAAACTGAGCAGAAGGAGCAGCGGGCTCCTATATATCCCTGTCCCTCCCCCACACAAAACCTCCCCCACTGTCAACATTCCCCACTGGATGGTATGTTTGCTATAATAGATGAACCTACACTGACACATTATTATCACTCAAAGTCCATAGTTTACATTTGAGTTTACTCTTGGCGTTGTACGTTCTGTGGATTTTGACAAATGTATGATGACGTGTTCAAATCCCTTTTTGGGGGATAAGAAGGACAAGATGTGTGGTGTGGTTTGAATGTGTTCCAGAAAGTTAATGTGTTGGAAACTTGATCCCCAACGAGGCAGGACCTTTAAAGAGGCGTTTGGGTCACAAGGGCTCTGCCCTCACGAATAGATTAATGTCGTGATTGTGGGAGTGGTTCTGTTATCACAGAAGCAGATTCCTTATAAAAGGATGAGTTCAGCCTCCTTTTCTCTCTTTCTCACCCTCTCTGTGTCCTTCAGCCATGAGATAATGCAGCAAGAAATCCCTCACCAGATGCTGGCCCCTTGATCTTGGACTTCTCAGCCTCCAGAATCACAAGCCAATAAATTTCTGCTCTTTGTACATTATGCCCCGTCTTTGGTATTTTGTTGTAGTGTCACAAAGTGGGCTAAAACAATGTGTAACATAGCCATTAGCCTTTGACTTCTAGATAAAGCTCACAATGAAAGACCTAAAGCTCACAAGGTCATAAATGAAAGAGGAGCTTTGGAGATAGAGCAGGGAAGGCAGGCTGAAAGGGAGAGAGGAGAATGGCGAGAAGCATTTATTTCCTTTATGATTTGATATTCTCCCTTTCCCTGCTGAAGCTGGATTGGGCAGGTGAACGTGTGTGGATGTGAGCTTCATGCACTTCAGATATCCTCTCCCCTCCATGTGTTCCCTTGATTGTAAAGGATGAAATCTGGGTTTCTCCTGCTTATTTCAGGTGCTTCCCAGACACATCTCTTAGAACTGACAGAGAACAATGTTGGCAGTGCAAACAGCCAGCCCGATTTTCCTTAGAAAACACTTATTCCCAGCGAGGCTTGCTGTTCTCATCCCAGCTTGCAGACCTCTCATTTCCAAGCTGATTGAATATTCAGTACCATTAACCCTGAGAAACTCCATGAGATCTGTGAACTTTGTCCTTTGAACTTGGCCTCTTTTAGCCCAAGATTGAGTTAGGATTTGCTGTTTTGCCATGACACATATAATATGGCTTCACAATGAGATCACCATTTTAGGCAGCGTGCTTTAATATTTTGGTCTTTTAAAGAAAGCCATGTTTATTGTATTCAAAGTCTCAGATTTTGGTAATGATCTAATACGCAGTATCCCCAACTAATCCTTCCCTCTGAAGTCTAATTATTAATGCAGCATACTGGAAGGGCATTGTAAGAATATAAGTATTTTTCAGGAAATGATCTTAAATTATATGTTATTGCCACTGGAGATTCTGGTGGTTTATTACTCAGTGTCTTTAATGCATTTGCAGCTGAAATGAGGTACAGGGAAAAATGAGACTAGAATGGGGGACATAAGATGTGGTCTATAAAATTGGGATTGTTTAACCTGCACTATTTACGTCATGGAGTTTTCATGAAGCTTATATATCCTAAATTATGGGCATAATTAGGCCAAAATGTTTGTAGCCCATTAATGTATACAGTTGTATTTTTTTTCTTTTTAATTGTTATGGGTACATAATAGTTGTATATCTTTATAGGGTACATGTGATGTTTTGATACAGGTATACAATGTGAATTAACCAAATCAGGGTCGTTGGGGTATCCATCACCTCAGGCATTTATCATTTTTCTTTGTGTTAGGAACATTCCAGTTCCACTCTTTTAGGTATTTTAAAGTACACCCTAACTTATTGTTGATTATAATCACTTTGTTGTGCTGTCAAATATTTTTGTACCCATTAACCACCTCCACTTTATCCCCCCTCCTCGCTACCCTTCCCAGCCTCTGGTAACTATCATTTTACTCACTGTCTCCATGAGGTCAATTGTTTTTACTATTTAGCTTCATCATATGAGTGAGAATGTAAGATTTGTCTTTCTGTGCTTGGCTTACTTCACTTAACAAAATGTTTTCCACTTCCTCCATGTTGTTGCAAATGGCAGGATTTCATTCTTTTTTGTGGCTGTATAATATTCCATTGCATGTACATACCATAATCTCTTCATCCATTCATCCACTGATGGACACTTAGGTTGATTCCAAATCTTGGCTATTGCGAATAGTGCTACAATAAACATGGGAGTGCAGAGATCTTTTTAAAATTTTTTTTTATTTCAGCATATTACCAAACAATAAATGTTAGTGTGGATGTGGAGAGATAGGAACACTCATACATTGCTGGTGGGACTGCAAACTAGTACAACCTCTGTGGAAAGCAATATGGAGATACCTCAAAGAGCTACAAGTAGAACTACCATTTGATCCAGCAATCCCATTACTAGGCATCTACCCAGAGATCTTTTTGATATGCTGCATTCCCCTCCTTTGGATATATACCCAGCAGTGGGATTGCTGGGTCACATGGTAGTTTTTTTTTTTTCAGTTTTTTGAGAAATCTCCATATACGGTTGTATTCATAATAGAAGGTATTCTGTTAAAGTTGTAGTTATAGTTGAAAACGATTTCTAAGCCAGCACCACGCCCATATAAAGTGGATTGTGGGTAGTTCGGCATGAACAGTAAGTGAAAGTCAATAATATTTTGGAGAGACACCAACTTGAACTCTCTCTGCCTGGCTTCCTTGTGTACTCCAGGCACAGGTGGTGAGTACTGCCTAGCACTGAGAGTATTTAGCCATCTTGGGAAGTGGAAGACTGAATTTTTCAAGGATATTAATTGGACCTTGTATCATTCGTAAGTGTGTCATATGATCTTCAGTTGCATACTCATTCTATTTCCCAAGTAGAGATGGAAGGGATGAGGTTGAATCCTAAGGAAGAATGCATATATTTGCCTTTCTGGTCGTCATGGTTTTTTCTGGAGGCACAGGTACCATTACTGTCACTAGGGTGGTAGGGAGAAATGCCAGTTGGGGATTCTTTCCAAACTTCAGGCAAGTTATATTTTATATCCCACACCTTTTTTGATGGGGAATCTGAGAAGGGACTGCAAGACACAGTATCTGCTGATAGGAAGAGAAACAGATGGGCTTCTTTCCCCAATAGCCTTGCCTTTTTTCCCCCTGGGGGAGGCTAGAGGCAGAGGGAGGTAGTTCCAAGCTCATAAAAGCCACTATGAAGTGGTGGGAAGAGCCCTGGCATAGGAGGTGAGACACTACACCACTGACGGTATGACTGAGCCACTCGGGGTCTCCAGATCTAACCTGGGAACAGAAACAGGTGTGCCTGAGTCCCTGTGAGTTGTCACACTCTGGTTTATAACCTGCTGTCTTCACCCTGTGCTCTATTCTGCTGCAACACCTGGCAGGAATTTTTTATTCTGCTCAGAAGAAGAGGTTGACGCTGTTGTCACAAATCTTCTCTGACATGGGCCAAGGAACCTGGCCGTTGTCATTTACTACCCCAGGTTAAATGATCCAGGCCAAAGATGCTTTTCATTTTCCTTTCCTAGCTAGTATAAGATCAGCTATATTTCCAACTTCTTCTTTCTACAGATGAGGCTCAGAGAGTTTCTGTACCTAGTTCAATGTGACTTAGGAAATTAATGGTGAGAATCAGGTCTCATGACTCTCAGATCACTCTGATATGCTGTGTTTCCTCTCTGATTGGTACTCTTTATAAATTAACACATTCCCCCCAAATCTATGACGTCTTTAGGTTTATTGTCTTTATGTTCTAGAGTTGACCTCCAAGGTTTGGAATGGGAAGGCAGGATACTTGAGGCATTAACCCTGGATATTCTGAAATTCCCTAAGGGGTGTGACATCTGTTGCTCCCCTCCAACAAGTCCAACCTGAAATACCTGGCAGGAGATTCCATGGGGTTTTATTAAAACAGTACAGCAATGGCACCCCTCAAACCCTCAAACACTGAGGAATAGATTTGTAACCGTGTCTGCGTGGGCAGAATCTTGGGCACCCTCCCATGAAACACGAGATAAGGAAAGCCGCAGCTCTGGCTGTCTGGCCACCGTGATTGCCATCCTCATCACCATTCCTTCCCATGACCGAGTAACAGATTCTGCAAGGGAACGTGTAGCCTGTTGAACCACTGTATCAAATCATCATCCTTTTGTCCTGATACTTATCATGTCCGCAGGACTACCTTTTATTCTTGTCCCAGGGGATAAAGCTTTTCTGTCATTGCAAGATATGCAGGTAAAGTCATTTGTTCTTGGTGTTTTTGTTCAAAGGAATTGAAAAACTAGTTGTACTGAATGGCTTGCACATTGACCATTCTATGAACATTTTATAATAGCCACTGCAGATGTGCCGGGGGAAGACAATCAACCCATGGCCCAGAAACACTCACCAAGCATCCCTTTACACAAGGTACACGGTCTGTTCTGCCCCATTAATTAAACAAGTATCAGGTGATCTACTGTTATCAGGGAGCTGATAAAGGGACAGAAAGTAAAATAGGAGATGTGATCCTAGCTCACAAAGAGCTGAAAACAATCTTGTTGGGGAGATCAAACTCACACAAAGAGGACAACTCATCAGAAAGTACTCTAATGACAGGCTAACTAATATAGTACACACAGAATCAATGGCAGCTGCATGTGCTCACCAAGGCCCCTGGCCAGGAGATACACAAGGCCTGCCACTGCGCGGCGAAGAGGAGATGGACTGAGCTCACCAAGAAGGCCATGGTGACCCTGAGGAATTTAGACTTCATCCTGAGGCAGCAGGACTCCACTGAAGGGCTTTTCATTGGAGAATGACATGATTCGATGTCTTATTTAGAAAGACAGCACTGGCTGCTGGGTGGAGGTAATATGGGAGGATGTGGGTGGTCTTGACACAGAAGCAGGCAAGTGAAGGTAGAAGTAAAGTGTAGATAAAAAGTAACTGATGGATTTGAGGGAAACTCTCCAACGGGAAACGATTGGAGGATTTTGAGAAGAAGAGTGACGTGATCCGACTCTGGTTTCTGTGTTGAATATGGACCCAGGGGTGGGAAGAGGGAGTAGCAGAAGGACCAGCTGTTGCAAGGATCTAGGCAAGGGATGGTAGGCTTTGACCAGGAAGGTAGCGGTGCAAGTTGTGAGAAGTAAAATTCTGTCCTTGAAGGTTGAGTCAACAGGATGTGCTCATGCACTAAGTGTGAGGAGTGAGAGAAAGAAAAGTCAGGGATGACTCCAAGGCCTTTTGGCCTGAGCAGCTGAAAGGTTGGAATTGCCACCAACTGAGATTGAGAAGACAGCAGAAGGGGGTGGATTTATGGAGAAGTGTTGGATGTGTTAAGCTTGGGATGCCTATTAGATAACCTAGTGGAGATATTAAGGAGGAAAGTGGATTGCAAATCTTGAGTTCACTGTGAGGTAGAGACTGGAGACATAAATTTGAGAGTCTCTGGCATATAGATGGTCTTTAAAGCCGTAGAATAGATGATATCGCCAAGGGAGTGAATATAAGTAGAAAAGAGAAGCACTGGACTGAATCCTGGGGTGCTCCAAAGTTAAGAGGTCAAAGCTGTCAGGAAGAAGCAGCAAAGTAGATGGAAAAGCTGTTTTCTGTGAGTTCGTAGGAAAACCTGACAGTGTGGTGCTTGGAGACCATGTGAATGAAGCATTTCAAGGAGAGGAAATGACAAACATTGACAAATGCTGTTGATGGGTTATTAATAAAGAGGACTATGAGCTTCTGTTGGATTTAGCAGCGTGAAGTGCAATGGTGAGCACGACAGGAACAGTTTCGAGGAAGCAGAGGAAACAAAAATGTTATAGTACTAGTTTCAGGAGAGAATGGGAGATGAGAAATCGGATATAATGACTACAGATATCTCTTTTGAAGAGTTTTGCTATAAAGAAAAAGGGAGAAATGGGGAGGGGTATTTGGAAGTAAAGTGAGGTCAAGGAAGTTGCTGGTGTGATGGACACAGTTTCAGTGGGTGAAAGGGGTGAGTGTCTATCTGCTGAACCTTCAAAAAGGGTTAGTGCTTTGGGCCAGTGATTACCTGGCTGCATGGGCCAGGGGCAGACCCTGAGATGTTCTTGGTGGTCTCTTTGCCATTCTCTCTGCATCTGCACCTATTTCATTGGTCTAACCCATTTGTTTTCTTATTCAGGACCTCCTATCTCTCCCTTTGGAACATTCCCCTGTGAGGCTGTGTCCATGGACTGGCTTTTCCTTGTGTTCTCAGGACACTTACCTGCACCCCTCCAGTGGGCAAGGCAGTGACATCCTGGCTCTGACTCTGTCTTCACAGCTATGGCCTTCACACCTTTCATTCCAAGTCAGTCTAACCTGACTCATGGTTCTGAATAAAGTTCTGTTGCTGCCAAGGATCCAAGACCCTCTTCCAAATTTTTCTGTACAGTTTATTCATTAGTATATAATCCAGGTACCAATTATTCAGATTCACACCCCAAATATTTTTAAATTCCTATGCTTTTAATTACCCAAATAATATATTGTTAAAAAATTAGAATATACCCATAAACAAAAGGAAAAAAAATCCTCCCTAGGCCAACCACCCTCACCTGGCTGCTACTGACATCATATGGTTCGTATGTTCCGATACACACACCTGTAAACATGCCCATTCTGCTGGAGCAGTCTGTTCATTCACACCAATCAGTAATCGACATAAGTCCTGTGACCTGTGTGAACTGTGACCCAGTCCTTCCCTGAGCTTTTATTCTGTCGCTCCTCTGCACACACACAGCTCCCTTCATTGGTCATCCCTCCAGCTCTTCTCTGAGAGGTATCATCAATTTAGAGACACACGTGAATGTCTGTGAAGGTTTTCAAACATCTCTTCCAAACATTGTTTACAATTTATAGAAAACAGCAGTGTGTATATGCGGGAGAAGGTGACGGTTAAGTTTGCCCAGAGAACAGAGGCGTGAAACACAGATCAGTTTGTCTCTTGCCTGCAGCTCTGTCCCTCCGTACAAAAATGTATCTATTGCTTGTCTCACCTGGAACATGCAAACCCTGGCAGGTTTCTGTGGTGTTCCCCCACCTTGTAGTGAGAGTTGGTGCTTCATTCGTCATTTTGAGAACTGTTGTATTTTGGTGCTTAGCTGCTCATTCCCCCCGCCCCTCCTTACTGCATGGTACAGTTTTAGTAGGTTGCACGGGTCTCCTTTTGCTCACAGCAAAGAGCACTTGGCTGAAGAATTGTCCCTATCCATTTTGAATCCACCATTTTGAGGAAATTTCCAAGTTTCTTTACCATTGTATCCTCTCTACCCTACTTAGTTCCTAGGGGTGGCCCAGAATTAACACCTACTTCTTCCAGGGCCCAATGGCCTCTCAGTAAAATATCCAGCTCTAAAAGTTTGTGTTGAAAACAGCATTCGACATGAACATTCATATGGTTCAACTGCATATTAATTGGTGGGCTTGGCCAGTCTGGGACTACTTGTGATTCATGTGGGTACAGAGGTTTCCATTTTCCATCCTCTCTGCTTCCTGAGCACCAGCTCTTTGTCACAGCCAAGCACAGCAACTTTGGGTTAATAATTCCCTTTCTGGTTCCAACAATCTCTCATTTGGCTTTTCTGCCTATGAAACCAAATGCACCCACACAATCATTAGCAAGTGTGGGAATTGTTGTTAGGCGCTGAACATTTATTGTACACCCACAAATTTTTAGGTGCCATGACTGCCTGGGAATTGCTTTTGTCTAAGATGCCAGAGGAAGTTAATTTGCATTTGAGAGAAATGCCCACATTGCAGAGTGACCTCCTGACCATCTTGGGAGGGGACAGGAGGGGAGCTGGAGGAGAAGGCATGGAAGATGCCTCACGCAGACCAGCATGAGCCAGCGCTAGAAGTAGGCTGGACCAAGGCTCTGTCCACTGTGCTGGGTGGACATCCTCCCAGGGCCCTAGAGAGAGGCAGGTTGGAGGAGAGGCCAAGCCCAGGGGATGGAGGCCAGAAGAGTTCAGGAAGCCAATCTCCTCACTCCACACAACCCTAGGATAGAAACCAGTATGGATTTCTGGAGGTTCTCTGGGAATGTGTGAGGCTTCCTCAAGATGAGGGTTGAGATGCAACACTGGGTTTCAGTCAGACCAATATGTGTTCGAGTCCTGGCTTAGCAACTTATTAGCAGGTGACCTTGGGTAAGTTATATAGCACCTCTGAGCCTCTGTTTTCTCATCCCCAAATGGACATAATAACACCTCCATGCAGGTTTATTTTGCAGCTTAAAGATAATGTAAACTGAAAGCCTGGTCCCATGTCTGACCACAGAAGGTGGTTAGCACGTGCTAGCTATTGTTGTTGTGGGTGGTGTTGTGGTCAGTTCTGATCACACAGTTGCAGTCATGTATCCTCGGGGACCTGAAGACAATGAATCCTGGGGGTCCAGCTACCCCAGGCAGAGTCCCTAAGGAGATGCACAACCAAGTTCTTTGGGATTAGGGGGGGAAAAATCTGCATTTGAGCAAGCAAAGATCTATTGAAGGGTGTAGCAAATAAAGTGATGGGGAAAAAAAGGAACAGCATTTAGAAATTTCCACTAGGAGAAAAAGTCACTAGTTACGTCTCTGTCCACCCTCACCCCAGCTGCCCCACGTAGAGGTCACCATCCCCGGAACCCTCGTCTTCCTCCTCTTTACAAATCAATAGTGAAAACCCCCGGGAAATGTGTGTAGTTGGCGTTCTGAGCCACGTGTCTGCCGTGTCCTATAGAAGGAGAGCACTTGATCCAGGTAATTAAAAGTGTCAGCTCCTTATCCAGGAGAGGGTTCTATTAAATTATGTACAGTAAATATTTTTGCAAGTTGGAACTCTGAAGAAGACTTATTGATCTGTGGCAGGCTGCCAGGCAGCTGGTAAAGATTTGGAAAGTGGTTCTCAATCCAGGGCAGGTCCTGGGAGGGGGTGGGGGGGAAAAACAGTTGGGAGGGTCTTTTGTTTCACCTTTATCTTTGCCTTCTGTGAGGTGCCTGCAATTTCTCCCAGGGCCGCTGAATCAATAGCAGACAATGGCATAAACTGCTTGGTTAGTGCAGCCTCGATAATTCTGATACAAGCCATGTCGGCACAGTTGCTCAGGTGAGGCAGCCTGGACAGAGTCCCAGACAAGGGAGGGAAATCTATATCAAGAGACCGAGAGCCTGGCTCAGTTGGAGAAAACAAATGGTGCTGTTGGGAGGTGGCAGAGGGGACGATGCTGACCCTCAGCTCAGTCCCCTCCTCCAAGAGCTTCTGACCTATGCACTGTGCACTGAGGTCTTCTCCTACCTCCACCCCCCCACACCTCCTGTCACCAGGGGCCGTATCTGCTCCTCCTCTGTCCTGCTTCAGCACCTGGTGCCAGGGCTATGCCCCCAGAGGGTGCTCTGGTGGTGGCTGGCGGACATTGGCACTTAGTTGGGTCTTGAGAACAGAGATGGGAGGTGAGGCCAGATGCGACCAGATCTTTCCTCATTGTTTTGGTTCTGTGCAACTGGACGGGCACCCTGCAGAAGAACCCAGGGTGACAGCTGGGAGGGCTGCCCAAATGTCCCTAAGTCCCAAGTCTCCTACTAGCTGGAGTTTCCCATTTCTGGTCTTTCTCTCCCTCTCTATTTTATTCATGGCAGTATTCCTAGTTCTTAGAACACTTCCTGACACATAGTAGGTGCTCAATAAATATTTGTTGAATGGATGAATGATTCCTTGATTCCTTCCTTCTTTGTCTGGATTTAGTTATTCTGAGAAAGTTCCCAGGGCTGGAGCAGAGGGTGTGGTGGAGAAAGGGCTATCCTAGTGCTTGGAACTTCCAGAATATCCCATTGGCCACATATGCCAAGGAATGCAGTGGGGGTTGTCCCAGGACCTGAGGCCCAGGGCCTCTTGTCATTTGGAAACTCTTGGCAGCTGTGGTGTGGGACAGAAGGAACAACCAGAAACAAGGGACAGGTGGTCCTGGAAAGATGTAAATGGGGAAGCAGGTCCTCACCTCCTCCCTCCCCCATCCCAGTCTCCGCCCCCTGTACCTGGTGTCTCCCGGCCTTCCCTGCCCTCCTTCCCCTCTTCATTCTTCTCACCAGCGGTCTTAGCTGGACTGTGGGCACTTGGTGTGCTCGGAGGCCAACTCGCGGGCTCCCTGAACTCTCGTCCTGCTGCCTGGCACTTTGCAGATTTGTGGCTCATTTGCACCTTCAGGGGTTATGGGAGAACAGAAGAAAAGAGCCCGCAAATAGACAATTTTGCTGCTCATTTGTAACACCTGTCGGGTGAGAGAAGCTCACGAACACAGTTGTAATACAGCGTGCGGTTTGGGACTGCTATTTTTTACCCCTTTAAACTTTTCATTGCCTCACCTCTCCCCCATTAGCGCAGCACGCTGGGATCTTGTCCGCATTTCGGATGTGTTCCTGGCGGTGGTTTCTGTCAGGTCGGTTTGGCATTTCAGGTGAGCAGTCTGGGTAGTGTGTTGGGGGAAGGCTGGGTGTGTCCTAGGTGAGTCTGAGGCTATCTTTTTCTTAAAGCTGTAGAAACTTGCTAATTTTCCTCCCGGTGTCTCTGGGAAAAGAGAGCCCTGCTCTGTGCTTGAAGTTGAGTTCTCTGCAGGGAGCCATTACTTTGCTGTTTAAAGGCTTTATGCTTCACAGCTTTAGATCATTTCACATGATGAAACTCTGTCTCACTACTGACAATTGTAATTTAAAATGTTTGATGGCCTTTCCAACTGAAAAAGAGTAATCATCACTTGCTATAGACAGACTTGGAGAGTCACTGTTAAGAGCCAACTGAAGAATCTAGCTGGTCCTCCCTGGTCCTGGGCTACCCGTCCTTACTGCCCTTCCTCATCCCCACCGTCGTTTCACCTCCCTTGGCTGCTCTCTGCCTCCGAGCCCCCTCCTCCCACCCACACACACCCTGCATCCTAGTCCCAGCTGCGCGCACTCCTGCCTGCCTCGTCTATTTCCCCATCCTATTTCTCCTCATCTGTTACACACCGGGCATCTGAATCCCCGCCTGCTTCGCTGGAAGTTCCCAGGCAGTGGGCGGTGCTGTGAGCTTTTTGAAGACTGGCCAGGAGGAGAATGTTCGCCAAATGACAGAATCTGGGCTGCACACAGTATCCACTGCGTGGCCTTGGGCACTTACTTCACTGCTGTGGGCTCTGTTTTCTCATCTGTAAAATAAGACTAGTAACATCTACCTGTTTGGGCTGTTGTGATGATCAGAGCCAATATTGTGAAGTTCCTAACACAAGGACTGGCTCACTTAATCTCGGTTTTGTCAGAAGGATGATATCAATGGGGCAGTGTATTTCAAAAATAATTTATATAAATGTATGGTTTTACCACTCATACTCTCTAGCCCAGTGAACTACATATTCTAAAATTTTTACTACCATCACTTCTAGCATCACCGTCACCAACATCACCATTGAAAACAGCGACAAGAAATTCTTATTGGACTTATATGCTAAGCACTGTTGCAAATGCTTTGCATGTAATTTACATACGTAATTCTTGCAAAACTCTGTGATATATTCAAATATCATTAGTTTCATTTTTCAATACTTATTAGCTCAGTTTTATAGATAACAAACTAAGTCAAGCTCAGAGACACTCAGTAAATTGTACAAGGTTGTAGAGTTAAATGATGACCAAGCCTTTGTTCTGTCTACACTTTGGCTTCATCTTTCAGATTATTTGTGTGTATGCTTTTATATATGTGTGTATATATATGTTTCTGTATAGGTTGTTGTGTACTTTGTCATTTTGACAATGAGGAGGCCATAAGGGCCTTACTAAAGCCATTTAGTCCATTGCAAACAACAGAGGGAGAAAATATTCAAGAGAGATCCAGCAGATGCCATTAAGATGGTTTGATGTTTTCAAAAGCAAGATTAGTTTTGAAATTCAGTGATAGAAATTTATTAGTGCCATAGAGGTATAAGAAAGGGGAAGGAAAGTAGAATTCCGGTCATGATGTAGTTAAAACCTTCACTAAGTCTATTTTGTTTTAAAATGATCATAATCAGTGGAGAAATGCTGTAAATTAGTCAATTATATAATCGAACTTTCTCTCAACCTTTCCTTTTATTTATTCCCAACTTTTTTTCCCCGTGGAAATCAAAGAAGCATATAAAATTATTCTTCAGCGTTCAAGTTGGAGGACATTCTTATTCTGGCCAGAAACATCTCATTAAGATAGTTCATAATGAAAACACCTGGAACCCTAGAGTGTCTGCCCTCTATTTGACATTGGATGATGATGGAAGGAAGGCAGGGGTAATGTCTGTTTCCTTACTTGTTTAGAACAAAAGAAAAAGAAAAGTCATTTTTCAGTGATTCCAGGCATCAGTACCACATTGCTTGTGAGGTCTGGACTGCTCAGCTTCAGGAGTGAGTTTGTGACTTTGGATGCAGGATGGAGTTGCAGGGAGAGCAGTGGCCGGACTCTACCCCTGGCCAGCCACTAGGCCATGTGGCTGTGTGGGGTGTGCGGAGGGTGACGGGCTGATGTCACCCTCATGGCTGTCAAAACCACTTCAGGCTGGTCAGTGATGACATCTCTGTATAAAAAGTCACATTATTTTCTATTTTAGAAAACAGGATTGCAAACATGATTGCTCCCAGTACATTTCTTGCCCAATCCAAATAATTGTGCAATGAGGAGCTACTTCTGACCCAGAAGCTGGAACTGTCTGTTAAAATGTAAATAGTTATTTAAAAAACATATGGGGACTTCCATGACAGGTGTTGGGGAGACAAAGGGTGTGTGTGAGTGTGTGTGAGGGACTATGGCTTTAACATGTAGATGTGCATTGTAAACCCCTGAGTGGGGTAGTTTCTTCATACCCAGGTTGGGGGCGGCTATAGCAATGCCTCTTGGGGCTGCTTTCCATTTCTTTGGCTTCCTTCTTCCTATGGAATGGAAAGATGATCCTTCCAAGGGAAGGAGTCTGATGGCCGGGAGGGATCATGTCAGCTCACACTGGCAGGATGGGTGTGGCAGCATCCCCTGGTTGGACGCAGTAGACAGGGTTGGGAGAAGGTGCAGGGTGCTGAGCATCCCCACAGCAGGGCATCTGGAGCTGGGCAGTCACGGGGTGGTGGGAGTTAGCAGTGGCTCAGGAGACCAGCTCCCCCAGCTACTGGAGTAAGTGCAGGTTTCAGAAGTCAGGCCAAGCAGGAGATCAGAACACCAAGACTACACTTCAGCAAGAAATCTACCAAAAGGGATTAAAATTAGCTAATGAGATTTAAAATCAAGTAGGAAGCTCATAAAGTTGAAGGTGCAAATACAAAATCAAATAGAAAAACAAGGGCATTCATGTGCTTCACAAAAGAAAATTTGAACATTAAAGCAAATTCTTACCCTATCTTCAAGGATTTGTCACTTTTGTGGCAGAAACCGGTTCTCAATGCTTGAGGTGTGGGGACAGGCAACGGAGGGCACCTGTCTGAGATGGGGGCAAATGTAGGCAGAGGAATAGGAGCAGAAGAACCGGGTACAGCCACAGACTGTCCTGGAAGGGGTAGGCTTATGCTAGTAGAAACTGCAAATCATTTGCTGCCAACCTAGCTTGAAGTAAAAGAGCAGGACATTTGACTGTACAGTAGGATTTAGGGAAAGTTGGAAAAGGTCATTTTGTCAAAATCTTGGAGTAAGATCAGGATCAAATTAAAACATGATTGTTATTAGGCATGATTTGATGAAAGAGGTACCAGGGTAGACAGTATAATGGCCCCCAAGATGTCCACATCTTAATCCCTGGAACCTGCGAGCATGTTATTTTACATGGCAGAAGGGACTTTGAAGATGTGATTAAGTTAAGAGATTGGAGATGCTACACTGTTGGCTTTGAAGATGGAGGAGAAAGGGCCATGAACCAAGAAAGGCAGGCAATTTCTAGAAACTGGAAAAGGCAAGGAAACACATTTTTCCCTAGAGCCTCCTGAGGTAGCACAACCTAGGTGATACCTTGATTTCACTCCAGTGAAGCCCAGTTTGGACTTCTGCCTTACAAAACTGCAAGATAATAAATTTGTGTTTAAGCCACTAAATCTGTGGTTATTTGTTACAGCAGCAATAGAAAACTAATGCAGGTACCAATTTCTTTTGGTATATATAGCTGTGTTAATAACATTATATTTAAATAAGGATTTATGTTTTTAAAAGGGATAAATTCATGCTTATTACATCTTTGTCAAAAATCACCTATGTAACAGATGTTGTGTGCTTCTCAGAGGACCATAATTGTGGCCACATCACCACCTGTTGACAACACAGTCTTCACTTTAGAAAAAATATCTAAGGAAAGCACAAAACACACCAACAGCATTGCAATAGGAAAACAGTAAAGTGAAAGGAAAATAAATATCATGCCCTGACATGAAACTGCACCTAAGAGTTTGGTCATTGATGGGTTTTATAAATATTGCATGAGCCTAGTACACTTTCAGAAAATAGTTTTTCTCCTTGCCAGGTGCACACAGAATGCTGTATGCTATTATTTCTGCAAGATCATCTGATGCTCCTTATTTTTCCAATATTATATGAATTATGTATCTGTATGGTCTCAGCTATGTCACTAAATATAAATCTCACTGCTTCCTTCCCCCAAATCAGAAACAAAGACAAGCTCTAAAAAAAAAAAAAAAAAAAAAAAACACGCTTGCAGCCAAAAATGTTGGGTGAGATCAATGCACAGAAACATATATGCACCTTCACAGCAAATTCACGCACAAACACAGACGTGAATCTTCTGCTTTCTTCCTCAACCCAGCTCTGGTTTTGACCCCATTTGGAGTTATCTGAGCACAAGCTGGAGAGAAGGATGCAAACTGCTTGCTGGTTGTTGTTGCCATGGAAACTAACAGAGACAAAAGGCCACAAAAATGAAGGAATAAGATGACATCTAAGGATTAAAAAACAAAACAAAATGGGATTTTCTTTCTTCCCCTCTCCACGTTGTGCTACTTAACTTCGTCAACGCTGTGGTTTACTAAGCCGCAAAGGGGTGGGGAGAGAAATGTGAAGAAAGAAAAAGGGCAAGGTTTTGCCTTCTGTCATGTCCCCTGTCATACCTGCATAATCCAATTAAGGGTTTTCTCTTTAATTTCTTGTCACCTCTCCCCTCCTCCTAAAAAGAAAAGCATCTGTCCGTAAGTCTGAAGGTGGCATACCAATCTCTCATTTCTCTCTAAGGAAGGAAGTGTAGCTATTTCACAGCTCACTGTGAAGAAGGTCTTTCTGACCAGTGGACCGACTGCCTTATAGCTGGGGCAGTCCAGAGGCCCAGGAGTGGCTTATACAATGGCTGGGAGGCTACATGGGGTAGCTACTAAGGTCCCTGCCAACTCTCATGTCTAGTGATTCAGTGATTAATCATTTCAGCCATTTGCTTAGATTGGATTGAATTTCAAATGCATCTCCTTTTCAACTAGGAAAAAAATTGATGATAAGGCTCCCGTCTTGAAAAGACCAGAAAGCTTCCACTGCCATTTCCTCAGCCCCATTCTACCTTGACCTTGATGTTTCCTACACTTGGGATGCCAGTGACTTTTTTCCATGTCACAAATTAGTCGTGACTTCTCCAATGTCTTCTAGTAGAAATGTACAAATTGCATCAAAATACAACTTAAAAACAAACAAGTGTTGAATAAGAAAGAAAGAATAGATCTTTCAGTGTCATTGGTTACAACCTTCCTGCCATTGGATAAGTGAATCACTAAACCAGTATTTCTCAAACTGGACCACCTAAGCCAGGATAAATGGAATGCTTTGTTAAAAAGGCATATTCAAAAACATTCATATTCACGGAGCCCTTTATCAGACCTTCCAAGTGAGGAATCTCTTGGGGTGGGCTAAGGAATCTGCTTGTTTTACAAATGCTCATTTTTAACTTAAGATCATGCTCCTTTGTCCAGCTCTGGGCTTCCTGGTGACCTCCCGGGAGGGCAGAGAGTTAGCTGTTTGCTGAGCCCCTTGGTTGATAAGGAATCTCTTTTAGGTAAGTTAAAGCAAATTTTCCTCTCTTGGATAGAGAGAAGAGAAAGCTCAGTATCCACTTTAAACAAAACCCTTCTCACATACGGCTGACTTAATCATTCCTGGTTTTTCAGTTTGAGTGTCTGCAGTCAGCGGGGTGTGAAACTCTCTGACCTATCTCACGTTGAGTCAGTCTTCAGTTTCTCTCAGCTTGATTGACTCTTCTGCCCACTGTCTGCGGATTCTTCAAGCCACGCAGTTTTTGTGATGTCTATCCTGATGGAATGCCAACTTCTTGTCATCATTTTGTTTTCCTCATGTCTAGCCGCTCCTCTTAAACACATCTGGTTCTCAAACTGTAGCTGTAGCGGACTCACCTGGGTAGCTCGCTGGGCCCACCCCCAGGGTTTCTGATTCAGTAGGTCTGGGCTGGGGCCTGAGAATGTACATTTCTACCAAGTTCCCAAGTGGTGCTCACGCTGCTGGTCCAGGGGCTACACTTGAAGAACTGCTGTCCTGGGCTTTCTCCATGTCGCCAGACCATGCGGGTCTGACTCATCCCTGTACCGCTAACCCTCGCACAGACTGGGACAGAGCCATGTACAGTAAACATATGTTATGCTGAATCGGGCAAATGAAACAAGACACCTCCATGACCTCAGACTAGTGCTTGGATCCTGACACTGAGTTTCCACAGCCCGGCAGCCCCCAGAGAGGCCTGTGGGTTGGCACTCCCCAAATCTGCCTATGGCCTTTTGTCGGACTCATTCGCAACCTCTCAGACTGTGAGGTCAGGTCGGTGCCCAGGCTGCTGACCTCCCCGCAGCTGCCCAGCTCAGAATCGAGCTCGATATAGGCCACAGCTGTGATGGGGACACTTTTTTAAGCCTCTGTGCTCTGGCTTGTTCTTCAGAGACAGCTGTGGGGCTGGCTGCCCAAGCCCCTGATCTCCTGTTGCAACCTAGAGGGTCCATGATCTTGCCCTGTGGTTCTCAAGTCTCCCTGGGAGCAAAATAAAACTAATTCATCCTATGGAAGAAAGGGCAGCTTGAATTGTGACAGATTTGAAAACACAGAGCATACGAGATACTGACCCCTCACTATATGCTGATCTAAAATTCTCTCCTCTGGTTAATATAAGGGTGATATCGCCTAATAATGGCCACATCAACAGCAACAGCAGTTAACATGGATCATCTCATTTAATCTTTTATGCTATAAGGCTGTATAAGTTCCATGTTACAGATCAGGACACTGAAGGTTACAGTGATTCAGTGACTTTGTCCTCAGTCACAGAGTTCCAGGCATTGGTCTCAGGTCTCCAACTTCAAGGTCTGAGCTCAGAATCTCTGGTGCTGTGACCCTTCAGTCACTAAACCTTTTCAGATGACATTTTAAGGGATCTCACTTATATTGAATTCCACTCTATTATGAAGAGTTAAAGTGTCCAGCATATTTTAGGTATTTTTTTTACTTTAAAATTTAAAAAAATATAATTTTAGGACTTTTTTAAGCCATTTTTTGTCCTTATAAGTCAAAAACCCTCTGAGAAGGAAGACAAAAGTATAAAACAATAAAGATGGACCCTTCTTGCTCAGCAGCCCATCCTTGGGGCCTCTACAGATTCAAAGCTTGGTCTGAAAGCTGCTGAAGAGTGTAAAGATTTCAAAATTTAGGAATTAGAAGACCTGGCTGCTAGCTGTGACTCTGCCACTAGCTGGCGGTGGGACACAGTTAGTCAACTCTGCAGGACTTGGTGTCTTGGTTGTGAAGTTACAGGAATGAACAGGGCCCTACCATGTCTCTGATGATAACCCTTTAGTTGATTCATAAATATGAACTAATGGCTGAAAGAATATAGTAAAGAAACATGTTCTACTTTTATGAAGAGATCAAAGCTAGTCATGGTTAGCATGGTGTGTACAAATGTGTAATGAAAAAGAGATTGGAAAGAAATTTTGTCCCAAAGGAAGTAAAAAGTTACAAGTGTACTCTCATTTATATTGCTATCTTGCTTAGGACACCCCATGTCCCACTTTTCCATTTATAGATAGAATACAGCTACATTTTAACCTAACCCTGGTCAAATTGGCACAAATTCATTATCAACAGCACCTGAATTAACAACAGGTTATTTTTCAAAAGCCCCAAACTTATAAAGTTAGAGAGGGAGTTAATAATTCTGTGATAAAATCTTTAGACTCGAATAGCAACAATATGAAATTGGTAGTAGAGATTTTTGGAGAGATTTTGGAAAAGTAGGATGTAGTTTTCTACCTTGATTTTGTTTTGCTTTTGTTCGTCCTCTTGGTCTCTTCCCTTGCCAAGCTACAGTGAAGACAACACTGCTATACAGTGAATGATAGTTATTGCAGAATAAGCTGTGGTATATGCTTTAGGCTCATGTTATCCATTTTGTATTCAAGCATTAGGTGATTTTGCTATTACATCACTGTTGTGGGCTTGGTACAGATGGTTAGTGTTTCACAGAAAATGCCAAAGGAGATCTGATGTGGCTGGGAAATTAATATTTATCTCTCAAAGAAAAAAGTTGAAGAGGTTAGTTTCATTACTAACTCAAATTATAAATGTTTACTTAAGATAGTCTTACTGGTTGTTTTATATTAAAAACCACTGTTAACATCAGACTGGCATTTTTAACCTTTAATCTTTAAGAGAGTTGCTAACCAAATGAGACCTGCAATTTGGGCATGCTGTCACCAGGTGGTGAAAGATGAGAAACTCACTTTGTTCTGTGGCATGTGATCCAGTACCTATGAAATGTCCATTCGTTTATTTAATAAAAACTCTTTACCAAAATAGATGGATATGGAAAAGAATAAATCATGTTCCAGAAAATTGGGTAGAGAAATACTAAAAAATACTTACATATACTTTGGGAGCATTTTCAACAACTTGGAAATTATTCATCAACCCTGGTATTATCACCAGATTTCCTTCTTTGCTAATTTATCTAAAATGTTACCTGGAAAAATGAATCCCTCTTAGGACGGTACCCACGTCCAGGGCTTATGACCAGCTTTGTGTAAGGTTTATTACTACCTTGTGAGAAAGAACCATGTGTCATTATCCATATTTCCTCTCTATTCTTATTCCAGACACCACACATATGCTATTCTAAACCATAGTTTATTCTGCAAAAACTATCATTCACTGTATAGCAGCGTCATCTTATTCTGTGGGTATGTGTGTGTACCCATACACACTCCACACACACCTCTACACACACACGCACACACACCACCCCACCTCTAATTCTCTGCTTCCTTTGGAGTTCTACATGTTTCTCTTCCACATCGAAGAAGTGAGAAAAAAGAAAAAGCCACACAGATATGTATATGCTAATAGTGTACACACACACACACACTAATAATAAAATTACATTTTTTGTAATTTGAAAGAAAAATTTCCATTACAAGGTAAATTACTCATAAAGAAAAGAGAAGTGTCTCTTGCCCCATAAGGAATCTTCTAGACAAGATTCTACCTAGGTTTTCCTTGAAATTTAAATATGGTATGGAGGAGGGCCATAATACTGTGTGCAGATTCTAAAGTTAAGGTGTAAAATGAAAATCAGTGTGTAAGATGAAACTTTCTCCCTTGGAAATCCTTTCAGGCTATGCCACATTGGAGACGGGCATAGAGTCGCTCAGGACTCCCAGCAGAGCTGGCTTTCCTTGGTGTGGGAGCAGATCACTGTTCATCTGAACATCAGATGACATAACTGGCTCATCTTTAAATGCCAAATTGTGAAAAAATACTTATCTTCAAGCACTAGTGTCATGCTCCATGTAGCAAGGTGCTCATAGCTGAGAGAGTCCTGGTACCTAGGGACACCCTTGGGGCCAACAATTTCACAGGTCCTCTCCCACCAGCTCACTCCCTGTCTGCTCTTCAATGAGTGCTCTGTGTCTCTATTACTCTCCCCCACTCCTTCTCTCCTCTGCTTTCTCTCTCTCCCCCCGCCCCGACTTTCTGTTCTCTTCCCATCCCCCTTCCTCTCTACTCCCCCCCCAATTGTGGAATTCACTCGAGTGGAAAGTATGTAAAATGAATGCAACCTCAGGACAAACGACTGTGACAATCTTGCTTTGTCGTGGTAGTTACCTAGGAAAGATGATTTCACCAAAAGCCTTTGTCATAAAACCTTTCAAAATTTAATTTCCAAAGGTCCACCTCTATGACGACAGAACAATATTCACTAGTTGGAGGAGAAAAGGATTTAAACTGATCTAACCACGTTTAGCAACAATGCTACGTATGCAGTTGCTTTCTTGTGAGATTTTTTTATTAGCCAGGTTATTTATTATTTTATCTTATTTTTGTTTTAGCTAAAATTTTAGCTTTTGCCATAGTGGATTGTTTTTGTTTTTTGATTTTGTGCCTTTGTTTCAAAATTTTCCGGTTGTTCTACTAAAAAATAATATCACAAAGTCAATGAATCGAAGTTTTTTCTGTAAAAAAGCCCAAATTGTATGATCGGGTTTTCTAAACTCACAGCTGAAGAAGCTATGTGATATATTGCATTTAACCTGTAGTTAAGATGAGCAACAGTCTTTAAAGGATGCTGGGCTTCTTGGAGAAGTGCGATGGTGAGAAGGCTGTGAAGAGTGGCATTCTGACTGGGGAGTCAGGTGGTAGAAGAAAGACAGGTTTCTGGAAGAAAGAAACCATCTCTGGGCCATCTTGGCAAATTGTAATTTTAGGGGGAAGAGCAGTCTGAAATTAGTTAATCTAATTTAGACTGTGAAGAAAATGCAGCCATTTCCGAAAGAGTGTGGATAATTTCAGGCTAAAAGCAAATTTTAACTGACAAGAATATCTCCAGCCTAGTTAAGTTAATGAAACCTTAACTAGGTTACAAAGAAATCGGAATATGAGTGTTTGCAACGGACCCGTGAAGAAGAGGAGCAATTTCGGTTAATGTGCATTACCCTGGGTGGAGGCTGATTTTGTCTGAAAAAGAATATCTTTAGCCTAGTTAAGCTAATGAAACCTTAACTAGGTTACAAAGAAATCAGAACATTAGTGGAGCAGAAGTGACACTCAGAAAGCTGTCAGAATCCTGTTGAGAGTGACTGGCAGGGTTCATGACGGGGTACCAGCGGCAGGATGTATAATTGATTGACAGGACCAGGAAACGTTCCCATGGTGACTGACACACAGCAAAGGAAAAAGGTTCACAAATAATAGTTTGAATATATTTTGTAGTTTTTTTCATTAGACTTTTCTTATGCACTTTATTTAATAGTTAATATTGGTTCATAAATAATCCAGCTTTTATTTTAAACCAGAAATATTCTGTATTTCTTCAGCATGTCTGATTTATATATTCAGTATATTTACATATGTATTTATTTGTATTGCATATTTTCTCTGCCGAGCTTGCTTGAATTTTTAGATTGCCAAAAAAAATTAGGTGTTTTTTAATGTAAATTACTCATGGGAGTAACCCACAATCTCTGGGCAGAACAAAGGACTGATGGATCTTCCTAAAAGCAGACATCTTGCAGAAGAAGATAGATAAGAAAGGCACTCAGACACTCTTTAGATCAGGCTCCAGAAATACTGAGATGGACAGACTCATGTTTAGACATTCAACACATACATTTTGAACTCTTTTCGTGAGCCAGGCACTTTATGAGGTACCTGGGTTACAGCAATGAGCAAAACAGACAAAGATCCCTGTTTTCCAGGAGCTTACATTCCAATAATGGAGACAGATAAGCAGTAAACAGAACAAATAGGTCAATTATTTGGTATGGCAGAAGGCGAGCTTGCTATGGAACAAAGGAAGGTATTTAGCAGAATAGGGACGGGAGTGCTGGCACGTGGGGGGGGGGCAGAGTGTGGTGTTAAACAGCGGGGTCAGGGTAAGCCTCCTGAGAAGGCAGCCCCCTCGTATTTTCTCTCACTATTTGCTGAACCCCGAGGAAGAATTCATCCATCCATCTGTCTGTCCATCTCTCCATCCCTCCATTCATCCAGTAAGATTGAGTGCCTCCTATATGCCTGGCACTGTACTGGGCTTGAAGAAACAGATGAATAAGACATGGTCATCACCTTCAAGATGTCACAGTGAACAATAACAAAAAAATAGACAAGGAAACCAGTGATTACACTCTTGTGCTCTGCCTCCCAGTGTCCCTTCATTGAGGCTCAGCCCAGATGTCCTTTGACCATCCCATCCGGAAGCGTCCTTTCCATGCCTTTCTGATCCCTGACCATGCTGTATGTCACTTTATGTTACGTGTCACTCCTGGCATCATTACATGTTGATTTGTATTTTATCCTCCCCCACTAGAATGTAAGGTCTGAGAGGATGGACGTTGTTTTGTTCGCTGCTGTAATAAGATTTGTTGAACAAGTGAATACATAAGTGAAGTGCTATAAAAGAGGGATACATTAAACATGGTGCTGCTGACCTTGTATCTCCTAATATAGTACTGAGCGGAAAAAGCAATATTAACATAGCATCCTCGGGGAACAGTATAAGGTAGAAGATTAAAGTAATATTATTACAGTTAAGAAAATGTAATATATTTTTTCACCAGGTTAAAAATTTTAATTTTAAATGACAAAATATTTGAGACAAACAAGAAAGTACATGAAATATTCACATATACATTTAACATAGGTTTTCATTTTATTTTTCTTTCTCTATCCCCGCCCCCATGGAGATGCTTGAGTGCTTGAGTCCCAAGGCTCAAACTAGCAATGCTTAGTAACAAGAAGCTCCTGGCCACTTAAAAACTATAGAGATCTTATCTATCTCCCAAAGAATTGCCTTATCCCTGGAAATGGTGGAATTGTACTTGGGCCCCCATGCAACATATGACCTGTTAATCCTTTGGCATCCTTTTGAGCAAATCTTATCACTATTTGGATGATGGATGGAGTGGTATGCAGCAGGAAGTGGTGTTGGCAGTGTGACAATCAGGACTCGGTTTCTCTGGAATTGGTCTATTTTTGTAGCACCAATTTTCTTTGAAGTAGGAATCCAAGAAGAGTGCCTTATACATCCCTTTCTCAAAGAGAGTCTATTCTTAGCTTTTGCTACAAATAATCCCAAAACTCTAGTGACTTAAAGCAACAATTATTTAGCTCACAAGTTTCCAAGTTGGCAGTGTGGCAGTTTGGGCTGGGCCAAGCTGGGTAGTTGTGGTCCCCAGGAGCTCACGCACGCATCTCAGTCAGCTGAGCTTGGCTGAGGGCTGGCTGGTCTAGAATGGTGTCAGCTGGAATGGCTGGCCTCTGCTCCATGTGGCCTCCTGTCCTTTAGCATGCCAGTCCAGGCTTGTTCACATGGCAGCTGGGCGTGGTTCTGAGAGAGAGCAGCAGTGTGCAAGTTGCATTTGAAGGAGTGTGGATACAAGGAGAATAGAATGGTTATGGCCGTTTGTACTAAGCATCTGCCCAAAGACCAGCATCATTTCACCATTTCACTTCCATCTGAATGTCTGCCTTACTTTTCCTTCTCCTGTCATTTTTTAAAAATCTACAAAATTCCCTAATTTTATGACATTTTTGAGCACCCCATAACTTCAGATAAATGAAGCAGGCTTTCCTAGAGGTAAGAAATGAACAAACAAATAATTGGGTGATATGTCTCACCTTTAAGGTGCTACTGCAGATGGAAAGAAATAAGAAAGAGACTTGAGAACACTATTTCACAGAATTTTTTTGAGCACCCCAAATGTACCAGGCTCAGTAAGAAAAAGGAGAGAACCAGAAGTTAATATGGTATGACCTCTGTTCTTGAGGCATTCACAGTTGTTTTGAAATTATTTAGCATTGTTTCTGGCGGCTCACTCTCCCTCACCCCTACATTCAAACACAAAGTCCTGTGGATTTGGCTTTTAAATGCCTACTTGGATGTATCCCTTCTGCATTGCCTTAGTTCAGTCCTCTTCATCTGTTGCCATGACTACAGCACAACCTTCTTCCTGGTCTCCCCATATCAGTCCCTTCTTCTCCGCCAACGTATTGACTAAGTTCACATTCTTGCCAGAATGTCCTCTAACATGCAAACTTGGGTGTGAGATGCTAACAGGAAGAACGCCCCTGTGAGCATCTTCCGTGGACCTCCCCAGCCCAAAGGCTCACACCTACACATCTTTCTGTGCAATGCAAGAGCAATTTGAGCTGGCATGCCCTCACCTTACCATCTCTCCAGGCTCGTCTCACATTTTATTCTTAAGGAAAACTGAACCATTGATAGTGTCTTGAACATGCCAATCTTTCTCACATCTTTTGCCTTACATATGTTGTTCCTTTTGACAATAGCAACCCCTCTCCCACTTGTCTCCCACTTGTCTGCCTTTCTTTGAGGGCAGGTTATTCTCAAAAAGATACCTCCATTAGTTAGAAGCTGTATATGAAACTCAAAGCATATCCTTTACTGCTGTCTCTGATGACTTCAGACTTCTATTCCTGCTTCACATGGGAGCCCCATTGTGCCTTTCCCATTGGGATCATACCACATCATCATTGTCTCTGCTCTGTTTTGTTCATTATCTGTAACCTTCTTTAAGACAGTGACCATGTCTTTTCAACCTTTTTTCTCCAGAAACTAGCACTTAATAAATATTAATTGGATGAATGAAATCAAACCAGAAAGAAGTGGGGCATATTAAGTTCATGTTAGTTACACTAATGGACAGGCAGCAAAGTATCATATAATGATCATTGGACTTGATGCCAGAAGGTGCTGCTTTGCCCCTTAATAGCCATTTGACCTTGAGGAAGTCTCATTCCCTCTTATAGTCTCAGCTTCCTCATTAGCTAAACAAGAATAAATCTATCCTTTCTACCTCACGGTGTTAAAAGGCTCAAATGAGAGAATGAAATGTGGGCATCTGATTATTTGCAAAGCAAAACTGAGAACTAGTTCAAATCCTTATAGCACACTTTAGGGGGTCTATAGTCTCTTAGCCCACTCCCTTGCTCCACAGTTTATGGTCTGCGACTTGTAAAGTCTCCATGAGGTAGTAGCAATATATGTAATTTGAATATTAATATATGTTATAATGTTATGTTTTGAGCTTAACCTTCTAAATAGTTTCATTTTTTTGTTTGCTTTTCTTTAGAATAAGCTATCTTCGAAGAACCTTAAAGAATTTACGGTATCAGGGAAATATGTGTGTTTGGTAGAAATGTGTCTGGTGCTTTGGTAGTTATGCTATGCACAGTAAGTTCTCTTCTACTTCCTGCCACAACTCTAGAACCTCGCATTTGGTATGGCAGACAGTTCTGACAAAATAACGAAGCAACCTACTCATTCCAGTACGGTCCAGGAAAATGAGAAGTTCAGGAATTTGAGTATGGTGTGCACATGCATGTGTGTGCTCAGGAGTTAAATTCATTTGGGGGCAGTTTCTGGATTTTGGTATTCCCTTCCTACCTACTCACCCATATTCCTCCATTATTAACCTCCAAAGTCAAATCTTTTAAGCCTTAGGGAACCTATGTGGAAGCCCATCTTTGTGCCCCACTCTCTCCACCTCGTTTCACTTCGGTGGTTTCTGTAGTTCCTATCTGTTCACCTCCTTTAGTTCCATTTGTAGATCCTTTATTTATTCCTAAGCCATTGTCACTTCTACCTCCTCCTCCTGAGACATCGCCCTGAGTTTCTCTCTCTTCTTCCATCTCCTCAGGACTCCAAGTCTTATGTCTTCTCCACCCTTTCTGTGGACTAATTTTGAATATCCTTTCAGGTGTAAGAGATTCTAGCTTCTTTTAAGATTAAACTTTTCCTGTTTGAGCTTTTATTTTTGTTTTGTTTAGAAGAAACAAAGTTATATATGTTAATGAAAAGAATTCACTGAAGGCAACCAGATCCAAGTAAACAGCTTCCCCAACCAGGCTCTCTGCTGCTGCAATGAAAGGGGTGGAAGGGATGAAGGACCGTCCCTTGGGAAGGCAGAGAGAGAGATACAGGGTGAATTCTGATCCTTTTTCAAGGCCGTCTCCAGCTTTATTGAAAGGAATTAAATGTTCTTGCTAATACTGTGAGGGCTTTGGCTGCTGTTCAGACTTGGTGACTAACTCAGGAAATAAAGGGAGTCAAAGGGATGGAAAATCTGGGGATAAAAACAGAACCATGACCAGACAGGCTTCCCTCCCTGCAATGGTGGCTCAGAGAAGCATTGGGACCCCGGAGGACCCCCGGCGATCCCAGTTATGCATTCTGCCATGAATTGAGAGAGATCCAGAACAGATGAAGATCATGGATTTTCTTAAGGAGGGGAAGAAGCTATAATAACGAGGTCAAAGCCTTTTAATTCTTGAGTGAGGTGGGGTGGGAATGTGCTAGATAGGAAGGACTAGGTGAAACCAATAAGACATGATGGACATTTAACACATGTTTAAATTCACAGAACAAAGGCTGGAGGAGGACTCCGCCTACCACTGAGCTGTCCAAGGTGCTGATTCGCCTCTGCTTTCAGGTGACCTCTTGGTCCTTGATCTTATCCTCAGAGTTTCTGCATTATAACTTGACTACCTTGCATCTTGCTACCCTTGGTGCTATGACAGCATGCCTTCCCTCCTTTCAGCTTCTTCTCTGGGCCCTACAATCACTCTCTGCCCACTTCACTGCAAACATGATATTTTGTGGTCCATAAAATACATCCTAATAACTGAAGTATAAATTCTTAGTGCTCAGTACCTGAAGCTGGGCTCTGTGAGGAAATGCACATTATGTAATTATTATGGATTATATTATAATTTGTTTTGATTATGAACAGATAAAACAACTGATTCAGAACAAAAATGGATTCTTAAATAAGGAGAGCAGTATTGCAATATTGGTTCAGACCCACTGTCTCCAACTTTGTCTTCTGCTACAAATCATATCCTCAAATGAGGGTTCTATTGTCTTCCTAATGTCCATCTTAAAAGTTAAGGGGCCTCAAGCTCTCCTTTTTTAGGATCCTTTTGTGGCTAAAGTTGACAAATTCGTCCAAGCCCTTTTTGAATCTTTTCATATTTCCTGTCAGTTCCACCTACAGAAATAATGAGGTGTACATCTTTATAAAACTTGGTGTAAAATTGCCCCTTTTTTGGTCCTGAACTCACTTCACTCATGTTTATTGTGCTCTCTTCCCCAGCTATCTTCATGTTTGTGGACATGTGAAATAAGGTTATTTTATCTATATTATTCAGTATGTGATGAGCATTGATCATAGCCTTTCTCAGACCTTGCTATCGTAGCAAGAGAACTAGCCTGGGGTTCTCAAACCCCTAAGGGACCTGTGGGAGAAATACAGGTGGTTCATGAACTAGGAAGGGAAAAATTTCATCTTAATTTAGTATTTTCTTCTATTACAAATCCCACCAATAGCTATCACAGATATTTTCATATCACATTATAATTACTGCAGGTATATTGAAATATGATTAATGTTTGGAATTATGAAATTATTAGACTTACCATCAGCCCTTGTTACTGTGTTAATAAAGAAGCATATATATCACTACATCACCAATTTGTTCATAAAAGTATTTTTATAACTAGATAACATCATAGTAAGTTTCCTTAGGTATATGGTGCATTGTATTTTATACATTTAAAAACATTATCTTGAGAAGACATCCAGAAGCACACTAGACTGACAAAGGGGTCCATGGCACAAAAAAAAGTGAAGAATCCTTGTTTTATAGGCTAAAGATTCCCAAGATTTTTGGAATTCTGTCTTCATACAGTAGCTTGTGTATCCTGAAAACCATTTTAACTGCTCTTATCTAGAACTCCAGTTCTATAATATAATGTCCTTGAGGATAAAATTGAACATAGCATTTAAGAAACTGAAACGTTATAGTTTACATAGAAGTAAGCCTTTCTGCATCATTTCCCATATATATTTTGATGGTGATCCACATTTTATTAACCTTCAGTCCTTAGCAGCACACTGTCCTGGTATCCTCAGGAAACCATCCTTTCTTAACTGATACTCAATATTTCCTTCTACATGGGAAGTTGGATTATTTAGATTGAAATGCATTGCCTTGTTACTTACGGATGCATCTTTTGGCCGGGCGCGGTGGCTAACGCCTGTAATAGCTCTCTGGGAGGCCGAGGCGGGAGGATTGCTCAAGGTCAGGAGTTCGAAAC